>JALGBA010004181.1:85000-685000 GCA_023970755.1 Azemiops feae
TCCACCCCCTCCCTAAAGGTTTCCACTTAAGCTGAAAACAAGCAGGCAGAGAGAGAGAGTCACAGCAAGGATCCTTCTCTTCTCCTTTTTCCTCAGGGTCCTCCGAATTCCAGCCGCTCAAACAAACAATAGAAATTAGTCATTTTTTTCTTTTTCCACAGCTCTTTCCCCAAGTGATCAAAGGCTGCTTTCTCAAGGGGGGAAAGCAATTTCTAAGAGCTTTTCACAGGGAAATGAGTAAAATATCAAGAGGGAAAGAAAGGTCTCACCCGGATCTTCTACGGTGGGTCTTTATGCTTAGATGTTGCTGTGACTTTCGGCCAGAGCAGCTGAGTGATCGGCCATGTTACTGGCCGATCTTTTCCCCGTCGGCCCAAAGGTGATTGCTCGGATCGCAGAGGGAGTTGCCGCTCCCTCTGCAATCAGCGAGTGCCCTCCTCTACGGTGGTCGCCTCTCCGGGATGACTTTTGACCCTGTCCAGGGTCTACCGGCGGGGGGAAACCGGTCGGCAAAGAGAGCATACTCTTTGCCTGACCGCAGGCACTGCCACAGGAACCGGAAGTCCCGTACTTAGCCAATTTTATTTGACAGTAGGAACTTTCACATGCAGTAGGGAAGAACAGAATGAGTTTTCTTAACCATTAAATAAAATAAGTAGAGTGAAGCTATTTTTAATTTCTGTTTTATAGAATATATGTACCCCTATAGCTCCTACATTTTTAGACCTGATAAAAAATAAAAGCAATTCTAATTTTTCAGGTCCATTTCTTGATTTTATGTTGGATTAAAACTGAAAATGTTCATGATTCCAAACCACCTATGCTAGTTAAATTATAAGGACCATAGAGAGGAAAAAGGGCAAAATATGATAAAAGTGTCTTATAATACAATGTCACGTAAAAAGTAGACAGGGACCAAGCTTAATAAAAGTGGGGCTATTGGATCAGGGCTGAATCTAGATGACCAATAGATGGCAGAAGAGTCCGAACTTTTAGGGTCTCTTTGCTGACATCTAGGGCTCATCTACATTTTTGCAGGGAACAGAACAGTTGAGGATTACCTGTAGTATGATATGGTCTTGATTCATGACTAGTTTACCTGGGTGGAGGAACCAGTCCAATAGAAGTGGGTTTCATGGACCTATAGTCAACTTGTTGATCTTGAAATGGGTTTCTCTGAAATGGTGGGTGACATTGCCCATGAATGCTGCCACTGCCAAGGTTCCTACAGATGTTACTGAATCGCAAATCCCACAGCTCTTCATCGTTAGCTTAGCTAGCTGGGATGGCTGGGAGTTGTAATTCATCAGTACTTTAACTGCACTTTTTCTTTTAAAAAAACCCTCTCCCTCATGTTTTAAACTTTGGCAATTATAAGAAAATATGGCATAGAAAGAAATGTGCGTTATGATGAATTTATAATTAGAGGTTATAAAAGTCTTTGCTTTCCCATGCTTGAGCAATATTCCTGCCTCTTATATCTAGCATGCAGAAACCAGATGAGAAATCACTTGATGGCAACAAAGCATTAGAGCTTTCTGTCTATGGAGATTTTCAGTCATCCAGGTCATGGTGGTCCCAAAGATGCTTTTTCACAAGGCAACTGGACTTTCTTGTTTTTCTTTGAAGACGTTTCGCTTCTCATCCAAGAAGCTTCTTCAGCTCTGACTGGATGGTGGGGAATGGAAGGATTTATACTCCTTGCAAACAGCTGGTCATTTGCATTCTTTTAGAGAGTTGCTGAGGCCACCTGGACTTTTATCTGTGTCCTCAGGATCACCTGAGTAGTGTAAATGGGTGTGGAGCCTTCTTGGAACTGTTGAAAGGACTGTGTTGTAGACTGGAGATAGATGATGTCGTATCCCCCTCTGTTGATGTTCTGTTGAGGGAGGGATACGACATCATCTAACTCCAGTCTACAACACAGTCCTTTCAACAGTTCCAAGAAGGCTCCAACCCAATTTGCACCACTCAGGTGACCTTGAGGACATAGATAAACTTCCAAGTGATTTCAATGACTTGGATGCAACGAATGCAAATGACCAGCTGTCTGCAAGGAGTATAAATCCTTCCATTCCCCACCATCCAGTCAGAGCTGAAGAAGCTTCTTGGATGAGAAGCGAAATGTCTTCAAAGAAAAACAAGAAAGTCCAGTTGCCTCTTGAAAAGGCATCTTTGGGTTAGAGTTTTCTGTTTCTCTTTGCAGCCATCAAGTGGTCGTCTAGATTTTTGCTGCCAGATATAGTAGCCTTGTTTCTTTTGAAGAAATGGTGTTCTTGCATAAAGAAGCAGGCTTCCCTATAGAACTGCAAGATGGATGTGTAGACCAGGGGTTCTTAACCTTGGCAACTTTAAGACTTGTGGACTTCAACTCCCAAAATTCCTCAGCCAGCTTGAAATCCACAAGTCTTAAAGTTGCCAAGATTGAGGACCCCTGGTGTAGACCATAAGAAGAAACAGGAAACAATAATCATCAGAGAAGAGTATGTATCATCTTTCACTTATAATCTGCAGCTGTTATTAATGTAGAAAGATTGAGGTCATAACTTCCAATGTTTGCCAAGCTATTCAATTGCACTGATGCAATACTTTGGTTTGATTTTTGCTTTTCAAATCCTCGGAGTTGATACACCTTTATTTGGATACACACCATTATTTACAATAATAAATAATGTAATTAGCTATTTCATAGCTTATGTTTGGTGAGTAATTACATCATGTGGAAGAGTGGGATGAATTTTTCAGAAAGGTTATGTTGAAATCCAATGAAGTGCTTACGGAGGTTTTGTTCTTTGCTTACAGGAAGTGTATATCTGCACCTTGGTTTGGCCGAGCATTGCAGGAGAAATCGCTTGGGATGTGTCCTTTGTCACTGTGATCTTCCTAATACCAGGCTTGGTCATTGTAATTAGTTACTCAAAGATTTTACAGGTATTTTTCATGGTTTTGCTTTTTTTTTTTTTTAAATACAATGCTAAGAGTTGCCCACTGTTAAAACTCAGACAGTGGTATTTCAAATGGATTTTCATTTTTATAGACCACAAGAATATACCGGATTTTCATTTGATCAGACCACAAGAACATACCGAAGGAAGTAGATAATGCAATAAGCAATGCACAACTGACTTTTTAATATTCTTAATAATCTCAGTCTTTTATTGTTAAAACCTAAGAACATAAGCATTGCCCTGCTGAATCAGACCCCTGCCCTATCTATATCTAATAACAGAGTTGGAAAGGGACGTGGAGATCTTCTAGTCCAATTCCCTGCTCTGGCAGGAAACCCTATATATTTCAGACAAATGGTTGTCCAATCTCTTCTTAAAAACTTGCAGTGTTGGAGCATCCACAACTTCTGGAGACAAGTAGTTCCACTGATTTTTTGTTCTGACTGTCAGGAAATAAATCTAGCAGTCTGTTCTCACAGTGGCCAACCAACTGCACAAGGAGGTCTATTGGTCACCCAGCAGATGGCCTTCAGAGGCAGTCACATTGCCATTGAGGCTAATAACCTTTGATCCATCACAACTCTTTTTCTGAAGCCAGCCAAGCTGGTACCCAACTCCACATCTCAAGGTAGCCAATTCCAAAGTGATAAATGGGAGTTACAATTATTTATTCAATCTAACAAGCTTATTGCAATGGAACTCAAAATACAGCATACATTTAAAACTATAATGTAAAAAAGCTCAAGGCATGAGCTTATAAATATAAAAATCTATCAGAATGGGAGAAAATATCAGCTAAATCTGGGAAAAGGTAAGTGTTCAGCTTCTACCTGAAAGCAGAGAGAGCAGGAGTTTGGTGCATTTGGGGCGATAACAGAATTGCTATGTAGGAAGTGAAATTGAAACGAAGCTGCTCAATCTGTGTTTGTAAGCTAGGTAGATTTATGAGTAAGCAGGAAATCTTTTAACCCATAGTTTGATTCCAAGCCAGATCTGGGTTGCAAAAATCAGACAGCTGGTAGATGGCAGCAAAGTGAACACTGAAATCAAATTTTAATACATTCATAGACCAGCGCAGTAGAAAAGCAGTTGCTCTCTGCTATCAGTTACTGATTTCTGAAATCCCAGGTCTGGTGGCCAACATTTGGCCTTTAAAGGTCATAATATACATCTTAAATTAAGTCCAAAGCAGGCTGGTAACCAGTGCAGCTGAATTAATCGTTGCTATATGCCTGACCTCTTACATCCAGTTTAGAAATGTTGATGCTCCAACATGTCTGTGAGGTGGCAGCTTAAAAAAGGCTGCTGTAACTGAATGCTCCAAGTGGATTTTTTTTTATTTAAAGTGAGCCATTTAAACATGTCTTTAGGATGTTCTGCATTTTTTTGTCCAAATAAAGGAGTAGCCAAATGAGAGACCATCCTGGCTGGCTGGATTTGCTGGAATTCATGGAACATCACAGCTTTCTGACTTAGAATGTACAGCATCTTTAGTGATTGTAGCATTGAGAAGGAACCTCTTTTCCCTTTTCTGTCATAGCAAATATTTTCCTATGCAGTGTAAACATTCTTCAGACGCTGGGAACTTCATGCCCTGCCTGCTTAGAATGGAAGTTTTCTTATTGTCTCTAAAGGAAAAAAGTATGACCAGAAGCTAGCATTGCATCATCATACAGGTAGTCCACAACTTACAGCCATCCATTTAACAGTCATTCAAAGTTACAACATCAGTGAAAAATGTGACTTGCAACTGCTCCTCGCACTTATGACTGTTGCAGCATCCCACAGTCACATGATCATCATTTGGGCACTTGCAGCATCCTGGGGTCATGTGATTGCTGTTTGTGAACTTCCCAGCTGGTTTCTGACAAGCAAAGTCAACAGGGGAAGCCAGATTTACTTAATGGCAGCATGATTCAGTTAACAACTGCGGTGGTTTGCCTAACTTTGGCAACAATGGTCATAAAATCAGATGCAACTCATTTAACAACTGTCTTGCTTAGTAACAAAAATTCTGGCCCCAATTTTTGTTGTAGAAATAGCAATAGTGCTTAGACTTATATACCACTTCATAATGCTTTACAGCCCTCTCTAGGCAGTTCACAATGTCAGCATATTGCCCCCAACAATCTGGGTCCTCATTTTACTGACCTCGGAAGGATAGAAGGCTGAGTCAACCTTGAGCTCGTGAGAATTGAACTCTAGGCTGTGGGCAGAGTTTGCCTGCAATACTGCATTCTAACCACTGCACCATCACACTTGTAAGTTGAGGACTTACCTGTTAAGGAATGGACTTCTTTATAGGACTCTCATATCTGATTGGCAGAAATCCAGACAGTCACTAAATGGCACAGTGATGCAAAAAAACTAACAATTTGCTGTCAGCTATGGTCACTTCAATGTTTGCAGCCCAGATATGGTAGCTCTATCAGAGTCTCACAAATACATTTAATTCCTAATTTAATGTATAAAGCTAAATCTTTTTGTTGATACCGGGTACAGCATAGTATGTCTCAATTCTTTCATATTGACTTTGTTAATATCAGAGACTGGGTCTAAAGTCCCCTGTGCGGAATGACTTTGTGAACTATAATACTATGTTGATATAAGTTTGATAGGTATGATAATACCTATTTAATGCTACATTATTGCCATGGCTGCGGTAGTATGAGCATGAATTCTTTGCTGTTCCACATTCCATCAAGATTCCTCAGCCACAATAATTTGAGCTTCAGGGTAACAAGAAACAGAACTGGTGAGATTGATCCACCAGGCAGCAGAAGTTGAGAGACCACATGGCAGGACCCCACCCCATCTATTTACTCTTTGATGCCTCAACAGTATTTTCTCAGTTGCACTTTTGCTGCTCAAGCTGCTCTTAAATGATCTACTGCGCTTAGCATGAGAGAGGCTCCTTTCTCATCAACTCTAGTGAAATAACATTTACTTCAGATGCTGGTCCAGTCAGCTTCCATCCTTTCAATCAGAATAGAGCTGGAAGGGACCTTGGAGGTCTTCTAGTCTAACCCCCTCTCAGGCAGGAAACCCTATACCATTTCAGACAAATGGTTGTCCAATTTCTTCTTAAAAACCTCCAGTGATGGAGCACCCACAACTTCTGGAGGCAAGTTATTTCACTGATTAATTGTTCTAACTGTCAGGAAATTTCTTCTTAGTTCTAGGTTGCTTCTCTCCTGGGTTAGTTTCCATCCATTGTTTCTTGTCTTGCCTTCTGGTGCTTTTGAAAATAAGATGACCCCCTCTTCTTTGTGGCAGCCCCTCAAATACTGGAATACTGCTATCATGTCGCCCCTAGTCCTTCTTTTCTTTAGACCAGGGCTTTTCAACCTGTGGTACGCGTACCACTTGTGGTACATTAACAAGTGGCAGGTGGTACGCAGCCCTGCCTAGCCAAGTGTAGTGGGGGAGGGAAAGAGCCAGCACAGGCAAAGACTTACAGTGAGAGAGTCCTCTGGAGCTGCAGAGTGGGTGGGGCGAGACAAAGGCCCCAGGCTCACTTCTGGCTCACCCTCCCCCATGAGAAAGGAGGAGGAGGGGGGCGGAGACAGAGGCTATAAAAGGAGGCAGTTTGGGCGGGAGAGGGAGAGAGAGAAAAAGAAGCAGCCTTGGGAGGAGGCCGATTCAGCTCTAGCTGCACCGAAGGAGGAGGGTGGGGGGGAGAGGAGAGGAGATCAAATCAAGCAGGCCGCCCATTTGCAATTGCTGTGACAGCCACCTGTGCTGGCAGCAGCAAACAGGCAAGAAATGCAGTGGGGGAGGGGGTCACCCTCCAAGAGGAATGAAAAAAGGTAGCAATGGCTGGAGGTGAGGCACGGAGGGAGATGGAGAGTGGAATGATTCTTATGTGCTTTTGTGACTTTGAAGTTCTGGGATTTGTGCAATGTGGGCTTTGTGTTCTTAAGGAGTGTTTGGCAATTTCTATTTGGCTGATGGCTCGTGTTAGCTTCTATTGCTCTGCTATTGTTAGCTGTAAGTTTTGCTGCAAGGGATTTTGAAGTATTTTTTTCCTGAATGGATTTTGCCTGTAGATTCCTTTACTTATGAATGGAGCCATTTGGGGAGGGTGCCTTAGCCAGCAGCCAATACTTACTACATTTTTTCTTCTTCCTTACTTTCCTTTCTAGCCAGTAGCTAATTCTTAAAGGGGAATGTGCCTTTTTAAGCTAGTTCACTCAGCAGTTTGTCTTTTCTGTTTCTGGAGGCTTTTCCTTGTTTGATGAATATATGGAAGAGAAAAAATATGGGGGGTTCAAATTCTTCCTTCAGAAGGAGGTGGGCATGAGAAAGAAGGAGGGAGGGAGGGAAGTCCTGCCTTAGCACTTGGCCACCAGCAGCCCTGCCATTGACTTTACTTGTCAAAAGGTTGCAAAAGGGAATCACATGACCCTGGGACACTGTGACCATCATAAATATGAATCAGTTGCCAAGTATCCAAATATAAATCACATGACCCTGGGCATGCTGCAATGGTCATAAGTGTGAAAATGGTCATAAGTCATTTCAGTGCAATTGCAACTTTGAACAGGGTTTTTTTTTTTGGTCATCAAGTTTTTGACACCTTTCTAGGTGTCAAATATTGCCATATCCTAAAAGTGGTACAATCGGTGAAAAGGTTGAAAAGCCCTGCTTTAGACTAGTCATACCCAGTTCCTGCAATCGTTCTTCATATGTTTTAGTCTCCAGGCCTTTAATCATCTTAGTTGCTCTTCGTTGTATTTTTTCCAAAGTCTCAACATCTTTTTTGTAATGTGGTGATGCAGTATTCCAGGTGTGGTCTTACCTTGGGCCAATTCTCACCTTTCCCTTTTTTGTCATCTTGGGCTCACCTCACAAAGTTCTGTGAGCTTGCAGAAAAATATAAATTTTTAAAAGATTAAGAAATCCTAAGCATGAAATTTTTGAAACCTTCTCAAAGAGAAGAAAGATAATTCTCAAGGCTTAACTTTCCACTGTGGAATGCCTGAAAAGATATTCTATGTTTCAATTGCAGATTGCCAAGGCCTCAAGGAGACGCCTGCAGGTGGGCCTGGCCTATTCGGAGAGGCATCACATTCGCATTTCCCAGCAAGATTTCAAATTATTTCGGACTCTGTTTCTCCTGATGATTTCCTTCTTTGTCATGTGGAGCCCCATCATCATCACCATTCTCCTCATTTTAGTACAGAAGTTCAAACCGGATGTGAACATTGCATCTTTTGTTTTCTTCTGGATAATGGCATTTACATTTTCCAATTCAATCGTCAACCCGGTTTTATACAATATAGTCCAATTTAGACATGGTTGGAGGCAAATCTTTTTCTGTTGCCAAAATCTTCTTGGGAAAAAAGAGACTACAACGGACACTTCCCTGAAGCAACAAAATGGAAAACATTTCACAGTATCTGTTATCACCAGATAACTGTGTGGTATTCCTCATAAGAAGAAGGTCAACAGTTTTTAAGAACTGAAGTAAATAGTTGAGAAAACAATCAATTCGTAGAGACTGTTGTGGTTTCGTTTACCTTGGTAAGAAACATGGATGAATAAACCTGATAGCAATAAACTTGCATTAAAACAGTTTAACTGGGAGCATCTCCATATTATACCATCCTAATCTAATTAAAATGATGATTTCTTCAGGATCTCCTTGCGTATATCCATGACCTAACAACAGGTTCACACAGACTGTTGATTTCATAAGAGCGAGTATACACTGGAATAAATGCCCAGCTACTGGGAGATTTCACCACTTAAGTAGGACTATACCACTTTTAACATGCCAATTTTCCTTTTGAATGGTGTTTCTCAACCTTGACACTTTAGGTTGCATGGATTACAACTCCTAGAATTCCCCAGTTGAAGTCCACACAAGTTGCCAAGGTTGAGAAACATTGTTCTAGGAAGTCATGTTCAACATTTCTGACCACAGACTTATTTTAATTGATGGTTATCAAGAATGAAAGACTCAATTCCTGATTGCTCTGCCCTTGAGCCAGGCTGCTGATTGATTCTTTGTTCAAAGGGACTTTTTATTGGTCTATTTTGTAGGAACTAATAGCAGGCTGGCTCAAAGACAGGCCAATCAGGAGCCAGTTCTCTTGGAGTTTCTTTAAAATGAACTATTGAGAAGTCTATCTAGAAAAGAAATCAATCAAGAACCAGCTTACTTAGACGCCTGTGACATGGACCAATCAGAGATCAGTTTACAAGCTTCAAACACAATTGCCCAGTTGGTGTTCTGTGTTTAGTTTTCTGTGAGCTGCTGCAAAGTACACAACAAAATCTCTCACTCTGCCTCTGAAGTTGCCAGCCACAGCCACCAGTGAAATGTCAAGACACCAAAAACATAGACCATGGCCATTCAGTCCCAAATCTCATCACTTGCTTGACACTGGCTGTGAAAACCTGCACCAGTAGAAAGAACAGATTAATTATCCCTGACTTAAAATTATACATGTGTATTTAGCTAGCATCCTCACTCTTAGAATCATAAACAGATAGATTTGTTTCTTATGAATATTCAATTGAAATTCCCAGTTTAAAAGCAAATTCCTCAGTCTCATTAGACTTTGCCTCTTGGTCTTTATAGCTGAGTCACAGGAATCTAAGAAAGCTGGTTCTTTTGGGGAACATAGGAGGAGGAAAGAGTATTTTGTACATTCATCGCCTTAAGTTCTTTACATTAAAATAATAATCATAAAGGCAGTATAAAAAAAATGTAAAAACCAATGGCTTCTGAAAATTTCTTTGGTCTAGCACAGGGGTCTTCAAACGGCCCTTTTATGACTTGTGGACTTCAACTCCCAGAATTCCTCAGCCAGGCATGCTGGCTGAGGAATTCTGGGAGTTGAAGTCCACAAGTCATAAAAGGGCCAAGTTTGAAGACCCTGGTCTAGCATCTGACTCAGTGTGAGGGAGCTTCTCATGTTCCTATTGTAGATCAAGACCCTGACAAATCATGTTCACATAAAATGTATGAAAAATATAAAATACTCAATAGCATACCTTCAAGAAAAATGGACACGTATCTTGCAAAAAGATGCAACGTGCACAAATTGCAATAATACTTTATGTTTCAGCTTCTCCTTCCTCAAGAAAAGTAGTGCAATTGGTCAAGATGAGGGTATTCTTTCCCTGCCCATGAGATGAAATTCTGCCAGCACAGTAATATTTGTGGATCATTTGTAGAATGAGAAAGGGCACAACACATAATTAGCTCTGAAAATTTAGATTTATAATTTTTAATCACTGCAAATACAACGTGCTAGTTCTATACCCCAAATGCATAAATACACATTCACAACACAATCATGGTGCTATTGCACTGATTTTACTTTATTAACTAGTGAAAGAATAAATGATGTAATTCAGTATACTTAAAATCCAAATGAATCCATGAATGAATTGAAATGAAATGAAGAACGTCTCTCTCAAGTACATTTTAAAATCTTTTAACTATTGAGAATATGCTTTCCATAGAGCAGGGCTTTTCAACCAGTGGTACGGGTACCACCTGTGGTACATTGGCACCTGGCAGGTGGTACGCGACCATCCTAGAAAAGTGATAGCGGGGGAGGGGAATGAGCTGAACCGGTGGCAGCACTGCACAAGCCTGAGCGAGAGATGGCTGGAGCTGCAGGGCTTTCAGGGCTCAGTGGAAGCGCCAGGATCAGCGCCAGGCTCCAGCTGGAGCTCGCGCTGATCCTGGCGCTTCTGCTGAGCCCAGAAGAAGCACCGATCAGCTGGAATGTTGCAGCATCTCCAGGGTCTTGTGATTTACATTCAGATGCTTGGCAACTCATTCATATTTATGACGGTCACAGTGTCCCAGGGTCATGTGAAGTGACCAAAACTTGCTGCAACCATCCAGCAGACGGGGGGAATAAAAACCAAACACCCCCCACCCCCGCTGCCAATCCTCAACAGAAATGCTCACAACAATGAAAACCTCGGACAGGAGGAAGAGCGCCGCCGGGCGGGCGGGCAGGTGTCTTGCTCGGCTGTGGCTTGGGGGGCACTTTTTTCAGTGCCATTGTAACTTCGAACAGTCACTAAGCAAACTGTTGTAAGTCAAGGACTACCTGTACTTTATCACTTTTTTCCTTTTTTTTTTTGGGTCATCAAGTTTTTGACACCTTGCTAGGCGACTGGTGGTACTCGGATATTGCCATATCCTAAAAGTGGTACAATGGGTGAAAAGGTTGAAAAGCCCTGCCATAGAGTATGTTGTCTTTACCCGCAGAATCCTAAGAAAGAAAAAGAGAAAAAATATGCTAAAATTCCCAGAATGCATTACAAAATAAAGGGAACTCGTTTGATTTAATATGGTATAGTAAGTTTCTACAGCTAGCAGATAGGAACAAACCAGCCTGATAAATTACTAGAGTGTGAATGTCTGTTTAATTTCACTCTTAATGACTCAAAGAATAATACATACATCTTAAAATTGACAAGTCTGAGAAATACTGGTATAGACAAACCGTCCATGTGTAATATGTTAAAGCTTTTTTCAGAATGGGTGATATTGTGTGAATGACTATAATGACAGCTGCTATAATGTTAACCAAACTAAGGAAGTGGGGAAAAGACATGAATTTCAAGATGGAAAAACAGATATTCTGTGGGTTGCAGAACTGCAGGAAGAGATTTCCTAACAAAAAGGGAGAATAATCCAAATTTAAATTAACAAGCCAGATTGCCTCTATTTGCAAAAGGACTGGAGAGGAAAGCATGTAAATCATATTTGAGAAAACTGGTAAATATTGAATTAATATGGAATAGCAGAAATCCCTCTAGGCCTCCTTTTTTCAATTCCATCATTTATTAAAAAACACCTGGTGTTTAACTCATGGCCAAGTTTTGTTTTATCACTTTCATGAGTCTTCTCATGCCCAATTTGCCTTCCAATTCCCTCTCCCTGGTCCCCTGAGATTTTGGCCTAGGTAGATTTGAGATCACAGCAACTGACTGGAACCTTATATGAAACAATGGCATTCAGGATGGATAAGTAGGTTTATAAGTTTGTTTCTAGTATGATCTACTCCTCAGATCTGATCATTTCATCAGATGCACCTCTTAAACTTTATGTATTAGGGTTTGCCATGAATATAACTTGAAGCAGATGTAACAGATGTGTTGGACTTACAAATTTCCCAGCCATAAGGTCGTACTTTTTAGAAATTCTAAGAGTAATAGCTCCAATGTATCAGACTGGTGAAAGCTAGTCTTAAGGCATATGATGATCCAGACCAGTATTTCTCAACCTCACAACTTTAAGATGTTGCCTGGTGAATTCTGGGAGTTGAAGTCCATGCAACTCAAAGGTTGGGTGATGTTGAGAAACACTGATCTAGACAAATATATTAGGAACTTATTTTTTGCCCATTCAAGGAGATACATAATGTAATGTATTCTCCATCTTTCACTCATAGTGCTATTTTCTTCCATAATCTGTCTGGAAGACAGGCCCTGTTTTTATCAAGGATCTTAAGGTTATTGTGGCATCTGTGTGCCCCTAAGAATTCTAACCCCATTAGAATGAGCACCTTTCTTGATCTTACTCTATTCTGTCCTTAGCCAGATTTCCTGTAAATTCTAATAAAATATTCCTTACCATTATGTACAATACGCCTGTATTGCTTCTCTAGGCAGAGTTCCACCTGCTTTTGCCTGACAATTCTTTGTGCTTCAGGTGCTAGCCCATCTGGAGTCCGGGAAAACAAAAACGAGTAGCTATTATCACAAGTCCCATCTTCAGTAATATTACGGCAGGAGAAGTGTAGAGCATATGTATCGTAATCCGTGGCCATAACCCAGTGATCATCATCTAGGATAAAGCATAGTGAAAATTCAGTATCACTTTATATGTAGACCTCAACATATATGATAATTGGGACCAGAATTTATGATGCTAAGTAAGGTGGTTATTGAGTCATGCCTGATTTTATGACCTTTTTTGCCAGGATTGTTAATTGAATCACTGCAGTTGTTATGTCCAAATTAATAATGTTTCACAAGACCCCAAGATGCTGTAACTGTTGTATATTCATGCTGGTTGCCAAGCTCCCAAATTTAGATCACGTAATTGTGGGGATGCTATGATATTTTTAAGTGAGAGGACTGGTTGCAAATGACTTTTTTCAATGCTGTTGTAACTTTGAATGGTCACTAAACAAATAGTTGTAACACGAGGATTACCTGCATTTTTTTATTCCACCAAGCCCATTAGTTCATCATCACATATTGATCCACTGTCACTCACTTTAAAAAGCTATTTCACACAATCTTTCTTCTTGTGCAAAACTTATTTTGTAGACATCTGCTTAATAATGTAAAAAGCATTGCTGTTCAGGTACTGAACTTTATCAGATAGGAGATTTATTTTGGTATTAGAAAATGCCAGTTATTCAAAACTGATTCTGAAATGTTTAAATACACAGGCAATTTAGTTGCTCGCATACATGTTAATGCTGTATGTAGAAAAATTATGAATAGAAATTAGATTTTAAAACATTATTTCAGAGGCAAATGGCAAATCAAACTGGTGAACACAACAGGGAGAATGGTTTTCAGAAAAGTTGCTAATGGTGTTTTGGTGCTGAAGAAGCCAAAAGTTTAACATCCATGGATTGGACAGGCTTAAGTGATAAAAGTCCTGAAATTTACATAGGAATCAACACTAGGAGCACATTATCTTTCAAGTTATCAAATAACTTTAGGAGGGGAAAGAATTTCTAACAGCTTCCTTTCTAAAAGACTGGAGCCAGCTTTTGATAAGATACAATGCAGGGGATGCGCCAAATTCAGTGTTTAACATGACCAGACAAGGACACCAGCCTTTGGACTCCAGAGCTTTTAGGAAGCAGAATGTTGTGATTTCGTGGCAGACCAAAGGTTAAATATCTGTTGAAGGTGGAGATGAAAAAAAACTGGAGACAAATAGCCAGTAATATCTGATGATTTCTGGAGTTAGTCTGTTCTAGCCAAAAAAAAACCTGAAAAAAGCAGGCAATTCCATCTGCCTTTTCTGAAGACTTCAAGGGATCGCTAAAACCAGATTTTCAGCAACTTAAGTAACAAAATCATTCAAATGGTATGTCAGTCTATTCTGAGCAACTTCCTTAAATGTAGCAGGCGTAGGAGATTTTCTTCTGCTTTCATCTACTGTATTTAATGTTTATAGATTTGACCAACATCTCTTCACAAAGTAAAGGAGACTAGATCATAACGTTCCCCCCCAACCTGGCACTTTCCAGATGTATTGAATTTTGGACTTTGAGCAGTCCAAGGTAGTAAGGGCTCTGAGTAGCAAGCTCTCTTCCTGGTATACTCACTTCCTTTCTGGAGATATGAGGCCGCACCCCAATATTTCATTTTAAACTTGGCAGGGTCCTCTGTCTCGGTGAAGGTGCCAATCATATCAGCACACATGTTCCAGTTACTGAAAAGAAGGAGAGATGGATTTAAGGTCATATTTGTAAACCTGTAGCTACTTGTGCTTACCAGCAAGGAATAAAAGAAGGTAAGCAGGTGGAAGAGAGGCAAAAACTATAATAGGCTGGATCACATCATTTTCTGACTTGAGTAATGACCATTTTAGTTCTTGTGTTGCACCTACCAACACAAGTCAAAGTGTTTAATAATCAAGGCCAAACATGATTTTTGGCATAAGACGGAAACTAACACCACCATCACCACTGGATTGTCCCCTGCCTTGTCCTTCCTTATTGCAATAGTAATACATTCTAAAACCTACCAGTTTGATGTCCCAAGGTAGCTAAGAGAGCAACCTGATCCTCCCTAATGATACAACTGGACCTTCTGTGAAGGAAGCTGGATCTCAAGACTCACCCGAAGAGCTCAACTCGGCCTCTGGCAGTGGCAGTCATTTTATCATTCTCATCCACAAAAAAGCTGGCCACCACATTATCCTGAAGAAACAATCCTTCAGGGTCTTTCTTGGCTATGGCATACCAGGTGCCAGCATACTGCCAAAAAGAGGGGAAAAAAGTCCTTAGCAGACCTGTCTATATGAGGAAATGCAATGCAAATATGAGGAAATGAAATGCCAATGAAGAAAGTTTCAATTGCAGCCGTGTTTATCTGTCATTAACATTTGTAACAAAAATGAAATTCCAAACATGTTATGCAAGGATGAACTTCAATATTTCAAGAAACCCCAAAATATTTTGAGCGAAACTAAACAAACCTTAATTCTCAGCTAATTTTGCTTAAAATAAAATTCCAGATTAAGTTGGTGAGTGCCACTTACAAGCCATATTTTGAGACTTCTGATTATAGGCCTAAAGATTACCCATGTAGTAGGGCTGTATTGATATTATCCTTCTCATCTTCACATCTTTCTCATCTTCACATCTTCTCTTCTTTCCTACTACCTTCTCCTATTAGTATCTATGATTTATCACTTATTGTTGTATCTTGTGATTAATGATTGTAACCATGATCTATTAAATAAGCCATATCAGTTGTTGTATGTGCACTGAGAGCTTATGCACCAGAGACAAATTCCTTGTGTGTCTAATCACACTTGGCCAATAAAGAATTCTATTCTGTTCTGTTCTGTTCTGTCCTATCCTATCCTACCCTATCTTATCCTATTCCTTTGAAAGAGGGGTAAACCAAATACAATAACTCTGCAAAACCTAATAATTAACCTTTGTTTTATTTACCAGATAGTTCCTACATTATTATGAAACCAATGGGAAGGTATAAATATATACCATTCCAGGTATGATGCAGATTATCCACTGATTATGAGCCAATAGTAAAGGAAAACACTAGATCCGGCATATCCATACCTTTTCCTTACATATCTAATTTTGATTTCCTTAGTACACCAGAAAAAGTGATAGGGAAAGTTGCCTGCTAGTAAGAAATATCCAATGTCAGATTTGTCTTTCCCAGAAAAATCAAAGTTGAAGTATTCTCTGCAATCTTAGAAAAGGAAGTCTAAAATATTTGATGACTGTTGCCTTTCAGAGTCCTAAAGATCTGTGCCTTATATTTCATGAAATGTGCTCTTCTGCATATAAAGTAACTTGTCTCTCTAATTTATTTTTACTGATTTGTTAGATTGCATCCCACACCTTTATACAATGCTCAAGGCAGCTTACAGCATTGAAAAGGCCCATTACAAAATGTAAGAGTAAAAACTATATCATTGAAGTCAAGCCAAAATTAAGATCAGTATCAAAAATAATTGCTATCCATTGGAAGTGATCTAGAAAGCTTTTCCTTTTCCTGTCATCTCTAACACGGATAAAGCAGAGATAAACTGGGTTAGATAACTGAGCCTTCTGGGATTAACACATGAATGATTCGGATGATGAAGTGGTGCCAATTCTCTTCCCCTTGTCTCAGTCTGTCAATAAGAAAACTTGGGATCTAGCCTTTATAATAGAAGATGACTCACTTGGAGTTTACATACAGGTGAAATATCTACATACATAGGCTGTCTTAGAGAAACAATAATTCCAAGAAGGAAATTCAGGTAAAACCAGGTTACTGTTGTTATTTGAAATGTAAACACATGTAACACAATTCATAAATGCGATTTCTCTAAGAGAGTGACACCCTTTGAAATTTATTTCTGAAAATAAATGGGAAGAGTTGAACAGTTTGCTGAGCAATGAACACAACTAACTGCCTTTCTCTGTTTCAAAGAGAGATAACCATGAATTAGCTTCATGCAATGTTAATACTCTTATCCATTTAGCAGCAGTAGAACGCATGATGTAGAAGATTACACCACCTGCCTAAAGGATTTTACTGTTTTTTATATTTGGCAACCCAAGAAGCAGTAGAGTTATATTTAGGTATGGTTATGAATTCAAGGATAGAGATTCTATGTCCCTCTAAATGGTTTCAGACTGCACAAAATTGTAGTTCAGCAACATTCAGAATCCCATGGGTTTCTCAGTTCTGGTGTACGGCAGGAAATTAAGATGACAAGGTAGATTTTAGAGAAGAAACTGAAAGCAGTAAGAATGATGGTTACTTGGAAGGGACCATTTAATTCAGTTTAATTCAGAATAGAGCTGGAAGGGACCTTGGAGATTTTCTAGTCCAAACCCCTGCTCAAGCAGGAGACCCTATACCATTTCAGACAAGTAAGTGGCTGTTCAGTCTCTTCTTAAAAACCTCCAGTGATGAAGCACCCACAATTTCTGAAGGCAAGTTGGTTAATTGTTCTTACTATTAGAAAGCTTCTCCTTAATTCCAGGTTGCTTCCCTCTTTGATTAGTTTCCATCCATTGTTTCTTGTCCTGCCCTCTGGTGCTTTGAAAAATAAGATGACCCTCTCTTCTTTGGGGCAGCCCCTCAAATACTGGAATACTGCTATCATGTCACCTCTAATCCTTCTTTTCTCTAGACTAGCCATACCCTATCAGGCTTACTGTACAGGCAGCTAAGATTCTTTCATGTAACTGGGGAAAAATTTGGAAAGTGGGAGCAGCAAAAAAAAAAAAAGCAGGGATGGGCTGTAGGGGAGCAAACTAGAATATCTAGAGAAAAGAAAAGATGAGGGCAGGATACTTACTCGATATTTATCAAAGTTTTCCTGTACTATGAAGTTGTTCACTTGGCAGTCCCGCTGAGCTTGACATCTGCTATCCAATAATGCCAAGAACCCCACGAGCATCAACCAGGCAAGACTTGGATTCTTGCAAGACATCTTGCTCCTTTGTGCCTGCAACAAAAATCAAATATCAATCATAATGGGGAAGAAAAGGAAGACTGTCCAGAATAACCTGAAGGAAAGATGAAGAACAAACTCTTTTAGGCATATGGCAGATGAAACGATAAATCTTATGAAGCCCCCTAAATAGGGTACTAGAATTCTTCTAAAAGGATCTTTCTGAATCAGGGTAGTATTGGGACCTTTTGAGGTCATCTTCTGTATATCATAATCACCAGAGAAAGAGGCTCCAATAATTAAAGAAGTTACTTGTCTGTGGAAGAGAAATGCAGACCCAGCCGCTAAGTTCTAAAGCAAACAGGAAGAGGACAGGAGCTTTATAACCTTGGGTGAGGTTGGTGAAGCAGTTCTTTGGTAAACCCCCTCCCATGCAGCAGAATTGGGAGGGGGAAGCAAGCAGAGACCAGGCGTTAGATTAATCCCAGCTGCTGGCCAAGCTCTCCTAACAAAGATCTTGCATAACTCTGCAGCAGGAGGCTGGGTAAGCAAACAGCAATGACAGCAGTGATCTTTGATCCCCAGCCACACATACTCTTCTTTGGATTCTAGAACAACAGGGGTCTCTCCGGTTTATGTAACACCATTTGAGTAAAAGCCAAGTCAAGAAAGCAAGATTCACCCAGCAAGCTCTGGTTATGGTTCAGAAGAGGGCTTGATGGCTGCAAGTGTCTCTGAGAACTGTTCTTGTTTTCATGCTCATTTGGGCATGGTTAGAAACACTTCATGATATCACTGGCAAAAAGGATTCTCATTCGTTCAATGTTGTCATTGATCCTTCGGGCCTTTCTGAATGTTAAAATAATTTTTTAAAATGGAATTGTGGTAGGAAAGAAGACCCAATATCCATTGTACGACAATATCTTTTGCTATAGTATGGTGATTGGATTGGTTCCCCCCCATGGGCAGGCCTAGTTATCTTTTTTTTAGAAAGGGAGAATAGGTGTCTTGTATGTGAATGTGAGACAGAGCAGAAGGTGGTCTTCCTGGGGATGAGCTGCCTTTCACATAAGATGTATCAGCAACAAGATAGTTCTGGAGAATGATTGCGTTTTGAGACTGGTCAACACAGAGGATATATAAAGGGAACAAATAAAGCAGTCGTATCAATAGAGATATCTACCAAAGCAGTTATAGAAATTGAAGTTGGCTATGGCATTAATAAAGTCTTTTTTTATGTTCAAAATATTTCACATTCAATAATTCCGTAGTTCCTCCAGGAAATCCCAAATCCAGGACACTTCCATATTTTTTTTATTATCAAATTTGTTTGCTGCCCATCTTGTATTTCGAAGGAACTCTGAGCAGCTGGGGTTTTCATCCCCAAATCTTTCCCAGCCACTTTATGGACATCCATATTGGGTAGATGAGGAAGTGGGGCAGGGAAGTAACTCATGCAAATTGTGATACCAAGATGCCACTGACACATTATACACAAGTAGTCCTCGACTTACAACCACAATTGAGCCCAACATTTCTATTGCTAAGTGAGACAATAAAGTGAATTTTACCCTCACGTGAAGTATTAATACCACTTTACAATGCCTTGGTAAGGCCACATTTGGAATACTGCATCCAGTTTTGGTCACCACGATGTAAAAAAGATGTTGAGACTCTAGAAAGAGTACAGAGAAGAGCAACAAAGATGATTAGAGGTCTGGAGGCTAAAGCATATAAAGAACGGTTGCTGGAATTGGGTATTCTAGTTTAATGAGAGAAGGACGAGGGGGGACATGATAGCAGTGTTCCAATATCTCAGGGGCTGCCACAAAGAAGAGGGAGTCAAGCTATTCTCCAAAGCGCCTGAAGGCAGGACAGGAAGCAACGGATGGAAACTAACAAAAGACAGAAGCAACCTAGAACTAAGGAGAAACTTCCTGACAGTTAGAACAATTAATCAATGGAACAACCTGCCTCCAGAAGCTGTGAATGCTCCAACACTGGAATTTTTTAAGAAGAGACTGGACAGCCATTTGTCTGAAATGGTATAGGTTTTCCTGCCTGAGCAGAGGGTTGGACTAGATGACCTCCAAGGTCCCTTCCAACTTTATTATTATTATTATTATTATTATTATTATTATTATTATTATTATTATTATTATTATTATTATTATTATTATTATTATTATTATTATTATTATTATTATTATTGTTATTATTATTGTTATTATTATTATTGTTGTTATTATTATTGTTGTTGTTGTTGTTGTTGTTGTTGTTGTTGTTGTTATTGCAGTTGTTAAGTTAGTAACATGGTTGTTAAGTGAATCTGGCTTCCCCATTGACTTTGCTTGTCAGAAGGTCGCAAAAGGGGATCACATGACTCTGGGACACTGCAACCGTCATAAATATGAGTCAGTTGCCAAGTGTCTGAATTTTGATCACATGGCCATGGGGAAGCTGCAATGGTTGTGTGAAAAATGGTCATAAGTCACTGTTTTTAGTGCTGAGGTAATTTTGGTCACTAAATGAACTGTCGTAAGTTGAGGACATTGTGCAATGACATCATGATGCATTAGATCAGCATGATAGGGGTGTGTGGATTCTGGGAATTGAAGTCCACACATATTTCAAATTGCCAAAATTGAGAAACACTGGATTAGACATTACTGCAGTTTCTAGCAAAAGCCTGGGGTAGGCATAACATATATACCATAATGTTTGAAGCTTGCCAAAGTATTTCTACCTCAGCAACAAGTAAGAATCTATGCCAGGGTGGCAAACCTATGGTACGCGTGCCAGAGGCGGCACTCAGAGCCCTCTCTGTGGGCACGCGTGCCATTGCCCCAGCCCCGCCTCCCCCCATGGCCCCCTCCTCACCACCAGCCCTCCGAAGGAAAGTCGCCCCCGGAGAGTCACCCCCAGGTGCAGCCCGCATGGAGCAGCACAGCCAAGGACATGGCAGCCAGACAGCAGGGACATTACTCTGCCCTCACGCCCCATCACACGCAGATGATACTGCGGGGCACGGGTGGAGGGCGTGGCCGCCATGGTGCTGCTGGGCTGCCTGGGCGATCTGCAGCGGACTGTGGAGGCGGTGTGTGGCCCTGCGGGTGGGCGGGGTGGGGGGTGGGGTGGGGCGGGGGGCGGGGTGAGGGCAGGTTGGGGGCAGGGCGGTCAGGGCAGGGGCGGAGTGGGCAGGACGGAGGCAGGGCAGGGGTGGTTTTTGGCACTCGGTCTCTAAAAGGTTCACCATCACCGATCTATGCTAAGAAGCCATCAGCAGAACAAACACAATCACATAAGGCAGCTTTTGCCCATGGTCTGTGCCTCCTACACATACCTCTTCCTACGGCAGCTCAAATGTTGAGGTCAGTGTGAAGGGCTTACTCAAGAACAAATGAGGTCTCTCTTGTGAACAAAACAACAATCATTGCACCTGATTGTGTATGGATCTTTCCTAATTTGATACCCTGAGGCTATCTCCAGTCATCTGAGAGGTCACCCAGCAGCAGCCCTTAGAAAATATTTCATATCTAACCCCAATACTATAGTCTGCTGTACCCATAAATTCAAGATGAGAAGGTAACACAATAAAATAATCCCGAGTGGTTAAAATGGATTATATCAATGCGTGTGGGATATATGGATTTTGTTTTAAACTGTTTTGTTACATACAGTATGAGATGAATGCCATGTTACCAGCTCTTGATATGCCATGCTTTCAAGATGGTATCTGTAATGTATTGGCCACAACTGTTTTAAATCACTTGCTTAATGTCTGACCTACATTGCTGTATTGTTTAACAGTTGCTGTTACTGAAAGCCAGACTGGCTATCTCCAAGCTGATAATGAGGTTTGGGGTGGGAAACTGTTACTTTAAATCTATTGGTTGCCACCTAGAGGCTAACTGTATAAATAGCTGTGCAGCAGCCTTTAGGGCTGCTTCTGTTCTGAGTTAATAAACTTGTTGTTGTTTGAACACTCTGCCTCATTCAATGCCTAAAGAACCAAAGATATAACAGTGGCGACGAAGGTGGGATGTGCTGCTTCATTGAGAGACCTTGAAGTCACTAGGGGGTGAGGTCAGCACAGAGCCTGACAGGAACTACGTTCCCCCCCACTCGGTCTGCCAGCAAGCCACGCTGGAGACCACCACGCCCTAAAGATCCGTCCTAGGACCTATGCAGAAGCCAGCAGCGCAAGGCATTGAACGAAGAAACAAACCACCATGGCGAAGGTCGGGAACCTCGAAGAAATCAGTGTAACTCACGTGGAGAGATGGGTGTCCTACATCTCCCGTGTCGAAAATTACCTCCGCGGCAACCAGGTTGCCGAAGATGGATTGAAGGCCGCGACACTCCTCTGCGTGTGCGGCCCCGCCACCTTCGACATTGCAGAGAACCTGGTCACCCCGGCGCCGCTCGAGTCGGTCACCTAGGAAGACTTGAAAAAAAAGCTCTGAGACCATTTCGAGCCCAAGTTATCCGTTATAGCGTGGAGGCACACTTTTGAGCAGCAGGAGCAACAACCCAGCGAGTCTGCAACAGAATTCATTGCCGCTCTTCGTCAAGCGTCCTGACTCTGCAATTTCACGGATTTGGAGGAGAGACTACGAGACCGCTTAGTCTAGAATCAAGACTCCAGAATCGAGAGCTCCAACAAAAAACTGTTCGCTAAGAAGACTCTCTCACTACAAAAGGCCTTGAAGGAGGTCATGGCGGACGAAGCTGCCGGAGGGGCCGTTAAAGCACTGCGGCCCTCCAAAAGCACGTCAAGCACCGAAGCCGTCCACCACGAGGACGCCGAGCAGATGGAAGACACCAACTCAGACTACGAAGTCGACCAGCTATGAAAGCAACCGGAGAAGGGATCGCAGCCAGCTGGGAAGGCAGTTCCGTTCCTTAAATGCATGGGCTGCGGAGGCCGCCATCAACGCGCGGATTGCCGATTCCGAACTGCAATGTGCTGGGCCTTTGGTAAACCAGGCCACATCGCCGCCGTCTGCCGAGGTCGTCAGAGGGACCGCCCGAAAGAAGACGCATTCAGGAGAGTTACCGGGGCCCCGGGTCAACACCGAGTAGGGTTCTGCTCCAGCCAAAGGAGCGAATTCAGCACTGGTGCCCATTGCCCCCTAAAGCAGAAGCTTAGACTACAGGTCAAGTTTCAGGAAGTTCCATGCAAGATGGAACTGGACATGGGCTCAACCATGTCCATCATTTCACAAGGAACATTCAGGCACCTATGCCATCGTAGCAACAGATGGGCCAAACTCCGGCCGTCTAATCTACTACTCACAGACTTCCAAAACTCCCAAGTGGCGGTCAATGGCGAAGCCACACTTCTGGTGGAATTCAAGGGGTTCAAGGGGCCACTAGATGTCATAGTGGTGGAAGGCCAAAGCACGAGCCTCATAGGGCTCGATTGGTTTGATGCATTGGGCATTCAAGTAACCGGCATTCACCGAACACAAGCGGCAGATCTGCCTGCAGTCTGCCAAGAGTTCGCAGATGTTTTCAGTTCTAGTCTAGGGGAGTACAAGGGTCCTCCGATCGCCCTCAAACTTGATCCTATGGTAACTCCAATACGGATCAAGCCTCGTAGAGTGCCTTTCGCATTGAAACCCAAAATCGATGCAGAGCTGGATAAGTTAGTGGAACAAGGGGTATTGCAGCCCGTAGACAGTGGGATGTGGGAGACCCCTATATTAATGCCATTAAAGGCCAACGGGGAAGTGCGAATATGCGCTGACTATAAGTGCACCCTCAACAGGGCACTTCAACAGCACGCATACCCTGTGCCAGTTGTCAGCCATATTTTGGCGTCATTGCAAGGAGGCTGCGTGTTCGCCAAATTAGATTTGGCACAGGCCTATTAACAACTGCCCGTGGACGAGGCCACGGTGGTAGCCCAGACCATTGTCACCCATAGGGGGGGCTTTTAAGGTTAAGCGCCTACAGTTCGGGGTGAGTGTAGCCCCAGGGCTGTTCCAGGGAGTGATGGAGCACATACTCAAGGGAATTCCTGGGGTTTTCCCATACTTCGATGATGTCCTCATTGCTGGGGAATCGGTTGAGATTCTGGCTGAACGGCTTAAGGCCTTCCTTCAGCGGTTCCGCGACGCGGGACTTAAACTAAAAAAAGAAAAGTACAAGATTGGGGTAGAGTCAACCAAGTTCCTTGGTTTCCGCATCGATGCCGAAGGCATTCATCCAGCGGAATCCAAATTAAAAGCAATCCAGCAGGCCCCAAGGTCAAAGTCAAAGGGAGAGCTTCAGGCTTTCCTAGGCCTTTTGAATTTTTACCATGCCTTCCTCCCAAACAAGGCCGCAGTGGCAGAGCCGTTACACCGGCTCTTGGATAGACAAGCTCAGTGGCAGTGGACCAATGTCCACAAGAGTAGCTTCCAAGCAGTCAAATCACTGCTGTCGTCGAACTCAGTTCTCACTCATTTCAATGAGCAGCTGCCTGTCTGCATTGCATGTGATGCATCCCCGTATGGGGTTGGGGCTGTGTTAAGCCACTTAATGGCTGATGGGAGGCAGAAGCCCATCGTGTATTACTCCAGGACCCTATCGTCCGCAGAGCACAACTACACACAAATTGACAAGGAGGCTCTGGCCATTGTGGCCGGAGTTAAAAAGTTCCATGACTACTTGTATGGCCGCCAGTTCACGGTCTTCACTGACCACAAGCCACTCCTAGGGTTGTTCACCACAAACAAACAGACACCTCAGATTCTGTCTCCTCGAATGCTGAGGTGGTCTATCTTCCTGTCAGCCTACAGCTACAGGATGATTCACAAACCGGGCAAGGAAATGGGCCATGCAGATGGCCTGAGCAGGTTGCCCCTGCCATATGTGGAGCCAGATCCAGCTCCTGCTGCACGCATCCTGGCTATCCAGGATTTGCCGGAATCTCCCCTTCACGCTGGGAACATAGCTGCTAAGACAGCAGCTGACAAAACGCTGAGTCGTGTGCTAAACTGGGTACACACAGGATGGCTGGACAAATGTCCAGGGCCAGAATTTCAGAGTTTCTTCATGAGAAAAGATGAGCTTTAAGCTCATAAGGGGTGCATCCTTTGGGGAAGTAGGGTCATAGTCCCGAGCTCTTTAAGGCCCAGGGTCCTAGAGTCTCTACACAAGGGTCATCCGGGAATAGTCTGGATGAAGGCACTTGCGAGGAGCTACCTTTGGTGGCCAGGGCTAGATAAAGCCATCGAGGCCCAAGTACATGGTTGCTACACGTGCCAGCAATCCAGACCGGAGATGCCGCAAGCCCCTGTCCACCGATGGGAGGACACACACACACTGTGGTCAAGAATCCACATCGATTTTGCCGGGCCTTTTCAGGGACAGCTGTTTCTAATAGTGGTAGATAGCCATTCTAAATGGTTAGAGGTCGCACCAGTCCCTACTATGACCACTGCCAGGACCATCCAGGAACTGCGCAGAATCTTTGCAACACATGAACTTCCAGACGTGTTAGTCTCTGACAATGGGGCTCAGTTTACCACTTCTGAATTCCAGTCTTTCCTCAGGGCAAATCTAATACGGCACGCCACATTGGCTCCCTTTCACCCGGCCTCGAACGGCCAAGCGGAACGCATGGTCCGCACAACCAAGGAATCACTAAAACGGATTGTCACAGGGAATTGGCACCACAGACTGGCAGATTTTCTACTCTGCCAATGCACAACTCCCTGTACCGCCACGGGCAGAAGCCCTGCCGAACTCAGATGGGGCCACCGTTTGATCACCAAGTTGGACAGGCTGCACCCCGACCGGGTTGCCTCGGACTCTGCTCAGCCAAAGGCACCTCGGAATTTGCAAGTGGGTGACCGGGTTTGGACCCGGAATTATGGGCAAGGGGCTTTGTGGGTGGCAGCCATGGTTGTTAAGGTGTCGGGACCATCTCTTATGAGGTGGTCCTAGAAGATGGGCGAGTCATTCACCGGCACATTGACCAGCTGCGTCGGAGGCTAGTGAACCAGTCACTGGCTCAGGCCTCTCAAGAGGGCCACACACAAGGGCCGTGCAACAGCGGCCCAATAGAGGAGCTTGCATGCTCCAACAGAACTCTTACTCAAGGAGACGGGGAAAAGGCCGTAGAACTGCACTGAGGGACAGCCCTGCAGACTTTGCTGCAAGATTGGACTTTGGTTTGGGCCGACCGGAACTGGCCAGCCAAAGGGACCCGAGTCAACCTGACTTCACTGGACCTCAGAATCCTGGCCTACCCAGCCAGGCAGGCGAGCGGGTAGACCGGGAGACCCCTGCAACCCCTAGACATTCAGAATGGTCAAGAAGGCCGCCTAAATATCTGCAGGACTACGTCCAGCAATTGAGAGTTTGAGCCATCTAGGGGGAAGGGGTGTAATGTATTGGCCACAACTGTTTTAAATCACTTGCTTAATGTCTGACCTACATTGCTGTATTGTTTAACAGTTGCTGTTACTGAAAGCCAGACTGGCTATCTCCAAGCTGATAATGAGGTTTGGGGCGGGAAACTGTTACTTTAAATCTATTGGTTGCCACCTAGAGGCTAACTGTATAAATAGCTGTGCAGCAGCCTTTAGGGCTGCTTCTGTTCTGAGTTAATAAACTTGTTGTTTGAACACTCTGCCTCATTCAATGCCTAAAGAACCGAAGATATAACAGTATCCATTGCTATGGAGGTACAATCAGAATACTGCTTTTGGTTTTAGTCAACAGACACAAGAAAGATATTAAAAGGTATGTCAAATATAGAAGGTGGTCATGGAGATCAGCAAATCAAAGTCTTTAGAATTCACCCTACACCCTCTTCCCTGTCTTGTTGATAGTTTTCATTCGTTATTATATAAAAGGGTTTTTTTCTCCTTTTCAAACAATTGGCGTTTTCTCACAGTCAATATTTATTCTGAAGTTTCAACATGTCTGTAATCATTTAGAAGAGCCTGTTAAATATTCTTTAAACAGGTAGCCTCAGCTGAACAGGATAACAACGTAGAACAAGCTGAAACTAGATAAGGCTCTATATTTGGATGGAATGACAATTCTAGCGACAATGGTGAAAAGGTGTTGGAAACAAAAATATCCAGATTATGTAGTTAATCAATTCCTTCCTCTTTCGTTCATTAAAAATTCTAAACCCTGGACAGGAAACACATAGATATTTGTTGCTCGGATCAATGTTTTTAGTCGAATCAAATAAGTTTAAAGAACAGTATCAGGATCAAGAGGAAAGCCAATTTAACTTCTTGAAAAACATGTCAGAACTTTTTATAGTTGACTCATTCGACATGCAATGCCATGATTTGTTTTAACCATGGTTTCTCGAGCAAGCCAACATGTCTTTATGCATTCATCATTTTAAACCATTTTAGCCATTATTGAGTGTTCTCAGTGGTTGTGTTCTAACAGTATGCTCAGTCAACATGAAGCAAATCATATTAAGTGAATCATTAGTTTTCAGATGAATTGAATGACCATATATAAAGTCCAAAGCTATTTTGTTCTAACAGAAACAACTTGACTTCTGATATGCTGGATCTTATACACGTAGCCCTCGATTAACAATTACTTGTTCAGCAACCATTCAAAGTTATCACAGCATTGAACTAGTCGTCCTTATGATTGGTCCTTGAAGTTCCATCCGTCCTAGCACCCTGTCACATGATTGTTATCACTTAATAACAGAAATTCCAGTTCCACTTATCACCAGTATATCAGGTCTGTATCCATTAAAAAAGTGACAGTGCTTAACTATGGAAATCTTGACTTGCTGCTTATTGCAGTTGAAATGTAACTAATTTTTTTAAAAAAACACCTATATTTGGAATATGATATAACACCATAATTCCAATTAAACTATAGAGTTTATGCCACAATTTAAAATTTTCCTACCTTAATATACTATCTGGCAAAAACTGACAAAGTCAGTAAAAGAAGGACTAGGGTGACATGATAGCAGTGTTCCAATATCTCAGGAGGGAGTCAAGCTATTTTCCAAAGTATCTGAACAGGTTGGACTAGAAGACCTCCAAGTTCCTTTCCAATTCTGTTATTCTGTTAACGGTTGCAGGATTTGGGTGTGGCTAGTCTAGAGAAAAGAAGGATTAGGGAGTGACATGATAGCAGTAATCCAGTATTTGAGAGGCTGCCACAAAGGGGATGGGTCAACTAATTTTCCAAGCACCAGAAGGCAACACAAGAAACAATGGAAGGAAACTAATCAAGGAGAGAAGCAACCTGGAATTAAGGAGAAACTTCCGAACAGTGAGGACAATTAACCAGTGGAACAGCTTGCCTTCAGAAGTTGTGGGTGCTTCATCACTGGAGGTTTTTAAGAAGAGATTGGACAGTCATTTGTCTGAAATGGTAGGGCAGGGGTCGGCAACCTTAAACACTCAAAGAGCCACTTGGACCCGTTTCCCACAGAAAACACTGGGAGCCGCAAAACTCACGTGCGCATGCACGCGTGCTGGAGGGGGGGGCTTGATTGAAGAGTTTAATTAAAAAGAAATAGAGGCTGCTGTGCATGAGTTCTCTCTCTCCCTCCCTCCCTCCCTCCCTCTCTCTCTCTCCCTCTCTTTCTCTTCCTCCCCCCTCTCTCTCTGCCCCTCTCTCCCTTCTTCTGCTCACCTGGCCAGCTGGCCTGACGCTGTTCTCCGACAAGCTGACACACATTCTTATTGGGCTGGCTCTCTCCTGCCCTTGGTCTGCCAGTCCTCTTCCCCCACTCAGTGTGAGTGTGTGTGTGTGTGTGTGTGTGTGTGAGAGAGAGAGAGAGCTGCTGCTTTCTGCTGCTTCCTGCTTCCTGCGGAGATGCAGCAAAGGCAGGAGCCCCGCCCAATAAGCTTGTCAGCTTGTCGGAGAACAGCGTGAGGCCACTCTCTTTTTTACACACACAGAGAGAGAGAGAGAGAGAGAGAGAGAGAGAGAGAGAGAGAGAGAGAGAGAGAGAGAGAAGGGAAGCGCAAGTGCCTCTGTCTCTCTCTCTGCAAATGGTGGAGGAGGCTGGGAGCCACAGTAGAAGGCTCACATGTGGCTCCGGAGCCGTGGATTGCCGACCCGTATAGGGTCTCCTGCTTGAGCAGGGGGTTGGACTAGAAGACTTCCAAGGTCCTTTTCAGCTCTGTTCTGATGGATTGATTGACTACAAATTTTATCAGAAATAAAATTGTATTTGAAGTTGATCTAGTTTGAGTATTAAAATGATAATGAAAGATCCTTTTCCAATGCTCTGGATTGGTATCACTACTTTTTTTAAAAGCTGGATCTTTTCTTCATTCCAAATACAAACATTCATACGGCATAAAACATAAAATGCAAAGGGAAATTTAAGAAACTCTTCCTTTTCAAATGCCAGGTGCTGTAAAAGCAGTGAATGAAGTATTCATCACTTCTCGGTTGATCAAATTAACCTTAAATATCTTGTCAAGGGTTGCACTGATAATATTACAAAACCAGGGTTTTTTCTTTTTTTAAAAAAAACTGAGCCATTGAGGATAAGCGGGAGAACTTGTTGCTATGGTTACAGTATTTAAATGTAAATACTGGATGAACCACTAGAACTTCATAAATACCTTTGGCATTTCCCTGGCACTTGAAGCTATTTAAATAATCACTTGCTCATCTTTTATCCTTCTTAGACTATCCACGTACTACAGAAGCTCAAGGCTGAGGCATCACTAAGAATGATTCCATAAATAGTTGCATTTGCTATAGTAACCACAAACATCAAAGACAAAAAGCAACATATGTATTAAAATAACAAGCTCTGGGAATGCCAAAATTGCCTGAAAATCATAACAAAATCCAGCTAGTTCTTCACATCTTTAAAATTCAAATTTAATCATGATGATGGTGGTAGTAGTGTTGCGGTGCCGTAATGTCTCCCCTGAAAACAGAATCACACAAATCTCCATCTTTTCCTTAAGAATGAATTGTTATCAATTTTTTTGATTAAGAAAGTTAATAAATGGATAAAGGGATTAGCACTCATTTGGAAGATGAATATTTTGGCAAACATGTTTTTGGTGCTATTTGGAATTATCTAAATAAATAGACCACAAAATAGATAATGAACTGTTATGAACATTCCTCTTATAATACCATGTTAATAAAATAATTCTTCACTACGGATGTTCACTGGTTATTTATTTATTTCCATTGCTGTTACCTATGGGTTATTTATTTTTATTTTTTTAAAATAGATTGCCTAGATTTGTTTTGTTATTTTGGTTTGTTGTTGTTGTTTTTTATTGAAAAGTGCCATAATTATCTTGGGCAAAAGGCTATACAAATATGTATTTAAAAACAAATAAATATTTGAAATTGGTCTTATTACATTCTAAGAGACTTAGATCTCCGTAAACATGCATAACTCTTAAGGCTTTTTCCACTGTGGCCTTAAGCAGCTTGGCTCCCTTGCGTAAATAGGCTGGAAATGAAGTCAGATTAAGAAACCTCTTTCCAGATTTCAGCCCCTTCCTGTGCTTTGGCTCCCAGGGATAGCCTGGGACTCTGTCTTTACCCCTCCCACTGTTCTAGGAAGGCAACCACCAATTGCATTCTTTTTCATGTATGGGTCTTTGAGGACATGTGGCTTTCATTGATAAGCCTTTACGTCAGGACTCCTCCGGTGACGCTGCCTCCTACTTGGCACTTCCCTGTGATGTGTTCGTCAGTGGCATGGTCTCTAAGCCACAACAAAAGCAAGCATGTTTTATTCTCCTTCCTGTCCCTTGTGTTAGAAAGTGAAATTAACAGAACTCTAGTCAATTTCGCCTGCTTTTAAAACTGCATTTCATTAAACTTCAATGATGTTTTGGTGAAAATTTAAGTGAAATGAAAATTCAGTGAACTTGTTAACAACAACAACAGAAAAGCACATTCTGTGATTTTTTTTTTTAAGTCTAGTGTTTCACCAATTCCAACAGTCCAATTCTTTCTTCTTGGTCTTTGTTTTCTTTTCTACAAAACTCATAACTGATCTCTGGTCACTGAATGGAACAGAAACAAGGGAAAGAGAAAAGAGCTGAACAGTGCATATCCAGCCATTTTACTTAGTTTGTCCCCCCCCCCATCCCCCCGTGAAAGAATGACAAGCACTAAGGTTCATTGTGTTAATAGTCTACTGTGAAAACAAAGGAAAACAGAGAGATTCACTGGTCAAAGTTCCTTCAGCCCAAGTTCCAAAAGTTCCTGGCAGCTCAAGACAAAATAGCTTTGGAAGGCAACATCCAGAGAGGAGGGGAGCATTCCTATCACGTTCACGTTGGAGTGGAAATAGTCATCTTCAATTAAGTGAAATGAAGCAGGTGAACCAAACAGTGCAATCTCTACCAGCTGGTATACTTAGAACTGGAAAAGACTATTGGAAGTTGGCCTCCAGGTGGACTGAAGACACAAAGAAGGCAATGTTGGAGAGATAGCTAATGGCCCATATGGACATACTTGTGCTGGAACAAACAGCTCATATAGAGTAACCCTTAGTGTTAATCTATCATGAGAGATACAAGAGAATGTAGAAGAATTTCTCAAATCGTGTGCATGGATCTATGAAGTAACCCTTTACTGTCAAGCCATTTCAGCATCTTAAATCAATCTTGGGCATTCAGACTAGCTTTGGGGCTTCAATATGCTTAGAATTCTTTCAGAGGGGAAAACAAATTAAACAAAATGGCTGGGCATGCACATGTGTGTTGAGAAAACAGGGAGCAGCTTCCAAAAGCAGCCACATCAACCCAGGAAAAGATATGTTTAAGTATTATTTAAAAATATTCATACAGCATTTCACATATTCCTAAGCAACTGTTTTGAGGGATTTGCCCAGCTTCAAATTTCATTCTATGCCAATTCACTTGTAACAGTCACCTATCTTCTATTAGATATTTTCTAGCTCCTTTTTTGTTGTTTCCCTATGAGTGAATAATTTGGCAGAGGAGAAAAATGACCTAAAATTCTTGATGAAAGTTTGAAGATTTTTATTAATTTTGAAAGAAAATGTAATACCCCAAATCCTGACTTTAAAATAGGTAAAAGTTAATATTTCATTTTGCTCACGTACTATATCACAGCAAATGATACAATGCATTGGGAATTTTGTTGTACTGATGTAGATCATATATGATGCATTTTATGAAATGATCATAGTTTGATTTCTGACTTTAGTTCTAGTAATAATATAAGGCCAACCATAAGGAAAATAGTAACAATAATAGCAAAATGTTTAGGTAGCTTTAAGCAGGAGTTGGGGGCAAAGGTCAACTGAATCATTTCAGTCAATCAGAATTTTCCACCTAACTTAAATGGAATCTAGTTTATTTTGATCTTATAATGATGTTGAATATAAAGTCACATAATACACTTTTAAATCGTATTTCCATATTTACTAAAATAAGAAAATACAGTCAATTGTACCAATACAAAATAATATTTATAGCTTAGGGTTGACTGTGGGGTCCTCGCTACTCTCTGAGCTTGGTTGTTTTCTTGCAGACCCAACTAGGTAATATCATCAATACTAGAAGGGAATGAGATTTGCAAAACAAAAAACAACCAAGCTCAGAGAGCGCCAAGGACAGCCAATTTTTACAAGTTCCCTTAATTCTAATAGTAGAATACTATTATACTATGTAGAATGGTAACCTAAAATATTTTATTGCCCCATCCTATGTATTTCAGCTTACAAGCAGGTAGCAATTCCTCTCTTTTCAGAGCTGGATAGCTGGATGGTTGTTGTTTTTTAATTGTTTGGATGCCTTTGAATGAGCATTGACTCCTGGTGACTGTCTGGATTAGTTCCTGCAGTTTTCTTGCCAAGGTTTTTCAAAAATGGTTTGTTTCCTTCCCAGGGTTGAGAGAGAGTGACTGGCACAAGGATACCTAGCTGGTTTCATGCCTAAGGTGGAACTAGAACTCATGACCTCCCATTTTCTAGTCTGATGCCTTAACTATTGCACAAACTAGATCTCTTATTTGGTATATTAATTCCATACTATGTTTTTTACCACTACATACTTCCTTCCATGGAGAAAGCAGTATCAATCATTTAAAAGCATCCTAGCTTGCTTTGTATATCCAAGATCTATGAATCATTTATACTGAAAAGAGTCTGTGTGTGTGGATGTAGACCTCCAGGAAGAGAAACATTGTCTATGCAAATCCTCTATGGGAAAATTAATAACAAGAAAGAGTAAGCAAAAGCAAGTGAAAATATACACATACACACTTATAGGTGTATTTTATATACTGTGCATTATGTAGGAACTGCTGGATTGGTTTATCATGCTAAATGTCTGATTTAGAATAGGCAAGTTAAGAGTGCTGAAGGGTTTAGTGTCCTGACATCTCTTTAATTAGCAGTCACTGGATCCTTCACTTAAGAAGGCATAAGCTACTGGACTGCTGTCATACTTCAAGGGTTTTAGAAGGTTGGAAAGCCCACAGAACAAATCCAGAGTCTATGGTTGCTGGAGATATAATGAACAACGTACCATTTTCCCATTAGAAGCAAAATCAGACTTTTGCTGGGTTTCAGTGGTGATGCAAGAGTAAAAACAACAACAACAACAACAACAATCTGCCAAAGAAGCCAAGCAGGATGGGTGAAATAAATAAAGAAGATGTTGAAAAATATTTGGAGAACAACCCACAATTTGCCAAGGAGTTTTATGATAAAAGGCTTCGCCCAGAAGCATTAACAAACCTCTTCAGAGTCAACCCTGAGGATCTGAAGGAAGGGGTCTCCTTCAAAGAGATGACCAAGGTAGAAGAATGTGAGATACTTTTTGAATTGCTTTCCGAAATCCAGGATGAAGAAGCTTGTATGGAAAAGATCTCACATAAAGTCCTGCAAAGGTTGGCACAGTTACTGGCAGCTGACAAGTGTAGCATGTTTATTTGCCGTTCCCGCAATGGTGTCCCAGAGTTAGCTAGCAGAATCTTTGATGTCACCCCTACTTCCAGTTATGATGACAATTTGGTGAATCCTGAAAGAGAAATTGTTTTTCCTCTGGACATTGGGATAGTAGGTTGGACTGCTCATACTAAGAAATCATTTAATGTTCCAGATGTGAAGAAGGTGAGTAGGAGCTTTTTGTGAGTTTGGAGAATGGATAAAGTCGTTTTATGATCTGGAATTGGGTAAAGACTTTTTTAAATTAGGGGCATAGAACTATAGACACTTCCTTAAATGTGCCAAGTCCCTGAAATGGCTGGCACAACGTAAATATTTTTTTTTCAAATAGAAAACTATTTAACAATTCATATTCTTCAGCATCTTAAAATATATCATTTTAGAGCACTATTTCAACTATAGAAAGAAAAGGGAAGAACCTGTTATTTCTAAAGCAAATCCATATCTGAGATAGTTGAAGTTCCTGCCTAGTGCCCCTCCTGATTTCAAACTGGGCTGAAATTAGTCTTATTTTTTTCACAACACACGGATATCAGTTTCTGTATAATTTGAGAAGATTGCCCTATTTTACTTTGAGGGAATTCCCTATATCATGAATATTAGAAGTACTGTGCTAAGTCGAATGAGATAAGATTGTTCTTGATCTCCTTGGTCTATTCTCCTGTAATCTACTTTATGAATTAAAAGGATTATCTACCAAACTCCCTTGTTGATAGCAACAGGCAAGGCATCAAAGATCGCTTGATATTTCTCATGCAGCATCTAGGTTGATTTTTGTGCTGGAGAGAGATATTTGACTAAAACAAACCACAATGGGCCAATTCTAGTCTATGACTATAATAAAGATTGATTGAATCACAATAGGCCTCTGGCTCAATTAATCTAATTCCAGTCTGTCTGGTATGTTCTCCTCCCATTATTTCTGAACCAGCGGCATAATCCATTAAGAATTTTCTCTTGGGGAAACCCACTGAAATAAATAGGAAGTGTAGCATTAAACAAGGATCTACAATATAATCTGCTTCCTGGGTATCATCCTGAATTGCAGCCAAAATGAATACAGTGGTTTTGATTTTCATACTAAGTCTGCTTTGTGAGAAATTTATTGTAGAATTTTAAATCCTGACATCTATTCCTTTCCTTTCCTTTCCTTTCCTTTCCTTTCCTTTCCTTTCCTTTCCTTTCCTTTCCTTTCCTTTCCTTTCCTTTCCTTTCCTTTCCTTTCCTTTCCTTCCCTTCCCTTCCCTTCCCTTCCCTTCCCTTCCCTTTCTGTGGGTGAACTGGCAATCCGTTTGGTCAGGCATATCTAAAACTAATCCTGAACAGAATTAATTTATCGATTTCATGCAGCCTATTAGTTTGAATTTTTTTTCTTTTTAAAAAACAGTTTCACGTAATTTTTATTGATACACTGGGATTTCTCTGTTCTGCTTCTCTATCCTCCAATTTAAAGGACATCACTTTGGAAACATTTCCCTATGAATTTTGATTGTATTTTACAGATTCTTCTACAGAAAATGTGTATCTTTTGAACTAAATGTAAAGAGTTGAATTGTTTGATTCTAACAAGAGTAAGAAAGAGGTCTTAGTAACTAATGTAACCTATGAACATTATAGTACCACCCCTGTCTGTATATCCAATCCCCAATACAGATTTTGAATGTAATTTTTAGATTAAATTTTTAAATTCAAAATTTGAATGCAATATTGACATCCAATTACTGATCTCTTCCTTTTGATATGATCCCTTCCTGTTGACAAAATCCTGCACTTCTGAAATGTTTCACTATTATAATTTTGTTATAATTTTGAAACCACCACTATTCATACCAATAATGTCCTATCGTAAATATTTCATTCTTCAGTCAAAACTCCCTCTGCCATCATCATCACATTTACATAAGGGATTCTGAAAATATAGGTTCTTAATCACTGGAAATAAATTTTATTAAGAACTGCTTGGTTGAAATCACTTTTAGCCTTTTTTTTTTTTAAAGAATCTCTATGTAATTCATATGCATACTGTATGTTTCAAAGAAAGATGTGCTTTTGGTTAAGCACAGAGCATTTTCATACATTTCTTGTATCACCGATGATTACATTACGAACTATTAAAAATACAGCAGGGACACCAGAAATTTAACTCCATCCCCACTTTTTCTGGGAGTAGGGTGAGTGGACATACTCTAAAACCAGTGGTAATTTGGAGCAAAACATTGATTGGATGATATTCTCTGTGTCTTTCGATTAATCATTGGAGGGAAACAAGGTAATCTCTGATTGCATAATCTCTGTAGGTGGTATGTGTCTTCCTCAATCTCAAATCCACTACCAGAGGCCTGGGAGTTTGAGAGTTCTGTGCAGTATGTTAGCTATTTCTAGCACTGCAGTCTTCTGGACACATTGTTCTGATACTGTTCCTGGGATCTGTTAGAGATACTATCTCAGCTTAGGAGTCTCAGCCCCAAGTGCTCCTATCACCACTGGGACCACTTTGGTTGTTACTTTCCACATTCTCTTTAGTGCCTCTTTCAGGCCATGGTACTCCTCCAGCTTCTCATACTCCTTCTTCCTGATGTTGTTGTCAACACTACTTCTATCATCACTGCTCTGTCTCTATCTCCCCCACTGTGTGTGTGTGTGTGTGTGTGTGTGTGTGTGTGTATGTGTGTGTGTTGTGAAAAAAGTATGCTCTTTCTGGATGATTAGAATGTATCATCTTATTTGAGCAGGAGATGATGAACAATAGTTTATTTAATGTGAAATTAGCCAGACAAACAGTAATATTAAACTTTTAGAACTAACACAAAACCATTTTAAGAAGCTCTCCAGAGATAAAGCCATTCGTCTCCAAAATCAACTAAGCTGTGGATGCGGGAGTTCCTCCTGTATGTTTGTTTGGTTTCTTCCCATGTGCTCAACTTGGAAATCCAGAAATAACTGAACTGTATCTACTAATCTCTGCTTTTACAGTATGTAAAATACTGACATTGCACATTGATTTGATAATTTCCTAGTGTGGGAGACCATGCGTAGACTCCAAAATTTTACTCAGATCAATTTTCTATATTTCTTAGTGGCCTGTGGATTTTTACAGACCAGGTATGGTAATCCTATCAGGAGGAGAACAGGAAGCATTATACTTAACAACCCCTTTTTAACAAAGCCAATATTGAAATCTCATAAGAAATCCCCTTTCTTAACAAAGGAAGATTAAATTTGCAGCAACTGCAGTTTTACTGCATGAATTACAGGAATTGGACTGTACAAATCTGCACAACAAATTGATAAGTTTTATTAGTTTTTTTTTTTACATCAGAGTGCTTGAGAATCACCGTGGAGATAGGGTAGTCAATCATCCAAAAAAGAAAACATAATCATACACATATAATTCAACAATTCTTTAAAAATTCCTTCTCTATTTCCCTCAGATGCTATAACATAATCAAATTAATACGTTTCTGAATAAAATTCAACCATTGTAATGAAAATCAATAATATTTCACCTATATCAATCCAAATCCTGTTTTTAAGTTTAACTAATTTACAATTACCATTTTCCAATTAGCCTTAAATAAACATGTAATTTACATTTCGGGTCACCCAGTTTCCCATAAACAATAATTATTTCTAAAGTATATAGATTATTCCAACCATTATATTTTAATCTTTCCCAACTATATTCTATTTTCTATTCTACTCCATTTCAAATATACTTTTTACAAATCAATCCATATCTCTAAAAGTCCCTCAATTGTTCTTACATAATCAAATTAGTACATTTCTGAATAGAATTTAATCATTGTAAAAAAAAAACAGATCTAAATGAAATTCAATCATTGTAAAGAAATTATCAATAATATTTCACCTATATCAAAACCTATAATTTGCATTTCGGGTCTCCCAATTTCCCATAAAACAATAATTATTTCTAAAATATACATATGGTTCCAACCATTATACTTTAATATTTCCCAACTATATCCTATTTCCTATTCTACTCTTATTTCAGGTATATATTTTATAAATCAATCCAATCCATCTCCTGTTTTTAAATTTTACTAATTTACCATTACCATTTTCCAACTTAGCCTTGAATAAACACATAATTTACTAAAAAACATATTATTCCCGAAAAAGTACTCTCTTACTTCCTTTCAAATCTATATTCTATTTCTTATTCTATAAACTTTTACAACCTTTTCCCTATTACCATTCCAGACCATACTCAGATCAGTCATTTTCATCCCAGTAGTAATTATCTCAACCAAAATCTTAAGCCTTTTTAACCCTTCAGTTAAATTTTTAATTCTCAATTTTTAAATCTAATTCTAGCTTTCTTTTTGTGCCAGGCAGGTTTCCATAAACGAGCCTCATCATCAAATCCCAATTGATTATATGTATTCTTAAACAATTCAGTCTGAACATGTTTCTCTTCTCCTTTTTCCAGTGTTATCTGAAATATATAGTTCTTTTTGTTCAATGTAATAATTACTCGTTGATTATCCATTTTATCACAGTTCTCCAAATCTCGTGTTTGCAAGTCAGCTCCCATTGCTTTTAACTTTGTAGTTGTTTTAGTTAAAGTCTGCCTTTGATCCTCAAAGTTCTCAGTGGTATTTTCTTCTATATTGCTTTGTTCTTCATCTATTGTTGTTTGAATGATAGAGTAATCCGTTGAAATCTGCAAGTCATTTTGAAGTCTTATAATAAAAACATCTAATCTGGCATTCACTCTCTCATGAAATTCATAAATTCTTCCCAACATCAGTCTACAAAAAGATTGTGAATGGGATTCTTCCATCACTTCCATTTCAGTAAAAATCAATTCTTGTATTTATAATCCAAAAGGCAAAGCAGAACTGTGTCTCTAAGATAGTACTGTAAAATCAAGTTAGAATACTAGAGGAGAGAATAGAAAAAAAAACTGGAGAAAGTGTCTTCTTGCGGTCAGAAAGGAATTTCTGGGTGTATCGCCAAATGTCTGGGCGTTTTGCCAAGTTTGAGCTGAATACACACAAACGAAAGCTAGTGAAAGTCAGCTTAACTCAGCTATTTACCAAAACTTTAAACAGCAAAAAAAAAGAAAAAGACACAGCCGTGTGCCGCCCAGAATAAAGGCAAAAGAAGTTTTAGACTAAACAATATAGTTAGAATGGTTTTTCTAGATGTAACACAATATCTTTAGAGAAATAAATTCCAAGAAAATAGCTTAAAGCACTCTTATGTACAGAAGGGGGGGAGGAATAAAAAAGACACTCCACCCCCCTCCCTAAAGATTCACTTAAGCTAAAACCAGTAGGTAAAAAGAAAGACAGACATTCCAACTTCAAAAACAAAAGTTTTTCAGGATCTCCGAAATCCAGCAATTTCAATAGTCAATAAAAGTTAATTATTTTTCAAAAGCTCTTTTTCCCAAGTATCCGAACGCTGCTCTTTTAAAGTAGGGAAATAATTCCAAAAGCTTTTCACAGGAAGGTAGTTAGGGTACAGAGAGGGAAAGAAAGTTCTCACCTGGATCTTCCACGGTGGTTCTTTTTGCTTAGCTGTTCTTGTGGCTTTCGGCTGGAGCAGCTAGGTGATCGGCCATGTTAATGGCCGATCTTTTCCCCGTCGGCCCAGAGGAGCTGTCTCGGATCGCAGAGGAAGCTGCTGCTCCCTCCGCAATCAACGAGTGTCCTCCTCAGCGGTAGTCGCCCCTCCAGGGCGACTTTCGACCCTGTCCAGGGTCTACCGGCGGGGGGAAACCGGCCGGTGAAGAGAGCAAACTCTTCACTCGACCGCAGGCGCTGCAACCGGATCCGGAAGCCCGCATAACAAATTGATGATAGCAACCCAGAAAATTCTAGATCTTTCCAAAGCAGATCTCATAAACTGTATGTTAAACTCAGAATAATCCTTTATGTTTAAGCAGGTACATCTTAATGGTTTTTCATACTATCCATCCTGGCCTAATTAATTGCATTTCAAAAGAAAATTCCCTCCCTCGACCCTTGGAAGGAGTGGGGAAGTGTATCAAAAAAAGCAAAATTGTGGCCATAACTGCACAATTGAAGCTCCTTTCAGTATTGCTGCTTTTTAGCCTCCTGTAATAGGGGCCTCAATGTGTAAACTACAACTTCACTAAGGCTAAATCATCATTTAATAATTTCTTCTGGTTTAGGATTTAAAATTGCTATTTGGTGAGGTTTTCTGGGCTTCACCCAAAGCTTTGCTATAAGAAGTTGGTTATTCTCCTGAAATAAGCAAATCTTCCTGGAAACGGGAAAAAGAGTGTTCTCATAATAACAGCATTATTTCCACTTCTTGTTTCTCAGGGAAGCAATAACTCCCCTTCAAAGTGGGTGAGATGTGGCAGAATTGTCATGTGGGAATCCCTTATGGCTTTCGGGGTGCTTTTTCCACAGATGACTGGATATGAGACCCTGTTCATTAAGTTGAGCTTAGGGATCAGTTGGGATTGTTGCTGTTGTTCCAGCCTTTCTGCCGTATGGCAGCCTCCCTGCCTGAGTACCTTGATTTCATTTCTGGGTTGGTGATGGAATTCCCTATCTGTCTTCTCTGGGCATGGGATTTGAGATAGTTTGGGAGTTCATGGCTATCATGATGCCATGGGGTATTCCAGATGATCCACAATCTGATGATCTGACATATTCCTGTTGGAGCAGTGGTTATATGATCTGAAATGGGGGAGTTCTTGATGTCTCCCTTCTCATGGTCAAATCACACCCTGATTAGCATTGGATTCTCTAGAGCAGGGGTGTCAAACTGCCGGCCTGCGGGCTGGACACGTCATGAGGAAACTGCGCCTACCCCATTGCCAGCAATGGGGGAAAAGTTCCAATACGTTGCGCAATGTCATGTCACTGTCCACTGCAGGGAGGCTGGACCCACTAGATTGGTCTGCCCCGGTGACTGATCGACCCAGATGGGTTTCAGAGGGAGCTGGGGATGGTTGCTGCTGGTTGCTGCATCTGAGGCCTTGGTTGCCACTTGGAATAAGAGGGCTGACGAGGCTTTTGATTGGATTGCACCCATGCAATTTGTCCCCTCTTGCGGATCCCGTCACTTGCTATGGTTCATGGATGAGTTGAGGGAGATGAAAAGATGAGAAGAGACATCAAGAGTAACAATGGTGCTCAACAAAGGGTGAACTCGACCGAATATGGGTTAGATTGCTATTAAGGCCTACCTTCTGACGTTGAGGTAGCAAAGCATCAATGCTTCTGCATCCTTTTTGCTTCCATGGACTACTATCCTCTGGCCTTGTTTAGGGTGAACATGTCATCTTGGGAAGAAAGGGCTCAGAGAACTTCTTGCAGAAATGTATGGAAGAATTGGTTCAGCATCTACAGTTTTGGACAAAGTGGCTTAACTTTGTTGGACTCCAGCCTTGTTGTAGTTCCAGAGAAGAGGCCCAGGGAGGATGAGTTTGCCCTGTTATTTGTGATTGTTTTGAACCCCTTGGGCCTGGGGAAATGGACAGGGTCCTTAGAACTGTAATCACAGGTATCTGCTCTTTAGATGTATGCCCCTACTGGCTTGTGAAAGTGGCCTGGGGTTTGTCATGTGAGTGGACTCACTAATCGTGAACTCTGACTTGAATGAGGGTTGTTCCTTTACCTCTTAAAAAGGCCTTGCTTTGCCCCCTCCTCTGGAAGTCATCACTGGGTTCCGCTATACTGGGCAATTTTCATCCATTATTTAATCTCTACTTTCTGGGGAAGGTGACTGAGAAGGTGGTTGAGGGGAAATTTCAGAGGAACTTGGATGAAGTGGGTTATCTGGATCTCTTTCAGTTGGGATGGAATGGAATGAAATGGAAATGGCATTGGTTGCAGTTTTAGATGCTCTTTGGGAAAGTAGGATGGGGATCATACATACATCCTTGCCCTATTTGACCTCTCTGCAGCTTTTGATAACATTGACCATAGCATCCTTTTGGATCAGCTCAGGGGATTGGGGGTTGGGTGGCACTGTGTTGTTGTGAGATCCAGTTGAGGATGTTCAGGGAAGAGAGCGGGATGCTCAAGACTCTACTATGTGGGATGAGTTTGCTGCTCTATATGTTCTTATTCAACATTTTTGTGAAGCTGTTGGGTGAAGCTATCACCATGGGATGAGGTATTGCAGACCCAGTGTGCAATCTGGGTCCTCCTAGATTCATGACTCCTGCTTAAGGAGCAGGTGGCAGTTGTGGCTAGAAAGGCCTTTGCACAGCTTTGTGTTGCATACCAGTTACACCCATTTCTGGATCGGGGATCTCTGCTCACAGTTACTAATGCCCTAGTCACCTCCTGATTGGATTACTGTAATGTGCTTTACATAGGGCTGCCCTTGAAGATTATCTGGAAGCTTCAGCTGGTGCAAAATATAGTGGCATGGGCAGTTATGTGTGCTAAAACAGCACGCTATACCTCTGCTCCACAAACTGCATTGGTTGTCAGTCTGCTTCTGGGTCCAATTCAAAGTGCTGGTTTTGATCTTTAAAGCCCTTCATGGCATGGGGCCAGGTTATCTAAGGGACCACGTCTCCCCAATTACATCTGCTTGTCCCATCAGCTCCAACGAGAGAGGTATGCTGCAAGGCCTGTCTTTTGGCAGGTCCAGGGAGGCGGGCCTTCTCTGTTGTACTTGTCTTGTGGAACATTCTCAACCCTGAAGTGAGGTCAGCTTCATTCCTCCTTATTTCCCAGAAATCCCTCAAGATCTGGCTTTGTCATCAGGCTGGGGGGTGGGTGAGTGTCAGGGAACCGGTGGGATCTTGAGGTGGCTCAATTATTTCTAAAACTTCTAAAATTACAACAGAGTAAAAGTATCTTAAGCTATTAATATCAACAAAGTAATAATATATACAATTTAAATGAATTATGGTTACAAAGAATGTACTGTGGGATATTGGCCCATCAGGGCTTGATGGATCTTCTCTGCTTCTACACAAGACCTAGTTACATGCGCTGTAACAAGGGGTACCTCATCTACCGTATGAGCTGCATTTGGGCATAGGCTAAATCTGGGTGACCAGGATATCTGCTCAGCAATGAAGGCAAATATACGTGCAGGATATCTACTAATCATAGGGAGTATAAATCTTGTTCAAATGACTCTGTAAAAGGGGCAAAAAAGAAAAACATATTTTGCAGTTCTAGAGGGATCATGTAGCAACTGCCTTACACACCTGCAGTGTGATTTTAGGAGAAGACACATTGTTAGAATGCACTAGGTGAGCATCCCTGGGTAATTAATTTTTTTATTTATTTGCTTTCAAATCCAAAGTGAAGTTATCTGGAAGACATTTGGAGAACAATTGGAGTAGAGCTGATAAGGGTATAAGGCAAAAATGACAAAATATGTTGTCATAATAGATCATCCCTTTCATCCTTGGGTCACGATACCACATGCAAATATGTAGATGACAGCGCTTCTGTTGCAATAATACAACATGTGTTTCATCACTGGCCTCCATATATCCCTCTTGCAGGTGCCATTACTGTATATAACTGTGCCATTCCCTCAATATACTTCTCCAAGTTAAGGGACAAATGTGACTTATCTCTCAGGGGTGTTAGAGACAAGCAGCATCGATTCAGTTCTTTGCAGATGAAACATGTCATCTGGATTATCCTGAGTCACACTTGAAAAATAAACTAACTTTGTGTTTGTTTCAGAATAATCACTTCTCCGACTTTGTGGATAAGCAAACTGGTTATACAACCAACAATATGCTCACTGTTCCCATTATGCAATGCAAGGAAGTTCTTGCAGTTTTCATGGCACTTAACAAACAAAATGCCTCTGAGTTCTCTAAAGAGGATGAAGATGTAAGTATGGATTGCTTTTTCAAGAAAACACGTTGCTTTGCTTAATCACACTTCTTTCGGTGAGCAGCTTGAGATCATCTTACATTTTAGTGTTGTTGAAGCCTAACATGGGCTCCATGGATTTCTTATGCACATCAGAAGAGAAACTTGAAGCAGAAAGAGGTATATTTCAGCTAAATGTGTTTACAGTACAGTATTTGCCATCTGCCTCTCAGAGGCGTCTGCAAGGGGGAACGGGAGTATCCAGAAGTTAAGAAGAAGGCTTCAGCTGTGTGATTCAAGCCCTGCCTTTTAAAATATGTTGTTGTGCATGTGATGCACATAAACAAGAAAAGGGCTTTAATCCAGCAATCGTGGCTGCCATCTTGATTTCACTATGGACGCCACTGCTCCCTACAATTCTGGTGCCAAGAGATGATTTATCACATAAACCAGCCAAATGTTCAATACTTTTCAAGATAGAAATGTTTATTTCCAAGTTAAAGTATGTACTTTATTTGTTGTTGGTTATTATTGTATTTATTAACTTACTATTATTTTAGTATTATTTACTTCTACTATGATTATTTCAAGAGCAGGATATATGATAGCACTAGAGTTAGCAGGAGCAATTTTTTCACCCTGTTTTTTTTCTGATGCTAAAACTTGACATGTCAAGCAGCATTCCCTCAAGATATAACTTGTATCTTAGCGCTTGAGTCCCCAAAAATTGGAAAAAAAAGTTAAAAATCCTAATTTGAGTGATGGCTTTAAGAGTCACTGAGAATCCAATTTTTAAAAAAGGGTGCGCCCCCTCCATCTGGCCCAAGTGGCAGTGCAAAAGATTAAATCCACACATGAATGTTCGATTTAACTGATTTATACTGATTCCTATACACAGGAATCTTTTTAACTAATGATCTGTACTTGGTTTGAGTTAGAGAAGGATCAGTGACATTCAAGGGGGTTTGGGTTTAATTTCTTTGTGCCTGTGTAGTGATTCTAGGCTGATCCCTCTTTTCACCCTCCCTCTGGTTCTGCCTGTCCTTCTACACCAAGACCCTGATTGCCTTCTATTTGAAGGCCAAACTCTTCCAGGAAGAGTCAGGCAACCATAAGGTTAACTTCCATATTATCTCGTTATCTAGCTGTCTATCATCTATCTATTAAATTTATTTGCCACCCATCTCGTTCTCATGGAATTGTAATTGCTTAAATTTGGTCCCAGCTTTGACAACTTTAAAATGTGTGGACTTAAACTCCCAGCTAGGTTGGCTGGGAAATTCTGGGAATTGAAGTTCACATATTTTGAAGTCATCAAGGTTGAGAGATGCTGTTAGCATCTAAGAATTTGTTGTATATTTATTTCTATTTTTTTTTGCAGGTCTTTAATAAATATATTCAGTTCCTTTCACTTGTTGTGAAACAAAACCATGTTACATACCTGTATAACGTTGAACTTAGAAAGAGTCAGGTAAATTATTTTTATCTCCTTTAATAGTCAATTAAATGTAATTATTTTGTATGGATAGTTTGGTTTTATTTTTTCTCTTACCAAGAGATCATGTTAAGCTGCCATTGCCTATATTTGGTAACTATGTTAGTTCCAAATAGCCTATTACATCATAGGCTTTACCAGAAAATATAACAAATATCTTGAAAGTTTGAACAGAAGTTATCATGTTTCTTTCTATCTCTCATTAGCCACGTATTAAAATATTATCCCTCACCCGACTCTGACTTCTCTTCAATAGATACTTTTATGGTCTGCCAACAAAGTATTTGAAGAACTTACAGATATTGAGCGACAGTTTCACAAAGCCATGTACACTATTCGACAATATTTAAATTGCGAAAGATATTCCATTGGTCTGCTGGACATGACCAAAGATAAGGTCAGTATAATTTTATTTACCAGCAGAAAACAATTTAACTCCTTCTCATTCCATGCTTTGAAGTAAAGCCTCTTGTCATCTAGAAATCATAACTGAGCCATAAACAAAAAAAATGAAAAGCATGATCTTTGAAAATGAATTCTATTACAATCAATATAGGTTATTTCTTCAGAAAAAGCATGTTTACAATGGATATATTATTTCTCTTTCAAAAACCTGTTGTTTGAGGCAAATCTTGCCCACCCTACTGTTTTAACCATAGAAGAGAATATTTGTGTGTCAGGATTGAACTGTGGGTTCCTTGGTGCTCTTAATTCTTGAATGTGTCTGTAGAGGTTCTAAATCATCCAGGTCATGGTTGTCCCAAAGATGCTTTTTTTTAATAAAGGCAATTGGACTTCCTGATTTTTCTTTATGACATTTCGCTTCTCATTCAATAAGCTTCTTCAGTTCTGAGCTGAAAAAGCTAATTGGATGAGAAGCAAAATTTCTTAAAGAAAAATCAGAAAATCTCTGAGCTTGGTGGTTTTCTTGTAGATGTTTCATTACCAGACTAGGTAACAACATCAGTGCAGGATAATATTGGTAGTGCTAATGTTGCTAGTCTGGTAATGAAACCTCTTCAAGAAAACCACCAAACTCAGAGAGTACCAAGGACCCCGCTGTTTTAACCATATTAAGAGTTGTCCTGCCTGGTCCAAATGTTCTGATAAGGGGCTCAAAAATAGACTACAGAATGAGAGAAGCCCTGCCCTCTTTTTATATGCTTGGGTATGCAATGCACAAGAGACAGGATTTCCATTTCACAGTTACAGATGTTATTTTCAGCCATTCGACAATCGTCCAGACATGAAACCAAATCCATGAGTACTAAGACTATTTTTATTGTAAGGTTACAGTCACAGAATCTTGCATGTCTGAAAGCATTTCCCTTCTCCCCAGTCTTTACTTTCTAGGTAAATAGGGAAGGTCTCTTTTGAGATGCTTTCTGCATCTCCATTCCTCCTGCAGGTTGAGATTTCTCACGTCTGACCAATGCCCTGGCTGCGGCTCTTCCCCCTGCCTCCCAAGGTTATTCTTGCTACCCATCGCATCTGTCTTGTCCTTCCCTTTGGATGCTGCTGTGTACTGATCTTACAGTATATCTGGTTGAGTTTTGTAGGAATTAGGCAACCTATCGGAAACAGATTTTCTCTTATCTAATGGCCGAGGATGAGAATTGACGTCCAAAATACTATATATGGAGGACACCAGGTTTTTAGAAGCTTCTTTTCTTCAGGCACCCCTTCAATAATATGCAATTATTTCCAGGAATTTTATGATGAATGGCCAATTAAATTGGGAGAAGCAGAGCCTTACAAAGGACCAAAGACCCCTGATGGTCGGGTGAGTAGATATACTTCATCTGTCCAGATTACAATATTATGAAATGTTGGTATGTTTAAGATTCTTGTATTGCTTTTTCCCCTTGTATTTAGGAAATTAACTTTTATAAGCTAATCGATTATATTCTACACGGAGAAGAACAAATTCAAGTAATTCCGTAAGTGCTTATTATTAGGTGCTCAAATAGTAAATAGCTGTAGGAGTTCATGGTATAATATGAAATGATGATTTTTGTCTCATTCTCTGTCTTAAGGTCACCTCCTGCAGATCACTGGTGTCTTGTGAGTGGCTTACCAACTTACGTTGCTGTAAATGGATTTGTAAGTTCCAGATGTTACTTCCCTACAATTCTTTCTGGGGCTATGTGCTGGATATGTGTGTGTGTGTGTGTAAATCTACATGTTCACATTTGAACTAATCATTTTTATTTCACAATCTAGTATATGGGAAGAAACAACATTCTGATGCAATTACTTGCGACTCTCTTTTACTTACACATACTTAGGCTGTTTGATTGTGATCAAATTAATTATGTTCTGTGACACAAAAACATACCATTTATCTATCTAACTTAATGTTCTTCACACTGAATGACAGCAGCTCAAGATTCTAGACCAGGGCTTCTTTCAGCTCTATTCATGAAAAACTGTGGCTTATGCTTAAAGCTGTTGGCTTGCAAAGTCCTACTATCTTACTATAGCCTTCCTGCTCTAGCTTCTAGATCAGGGTTTCCCAGACTATGAAGTTTACCTCCCTTGAGTCCAGGGAAATCTGTAGCTGTACACTGTTACAATAAATCCACCTTTCCCAAAATTTCATTGTATAGCTTCATTCTTCATTTGTATTGATTTTGGAGTTTAGATTTTTAGAAGAAGGTTTGTATATTGAGATTACACTAAAGGGAGGTGGATAGCAAAAGGTTTAGGAACTCCTGTTCTAGATAATGTGTTTTGTGAGTGGTTAGCAATTACCTTCAGCCGTTTCAGGTAGTCCTTGACTTACAACTGAAATTGAACCTGGAATTATAGTTGTAAGTCATGTTGTTCATTGAGTGGGTCACTATGACTACACCCGATTTTCAACCCTTTAGTTAATTGTAAGTAGTTAAGCAAATACTGGAGTCATTAAGCAAATCTATTATCTGTAATGGCCATTTTTTTGCTGGAAACCGGAAGTAAAGACCGGTTTCCGGCAAAAAAACATCATAAATCATAGTCACATGTCCATGGGATACTGCAAATGTCTGTAAATGCAGGCCAGTTGCCAAGCACCCAAAATGCAATCATGTGACTGCGAAAGGAGCAACCGTTAGAAAAGATCCCCTCAGAAGGAAAACCATATCAAGGCATGGAGTATGGAACTTTGAAACCGGATCATAAGTACCTTTTGGGGAGGGGGTCCATTGAACTTTGAATGGTTGCTAAGCAACCAATTGTAAGTTGAGGATTACCTGTACTACTTTGTAGCATCCCCATGGTCACGTAATCAAAATTCAAACACTTGGCAACTGACTCATATTTATGACAGTTGCAGTGTCCTGGGGTCATGTCATCACCTTTTGCAACCTTCTGACAAGCCAAGTCAATGGGGGAGCCAGATTCCCTTAACAACTATGTTACTAATTTAACAACTGCAGTGATTCACTTAACAACTGTGTTTGAATTTTGATCACGTGACCATGGGGATGCTGCAATGGTCTTAAGTATGCAAAATGGTCATAAGGCACTTTTTTCAATGCTGATGTAACTTCATATGGTCACTAAATGAACTGTTGTAAGTTGAGGACTACCTGTACAATGCCTTTTTGAAAGATAGCAATAGGACCAACCATCCTGAGCACCCGTACTTGATTAGTGATAATGAATGCCAATATTTAAATGTAGGAACAAATCTTTATTATTTATTTTCTCCCCTAGATTTGTAATATGATGAATGCACCAGCAGACGAATACTTCACTTTTCAGGTAATACCATTTTTACTGGCTCCGCAAGCAAGCAAGCAAATAGAAAAAAACATTAATTCTTATTTTATTTAGTTGGACCCTCTGCCTTTATCCTTTGTACGTGCACCATGCGTAACCATGCTGGTTTCCATAAATACTTTAATAGCCTTTCTTTTCCTTTTCCTTTTCCTTTTGTTTAGAATGAACCTTTGGATGACTCAGGCTGGACTGTAAAAAATGTCTTATCTTTACCTATTGTAAACAAAAAAGAAGAGATTGTAGGCGTAGCTACGTTTTACAACAGGAAAGATGGCAAACCATTTGATGAATATGACGAACAGATAACTGAAGTAAGTTCAAAGTTGGTTGGCTTTATCAGCTTACAGTGAGGCACCAGAGGAAGAAAATTCTCATAGAAACCAATAAGAATATATACTTGTTAATGTCTCTATCTGATCATCCCTGCTGCAGTCCTTTAAATAGAATTTACAAGCTGTGGCTTACCTTGCAGCAAGGAGTTAATATATTGACTATGTCCTTAGGTACAACTCACTGTTATAAACAATGATAAGAAAGGTGGTGGAATACAGTAGCTGTTAATATATTGGTAAAGGTAAAGACAGCATGAAAGTCAGTGTACCATCCATCATTAAGAGATCATTGGAAGTCCACTACATGGCCAAGAACCCTTCGTTCTACCCCTGCAGTGGACTAGCTTGTTGGGAACTATATAGTAGTAGCAAGTTTCACCTGTTTCCATTGAGTTGCACTGGTTGCACCAGTTTGTTTTTAGCTAAATGCATATTGCTGTTCATGTTAAGATCATAGGCATGCATGTCTGTGTGAGTCAAAATAGTCAAGATGACAGTAGCCACCTCTTTTGTATGTGTGTAAACATCAGACATACACAAAAGGGGTGAGGCATTTATAATTGCCAACTTGGTTCTTTTGCCAACCTTCCCCCCAGGCATTACTGATTATTAACTTTTGTAGCTCTAAATGAGGGCATGGCATTCCCTACATATCATTCCCATCCCCTACTTATTTCTGCAGCTTCCTGGTGGTAGGAAAGTGGCCACAACTTTCGCATTTGGCATCTATGGCTCCACCGAGTCTTTAGCATGCTCTCCCAACATATATTTGAAAGAACAGAACAGAACAGAATAGAATTCTTTATTGGCCAAGTGTGATTTGTCTCTAGTGCCTAAGCTCTCAGTGTACATACAACAACAAAGTGATAGAGCTTATTTAATAGAGCATAGTTACCCTTGCCCCATCTATATCTTTTTTTGGTATATATTTTATTAATTTTTATAGGGTTAGGAATGAGGTGGGATTGGGATTGGGATTTGCGTTAGGATTAGGATTAGGGTTGGGGTTGGGGTTAGGGTTTTTCCAAATAACATTCTCAATATTTAGCAAACAGCATAATGTCTAGGTTCATGTGTTTAACAAGAAATAAAGGATAATAGTTAATTATCATAAACAATATGTTAATTAATCGCTCGATAGTCTTCTTCTAATATATATTCAAAGTTACATATCACATTCCTTTCTCTCTAACTCATGTTTCTAGCCATTGATAGAAATTATCCCATGTTCTAAAATACACTGAGTCTTCTTTCTCTTTTATCTTTAAAGTCAATCTGTCCATTTCTGCACACTCTAAAATTTTCTTAATTAATACTTCTTCAGTTGGTAAATTTTCATTTTTCCAATGTTGGGCAAATACAATTCTTGTTGCAGTTAGTACATGTAGAATTAAATATATGCAATCTTTCTCATAATTTGCTCCTATTATTCCTAACAAAAATAATTCTGGCTTAAAGTCTATTTGTTTTTTAGTCATTTTCTCCAACCATAAATGTATTTTTACCCAAAATCTTTTTGCTTTTGGGCATGTCCACCAGATATGATAGTAAGTACCTGGTCTTTGTTTGCATTTCCAACACTTGTTTGAAGTATTTTTAAACATTTTTGCTAATCTCACTGGTGTCATATGCCATCTGTAAAACATTTTATATAAGTTTTCTTTATATGTCACTGCTTTAGTTAATTTAACATTTCTTTCCCATAACTTTTGCTAGTCTTCTAATTCTATATTATATCCAAAGTTCTTTACCCATATTATCATCATTTCTTTAACTTGTTCTTCCTCCATCTTTAAGTTTAACAGAAATTTATAGAGTTTCTTAATCAACTTTTCATCTGTTTTTAACAGTATCTGATCAAATTCTGTTTGTTCCTTATAGAATCCCATTGTTTTAACATCTTTTTCATATCTCGTTTGAATTTGCAGATATGGCCACCTGTAAACCTTGTCTTTCTTTCAATTTTCCTTCATTGTCCAAAATATCTTTATAAGTCACAACTTTGTCATAATTAATTAAATTTGGGTAAGCGAAAGCTTCCATTGTTGAAAGCCATCCAGGTATCTTAATATAAATTTTTGCTTTTCTTTTTTCCCATTCTGAAAGAAGTGCATTTCTTATAAAGTAGTTTTGAAAGTATTTATGTGTTTTATTCTTCCCATACCACAGAAAAGCATGCCAACCAATTTGTAGGTCATGCCCCTCTAGGTATAATAGTCTTTTGTCTCTAAGCATTATCCATTCTTTAAGCCATGTTAAAATAGTTGCTTGGTAGTATAGTGCCCCATCTATATCTAACAACAGAGTTGGAAGGAACCTTGGAGGTCTTCTAGTCCAATCTCCTGCTCAGGCAGGAAACCTATAACATTTCAGACAAAAGGTTGTCCAATCTCTTCTTAAAAACTTCCAGTGTTGGAACACCCACAACTTCTGGAGGCAAGTTGTTCCACTGATTAATTGTTCTAGCTGTCAGGAAATTTCTCCTTAGTTCTAGGTTGCTTCTCTCCTTGATTAGTTTCCATCCATTGTTTCTTGTCCTGCCTTCAGGTGCTTTGGAGAATAGGTTGTCAATTTTAATGTAATTGCATTATGCAACTTTTATTGTATAATTGTTGCAGGCCACTATCCAACCACCCAAAATGGTGGAATCTGTCCCTCTTCTCCCAATATTTCTGTAGTTCCTTCTTCCCAGCCTGCTTCAATAGGATCCCTACCTTAGAAGTCCTATAACAGATGAGAAGGGGATCCATTCTACTAATGGTGTTATTTACATGGTATGCCTACAAAACTGAATAGAAGCCATAAGATATTCTGTACATAATCATAATCAGACAAGTCTCTTCTATAGACATGCCAACTTCTTCTCCAGCATACATACATACAGGGAGATGTTCATTGTACATGTGAAAACTTACATATGATAAAACCTGGAGGATATCATGTATAAAGGTTTCTTGATGTGTAACATATAATATGACGCCTAAATGGGGGCTGTGGATTTGATTTTGAATCAAATAGAATGATTCATAGAGTCTTTTATTTCTTCTTTCATATGGGGGAGTTGCTAAAAATTAGCAACTATATCATTCAACATTTTTGGTTGTTTTTAAGAAATCCTAAACAAAAGCTTTAAAGTATTGTTGGATGTGTGCCTTTCCAAAATTTGAAATATATTGAACGAGTCACACTGAAAACCCTAAACAGTTCTACTTCTTTATCAATTCAGATGCTTACACAATTCCTCGGATGGTCTGTTTTAAATCCTGACACATATGAGAAGCTGAATAAGATGGAAAATCGGAAAGATATTGCTCAGGAAATGCTCATGTATCAGACAAAAGCAACACCTTCAGAAGTTAAAAGTATACTGGTGAGTGTTCCTTCTTCATTCTGGGTGGAAGTGTGAACCTTATTGTTGGATGAACAGAACTTAAAATTGTTTCTTTCCTTTGCTCCTTACTTTAAGAAATGCAAAGAAAAATTGAATCAAGATAATTTTGAAGACTGTGATGAGAAAGAGCTTGTTACAATTCTGGTAAGTAACCAAATGTTTTCCTAAAGGTCAACTTTAAGTCTATACAGACATAGTTCCATACTGTGGAAATATTCTTGGTGATTTATTTATTTACCAGCTAGGGATTTTTAAATTTTATTTGTTCAACTTGTGCCTGTTGGTTTCACTTGACTTTAGTTATTTGGACTGAAAGAGCATTTTACACACCAGTAACGATGAGTTAGGATATAACAGATGTCATTATAGGGAATTCAAAGTTCTGACTATTCCCCCCCACCCCATGTTCACATAGTCACATTTTGGACACAAAGCAACCAACCAGCCCGTATTTATGGCCCTTTGCAGTGAGCTCCAACCAGTGGTGGGATTCAGCCAGTTCGCACCACTTCGGCAGAACTGGTAGCTAACTTTTTGTTGCCCAGGCCCAGAATGGACTTCCGGAAGCGGCATCCACAGAGAGAACCGGTTGTTCACATATTTGAATCCCGCCACTGCTTCCAACTCTGTTATTCTGTAATTCTCAACTGGCAACATTTGACAGCTGGAGAGCATGACCTGGAAAGTGCCATTAATCCCCTGCTTGTCAGGCTTCTTAAAGCATCAGACTGCTCACTGTAATAAGAAACTGGATTAGGGAGCCCTTTACAGTGATGAGGAATAATTTTCTTAAGAGGCTAGTCATAATTTTCCATTCTGCTTCTTTTCCTGAAATTGCAGGCCTTAGGGCTAAAGGTTAAATGCCATAACCATGCATAAGCAGGATATATTTGATGAGCCAGATTTTGTCTGAAGGGGCACTGATTTAGCCAATTTGTTGCACAATATATCTTCAACCTACAGCAAATGATCCGGATATTTCAGACGATCTTTTCTTTAAGTTATATCTCACAGAAACTACCAGGTAGCAATACATTTCACTGCCATAAAAATATTTCCCTTGCAAAAATAATTCATAATTATTGAAAAGGTTAGTTTTAATATGAGAATTCTGCATAGGTGATAATTCCAAGCAGATAGCAAGGCACTGCTCCCCCTAACAATAAATACTGAAAAAGGTAACAAATAAAAGATACTCAAAATATCTTCTACCTGTCCAAGTAAGATTATCTTGCATTTCCTCCTTCAACAGGCAGAGGAATTGCCCGAGCCAGGCAGCGTTGAACTCTTTGAATTTCGCTTCAGCGACTTCCCTGTTACAGATCATGACTTGATCAAGTGCGGCATACAAATGTTCTTCCAGTTAAAAGTTGTAGAGAAGTTCAAAGTACCACCAGAGGTCAGGTTCATTTTGCCTTCCCCCCCCCCCCATAAAGATGGTTCAGGATGAAATCTATGACATATCACCTTTGCCAATGGATATTTATTTCACAATAGCAATTTGTGGCATTTGTGGAGATGAAGTGAAAGAGCACCTAGAGTGCTGCAAGAGAGAACAAAGAGTGAATCCAATTGAGCTTTTAAGAAGGGTTATCTTGGCACGATAAGAATGGCAAAATCTAATTATTTTTCCACTCCTATTGTATCCATAGGGGGCACGATGGCTCAGCGGTTAAAGATGCTGAGCTTGTCAGCTAGAAAGCTGACAGTCTGGGTTCAAGATCTGAGCATCGCGCAATGGGGTGAGCTCCCGTTTCTGCCCCAGCTCCTGACCACCTAGCAGTTTGAAAGCATGCAAATGAGAGCAGATAAATAGGTACCACTTCAGTGGGAAGGTAACAGTGTTCTGTGCACCTTTGGTGTATAGCAATGTTGGCCACATGACCACGGAAAATGTCTTCGGACAACACTGGCTCCCTTGGCCAAAGAGATGAGCAGTGCATCCTAGAGTTGGACATGACTGGACAGGGAAACCTTTACCTTTTATTGTGTCCATAGAACGCCAGTTGGTAGTCTTGTTTATTGATCATATTAATTCATGCTGTTTGGCAGGATCAGGATGGGATAGTGCATCCCTCCTGTCCCTCCTTGATTTCTCTATGGCCTTTTGGGCTGACTTCAGAGATTGGGAGTGAGGGCCATTTTCTACCCTCTGGGACAGATTCCAGTTGTTGTTGGTAGGTAGGGAGAGATTTATCCTTAGATCCCTATTTTATGAACTTTCACATGGTTCTGCACTCTCTCTACTCCTATTTAATATTCACATGAATCCACTGGGTGATGTCATCCATTGGTACGAGATTAAGTATCATCAGTATGCAGAGGATAATCTGCTATACATCTCTGCTCCAGGCTGCACAAGTGATGCCATCAAGGCTCTTCCTAGCATTTGGAGATTCTGGCCTAAACTCAGCAAATCTAAGGGTGCATGTGGAATAAAGGGCTCCAACTTTAATTTTGGATGGTATAGCACTTGCCCAGATAGAACTGGTATACAGTTTTGGGACTTCTCTTGAGCTTTTGGTTCCTGTTTGAACAACTGGCAACATGACCAGGTGACTCTTGTACAAATCCATCTTCCATCTATTACTGAACTGGGATGTGGCCATGATCTTGGGAGGAAGGAAGAGCTGCAGACTAGGTAACAGTCAGATAAGAGGCAGCTGAACCAGCAGAGTGAATGGGGTGCATCAAACATCTCAGATATACTTTGCAAGTTTCTGTTAATGTAAGATTAAAATAAAGTCAGAACTAATACTCTTACATGTAATTCTTGTCTAGACTATCTGGCAAGGCTGCCATCAATTTTGTTATCAGCCTTATCATTTCACTGTGACCATTAAAGCTGTTATCTTATATAATGTTCACAAGTACCATACAGTGGTAAGAGAATGGAATATCTTAATTTTTCACAGGTACTCACAAGATGGATGTATACAATCAGAAAAGGATATCGTGACATCACTTACCACAACTGGCGGCATGGATTTAATGTTGGACAGACCATGTTTGCTCTTTTAATGGTACCAGTTGTTTCTTTGGATCTAAGCCTTAATTTGCTTTTCACTGTGATAGATGGATACAGAGGTAGACAGATATAGAGATAGAACTATATAGATATAGATGAGATGTAGATGTAGATGTACAGTAGATGTAGATATAGATGATCAACTGTATAGAGATGTAGATGTAAATATAAAGAAATGATTTTAAAAGGTTCTCTTTTTATAGACCGGTAAGTTAAAGAAATATTACACTGACCTAGAAGCCTTTGCTATGGTAGCTGCAGCTTTCTGCCATGATATTGACCACAGAGGAACCAACAACTTATATCAAATGAAGTGAGTGGCATATTTCTGTGTATCTTTGATTACTAAATAATGTGTTATTTTATGTCATTGTAAAACATTTCACGCTTAAACTAGCATTCTTGTGTATCCTTGACTGTAAACAGCATGCAATGCCCTGGGAAGTCCACAAGCAAGTCCAAACAATTCTATCTAGTTGAACTCTACAGCAAAAGCAACTCAATACATATTAATCGTGGAAATTACAGCTACTAAATATAGAGTTCTACTTATCTAATGCATCCTCTTTGATTCTTCAGTGGTCTTTGAAATCCTTGGACAGAAGATATTGTTGGACTGTCCAGGACAGTTCCATCCTTACTTGCAGAACTGCCCAAGGTGTGGCAATAGATTTTTGCTTGGCCCATGTCACCCAATTTGTGGATCCCACTGGATTCAATTCTCTCCCCTTTGTTATTTGACACCTACATCTGTGCATTTGGAGTTCAGTATAATTAATATGCTGATGGTTCTTAGCTCCATCTCTCCTTTCCATCTGAATGAGGAAAGGCTGTGTAGTTGCTTGTCACTGGTCTGGATGCAATGATGGATGAGGCCCCAGGAACTGAAGCTGAATCTATATCAGACAAGAGGTATATGGATATATGGTATTGTGAAGTCAATTCGCTTGGATAAAATCATACTACTTCTGAATGAACTTGGCAAAGCTGGTGAGCTCTCTCCCTTGTATCCTCCAATTCATTCAGCTGGAAAAACTTTGGGCTTCAGCTTTCTGGTAGCCAGGAGTAGAGCATATCCACAGCAAAATCCTTATATAATAGGGATAATATATAAGATGCTCAACTGGGAATAATTTAAAAAAAACAACAGTTAAAAGAGATATCCATCCACGCAGGAATTTGTGAGATAACCCATCTGAAATTGGATGTTTTTTAGATTATTTTAAGTTTGTTTTAAAGAATGAAGCCACTATTCATTTTCTTGCCAGTTTTATTATGTGTGTGTGTGTGTACATATGTGTGTCCACTCATGTGTGTGTAATTTTTATTTAAAAATTTTAAAAGAATAAAAACAATGCAAATTCTGAATGAGAAGTCAGGAAAGAAAATAATAAGTAAAAAGGTAGAAAGAAAAGAAGAACAGTTATAAAGAAGCAGGCTCTGCTCTTGTTAACAGCAGTTACAAGTACATTGATATTTTACCCTATTCTCTACACACACAATTTCCTTCTTTCATAGATTTTTCCAATCATCAAATTCTTAAATCACAGGTTGGTTTTATTTTATTTATTTTCCCCCTTAAACTTCTCTGAGCTTCCCTGGAAGTGAGAAAGGTATAAATAATAATCATGATGAGGATGATAATAATTCTTAAGGGGACTTTTTAATTTGCTGAATTAAAAATAACTGAAATGAAAACAACTTTGTATTAAGATTGTTCTATAATCTGACACATCCATTACATTTCCGAGGTTGTGAGTGATGTAGAGCAGATCATGACTAATCTAACAGTCACTGCTGGCCCAGGAAACTTGTCTCTGGGGTCTCCAGTGATGATTGCTGAGATCTTCTGAGCTTTTGGCAATTGCCCATGCTGAGCCAAAAGTTCTGGAATCAGAAACTGACTAGCAGGAAGATCTGTTGCTGGGACTTCGTTGATAAGAAACAATGAAAAACTCTATACCAGAAGTGGGTATACAGCAAGCTTAATATTAAATAAATACATAGATGGCATTTGAGGGATGTCAATGAACTTTTAAGAATGGGCAAATTGCTTTGCCATATAAAGACCATCAGAAGTTAAGGGGCAAAATATACTGTAAGTCGTGAGCTTTGCAAAGCTGAGAACACCTATTTTGTTCCTCAAAATCTAACAGATCAGCTTGCTTTTGGGTTAGGTTTCCAGGAATTTTAAGAGATAAAATAGGTATATTAAACAAAGCCCTAATGCATCTATTTTGCCTCTGATCTCCTCAGATAAGGAGATATTCCAGGGACATTCTGGGCATGCGAACAGAAGGTTGCCTATATTCCACAGGTTGTTTGTTAACTGTTCTAAAATGTGCAAAGATTTGGGCAAACAAAACCCCTGATGTATTCTAAATTCTCTAATTTTTCACCAGGTCAGCAGCTCCATTGGCAAGGCTCCATGGCTCTTCCATTTTAGAAAGGCACCATCTAGAGTACAGTAAAACCCTGCTACAGGATGAGGTCTGTGCTTATTTTCATTCATTTGGTACAGAAAATATTTCTACCAGCTATAGCAAAACAGTAGCATTCCTATGTGGAGGAAATGCTATTTTCTATTTTGGAAGCAATACTGACTTGCAAAAAAATCTTTATTCTGCAGAGTTTAAACATCTTCCAAAATCTAAATAAACGCCAGCATGAAAATATTTTGCATATATTTGAAGTTTGCATCATAGCGACTGACTTGGCTCTGTATTTCAAGTAAGTCCTTTATTTCCTATTATAAAACAACAAAGTCTTCTTATGCACATTAACATTACTGCATTTTGTCCTACTCTTATTTTAAAAGGGACCTTTTTTTTTTTTTTTGCTCTTTTGTGGTTTTAATCATCATTAAAGGCAAGTTAAACGATATAAACATTAACAATTGAACCTATCTGTGACTGTCAGATTTGAACTTTTGCATATCTATGCATCATAAAAACAATTGCTTTCCAATGTACTCTATGTAATATGTATACTTAAAAACGTGAAGTAAATATGATACTGAGATTTAATAAGAAAACTCATAACGATCAGGGCACTACCATGCTTAAAATACAGCATTATAAACATTATTCCTTTCTGCCTTGTCAACTAATCTGTTGGCTGGGCTCCTGAAATCTATGAATTAAATTCTGTGGTACAATTCTGCTGATTGATCTGCATCTATCAGAGTTTTTCACTTACCCACACATCTCTCAAATGTGACCCAGCGGAAACCATCCAGAGCAAATCTGGATCATACACAGGGAACTAAAGGAGAGGGAAGGGGAAAGTTAAAACCAGTGGTGGGATTCAAATATGTGAACAACCGGTTCTCTGTGTGGATGCCGCTTCCAGAAGTCCATTCTGGGCCTGCGCAACAAAAAATTAGCTACCGGTTCTGTCAAAGTGGTGCGAACTGGCTGAATCCCACCACTGGTTAAAACCTTTCACACAATACTGGATGTTGAAGCAGATCCCCAAAAAAGACGACATGTGTATTACAAAAGTTACTATTTTTCACAGGAAAAGGACTATGTTTCAGAAAATAGTAGATGCCACTGAAAAAATGGAAGATGAGAATGAAGCAATTAAATACATAACTATGGACCCTACCAAAAAAGAAGTAATCATGTAAGTAAATTTAATTTTTCTCTTCCTGCAACATGGAATGTACTGATTTTTCTATATATACCTAAATCTATTATTTTTATTTAAAGGGCTATGATGATGACTGGCTGTGACCTTTCTGCCATCACTAAACCTTGGGAGGTGCAAAGTAAGGTGGGCACCGTGAGAATCAAGCAAAACTCTGAATTTATGCTCTTTAGTCTATTTGTTGTTCTTGCAAAGCAGTTTACGTATAATGCAACAAAGGAGAAAGCTGACATTTTTTTAAGGAACCAAAACTCCCTTAGCAGTATTTCCAGTTCAAACCAAAGCCCAGTCTAGCCCTGAGGTACACCATCTATTTCAGACTAAAGGCCATACTGGACTCTGAATGCTGGCAGCTGTATTCCCAATGCAGCATGATCAGATCAAAACCTAATTTGGTGTAATACAATTCAAGTTAATTCACTTATTGAACTTAATGATCCCCTCCCTTTTGTGTAATTTAAAATTGCAACTAAATGGCATATTTTACTTGAGCTCAGAGATGGGGAAATTCACACTCAAACTTTTCCAAGATCTGCCTGCCCTGAGATGCCTGTCATCAAACATTTCTGCTAAGCCCATTGTTAAGAAAATATCTTCTTTTTTTATTGCCCCATTAATTGTCAACTAGACCTGTCTTTGGCCATTTTTCTATCTGTCATGCCAATCCCCCTTTCAAGCTATTGATCGCGCAACTATGACGTGGATCGAATTGTGTGGTGAAGACCACATTACTTATTAATCTGGAACATGCTTGACAATCATCTGGTCATTGTTTATAGGAGGATTCATTTCTAGCAGTGGTAACAAGGAACACATTTACTACTTAGATTTATATCCCATTTACATGTTCGCTTAAGAAATAGTCTCCACCCATTTTTACCAACCATACATACTGTATGTATTTTCGTTTTCTTAACATTTTCTAAAAATAAAACAAGGTCCTAAAGGGTTAGCATTTTTTCCATAGAAAAGATCCTTTTCTCTGCCCTTTTCTACAATATTTTTTTACATGGAGCAATCAAATATAACAAATCTGGCTACATTAAAATATAGACGGAATTATGTTCCTGGTTACTTCCTTTTATTAACAAAGTTTAAGACAGCTTCCCCCTGGTTTTCAGCACTGCAAGCAGATCTGGTAATTAGCAAGGCCAAGGTCAGTTCCCATATGCCCCTGCCCCCAGTATGTACCCCATTTAAAACAAAAGCATGATTAATTTTAAACCAAATACACATTTAAAAACAATTCAGTCCCATTTTAATTCTGCTTGAAAGCTTTTTTCTGTGGCAGCTTTAAAAGATTTTACAGTAAGGATATTGAGTACTATGGTAATTACTTATATGTAGTATAAGTATATGTTAGATGTGAGAAATGTGACTATGATGGGCAAATGAATGCATTCATTCATTTTCTATAGCTATCCATCTCAACCAAGTATTTCTGGGCAAGTTACAATTCTAAAATTATGAAGCAATTAAAAACATTAAAATAATAAAAAAATATCCACAAAATAAATGCATGCTTTGATGAGGACATGACTAATTACTCTACTAGCTGACAACTATTGCAAAAAACATAAAATTAATTATTATCCATTCTCAGGTTGCTTTGATGGTTGCAAGTGAATTTTGGGAGCAAGGTGATCTTGAACGAACAGTCTTACAGCAACAGCCAATTGTAAGCAGTTTATTACCTTACACAGCATGGTTTCAATCTTTAAAATAATCCAGTTACATACTAATTACTTTCTTCAATCCTTTCTAGCCTTTGATGGACAGAGCCAAGAAGGATGAATTACCTAAACTTCAATGTGGTTTCATTGATTTTGTATGTACCTTTGTGTATAAGGTAAGAGATAACTTCATATTATTCCATTTTGTTATATATGTTCTTATACAGAAATACAAAATATAAGATTAAATCTACATAGAGGTGTTTTTGATGAAAAGACAATACATTAAATAAACAACCATTGTACATATAAGCTCATATGTTTGTGAATGCCCTGAAATGTTGAGTCTCTGGAGTATTTCCTACAAGTGTTAATGTATTTTCCACTCAAGATGTCAAACCACATGCATTACATTCAATAAAACCAAAATATGCTTGCATTAAAACAGAAACAGATATTAGGAAAACATTCCCAATTTCCAAACCTACATCTTCCTCGACTGGTGAGTTCAGTATTTGATGCAGGTTGAGACAAATTGGCAGTAGAGAGACGAATTATCTCCTACATTTTTCTGATAGAAATGTTAGCCTCATTCTAGCGTTGTGGGTTGGAATCAACAATAGTACCTAAAAACAGTGAAGGAAGGAAGTGCCAAAGGAAAACCTGCCGGTATAAATTTTTCTTGTGTAATATATGTAAGAAATGTGTCCCTAAAGAAAAATATTGGGCTGATAAGATTTTTCAGTCCTCTTTGTTAACCAATAAAGATTTTTCTGCGTTTAAAAATGCATGTATTGCTACTGCTAATTTTCCATTTTAATGGTAAATATATGGAACTACACTATTTCTTTAGGAATTCTCAAGGTTCCATAAAGAAATTACACCTATGCTTGATGGTCTTCAAAACAATCGAGTGGAATGGAAAGCGCTAGGTGATATTTATGACGAGAAGATGAAAGCTCTCGAAGAAGAAAAGAAAAAGCTAGAAGTTGATGGCAAGAAAGGTTAGGCATATAGAAATGTGCTGATTCAGGCAATCCTGTACATGCAAACATTTCTGTAACATTGAGAATTTTTGCTGAATTTGGAACTTAAGGTACCAAATGTAGTTTTAATTTATATAATTTCATGGTCTGCAGTACATTCTATCAGTTCTTTGCTGCAACAGATTAACTCAGTTATCTTTTAGGGGATTAGTGTAAATAATGACAGATCATAATGGGCAAAATCTAAATATCTCAGGAGCCCACTAATTGAAAAGAGTTTAAATTGGTTTAGACATAAGATTCAGGAATAATATGAAGAAATAAAGCAAGAAATCAGCCAAAATTCAGAAACTTTTATTTTAAAGTCTATTCTAGTTTCCAGGCAGTATCTTCAGTGGAAGGAAGGAAGGAAGGAAGGAAGGAAGGAAGGAAGGAAGGAAGGAAGGAAGGAAGGAAGGAAGGAAGGAAGGAAGGAAGGAAGGAAGGAAGGGAGGGAGGGAGGGAGGGAGGGAGGGAGGATACTGATTCACTTTGGGGTGAATCCATCTGAATGGAGTCCTAATGTAGTTTCTTTAGTGGGACAGTAAAGCAGCAAATTAAAAAAGAGTGCAGACAAACCAAAACTACAGAAATAAAGCGTACCAATTTTGAGCCACTGTATGTTTATCAAGATCATATTTAAATAAATCAGAGTTGAAAATTATTATCTGGTAACATTTTGAATCAGCCAACTTTCTAAGTTCAAAAGTTAAAACTCTAAATTAGTCTGGATTTAAGATTTTGGGTCAGAAATTATGAAAATGGTATGATTTAATGAGAATGGAGTTGCTGAATCAATTCTAATTTGTGCTACTACAGTAGTGGTTTTTTTTAATATTTTATTTTCTTGCTGTATCTTGCACGGTTTCAGGCCACAATCAAGAGAGACTATCCTGAAAATGCGGTTGGATCAATAATAGCTGTAATTTACTTTAACATTTTTCAGACTGTTAATGACATCATAAAAAGTCCATTGGCCCCAATCTAACCAAGGAATTCCCATAAATAGCCCTATTTATTTATTTTGCAATGGAAAACATAAATCAGCCACCAGTAAGAAATCAATTCACTTATATCTCTTTTTGTTATGAGTGAATAATGAGTTCTGAAGTATATTATTTCCCTGGTCATGATCTCCAATTACATTTTCACTTTGCTGATATATAATTAGTGTTAGATTAGGGTCAATAATTATGCTGCCTTATTAAATAATAGCAACTGAAAGTTGTGTAAACTATTATTCTGTCCTCCCTTTTTGGAGACCACCAGTGTCTGATCTTGAAAATATTCTACGCTCTTGAAAACAGCAGCTTGCAAGCTGCCAGAAGAAATTAAGACTCTCAAAGTTGGCAAATTTGAACATTCTCTTTCAGTTCTGAAAAAAGTTTTCAGAAGCATATGTATCTATTATACTAATAGCAACTGGTAAAAATAATAACTAGATGGATACTGGTAATGGCCTAACTTCAAAGTCACATAAGCTAAAGGCAAAATCAATTTGCCTAGTGGAATTTAATTTCATAAATTTATTTTGTGAAGAAGTACCATCTTTGGCCTGCTCATAACCTACTCCTAATCATTTCTATGGGCTGACCTAAAATGTATATCTTAAAGAAAATGTTCTCACATAGTTTTATTATCAATTATGATGGCACTTTTTCATAAGTGCTTTACATAATGTTTTTCTATTAACATTGCCCATCAGTTTAGAAAGAATGTAGATAATGGAAGTTCTTCATTTTCTGTCAGTCTTCTCTTTCACATGCAAAACTAAAACAAATTGTAAATGCTTATATTATAATATTCTTAATAAATATTTTTTTTCAAAATTAAATATGTTTTAATGGAATATCTTTAAAAAGCACATCAGAATAGATGAACATCCTAATTTTTCAAAAGCTATTTTTGGGAACTATATTTCAAACATTCTATAAAATATGCACAGATCTGTCTGTAAAACCTATAGTTAAGCATTACACTCTTCCATTATTATACCATAGTAAAACAGTAAGGCAATTATATATAAACTAAAAAAAAATCAGGATATCTCTATGTGGATTATCAAACTGTGTCACTGAGATTAATTATATATGGAAATATAGAACAATTCTGTAATTAATATATAGTTTGTCACCAGATTTCAATATGGCATTGCTTATACCAAATATTTATCTTTGGGCCACCCTATTATACAATGTGTAAAAATAACTCACTGCTCTGACAGCTTAAGGGAAGATAGACTAGATATGCCAGCAGTTCTCAAACTTCTATCTAGGAAGAACCCTTAACATAATTTTCAGGTCTCGGGGAACTCCTACATTAAGCTTATATCTACAGCTCATAGCATGTGAGAGTCATCAGAAAATAATGTCAAGTCTGTTTTGAGTAGAGAATGGCATTTTTCTGTTTGGTTTATTTTGGACAACTTATTAGCCTACTCTGGTTGGTTCCCTCTTTCCCCCAAATGCAAAGTTGTGTTTTGGATTTTAATTGTGTCACGGAACCCCTAACAAAATGGTAGGCTGGTAGCCGAGTTGTAGAATGTAGAAATTCCAACACTAGCATTGCCCAGGGCTCACCATCAAATTCCCTCCCCCCACACCATCTTTTGTGGAACACCTAGTAACCTGAGAACCCCAATTGCGAAACGCTGAAATATACTAAATGTACTATTCTGATAGCTTCCATATATTCCTTCATTCAACCACTGAGCAGCAGGTTCCATGCAGCTCCTAAAGTTAATGCCCTGTATATACATTAGTTATCTAAAGTACAAAGGTTTGAAACCCCACAGAATAACATCAGGCTACTCACACCTGACAAGGCCCAAATAGGATGAAACCATGTAGTGGTTCCTGCTGTTCAATGTAATTAGGTTGTGCAATGTAAATGCTTTAAAAATAAATGAAATACAGTTGATGAACCATTACAGTGGGAAGTTTGGGAGAAAAATAAACACAACACCTCAAAATTCAAGTAAAATTATACTGTTAATTATACTTCAGCATTTCAGGAGATAGGCAATGGATCAAGTTTCCATACAGATGAAAAAGAACAAAAATAACATAGTAACATAGTGATCCCCAGTTTTGAAATTTAAGTTTAATTCTAATGTTGGTAATTAATGCAAGTAAATCAGAAAAGAACCAATTATCATGAAAAAAAATCATAACCAATACAATCTTGTGTGATCATTTCAAATTAACTAAGAGAAAAGCTTATATTGGTCAAGTATGAAAAAGGATTATATTGTCCTATCACTTAACTTTATGTTCCAAAATGTCCACTGAGAAATGTTGTATGATGTTTTATATATCTGATAATTAATAATTGGTTATAATGAAAGAATGTACCAGAGTGCATTCAATGATGTCAGCAGTGAAAATGTATTGAACTTTCAAATGATTAGATGATTCTTCTCATGCTAAGGTACACACCAAAAAACCACTTCAAAAATTAAAATGCATGCATATTTATACCTCTTTTTTTGCATTTTATTAGCAGAAGATGGTGGAAATGGAGACTCAGCAGATGGCAAATCAAAAACATGTATAATTTTATAATTAAATGCAAGAGCATTTCTACTACAATCAAGAAATCTATCAACATCTTCAGTGAGGTCAAGGATTTCTGTCAATGTAATGGAACATAAACTGTTCAGTCTTTACTTATTTACTGGTACTAACTAAAAGAATGGAAGTGGAACATTTCCACCAAAGGAAAATGGAACATTTTAAAGAAATGGATAACCTGAGATTATTTTGTTAAAAGTGATTGTGGACTCATTTCTTGGTTGCTGCTGTTCTCAATTAATACTGTCTTTATTTAATGTATTAAAGCTTGTGAACTTTCAAGAAATTATAATTTTACACAACTTTCAGTTAATTTCATATGATAAACTCTGTATTGCACAATACAGAGCACTGTAATTGTAGCACTGTAATTATTAATGCACAGAAGTAAGTTTTATATTATGTCTAGTTACTTCCCCTGGAATAATTTATATTCTTACTTTTACTATTACCAATAAAGTTATAGCTCATGTCATTTTGAAAGCTCTATTTTTAGCATAAACTTATGGCTAGAAACAGGCTTACTTCAAAAATATATCTAAATTCAGAAAAAGGATTCTAGTACAGTCTACTTATGACCGTTGGAATTATGATTGTTAGTCATTGTGTTTGTAAGTCAAGGCATCACACGATCAGACCTGATTTTTCAATACTTTTGTTGCAGCGGTTGTTAAGTCAACAGTGTGATTGTTAAGTGAATCCATTTTTCACAATGGGCATTTTGCCAAAAACTGGAAGTAATGCCACAAATGGACAAAAAACATTGCAAATCATGGTTATGTGAGTGTGGGATGCTGCAAACAGCCATAAAGGTGTTTGGGGTGATTTTTCAGTTAGCCTACAAATATTGTATTTACTCAGGCAAATGAATTATATCTTTTATGATTATATGTACTGTATATAATTGTTTCTTTGACAGTAATTACACATTATTTCCACATTAAGGGTATTTAAAAAGAATCCAAATGGAAAATCACAAGGTGGAAGTTTTTTAATAGTAATTTGTCTTTCCCAAAACTAAAAAGAATGGGAAAACCTGCTAACCATTTTTAGCTGCCTGCCCATGAAATCTAAGGCAATGAAATACAATAAAGGATTGTTATATCTCCATATTGATTTAATTAATCACCCAACCTATATAGATGAATCATTTTCAGAGATAGTTTAAGACAACAGGGCAATGGAGAGATTTTCCTTAAGATCTGCTCTGTAATAATTCTCCCAATATAAACAAGGTTACAGAACTGACAAGACTATCCAAGCATGGTAATACCCAACAGTTCCACCATTTTGTTTTTCTATCTTGAAATACAGAACATTTCCTTTAGAATAAAGATGGAAATATCTCCCTCTTTCATGAAGGGCAACTAAATGTTTCCTGTTATCTTTTAAAGATAATGACCATGAATAACCAGGTTACAGCCTGTTCCATTAATTTGTTGCTGTTGTAGTTCTATACTTATTTCATTTGTTCATTCCTTTATCTGTAAGCTGCCTCATGTAATGATTCTAGGTGGATGGGACAACATAACTGTATAATGTAGACTAATAATGCAGCAGAGATATAAATATCCATGTTTTTCTTTACTAAATATAGATACAAGAGGATATTTGCTTGTGCATGATTGAATTAGATCAGCATGTGCAGATTTGTTTCAGTAACTACATTACGAAGTTCTACAAGAAAGTTAGCATCCAAAACAGACAGATGTTTAAGAGGGTTTGGATGAGCAACTATCGCAAACAGCTCCTCTAAAGCTCTTGAGAAACCAGTTAGATAGATGAAAATGGACTGCCGCTTATTGGATTTGACTGCCATCTTGCAACGTGTCAAAGAATTAACCTTTAAATCCATCTTCTTATGTAAAGAAGCCCTCAAAGGAGGCTACCTTTCTTTGCCATTTGAGGACACCCTTGTTTAGCCTTGTTTCACCCTTACTTCTGTATGCATGATCTGTGAAAAATGCAGTTATTTTAAGTAGCTCTTTGAGAGTCAGTCCTTTGGGAATATGGGTGAGGAAACAAACTCCGCAATGCTACTTTATTGTTGCAGGGCATACAACAGCACATCAACCATTTGCCAGGGTTTCTCTCTGCCCCCTCTTACCCCATACAGAATCAAAGCGAAGTTATTCTTAGTCTATTTCTTACCCTCTCTCCCTTCCTAGGCTAAAATGTCATTTACTGCCTTGTTAATCTGCTAAGAGTTCTTCAATAGCCAACTTTTTCTGTGGTTTTTATATACCACAGTGAGTGAGATATTTGAACATTCATCCAAGTTCTGCATTATAAAACAAGTATGGAATCAGGAATCTGATTAGATGGCATATTCAACCCTTAGTTTTTAAAGTGATAAGTCATATTCCTTTGAATATCATTGTATGTTCATAGATGTGCCTTATGTAGATTTCAGTTGTAATGAAAGCACTTCATCTCACTTTGGCTCAAGATACTAGGGCTGTGCAAAGCATTCAAAAGAGGGGCTTCACGTGTGTGTTACTGCAAGGAAAATAGCCCATGATCTTTTCCATAGTTCTCAGCTCTGCTTTTGTGGAGACATCTTCAGTTTGCCATACCTCCCAAGGGAAGTCACATCTTTCCAAGGATTATGCTGCATCTGCAGAGAATAGCTGCAAGATTCCAGGAAAGATGCAGTTGCATCAAGAAGTTGCAAAAAGGGACTATGCGATTTGCCCTAGCCTTCCGCGAAGCATCTGTTTGCCTTCAGGACAAATGCAAGTAGTATTAATCATTCCCCTTTAATGGCAAACCCAGATGGCTGACTGCCAATACAATAGCCAACAGAATTGCTGAGAAACCAGAGGAGACGATCAAAAGAAAGGAAGCGTATAGCCTGAGCAAAAAGAGAATTGGAAATATGGTGGATACTGGCAAAAAAAGAGGGATCTATAGACTTATTTATAGATTCAAAAAGGTCAATGAGACTATCTAGGATTGTTTATTATTATTATTCACAATGTGAAATCAGAGCTTCCATTTTGGCAATTCTGGAACTGCTGGTGTTGGCCGTCATATGCATTGAGTTCTTCCCCAAAACCTAGGGTGCATTATGCATCGGCATAGTATACTGTGTATGCATCTCAAGCAATGCGGCCTTTTATAATTGACAGAATGTGTATATTTTCTAAAGGCTATTCCAGATTTTTTATATAACACCCAGTGTGCCGATAGCCACTGGGACCATCACAGCTAGTTTATGCCATAATTTTTCCGTTTCAATTTTTAGTTCTTAATGCTTTGTGTTCTTGCCTAATTCTTTATTTTCTATTGGAATATTTTTTATTTACCAAGTGTGATTGGACACACAAGGAATTTGTCTCCAGTGCATAAGCTCTCAGTGTACATACAAACAACAAGGAGATAAGTCATAGATCATAAATCATAAAATACAATAATAAATCCTAAGATACAAACAAGTGATAATTCATAAGATACTAATAGAGGGTAGTAGGAAAGATGAGAAGATGAGAAAGATGAAATATTTTACTATCTCCTAGTATTGCCACATCAATTATCCACACTTTCTTCTCTTCAACCAGTTAAATCTGGTGTATTAAGTGCCAAGACTTTATCAGTTTGTATTCAGAAATTCCACTATATTTTAACCTGTTCATCTTTGACTATTTTTTCAACTATATGATCTCACCAATTTTTCATTACTGGCACATGATAATTTTTAGATATTCCAATGAATCATTTTGGTGACTATGTTATATCATTGTTTATAATCAATTTATGCGATCTTCTTATGCAAAACAAGTATAAGATCTTCTGTTTCTTTTGCTTCTTTGCATAATCTCCACTTTGAATCATTTGATGTTTTTTCATTTGTGGCCTTGCTTGCATTAGTTCATTTGAGCTGTCAAATTCAAGGGTTGAGTCTCTTTTATAAATGTTCTAATTGTAAGCCAAGTTTTATCTTTATCTTTATCCACCTTCCCCTCAAGCTTTTGTATAAATTAACTCTGCAATAGCTTTTCCTTACCAGCATTCTGTTTGTTTTTATTACATTCTTTCAACATTCATGTTTTGTTTCCTTTACATTCAATAAGTTCCAATTTTTAATTTGCGTCTATGTATTTTCTTGGCTGTCTTTTACATAATCATTCAATGAATGCTTTTTCTTCTATGACAATTTGACTTGAAGTAAACCTCTGCCTCTATTTTGTGAGGCAGGTATAATCTATCCATATCACTAAAAGGATGTAATTTATAGTGAGTATTCATCAGTTTTCTTGTTATTTTGGTCCCAACTGCTCAGTTCAATTGGTGTACAATTAATAATTCAATTCAATAATTCAATAATCCAATCATATCACAGCTGTGGCCCAAGTATTGATGGCTTTGATGGTGTTTTCACCATTCAATTTTGTCTTTAGCAATTGTCTCACTCTTTGTATATATTCTTTACTATTCACATTTTTGACTTGCCCATGCTTGATATTATTCAACTATAAAATGCCCAGATACTTGCAGGTTTCATCCTCTTCCTTCCCGATGGTTTGGTCAATTGGCATTTCAATTCCATTTCTGTTTGTGACTTTACCCCAATTTATTGTTACTGAGGCACATTTATTTGGGCCAAATTCCATTGCTACAACTGTAGTAAAAATTCTTACTGTATGTGTCAATGACTGGATTTCAATTTCTGGTTTTTCATTAAGCTTCAGATCATCCATATAGATAAAAAAATGTCTTTTGTCTTTTTAGCTAACATCAGCTTCTCTAAACTGATTATCTTTTCATCATCAGTAATGCTGAATCTTACCAAACCATGAATTACATCTAATTACAACTTTTAAACATTGCATTATAATTTAAACTAACATTTATGGTTGATGTGAAAGACATACAGAGGATAATTCCTATTTCCTATTCAAGTAAAAAACATTTTAAAAAACATGTTGAATTAAATGTGAAAACCTGCTTTTTATTTGCAGATTTTGATGAATATGAAGAAACAAATTTCAGATTTGGAGATCTCATTTCAGAGAAACAAGTCTTGAAAGTATTCATCGAATTCTTCCTCCCTATAAAACAAAGGAAAAACGTAACATACATTCTTGAATCAGAACAAGACTACAGCAGTTTTTTTTTAATATATGCAGAGAATGCTTTACAGCAAAAGTTCCACATTCTATAGATATACCAGCAAGGGTGTGCTGACAATATTTATCTGACTAGGTAACTCAAGCTTTAGGTGTTTCTCATTAGGTCAAAATGTATTCACTGCAAACTATCCTTTCTACTTCTAGTAAGGTAAGGCTAGTAAGTAGGAGGTTAGCTATATCCCTGAGCAAGAGCAATCCCTGCTCTGGAGATTAAATAGTGAGGGAGGAGTCTGACAAAGACTTTTGTTCTGTTGAGTTTTCTAGAATTATGGAGAAGGAAATAAAGGAATCCTAACACAGATCAAATTGAGAATAAGAAATTAATCCATCCAATCTTTCAGATACAATGAATAATTATGTAGAGTTCGGTTTTATTTTGTACATACTCCAGCTAAGTGCCTATTTTCCTTCAAAAGTAATTTTTCTCTGAAATCTAATCATCTTAGACTGGCCTCCTAAATATTTTTAAAAATTCTTTTATTGTTTTCAAAATAAAGACGGAGAAACAACAAAAAATCACAAAGATAAAAATACATGCATTATCAAAGTAACGAAAACACATAGAAAGTGTTTTCTTAAAGGTGAAAGAATGCAACAAAAGAAAAAAGGTATAATAGATCAGTTTATCTATAAATATAATTCTATATATAATTATCTAATGCAATTATTCAAGTACATATATATTTCTATATTTTACTACTCAAAGATATGTGTGCATGTATGTATATATGTGTGTATACATACACACATGCAAACATGTGTGTACTATGTGTGTGTACACAGTATACACACACACACACATACATACATGCATACACACCTACATGCTTTATGTCAGTGTTTGTATAAAAATAAAAAAATGCTTTTGCTTGTTAATTAAAATTCTTTTTCTGTTTAGATAAAATTTTAAGGAAGGCCACAGAACAGACCTCGTTTTTTCTTCTGCATCCTGTGGTGGACCCCTCCAGAAATCTGCCTCAGAGGGACCATCTTCCTGATCATCACTACCTGAGTCTGTTAAACAAGATAACAATGTTTAAAATAGAATGACTTTAAGAGCATTTTCACATGTTGAGCTAGACTTCTTTAACAAGTTTTTTTAAAAAACAACAACATACAGCATTAAAAATAAAATGGGGAATAAGCCATACATAATTTAGTTAAGCAGATATTCCTGATCACTATCCATTGGAATTATTATTTTTACCGGTGACAAATCAGGAACATAAAAATATGTTCATAAATACACCCAATTTTTTGTCCTATATTAAGGGTGGGTTTGTGTAGTGGTAAAAGACACTGATTATAAACACAGACCTTAAGTTCTAATCCCTCCTCTAACACAAAGCCAGCTGGGTGACCTTGGGCCAGTCACATCCTCTCAACCTCAGGAAGGAGATAATGGCAAACCACTTCTGAAAACGTTGCCAAGAAAACTGCAGCGACTCACAACATAGCCACTGGGAGGTACAGCTAGCTTGAAGGCACCCATGCAGAGACCCAGTTTATATTGTAGTGTTGTGGCTTTACTACATTTTGAATGATATCTCTCATACTTCTTTTGACCAAACTAGCCCTTTATAATAACGATGAGCCTTCAGGTAAGATTTTCTGGACAGAACTGATTTCATCAAAACTAATACAACTTTAAATATATATTTGTGTCCTCATCTCCGAATGCTGTATAATTTTAATATATATCAGCCTTTTATTTACTTAACAGGTCCGCATTTCAGGTTACCATCTTCTTTAAAAAGTCATTTTCATTTCAGGTGTTTGTTATATAGCAAAAGGGAGCTGCATTTTAAGCTGAAACCTTGATGAATTGCACATTTCTTTGGATCTCAGAAATCAGGCTGCCTCCTAATTAGATTCTATAGTAATACATTTCTTCCTTCCATGATGTTTTTCTCCAGATCATCAGTTCCTTCTTTTCTGCTTCGCATATTAGATGATTCGAATTCTAAGACGCTTCTAAGTTTCTCTACTGAACAAAAATGATTTCCTACAATTTTTTTGTAAATACTAACCTTCATCAGTTTCATTCGATTCTTCTAATGATGTTAGACCTAAAAAAAAGTCATTTTAGAAATAATTACTTTGCGTTCCATCAAGTTACACCTACAGGTGGTCCTTAACTGATGACAATAGAACCCAGAATTTCAGTTGTAAGTCATTGCGGTCATAAGTTAAGGTACCACACAATCGGATTCGATTTTATAACTGTTTCTATGATGGTCATAAAATAAGTCACCATAGTTCTTAAGCGAATCATGTGGTTGTTAAGCAAATCCAGCATATCCAATGGGAGTTTTTTACTTGTAAATGTGAGTTGGTTTGCAAGCACTTGAAATGCAATCACGTACTCAAAGGGCAGGGGAGGGAGTGCAGGTGTCATAACTCTGAGCATGGGCCGTAAGTAGCTCTTTTGAAATCCATCATAACTTTGAATGGTCATTAAGCGGCCAGTTGTAAGTCAAGGACTACCTGTATCATCTTATATCTAGATTTAAATTGTAACCTCACACAGTCAAATATCCCCCTTTTATAAAATGTAGAATGCACCTGTTATTTAGCTAATTGTGAGCATAAAGGTAACCTTAAATCATGATTTTTTTTTTTACCTTCATGGATCTTTTTTTTCTTTGCCTTGTGCCTGTGCGGTGAAGATGTTCTTGACCTTTTACCCTTTAAAATTTTGGAACTTTGTTCTTGGTGGTCTTGCTTCTTTCCTGGTTTGACTTCCCTTTTCCTTTATAAGAAGAAATAAATAATATGTCCATCCAGCTTCAAAAATGTGTAAAAATGGGTTAGAACTATAATAGTTTAAACACATATTTACATATAATAAATCAATCTTCTATAGATGATAGTTTAAATATGAACTTTTTAAACTGTCCAAACTTTGTCTCTAGCCTTCACAAAATTAGAATAAGGAATATAAACTTTTCTCTGCTTGTATTACAGATAAATGTGACCCAATCTTTCTGATTTCAGTTGAACTGAAATATGCCGCACTGATTCTAAAGCAGAATTTACTGAATTTTAACCTGAAAAATGTCTGGAAATGCTAGCACTTAGTCCTTTGGGTAGGAAATAGGGCTCTGGTTTCTATCAATCTGATACCACCTTGGGGGGGGGGGGAAGACTTGACTACTTACTAACCACAAAGACAATTGTCCCTATGCAATTAGAGGCTATACACATACAGGCAAACTTGTGCACTTGTGTAGTTCTATTTCATGAGCAAGCAACAGCTACATAATACATAGTTTCTCTGACAAATTGGTATTAAAGATACTAATTTTCTTCTTAAAATGTGGATGAATGAAATATAATGGTGTTACCAATCAAGTAATAAGGCAGTACAAATAACGGTTCTGTTTAATTCTCTGCTAGTTTTCCTTAAATTATGCAGCAATAATAAATAGGTTGACAATACGAAACAGGATGTGGTCGAAAGTGGGCCAGAGCCCCAGGAGGAAGGGGCTCATTCCCAGAGGGTAAAGAGACAAAGTATCTTGGAATGTCTGGGAGGCAGGAAGAGGGTGGAGGACTCTCCCTAACAAGAGTTTATCTAGTAGTTATGTGGATAAGGGCTTTAGACTGGCATGATTTCTGTAGGCGAGCAATAACAAAGAAACTACTCTGAAGTAACTCTTCACCTTGTTCTTGGTTTCTGGGACATAGGCTTGCCTAACATGGCATTTTACAATGGGTTAGAGTATACTTCTTTTACCCATATTGGCTAGGATTATGAAAGTTGTAATCAAACACATCTGGAAATATATTCTAAATAATAAATGATAACAGTAATAATAACAAAAAGTCAGACTGCTGGGAACTGTACATATACTATATTGGTACATTATGACATCCTAGGTTCTTGTGAAGAATTCAATGCATAAGAAGACCAACATAAGCTAAAAATCTGGCAGCTGTGATTTTTATTGAAGGTGAAAGATTATAGCATAAACTGACAGTGGTGATCCCAATGGTTATCGACACACTGGGTGTCCTACCAAAAAGACTTGGATGGCAATTAGAAAATCTGCACGTTGATAAAATTTCCACGTGTCAATTACAAAATCTGTATTGCTTGAATCTACACATATACTAGGTTATATACTACACTGATACAGTACAACATCCTAGGTTCTTGGAAAGAACCCAATGAGTATGAAGGCCAACACTAGCTATAGAACTGGCAGCTGTGGTTTCACATTTTTGTGTATATAATAAGTAATAGGAGCCTTGGGTGAAATCCCAAAACAACAGGAGTACCATTTGAAACGATCGGCCTTGATAAAATCGCTATTAGTCAATTGCAAAAGGCAGCTTTACATGCAACAGTTTATATCCTGGAACCCTTTAGTACCATCATGCAACAACATCTCCTTATCTCAGATCCTTGGGAAGCACTTGATAGATAGATCAAAATGCCAAATCCAGTCTAAACATCTGGCTGACTGTGTGACAAACCATAATAATAATTCATTGAAAGGTGCATTACCTGTGATGAAAATTTAATTTGAAAGAGCATTCTGGACAGAGTCCTTTAAAAGAAGAAGAACATATTTTATTTATATGCACACAGAGAGACATACACATAGATTGGAAACCACCTACAAATAGGAGGGATACCAATAACTATCATTAAATGCATACGTAATTAAAAATTAATATAATTTTGAGAGCCCATTCAGTATAGCAGTTAACAGCACTGGAATAGAAACCGGGAAACCGAGTTTTAGTCCTGCCTTGGACACAAAGCCAGCTGAGTGACGTTGGACCTCGTCTCTCTCATTCAGCCCTAGGAAGCAGGCAAGGGTAAACCACTTCCACCAACCTTGGCAAGAAAACTGCACTGGCTTGTCCAGGGTATTGTCAGGAGTCAACACTGACTTAGCGGAGCACGGTGGCTCACTAGGTTAAGATGCTGGGCTGATGATCAATAGGCTCGCGTCCAAGACCCAGTTGCTGCCGCAGGATGAGGTGAGCTTCCATCACCCATTCCAGCTCCTGCCGACCCCGCAGTTTGCAAGTGGGCAACTGCGAGTAAATAGATGGCTACCACTTTGGTGGGCAATTTAACAGGGACATCAAAGGAGCCCAACTGGACAACGATGATATCACCATTCAATTCTTTCAATCTGAAAGCATTTGGTGCTCTCAACATGAATGCAGTAGTAACACTGACCTGAAGGCACATATACACACATATAAATATTATTTTTAAACTTCAGGACTGCCATATATAAAATTTTACTTTGCGTTTCTATAGGCTAACTCACGGGTGTCAAACTGGCGGCTTGTGGGCCGGATGCGTCACGCGCAGGCCATGCCCACCCCTGCTCCGCAAAGGCCAAAAATGTCACGGTACGTCACATGACGAGATCGAGTTTGACACCCATGGGCTAACTAACCAACTCAAATTGAAATAAATAAATAAATTGAAATAAATAATGCAAATCTCAATAGGAGATTCTTGGGTCACCTTTGGCCAGAATGGTTGTGTATCTGCTTGGACTATGTGATGGCTGAAAGTCACCTGGTTAATTAACCTTCCTGATGTCCTTCATTCTCAAACTCTTCCACGGATCAGGAAAAAGTAGTAGTTTGAGCCACATGGGGGTGCAGCTGATGCACCCAGAAATTAACTGTCAATCTGTCATGGATTATAAGCAGACTTAACTGCACTTTCTTTTGGATATATTGTACTTAAATTTCCCTTCACCTATATTTTTAAAATACCTAATGTTATTTTTCTACACATTTAAGATCCATTGAAAAGGAGATAAATATTGACTACATGATGGACTTACTTAATTTAACAAGTGCATTTTTCTTTTGCCCATGTTCAACATAACCAAAATTCACCTCCCAGCTCTTTAAGCCTTCTTTTTCATCACAATGTTTGCTTCCACAAGAAAATTGCCCTGGAGAGAAATTGATCAGAACATTAAATTACCAAAATCATAAGAATTTGTACATGATTTGTACAAGTAAATAACTTGTCGAGATTTCCATTTTTAGGGACATTATATTTAAAGATATTATTTAAGAATATTATATTTATTAAATGCTACGAAGCATTAATAATGGAGAAAAGAAATTTAACATATTCATACACTCATATGCATACACATCAGTCTGATCTCTTTGGTATTTTGCATAGATGGGGAAAGGAAAAAAGAATTAGATAGAAATAAAAAGCATTATATTATTGATAATTAGTTATAAAAAATGAGGATGAGCCCGATTCACAGGTGTTTCTCGATAGCTTCCAGCACTATAAATAAGAATACATTGTCAATTCATTTAATTTTTTCACCTTAACACATTTTATCTGTTGTTCCAAGGTTGTTGGAATTTCTGTGAATGAGATAAGAGTATTTTATACAAAACAAGTCTTGTCTGGAAGCCCTCTTAAATTCTCCATAATTATTTGCTTAGGGAAACATAATTGCCATAAATAAGATGTAACTTACAATATAGTTTATCAGAAATTAGCATACTGAAATATATATAAAATAACTGAACATTCTATCTGCAGGAATAGGCACTTATGACCAGGATCTAGATCAGTGCTTCTCAACCAGCTGGATGTGGGAATAGAGAAATAATCTAAATCGCGGGTGTCCAAACTCGGCAACTTTAACAACTGTGAACTTCAATTCCCAGAATTCCCCAGCTGGCCATGCCGGTTGGGGAAATCTGGGAGTTGAAGGCCACAAGTCTTAAAGCTACCAAGATTCGACACCCCTGTTCTAAGTAAAGATGTATAATGTATAATTAGATACATGACCCAAGATCTTTTAGGTGCTCAACCTGAAATGTACTCTCAGCTACTATGGCTTGAGGTGAGGAAATATCTGGTTCTGATGTTCATTTATTTGAATACCTTCCAAAAGGTCTTTGCAAACAGAGACAAGAAGCATGGAAAGCTGTGCCTTGTCATTTACTTTACTGTTGTGTCTCAATCTTCCTGCAAAGCAGGAAGACAGCAACAACTTCAGAAGAAACATCACTCAAACATTCCAAATCATCTCTACTCCTGTCTGTTCTCAATCATTTCCGCCTGTAACTGTTGAACACAATTGCCCTTGTATTTTAGGGAACATTCTCCGCACCTCAGTTTCTCTAGCTGCCTTTGAAGCTTCTTGACATTATTGCAAAACAGCAAAGGTCTTTTAAAGCACAGATCCCTTCTTAGACTTGCTTTCTGCTTTGACATTTAATCACCAAAGGGATATTTTAGATAGTATTTTAAAGCCACAACAGTAAAAATTGGCTTGAACAATTGTTCCTCTATTCATTACACTTACATCAAATGATAGATGTTATCATCTTGGAAAGGGCTGTTTAAATCATCAGGTCCAATACAAGAAATAAAGTATAATAATTGAATTAGCTATGTTTCTCAGAAAAACACATCTCAGTATCCTTCTTGTTTCTCTCAGAGTGAAATTCAGATTCCCTGACTGAATGACTGACGATGCATAACATGTAATAGGTGGAGAATCACTGTTCTAGATCTTCAACTTTTCTTCCTGGCGTATTTTGACTTATCTTCAAAAATGACTCCAAGCGTTTCCCCAAAAGCAGATTGCTGTGATATGTAGGCTTTGCTGTAGTAATAAAATGAGTGTAACGGGACAACATGGTTCAGTCAAGCCCTGCTATGTAACACATTTCATATTGGATTTCTTAGACGTTATTCTGCATTTAACACTAATAAAGTACAAGTGATATGCAGCCTCTTGGAGGGATTCATCTGGATGCCTTCAGAGTGATGCCAATTTGTATTAAGAGGCTAACCACCAAGCCTTTTTTTTTTTTTTGAAAGATTAACCTCAGACTGTCCAGCTTGACAATATCCTCAGACACTTCCATTCTGCGGTATAAAACCAATTGTAATCCTAAGACTGACACCAAAAGGTACAGAACTAAAACATTTTTTTCCACCAAACAACGCTAAGTTCTTGTAAAAAAGAAAAAAAAAATGAATCAAAGTCCTGGGTTTTGAATTTCTACCCTCAACAATAACTACAAAGGAATAATTTATTTTAAGAATCAACAGTAAATGAGTTTATTATTTATTGATAGTAACCCGTACTAATGTGAATAGCTATAAGATACATACAAAGTAAAATAACCACATATATTTATTGGCAAACACTGAGGAAAAAAACCTGAACCAAATGATTTTTAGAAAAATACACTCTTCCTAATTCTATCAATGGTTTTAGCTGCTGGTCTAGAAGCAACTTTGGGGAAATTCAGCAGAGAGGATTTACTTATGGGATTAGCTGGTTACATTTTTGAGGTGGGAATGTATAAAGGAATTTTGATCAGCTTAGCTAATACCCTAAACCTGATTAACTTTCACCTATAATTATGCAACATAACATGGAGTATCGCATTAGCACAATAATCAATAATCTACAACAAGACATGTAAATAATGCACGTAAATAAAAAGCCCAGCCAATAACCCACAATTAGACACGTAAATAACTTTCAGGATTTGGCAATTACAAAAATATTTGGTCTTTGTGTCTTATTTTGATTTCCTCTCTGGCTGCTCAGAATACATGAACATTGCTTGTTGTTTTAAACAAGCCAGGATTAGTTGTTGCAAAAATAAATTGAGTATGCATTAATGTATTGTTATGTGTGATTGTGATAACCCTATTGTAAATTGGGCAGTGTGCATTGGTTAGACCAGAGACACTGAAATGCAGGTTACTGCTTAATTGTGAAATCTGTTAAATGACTTGCAGGCCAACACTACTGTACAAAAAAATGTAACACAATCCCCCCGTGTACCTTTTTTTAAAAAGTAGAATACAGTACAGGTAGTTCTCGACTTACAGCAGTTCATTTAGTGACCGTGTGAAGTTACAACAGCATTGAAAAAAGTGACTTATGACTGTTTTTCACACTTATGACCACTGCAGCATCCCCCACGGTCATGTGATCAAAATTCAGATGCTTGGCAACTGACTCATATTTATGACGGATGCAGTGTCCTGGGGTCATGGGATCATCTTTTGCGACCTTCTGACAAGCAAAGTCAACGAGGAAGCCAGATTCATTTAACAACTGTTATTAAATTAACAATTGCAGTGACTCACTTAACAATTGTGGCAAGAAAGGTCGTAAAATGGGGCAAAATTCACTTAACAAATGTCTTAGCAACAGAAATTGTGCACTCAATTGTGGTCATAAGTCGAGGACTACCTGTGTATTTTACCTTCTTTTAGTTGGCAAAACTAACTATATTACGTACCACTGTGTAGTCAAAACTGCACATTTAGCCCATGACAAAGTAACAATTTGAAGTGGCAAAGATACACATATTTCCTAACGATATAACATCTACTTGGAGAGCAAACGAAAAACCTGAATGCAGGTAGTCCTCAACTCACGACCAAAACTGAACCCAGAATTTATATTGCTAAGTGAGAAATTTGTTAAGTGAGTTTTGGCCCATTTTATGACTTTTCTTGCCACAGTTGTTAAGTGAATCACTGCATTTCTTAAATCAGTAACATGGTCGACTTTGACTCTGCTTGTCAGAGCATCGCAAAAGGGGATCACATGACCCTGGGACACCGCAACCGTCATAAATATGTGCCAGTTGTCAAGCATCCGAATGTAAATCACGTGACCATAGGGGATGCTGCAATGGTCGTAAGTGTGAAAAATGGTCACAAGTCGCTTTTTTCAGTGCCATTGTAACTTTGAACAGTCACTAAATGAACTGTGGTAAGTTGAGGACTGCCTGTACTTAATAATGGAAAAGTTCCATTGCTGGTTTCCACTTGTTATTAAAGTGAGACTCTTATCAAAATGAAGACTGTGTAGCTCAATGAATTAATATTTCAATCATGGAAACTTAATTTTCTAGCAATACTGGGTAATTTATATTATTGATAAGTTACATTTATTATCATTTACACCATTCAGTAACTACAGCTCAGTGCAGAGTTTACAGGGTGAGATTTTAGAAGTTATAAATAGGCTAGCAAAAATGATATAATAGCAAAACAATTACATCTGAAATGAAAAATAGTTAAAATCGTAATAGAGGCATGTCATATTGTAATGATATTAATACAACCATTTGCATTACAGGCAGTCCTTATGTCCACAGTTAAGCCCCAAATTTTTGTTGTTAAGCAAGATGTTTGTTAAGAGAGTTTTGCCCCATTTGACGGCCTTTCTTGTCACAGTTGTTAAGTGAATCACTACTAACTTGTTATGTTAGTAACACGTTCGTTAAGGGCAGGGGTCTTCAAACTTGGCCCTTTTATGACTTGTGGACTTCAACTCCCAGAATTCCTCAGCCAGGCATGCTGGCTGAGGAATTCTGGGAGTTGAAGTCCACAAGTCATAAAAGGGCCAAGTTTGAAGACCCCTGGTTAAGGGAATCTGGCTTCTCATTGACTTTGCTTATCAGAAGGTCTCAAAAGGTGATAATCTGATCCTGAGACACTGCAAGGGTCATAAATGCTACTTGCCAAGCATCCGAATTTTGATCACGTGACCCTGGAGATCAACGGTCATAAGTGTGAAAATGATCATAATGGTCACTTTTTTTAGTGCTGTTTTAACTTCAAATGATCACTAAATGAATAGTTGTAAATTACACCAACATACACACACACAAAAGGAAATTGCAAAAATACATTCAAGAAAACTTACAACTGCATCTCACAACAATCTTGCATACTTATGCCTCTTAGTGGTAAATTATATTATTGCTCTCTAACAATGATGTTTGATGACTATAATAACCTTAGCAAGCCTAATAGTAAGAATAAATTATTATATGACCAAATTATGGTATTTTAGAAGGCTAGAGTACAATTAACAACGATAAGCTCTGTTGCCTGAGATCAATGATATAACTAGTAAACTATAAATAGGTTTTTGTAAGTCTGTGAAGATGCTAGATCAACATCTGGTGTTAGGAAGGGCCAACAAACATAAGGTGAATCCCATTTTTACCTGCAGTTCTTCAGCCTTCAAAGCATCAGTTTTTGGGAGCCTGAAGAGGCTGCAGTGATAGGTGAGAAAAACCCATTCCATAACAGAATTCTGTTCATCTAAGTTAGGTTCCAAGGCTCAATAAGGAACAAGAAGAAAACTTGCCTTTTCCTGATACAACTTCTTGCTCATGCCTCCATCTAAATCCAAACTGTTGGAAAGATTTTACAAATAAACAGTTACGATTTTGCATTTAAAATTCAGCAAACAAAGGAAAAAGTGGCCTCTAATAATAATAATAATAATAAAGTTGGAAGGGACCTTGGAGGTCATCGAGTCCAACCCCCTGCTCAGGCAGGAAACCCTATACCATATCAGACAAATGGCTGTCCAGTCTCTTCTTAAAAACTTCCAGTGTTGGAGCATTCACCGCTTCTGGAGGCAGGTTGTTCCACTGGTTAATTGTTCTGTCAGGAAGTTTCTCCTCAGTTCCAGGTTGCTTCTTTCCTTGACTAGTTTCCATCCATTACTTCTTGTCCTGCCCTCAGGCGCCTTGGAGAATAGCTTGACTCCCTCTTCTTTGTGGCAACCCCTGAGATATTGGAATACTGCTATCATGTCACCCCTAGTCCTTCTTTCATTAAACTAGACATACCCAATTCCAGCAAACGTTCTTGATATGCTTTAGCCTCCAGTCCCCTAATCATCTTTGTTGCCCTTCTCTGCACTCTTTCTAGAGTCTCAACATCTTTTTTACATCGTGGTGACCAAAACTGGATGCAGTATTCCAAGTGTGGCCTTACCAAGGCATTGTAAAGTGGTATTAATACTTCACGTGATCTTGATTCTATCCCTCTGTTAATGCAGCCCAGCACTGTGTTGGCTTTTTGGCAGCTGCAGCACACTGCTGGCTCATATTTAAGTGATTGTCCACTAGGACTCCGAGATCCCTCTCACAGTTACTACTATTGAGCAAGGTACCCCCTATACTATACCTGTACATTTGGTTTTTCTTGCCTAAATGTAGAACCTTACTTTTTTCACCATTGAATTTCATTTTGTTAGATAGCGCCCAATGTTCAAGTCTGTCCAGGTCCTCCTGTATCTTAAGCCTGTCTTCTGGAGTGTTGACATTATTTTTTTGTTAGAGTAAGCAATGAACAGTAATTATCAATTATGAAAACGAAGTCAGATGATTCCATATGTTGATTAGGAATGAGGAATCAGAAATGGTAACAATAAATACAGTTGTGCTTTATTGTAGGTATTTTAATGTTGTTCATGTATTTTATTAGATTTTTTTTTAATCTGCTGAATTTTGGATAATCAATATAAAACGTCAATATAAAGAGATGAGGTGACCGTGAGGGTACTATGACAGCCGGCATTTCAAGGAACTAAGTACTAAATACTCCTTGTTCAGTGCCACTGTAACTTTGAACAGTCACTGAATGAGCATCATTAACTGAGGACTAACTGTATATTGAGCTAGATTCAACAGGCTGGCCATTCAGCTATATTTCCTTTTAATCATCCATCACACTGGAATGGTTTTCCGAAAACGATCAAATGCTAAGAAGCATTGTAACCATTAAAATTCATAGCCAGTGCTATATCTATTTTCATCTGTGCCAAAGGCTAATTTTAAGTCTCTATATTGATTTCAAGAGGATGAAAGAGAGGATTGAGGGTCATGTCATTCTGCTCTCTAGTTTTGTACTTAAGAAGTACCCGGGATCAAACTAATGCTATATTTCAAAGCATCTCAACCATTATTGTATTTGCTAATCTCTCTGAATCCTAACTGCTGCAGATGTTCTGTGAGCGAGAGCTACAGCATTGTGACTTTTCATAAGGACACCACAAGGAATCTGTGCACCCACTTCTGGAAACAGAATTTTCTGCTATGTGGTTTGCTCTATAGGTGTTCATCCAAAGAAAGCATGAGTTTGCCAGTTGCAAGCATGGTGTCTATTCGTAAACAAAGAAGCTGCATCAAACATGTGCTATGGTTCTGCAACAGCCATTGGGAACAAATAGATCAACACTGCTTTGTTACCTAAACAAAATCTCTAAAAGCAAGTTAAGTGTCCTCAAATATCTGATTCTCATGCACTGACCATAAGCAATAATGGATTTGTAAAACAACCCTCTATATTGTCCCATTCCCTGAAACAATTTGCTAAAGAACTAAATATTATCTTCAAAACTTTGGGCCAAAACCTAAAAATTACCTTGTTCTCTTTGTATTTTCTCAGATCTGCTATACAGTATTCTTTGAATAATTTATCATAGTATTTCTTGCTCAATCTCTTCTCCCTGAAAGATAGAATTATTGATTGAAGAGAAGAAAAAAACATATGGACAAAAAGAGGAAAGGTATGGACTTCCGGATCCGGTGGCAGCGCCCGCGGACGTGCAGAGAACTCGTTCTCTTGGCCGTCCGGTTTCCCCCCGCCGGTAGACCCTGGACAGGGTCGAAAGTCGCCCTGTAGGGGCGACCACCGTAGAGGAGGGCACTCGTTGATCGTGGAGGGAGCGGCGGCTCCCTCTGCGGTCCGAGAAAATCACCTTTGGGCCGACGGGGAAAAGATCGGCCAGTAACATGGCCGATCACTCAGCTGCTCCAGCCGAAAGTCACAGCAACATCTAAGCAAAAAGAACCACCGTGGAAGATCCGGGTGAGAACTTTCCTTCCCTCTTGCTACTTTACCTATTTCCCTGCTAATAGCTTTAAGAATTATTTCCCTACTTTGAGAAAGCAGCGTTTGATCACCGGGGAAAACGGGCCTTGGAAAAATAATTGTTTTTTATTATTTCACTTTGCTTATATAAGCAGTTGGAATTCGGGCATCCCGGGGAAAAAAAAAAAAAAAAACTCCTTACTGTGACTCTCTCTTTCGGCTTGTTTATTTCCAGTTTAGGTGAAAAGCCTAAGGGAGGGGGTGGAATGTTTTTTTTCCTCCCCCCCTCCTGAATAGTATTGCCTAAAAAACTTTCTCCCCTCTGGGCGGATTTACGTAGATTGTTTTGGATACAATGCAACCTGGAACTTGGCAGGAAGCCCAGAAACTATGACTGATACAATTTAACTTTCTCCAGTTGAACTCCCACTTCCTGATTCTGGCGTGATGCCCAGACTGGACTACAACATAACAACTGACTGCTACTTGGGACTCTTGTTGTTTTCTTTATTTCTGTGCTGGACTTGACTATTGGCTTTTTTCTATCTTTGTTTGGAAATATATCTCTGTTTGGACTCTATATTTTATAATGCTGCAATTTATTCTTTAAGCTGAACTTCTAAAAAAAAAAAAAGATGGAATCCTACTCACAGATTAATTATGGACTTATATTAGAAAATTTTTTGGAAATGAGAATGGAATATAAAGAACATATCAGAATGCTTAGCAAAAAGGAGGACTTAGAATTAAAAATTGAAACTCAACCTTTGATTGACTATGATATACAATCAGATTTACAACTTAATGAGATGGATGAAATACATTTACAATCTATTGAATCTATTGAATCTATTGAAGAGGAAGAGGACACATCCCACATGATGGACATCTTTGATGATCAAAGGCAGAACTCAACTAAAACATTTACAACTTTAAAAGCAACAGGATTGGACTTCCAAATACGAGGCACCAAAAATGTTGACAACATGACAGTACAGACAACACTAGATAAAAGAGAAAAAGAACATGATTGGACTCAATGGTGGGAAAAGGCCTTTAGCCAGTCACTAAGATGGGAAGACTTAGAGGCCCTGCTGTGGAAACCTACTTGGCATAAAAAGAAAGCTAGAATTAGATTTAAAAATGAGAGTTAAAATCTTATCTGATGGGTAAAAAGGGCTTTTGGACATTGAATGAGCTAATACTTTTGAGATTTTTAAGGTTACTTTGGTTTGAGTCAACATTAGAGCTAAATTATAGATTTGATTATGGTTTGGAATGACAATAGGAAAAACTGGAAAACCTAAAATTAAAGGAGTCAGATCGAGATTGAGACTGGTGAAGTATTATTGATACTTTTACTTACAAGAATTGAATGGTAATTAGTGAGGTATCAAATGGACTAAATTGAAACAATTGAGGAATTTTTAGAGACTTGGACTGATTTATAAAAATATTGGATAGAATATATGAAATAGAATATAGTTGAGAAATATTAAGATATAATAAGTTATATTATTAACTTATGATAGAAATAATTATTGTCCTATTATTATTATTATTATAACATTATTACATTATTTTGTCTTATGTAATGGTTTTAAAATACATATAAAATAGAATAAGAGATATAATTTGATTGAGAAATATAAATTGAAATTGGAATAATAGAGATATTTTAGGAATGCTCGAATTGTATACTATATGTTTATGCAAGACTAAATTGAAATAGATTAATTGAAAGTTGGTTAAGCCTGAAAATGGGTGAAAATATCTTTGATAAATTTTTTGTTTTTGTTTTTTTTCTTTCTTCTTTTCTTTTTTTTCTCTTCTTTTTTTATTGATAAAATAGAGAGGGAACTTTTAAAGAAGCAGTTTAAATTGTATATGTATGACTGTATTTTTTGTTGTGTTCTATGGAGTGCCCTATCTCCACGATGTGTTATAAGCACTTGGCTGTAAAACAAACAAAAACTAAAAAACTTGTTATGTAAAAAAAAAAAAGAGGAAAGGTATTCCACTTTTAGCAATGGATAAGCAGAAATGCCAACAAGTTTATTTGCCATTAAGTATTAGTTGCAGCAGAAAAAATTAAAAATGGATGGCATTTATTGTTCAATTAGCTTGCTATTAATTAATTTTTATCATGAGCTGCTTTCCTACAGAGTATTTTTATTTCACACTTCTTAAATGTCTGGAACTATCTTTTTTTGGGGGGAAAGGCAGTATGTTGTAGTGCAGTGTTCCCCAACCTTTCTGGTTTTGCAGACTGGTGTGTGGGTGTGTGTGTGTATAAGGGATGGTTCCATGTGAGCGATGTGTGCATGCAGCTCCATTTGTGCAAGTGGCAGGCACAGATGCATGCCACTTGCACAAAGGGAGCTTTGCCTGTGCGTTCACCCACCACTTCCGCAGCACGGTTCCAAACGGGCTACGGCCCAGTTGTGGGCCCTAGCCCGGGAGTTGAGGAGCCTTGATGTAGTGGTTAAAGTATTAGGCTAGTGACTGGGAGACTGAGTTCAGTCCTTCTTGCCTTAGGATAAAGACAGCTGGGTGACTGTGAGGCCAACCACTTTCTCTCAGTCCTAAGAAGCAGGAAATTGTAAACCACTTCTAAAATTTTGCCAAGAAAACTGCAGCGACTTATCCAGGCAGTCGCCAGGAGTCAAGACTAACTCAAAGGCACCAAATATATAAGTAAATAAAAATATTCAGTAGAGGAGACTTAAGAATTAAAATGGGAGTGAGAGGCCACATCCACACAATTTTGACATGCAGCCATCCCATTCATGCCACTCTTAATCTTGCTGACCCCATAGTGGTTTTTTTTTTTTCATATACCTGGAATGGGTCTATGCTATACTGCTACATATACAGTTTTAATAGGCAACATTCTAAGGGCCAGGATTTCTATTTCCATCAGCAAAACGTCAGTCCCATCCTATGTCATTCAATATATAAAAGGCCTCCTCTATCCAGCATGCATAATATCATGGCTACTCAATGCACTGCAACTTTTTTCTTTCCTGTTGAACACGGATCCATTATTTTTTTTTTATTCTTTTCTTCCTTGAAATTATGGGTCGGCTGGTTGACTGTAGACTGCAACTTTCAGAGTTTTTTTTTTTTTTTAAATGTCTTGACTGCTACCAAGGGGCCACTGGGATTTATGCAGATGAAATGCAGCCATTGGATAAGTGCTGCTGAACATTAGGAGTTTGAGGAAGGGACTTAGGGAAATCCGTAAAATATCCTACGAACATAGGGTGATGAGGGAAGACAAGAAGTTAAAGCTTTCTCAGTGGGAGCAGCACTACTGGGAAGGGAATGCCTATCAGTCAGGCCACAGAAGCTCAGTTAACATCCTTTCAATTGCATATCTTAACCTAGAATGAAATTAATAAATTTCAAGCCCTTGGAGTCTCCAGTTTACCAACCCGTTTTAAAAAAAGGTATCTGCAGAAGCGGGAACACTGATCTGCCTTTAGGCTGGTCTATAATCATAATAAGATTTGAGTTGATCTGATCTGATCTGCCTTACAGCCAAAAGAAGACTGAGAAGGTGAGCAAAGAGGTCAGGGATTAGTCTGAAGGAAGTAATCCCAAAGGAAATCGGGAGAACCAACTGGAGTCACAAGACTGCTGGCATCGCCCATTTCAGCCAACACACAGAAATTTCATTTCAGACTGCTTCCCCAATGCACATCAGTGGGCCCTACATCACCTGCACAGAGCATATGAGGTAGAACATAAGGAAAAACACTTCTAAATTATTCCTATGACTTGGATGACTGAGAATCTCCACAGACACTTCTAAATTATCACATCCTAAGAAACCCTTAGGCTGTCATGGGATACTGAGATACAGGGGGAGACAAGCAGACATGTGCTTAGGAATGGGTTAATGGGCTGTCCTTGGGCCACACCAAAGAGGTTGTGGGAATCAGTTTGCCCTGACAGAGAAATAAAAAAAAGCTCAAGTTACCAGTTCATATCGACTTCATCCTCTTCTCTCCACAAGAATCTGTGGTTCTCCCTTATAACATCAAGATCAGTCTTATCATTTTCTCTGTTAAAAAGAAAAAAAAACTTGGGGCTAATAATCAAAGAGTTGTTTTTAATTAAAACTAGTAATAAAAGCCGTTCATTTTTTTTGCAGTTTTTGTGAAGTTCTTACCATATCATTTCCCCCCCTAAAAAGCAGCTCTTAATCAAAAAATCCCATCCTTAAGACTACCTTACACTACATCAAAATGCTTGAGATTTTTTTTAGATTCAGAAAAAAATGGCAAGACAACTGTATCCAGATTCTTTTGTAACTTAGCAATGTTATTTTATGCATGTTCATGCATAAATGCTATCCACATTTAATCTAGATAATACAATTGAAGTGTGCTTTTTAATTCAAAAACATAAGAATCCAATTCAACAATATTCTATTTATATATAGCTTTCCATTTTTAGTTCTGAATTACACAATTGGCATAATTAAAAGAATTTGTATTTTGCATACTTAATTCTTAAATATATGATAGGAATGCTCTGCTGAGAATTAGTTTAAGCATTACTACTTCTTATAGAAACTATATAATCTCCAGATATGAAAAGTGTGCATTTATTTACATAGGAACTTACTGTACTTTTGATCATCAACATATTCAATATGAACAAGATAAGTAAAATATAATAAGGTAATCTTTAATTATCCAAAAATTACTCATGCATAATTTAATCTTATATTTACATATGCCAAGTAAATTTTGATTCTGTCTTCTATTGATTTCAGCCTTTTATAAATAAGATGTACTTACCCTGAACGTTTGAAGTCTTCTTTCTTACCACCATAGTATAAAATGTAATCATTTACAAACTTCTTATGTCTTGCATACTGACAGAATTAAGAAAATTAATAATGTTTTTTAATGATTGCCTAATAACAACTTCATCTTAAGATCAATTCATAAAAACTATTCCCAAAACATTTCTATAATACAATAAGGTATAAGAGAGGGCAATTCTAAAGTGATGATTATTGTTAATGATGAATAGGTTACATACATGTTATGTTATGTTATGTTATTATGTTATGTTATGTTGTTACGTTATGTTACATATATAAATATATTTTATATACTTGAACACCTTCATTTCTGAGGTTACACACTGTTATTACAACAACCTCTATCAAAACTGAAGGTTACCTGCAGTAGTCGTGAGACCTGGAAAACTCACACAACTGTTTTAAAGAGTTGCTGACTGGTGCTATATTTACATTGAGTGTCTTGAATAATTTATTCTAAATCAAAACTGAAACACTGCAAAACTATATAAATGTGAATTCTGTAGTGCTGTAGTTGTTATATATTTAAATACATACAGAGAGAGAAACATTGACATTAATCATAGCTCATACAGTATAAGTATGACTGTTAGCTTCAGAAATGGAGGTAGTTACAATTCTTTGACTTCTTTTAATTGCTCATCTTAATTAACATTTGGAAAACACAGCCTTATGACTGCACAGGAAAGAGAAGGAACATCTAAGACATATAATTAAATAAATGTATCTGTGTATAGGTGAATAGCAAAGAGAAGACAATTTTCTCCTTAGTAAATTAAATTTTCATATTTGGAAATATTGAAGTCATAGTATGAAAATGCATCCTATTAATCTTCCAGACTGATCTTTGATAATTTTCTAATGTGATTTTCTTGTCTGCCAGTTCAGTTTCCTTATATTTTCTTTTCATTTAAAAAGAAACACCAATCTAACCAGATATCCTGTTTTTCTTTTCTTCTCACAAAATCAAGATAACCAGAAATTGTCCATGCTTGAACCCTGCCTTAAGAAATTTAATTTAAAACATACTTGAAGAAAACCACAAAGACAAAAATAAAACCATACACAAAAAATGTTTGAGAGTGTTTTGTTCAGGCATTTTTTTTTCAATATTAGAAACAGAGTATTTTTGCTTTTCATTAAAATATTAAAGGATACGGCATCCATTGCTATTAAATGGAACCGTCTATTTCTGGCTTCTTCCCTAGAAAAAAGAAAATGTTATTCCAGTAATTTGGATGCTTAATGCGATTCTGACAATGTTACACCAGTGTGATGAAGTACCTGTCCCACTCATCCATTGCCACCTGTCTGTGGGCCACCTTGTCGTGCTTGTCCTTCTGGAAGGGCTTTTTGAGTAAGGCATCTTCACTGGTTGACGGGGAGAATGGAGAAGAAAAAGGAAAGTATTTCTTAGATATTAAATTTAATTTTTAAAATCTCTTTTGAAAACTACATGCATATAATAATTGTAAAATACTCAGATAATAACTGGAATCAAGAATGGTAACTAGAATCACAGTTTCCTTAGACACATATTCAGATGCCAGGATTCATATACCTATAAAGATCAAAAGTGTATAGACTCTCTGTGAAAGCAAAAAATTGGACTCTGAAAAAGCAGATAGGAAGATTATTGGCCCTTGGATTATTGAACCCTTGGATCAATGAACAGATCAACTCATAGTTGCCAAATAAGACACAAATGACCAGATTCAAATTATCATATTTCAGACACATTATGCCAGGGGTGGGGAACTATGGCCCTTTTATGACTTGCGGACTTCAACTCCCACAATTCCTGAGCCAGCATGGGGGAACTATGGCCCCTTCATGACTTGTGGACTTCAATTCCCAGAATTCCTGGGCTAGCATGGCTGGCTCAGGAATTCTGGGAGTTGAAGACCACAAGTCATAAAGGGACCATAGTTCCCCACCTCTGCATTATGCAAAGACCTAGCTCTCTGGAGAAGGCTCTAATGTTGGGAAAGGTGGAAGGAAAGAGAAGAAGACAAAAAGCTGCAAAGTGGACACACTCAATTATGGCAATAGTGGCTACACACACTGATCAATCAGAATCAAGACTTAAGTATCCTGGTCATTTTAAGAAAATCCCACTGTAATGGCTACTTCTTTTTTCTTTCTTGATTAGCAACTGAGAGGCCACTTGAGATCAAGATCTGAGAGCAAGATCTGATCCTAGGACTTCTAGATACCAACCTCTAGATTACAGCAAGCTTGTTTATTTCATATAGTCCATTCACGTGCAAATGGAAGGAATTAGGTTGGGAAGACTGCTTGAAATATTTGGCACTATGTTCAAATCCCTATAATAATCATTCTAATAGGGGCAAGCGCTACAGGAGCAAGAATGCAGCTACTTATCTGCCTCTCTTTAAACCAATTGGCTACTTTAAAGAATTGCATAAAAAATGTTATGTTTCTGCCCTTGTGTCTCTGAATCCAAAGCACCGCATAGCTCTAATGGATGTTTTTTTTTTAATTCTTCAGGGCAAGTGAAATTCTAATTCTGGTTATTCAGGAGGAGTTGGTTTAGATTTTCTCATTTCACCATTTTTAAAAGGTCTCCCCTCTATTTTCTAAGCAACCAAGATAATGCTCCTGAATGCCACATTTAATACCAGTGCTACTTTAATTTTTAAAAAATCAGCATAAAGGAATGTGCCTATTTATAAACGTACTCCCAATCAATGAGCATACGATTGCAATACATGTCACTTCCCACTCAGGCAGAAAATCTATCTATATGGTCACAAGGAGCTGAAAAGGACTTGATGGCAAGTAATCAATCCTTTCCCATAAAGACAAGTTGGTAAGAAATAATAAGCAACAGTTCATTTCTTTTCAGTAGGTATCCTTTCCCTCAACTTCCTGGCCTCGACTTGCTTTGATTTCTTGTTCAGTACAGGTAATCCTTGACTTATGGCTACAATTGGGACTGCAAAATTTGTCATTAAGCAATGTGGTCATTAAGCAAGACATTGCATGATTGTACCAGATTTTACAACCTTTTTGTCACAATCATTGAGACATCACGTGCCAGCTTCCACACTGATTCCGCTCGTCAAAAGTTGGCTGTGAGGTTGCACGTGGTGATTACATGACCCCAGGAGGCTGCAACTGTTGTAAATGTGATCCAGTTGCCAAGTCAGATTGCAATCACACCACTGCAGGGAAGCTGCAACAGTTGTAAGTGTGATGCCTGATCATAAATCACTATTTTCAACATCCTCATTAACTTCTGTAACTAAATGAACTGTCATAAGTTGAGGACCATCTGTAACTTGATGTAGCAGAGGATTGCTAGCCAGCCTTTAATGGGGCTCTGTGTCTTCCGAGCTGAAGCCCAGAACTACAAGGAATGGGATGGCAAACAGCTACTAAATGGATACTACCAGTGGTGGGATTCAGCCAGTTCGCACCAGTTTGGCAGAACCGGTAGCTAATTTTTTGTTGCCCAGGCCTAGAATGGACTTCTGGAAGCGGCATCCACACAGAGAACCGGTTGTTCACATATTTTAATCCCACCACTGGATACTACAGTGTTTTTTAGTGTTGTTTCAAGACAAGATACTCTGCTCACACTTAAGTAAAAAAGAAAAGTCTGCTATTTGCACACATACAAATTATAATGCTACCAGAGCAATATGTTACCTATTTTTCTGTTGGCAAGATTTCTCCACTGTTTCATCATCACTAAAATCAGAGTCATAGTCTCCATGGCCAAGTATCTGGAGGAAAAAACATACAACATGGATTCTGGTAAATTTATGGATTATAAGGCATTGGCTTCAAAAGGCAATTTCCAAACTGAAATAACCAGAAACACATTTTGAGAAAACAAAATGAAATGACAAAAAGATCGGATATTGGCTTCATAAACAAAGACTTGGTCTAAACAATGGAAAACATCAGCAGATTTCTCTGTATCCCTCTTCTCAGATATGCAAAAATCCATTATCTGCAACCATAGATTTCAGTATACAAACAGTGAAGAACAACATTACAGCAGGAGTGACTATTACTTTTTCTCTGCATATACTTCTCCCTCGTCAGGGAGATCATATCCCTTTAGAGCAAAATGAGAGGAGGGCTTATAGAGTAGACCAAGGTGGGCAATTATGGCAACTTTATGACCTATGGACTTCAATTCCCAGAATTCGTGCATGCTGGCTCAGGAATTGTGGGAGCTGAAGTCCACAAGTCATAAAGTTGCCATAGTTATCCACACCTGGAGTAGACTAACAGAGGGTCACTTGTTTCTCCCCCTCCTTCCTCTTCTTTTCCAGAAAAGAGGGGTATAAAAAAACATGTGGGACTGCTGCAATGGCTGAGATTTCTACAATGTGGCTTCCCATTCCAAACAATATATATTGGTGGTCCTCGACTTATGATCATAATGGAGTCATTACAGTCATAAGTCATGATGGGTCTTAAAGCTAGTCATCACATGACCAACCCAATTTTATGACTTTTTTTTTTGCAGCTGTTCTTAAGCAAATCACCATGGTCGTTAAGTGAATCTGCAGTCGTTAAGTGCATCCATTGTTCGCTACGGACATTTTTGCTGAAAACCAGAAGTAAACACCGGGTTTTCAGCAAAAATGTAAACACCGGGTTTTCAGCAAAAATGTCATAAATTGTGATCACATGACCATGGGAAATTGCAAATGGCCATAAAAGCAGGGCGATTGTTGAGCATTCAAAATGCATTCGTGGAGTGTGGAGTGGGGGTGGCCACTGGAACTTTGGAACTGGATCATAAGTACCGTCATAACTTCAAATGGTCACTAAGTGACTGGTCGCAAGTCAGGGGTATCCTATAAAACAACTTTGAAGGCAGCCATCCTTTGCTACCTATAAAGAACCAATAACTGCTCACATTTTTGCCCAGGACAAACTGCATGCCCAAATCTATTCTCTGTATTGGAAACAATTTAAGAAGTCCACCCCTGACTTCTTCAGATCCTAAGGTCCTAAAAGTTGTGTGACTGACCCAGGTTTGTTCAGCAAAAACCTCGAATAAAAAGTATAATTGACAAAGTTATATTTTAGCCTTATTTAGCAAAGTATAAAAAAGACCATTCCATGCTATGCATCAGACAACAAGGCACCAAAGGGATTCTAAAGGATTCTAAATTTATTTCTTCTTTAGTAAGGCATATAATCCTGATTTAAGTTCACGAGGGGGAAAAAATTCAGCAAGAAAATATGGAATTTATTAAATAGGGTGTTTTTAAGGATTGCATAATATCCCTTTCTTACAAATACTTTAGCATCCAACTTCAGTTTTGTTTATGAGAAAAGGAACTTTCTTCCTTCTACCAATGTCATTTTCTGTAATTTAAGTTTCAAGAGTGATTTCAAAAATGTCATATGTTCCTTAAACAATCGTAAAAGTACATAATTTTTCCCAACTTACTATGCAGATTTAAGGGTGAAAGTGGCATTTCTAATCATTGACATTTATGAGTGATTGTACGAAACAGACATGATAAGTTATTCCATGCTGAAGTACTTAGAATACAAGGGTGATATCACAGCAAATGGAATTGGCAACCAGTTTCTAACTGAGGTTTTGGAACCTTGTCAACTAAAGAACATGGAAGAGCCATGAATGTTTTCTAATCTCTGATTTAAAAAATGTGTTCCTCTTGCAATTTACTTTAGAACAGGTTTTCAACCAACAATGTCAAACTATCAATATGATACTTTATCTGCAACATTTATGATACTGGGATAGATTTATGATGGGGACAAACACATTTACTAGCCATAAACATTATCTAATGGGTCATTATCACCATACGTACAACATATTGCAAAGATGGACCAAAATAGAGAGTTTCTTCAGCCTTTTAAATTACGCATACAAGTTATTTCTTATCTGGTTTAGTAGTTATGAATTCAAAACCAGACAAAAATGTTATCTGTAGTTAAAAGTGACCATAAAAACCATAACTGCCATGTAACTACATTTTTTATTAGATTGAATAGATTGATGGAGAACAATCTATTAATTCTATTTTAAAGACTGAAATTAAAAAATAAAGGTAAAATGATAAAACATGGGGAAGGATTCTTTGGGAGAAAAAAACTATATAATGATCCAGAAAAAAAAAAGGGAAACATCAGCCAACTATAGGCCAAAGACCTGCTTACCAACAACTTTCAAATTGCTAATTGGTATGTTAGCTGATGCAGTCCAATAGCATCTACACGGAATCCTCGACTTGCAACAATTAATTTAGTGACTGTTCAAAGTTACTATTAGGAAATAGGAAATAGTGGACTACCAAATTAGCTGCTGCAAGAAGATTGCACAGATTAACTACGGCATGACAAAGTAGCAACACTGGTGCAATGGAAGATCTGCTAGAAATACAATTTTCCTGCAAACAAGAACTGGTGGGACCACAAAATAGACAACGTAACTAGAAAATGAAGACGTTAAAGTGCTCTGGGGCTTTAGAATTCAAACAGACAAACACTTGCCACATAACAACCCAGATTTAATAATTGTTGATAAGAAAGATTTAAAAAAAGTCTGGAGAGCAGACATTGCAGTACCTGGAAACAAAAGAATCAAGAAAAAGAACTGAAGAAGGTATCAAAATACAAAATACAAAGATAAATAAAAGTAGAACAACTATGGCAAAAGAAAGTGAAGATAGTACCAATAGTAATAATCAAAGGCCCCTTGGGTGCAATCCCAAAACAACTGGAACACCATCTGAAACCATCCACATTGACAAAATCCTATCTAAACATCTGGCTGACTGTATAACCAAAAATAAACTGATTATCAACAATGACATAACACAGTAGCCAAAAATGATTTACTGAAACATCTGTAAAAATTATCATGGGCCAGTAGTGAAAAATTGGTGGGATCATATAGTTGAAAAAGTAGTCAAAAATGAGCAGGTTAAAATATTGCGGGAATTCCAAAAAGAAACTAATAAAGACTTGATGCATACACAACACATCAGACTGAACTGTGGTTGAAAAGAAGAAAATGTGGATAATTGATGTGGCAACACTAGGGCGTGCTAGGATAGAAAACAAAGAATTGGAAAAAATCAAAAAGTATCAAAATCTGAAAACCAAAGTTGAAAGATTATGGCATAAACCAGTCATCGAGGTCCCAGTGGTTATTGGTTCACTGGATGTCATACCAAAAAAATGTTGGACAGCTTATATAAAATCTGCATACTGACAAATTTTCCATCTATCCATTACAAAAGGACACGCCAATACATGTATTACGCCAATACATTATGACATCCTAGGTTCTTGAGAAGAACTCCATACCTATGAAGGCCAACACCAGCTAACAACTGGCAGATTTCACATAGTTCTGCATATAAAAGAGAATCAATCAGAAAAGAGCTGGAAGGGACCTTGGAGGTCTTCTAGTCTAACCCTCTGTGGCTCTCCAGTCTCTTCTTAAAAACCTCCAGTGATGAAGCACCCATAACTTCTGGGGGCAAGCTGTTCCACTGGTTAATTGTCCTCACTATTAGGAAGTTTCTCCTTAGTTCTAAGTTGCTTCCCTCCTTGGTTAGTTTCCATCCATTGTTTCTTTTCTTGCCTTCTGGTGCTTTGGATAATACGTTAATATGACTTTATTTCTATATTTGATTGAATGCTGATGTGCTAAAACTATGCACATTATATCCCCAATGTTACAGACAAGCACATCTCTTTTTCCACTTTTAACACAAAGCTCAGGAAGGAGTTATTGTGATTAAGCTGTACAATTTTATTATATGAACTATGATCTAGACCAGTGGTGGCGAACCTATGGCACGGGTGCCAGAGGTGGCACTCAGAGCCCTCTCTGTGGGCACGCGTGCCATCGCCCCAGTCCTAGGCCTTCAGCTGGGTTTTATAAAACCTTTTCGCTTTAGGCCTCCGCCGCCGTGTGCCAAAAAAAAAAAAAGGTTCGATCAGTCAATTTCAACTTCTCGCGGGGAAAAAAAAGATCTTGCAAAGTTGGAATTGATTGATTGAACTTTTCCCACCCAGTCTGCCGTTACCACCGCAGCCACGCCCACCCAATGGGCCACGCCCACCCGGCACTCGACAATGCATAAGTGGGTTTTGGGTTGCAGTTTGGGCACTGAGTCTCTAAAAGGTTCGCCATCACTGATCTAGACTGCAACAATCACATTCAGGTGAGCCTTAGCCTTCGCCCTAGTTACTTGCTTTCTCTGATTTGCTCCCTGTGTGGAAGGTATATTTTGGGAAGCAAATAGTTGGGAGATTCCCTGCATGTGATGAGACTTTACATTACTTTAGCATAAAATAAACAGAAAAAGAGAGATTCAAATATGATAGAGCCTGCATAGTGGCTGAACTGTCTGTATTGGAGGGATTTGCTCATCTCGGCTAGACATTTGGAATTTTGTGATATGGTTTTATGATTCATATGAATGCACTTCATAAACTTTTTTGAGAGGTGATCTGTAATCTGAAGCAATAAGGGCCATGCCATTTGCAAACTTTCAATGCATCGTCTTTAAATAGATTTGGTCCACCTCTATGCTTGCTTAGGCCTAAAGACAGAAATGATAGCCTAAAAGATATGGAACTTCTGTAAAATCAAATGCACTTGCTGAATTTAATAACCGTTTCAGCATATAGATTATTGATGAGCTACCATTTAGTAAACTCCATTCGAGCACAACACATACTATACATTCCTACTCCTGGCCAATGTATACTTTACAATAAAATTATTTATTCGTTAAAAATTACAAATTTGAACCAACAAAATGAAGGAAAAAAAATGTGACAGGGACAATAGGCACCCCTTAAATATGGGATGAGGATGAGGTCCACAGAAATCAGAATTATGATTTTAACACTGCGATAAACACTATGGGGATAAATGTCTATGGAGATTCTCAGTCATCCAGGTCATGCTTGTCTCAAAGGTGCTTTTTTCAAAAGGCAACTCTACTTTGTTTTTCCTTGAAGATGTTTTGCTTCTCATCTGAGCTGAAGAAGCTCCAAGGATGAGAAGTAAAACATCTTAAGGAAAGACAAAGTCCAGTAGCCTTTTGAAAAAAGCACCTTTGAGACTATGAGGTAAAGTTCTCACACTCAGCCGTCAGACTCAAGAAATACAAATACAGGTAGTCCTTGACTTACAACAGTTCATTTAGTGACCGTTCAAAATTACGGCACTAAAAAAAGTGACATGATCGTTTTTCACACTTATGACCATTGCAGCTGCCCAATGGTCATGTGATCAATATTCAAGACACTTGACAACTGACTCATATTTATGACGATGTCCTGGGGTCATGTAATCCCCTTCTGCAATCTTCTGAGGAGCAGTCAGTGGGGAAGCCAGGTTCACTTAACAACCATGTTACTAACTTAACCCCTGCAATGATTCACTTAACAAGGGTGGCAAGGTGGTAAAATGGAGCAAAACTCCCTTAACAAATGTCTCACTTAGCAACAGAAATGTTGGGCTCAATTGTGGTCGTAGGTCGAGGACTATTTGTACTATCACGGCAATTCACCGTCGCCTATAACCCGATTTTTAAATTCGATCGAGCATTCAACAAACGCATCCAGCTTACAACGCCCGGGAGGGTCTTTCCCTGCCGGAGCACCCAGAGCAGCGCCCCCCACCCCACACCGGACGAAACCTCGCGTTGCCCCTGCTGCTCTCCCTCCCTCCAGAGCGGAGGACCGCTACTTACTGCTCTGGGCAGCTTCCTCTCGGGAGCCTCCATGTCACTTCCCAGTCAGTCCGCCTTCCCCGGCGCGGCCTCGTTCGCCACTTGGCCGGTGCGCACAGACGCTTCTCCGCGGTGGCGTCCCTCAGCCAGAAAGGCTCCGTCGGAAACCGCGGCGAAAACGAAAGGAGCCGTTCAGCAAAGCGGCCGCTTCCCTCGCCGAATCTTCAGCCGGCGCTCCCTGAACGGGGGGGGGGGGAGGCGAGCGGACCTTCTTGTACTCTCTTATCAGGGGGAAAGGAGAAGAGGGGGAAGCATTACAGAGCCCCTCTTTTGCAGTCCCCAGAAACCGAGCCTAATGCTCGATTTCTTGTGTTCTCTAATATTTGGAGAGAAAGGGATCCAGATTCATAAAACGCGGACGCCCTTTCTGATCGCGTTTGGTCTGGAGCTGAAAGAAAGTGGGGCTGTGAGATATAAATTTCATTCAATGATGGAGGCTAATTTGGTTTGGGGGGGTTGTTTATTTTTTGTTTGTTTGTTTTAGCCCTCGAATCGAAACCCAGCCTTTGGGATGGGTTGAGTTGTAAATCAAAAGATAGGCTATTAGTGCTGGCTTTTGGCCAGAGTTGGGATCTTGGACACAAACCAGAGCAAATGTGAATGTCTATAGTATCCAGGTGCATGGAAAATATAATATAAACCAATCGTAGTAAAATAGTAAATAGTGAATTTCTGCTGAATCATCATATGTATCATCATTTACATGAAACATGGCTGGTAGTGTAGGACACCAGGTGTTGCTGGTCTCTACAGTTTTCTTGTATCTCAGCAAATACAGCCAGGGCTAATGCAGAACAACTCCCCCATTCCTGGGATTGAAAGAAAAATCAGGTCCAGTTCCAAGCTGGGAATAAAATGGAGGCTGCTCTTGAAAGAAGGTTCTTGTTTATTGATGAGCAGAACCAGCAGCAGCATGTGATTCTAGGGCACCTGTACTAATTGATTTGATGAGTGTAAGGATTTTTATAGTTTTACAGCATTTTGTAATTTGGAGGCTTGCTTTGTGTGCTTTTGTTATTAGATTTGTTTAGCTTGTTTGCAAAGGCTAGCAATGGGTCTAAAATACTGACTTCCTTGGTCCTAATTCTGTCAAACAAAAATAATTAATTTTATGCCCTTATCTTTAGTCTGTCTATTATCTCCATTGAGCTCTCTTTGTGAATCAACAAGCCTGATTCAATGTTTCTGCTTTTTGCAATAGCCAGAGGTTTCATGAGTGAAACATTGCTTCTGTATTTCTTCCTGAGCTTTATTCTTGTAATTTGGGAGGCTGTAAAGTAGTTTGCTCATAACATAGACAGGGTCTCTGGGAGAAAAAAGATAAATATGTATGGCTCTGGATAAATTTCAAGATTGTATTGATCGATCCCCAATTTAGAGGAACTCTGATGTAGAGTGATTATTTGCCATCAAATCATTTTTGACTCTTAGCAACCGCATAGATAGATTTTGTTCCATTGCAGATTATCCCTAACCTAATCTTTCAGGTCTTCCAACATTGTACCCATTGCCTCTATTACTGAGTCCATCTCCCTTGCTGCTAGTCATTATTTTTTCTTTCCTTCTATCTTTGCTAGCGTTAGAGCAGGGATGTCAAACTGCCAGCCCGCGGGCCGGATGCATCATGGCGAAACCGCGCCCACCCTATTGCCGGCAATGGAAAAAAAGTTGTGATACGTTGCAACACGTCACATGACATTGCGAGTTTGACACCCCTGCATTAGAGCCTTTTCCAGAGAGGCTTTGGCTTTCTGAGGCTTTGCATAATCTGTCTGAAGTAGCATCATTTGAGCTTGGTCATTTGTGCCTCAAGAGAGAACTCTGGATTGGTTTGTTTGATGATTTACTGGGTTGTTTTTTTTTGGGGGGGGGCTTCCACAGTATTCTCAGGAGTTTTCTCCAACACCAAAGTTCAAAACCATCAATATTCTTCCTATCCTGTTTCATCAAAATCCAACATTCACTTCCCATGGAGTATCACAGGGAAATATCATGACGTACATAATTTTGACCTTTGTGAAGTAGTTCCAAGTTGCATAAAGCTGTCCTCCTTTCTAGTCCCAATCCTGACTTAGTTGTATCTAAGTGATTCATCATCAAATGGTGTTGTCCTGATTACACAAATATTGTATATAATAGGCACAGTGATGGATTGAGACCTCTGGTTTGCTGCCCTTCCCACTTCAGCACATCACCCACCAGCAATCATGGCACTGCAACAGGAAGAGGGTGGATCCGAAACCACAACTCAGACATCACAATTTTCTCTTGTGTCTTTTATGTGAAGTTTTCCCTATTTTTTGTTTTTAAATGTTTTAATAATTATAAGCTGGAAGCCAGGTGGCATATAAATTTAATAAATATAAGAGTAAAAATAAAAACACCTTACATCCTGCACTTAAGAACTAAGTATTTAGCAAGCTGATTTATCTCTGTGTATCTGAATATATCTCTATTTCTATTGTTATCTCTTACCACCAAGCAATACTAAAATAAAAGCCTCAAGTGCTGTTTTTTAGTTATAAGAACTATTATTCCAAACTACTTAAATTTGGAACAATTTTCAATTATTGACTGTATTTAGGATCTAGAAGGTTCATAATATTGTTAGCTCAGCTTGATCACATGGTGGAATAGGAATACAATATTGCCAAAGACTATTGATATCTCAGGGAGAGGCAAAATGGTAGTATTGTTGGAAAAGCTCTATAGACTACACATGTTTTCTGAAATTGACAGCATTTTATGTATTGCTAAAGCCAATTTTCTATAGCAGGGGTGTCAAACTGCTGGTCCACAGGCCGGATGCATCACGCCAAAACCATGCCCACCCATTGCCAGCAATGGGAAAAAAGTCATGATACATCGCAACACATCACGTGACATCGCGAGTTTGACACCCATGTTCTATAGTATAGCTGCAGCCTGTATCCTATCATTACATATCTAACCATCTAAGCTGGTAGCAAGAATCTCCCAAAGGTGAGGATGGCATGAGAATTGAGAAAGTTTGAGTGTATTAAAAGAGAAAAGGAGCTGTATTTTGCTTTGAACATCTAGACTGCATCAACAGAGAGATAAAATCAAGATCACATGAAGTGTTAATACCACTTTGTAATGCCTTGGTAAGGCCACATTTGGAATACCGCATCCAGTTTTGGTCGCCATCATGTAAAAAAGATGTTGAGACTCTAGAAAGAGTGCAGAGAAGAGCAACAAAGATGACTAGGGGACTGGAGGCTAAAACATATAAAGAATGGTTGCTGGAATTGGGTATGTCTAGTTTAATGAAAAGAAGGACTAGGGATGACATGATAGCAGTGTTCCAATATCTCAGGGATTGCCACAAAGAAGAGGGAATCAAGCTATTCTCCAAAGCACCTGAATGCAGGACAAGAAGCAACGGCTCGAAACTAATCAAGGAGAAAAGCAACCTATAGCTAGAAAAATGAGTCAGAGAGAAAGGAATGTGATATGTAATTTTGAATTTATATTAGTAAGAAGAAGGCTATTGAGTGATGAATTAACATATTGTTTATGATAATTAACTATATCTATTATTGTTAGTTAAATACATGTACCCAGACATTATGCTGTTTGCTAAATATTGAAAATGTTATTTGGAAAAACCCTAACCCCAACCCCAACCCTAATCCCGACCCTACCTTACCCCTAACCCTATAAAAACTAATAAAATCTATACCAAAAAAAAGCAACCTAGAACCAAGGAGAAATTTCCTGACAGAACAATTAATCAGTGAAACAACTTGCCTCCAGAAGCTGTGAATGATCCAACACTGGAAGTTTTTAAGAAGAGACTGGACAACCATTTGTGTGAAATGTTATAGGGTTTCCTGCGTGAGCAAGGGGTTGGACTAGAAGACCTCCAAGGTCCCTTCCAGCTCTGTTATTCTGTTATCTCCATGGCTCATGTTCCGCAGATTTGAGCAAAAAAAAACAACCTTGTCCATTCTTGTTTGGGACTCTCAGTAATCTAAAAAAAGAATCAGGGTTTCCATTTCTCCATGATATTTCAGTACTAGTGCTTTATATAATCAGAGCAGTTAATCAATGACATCAACTGCATCTTGTCTCCAGCATATTGGTTGCCTGACTGAACCTTGGAATCTGTTTTGTTACTCCTGGCAGGACATTAGTAGAAAATGTGAGATTGTGAGCATCTCCTTTTTGTTCAGCAGGATAATTATTTCCAGAATTTATGTTGCAATGTTAATAGCTAGAAATCCCAGCCAAGACCTACTGCCAGATAAACAGCTACAGTAGGGTTAAATGTATACTAAATGGGAAAGTATACTATAATTAATACATGCATACCAATATACACTTTATAGTAGCATTTCTCAATCTTGGCAACTTTAAGATATGTGGACTTTAATTCTCAGAAATCCCCAGCCAGCATGCATGATTGGGAAATTCTGAGAATTGAAAGTTACATGACTTAAAGTTGCTAAGGTTGAGAAACACTGCCTTATAGAAATGTGCATATTATTCAGCAAGGTGCTTTGCTTACATAGAAAGCACCCACAAAGAAACTGAGAAAGCCTCCAAGCTGTATCAGACATATAAGGAGCTGTGATTACTTTTTGTTTTCAAAAGAATCTCATTCCAAAATAAAGCCCCCTTTCAAATAATTGGTAGAGGCCCAATACAGGTAATCCTCTATTTACAACTATTTGTTTAGCAACCGTTCAAAGTACAGGTAGTCATTGACTTACAATTCATTTAGTGACAGTTCAAAGTTACAACTGCACTGAAAAAAGTGACTTATGACCATTTTTCACACAACCGTTGCAACATCCCCATGGTCACATGATCAAAATTCAGATGCTTGGCAAGTGGTTCATATTTATGACGGTTGCAGTGTCCTGGGATCATGTGATCCCCTTCTGCCACCTTCTGACCAGCAAAGTCAATGGGGAATCCAGATTCACTTAACAAATATGTTATTAACTGAACAAATGCAATGATTCACTTAACGACTATAGCAAGAAAAATCATAAAATGGGGCAAATTCACTTAACAAATGTCTCACTTAACAACATAAATTTTGGACTCAATTGTGGTTATAACTCAAGGACTACCTATACAAAAATGGTACTGAAAAAAATGACTTATAACCGTTTTTCACACTTAAGACTGTTACAGCACCCCCACAGTCATGTGATCAAAATTTGGGGGCTTGGCAACTGGCATGTATTTACGACAGTTGCACAAATGGGGGAGCGTGGTTTCTGAACCCACAACTTTTCATTAAAGAATGCAGGCAACTGAGCTTTCATTTGAAAGCATGCAGATTATTGACTACAGGAAGACTTTTAATGTCACTGACAGTTCTGCACAAATTTGCTTTAAATTAACATGGTTGCATAATTTCAGCATTGCATTGTTGGTCTCTGTATGTCTCTAAAATCTTAACCACATAAGAATTGGGGGGAACTAAAATACATTTTATTTCAGATTTATATATTTTGTAGTTTAAAATTTCTGCAGACCCTTCCTGCCATCTTTTCCTGATGTCTAATAATCTTAGTAATCTCAGCAGAACTTGTTGGGGTTTTAAAAGGGTTAGTTTGCTTATTGTGGCTGAGATTAAACAGAGCCTCAGTTAAACTGAGTCTGATATTTACCACAAAAGTATTGGCCAGAATGTGAACTCATAATCCTGGTGGAGGTTCTTGAAGGAATTTCTGGTTTCAAAGTCCTCATTTTAAAACCAGGTTTGCTAAAGAACACAGAAATCGGGTCATAATTGTAATATGTAATCATTAACTCTAAACAAGGTAAAGATCAATTTCTATCATATCTTATTTAATATGACTTCCCATTTCTCATCATACTCTTAATGTCTGATGTAGCTTTGGGTTCTGTGTGAACTGTGATTCAGACAGAAGATCCCTTACATACCTAACTTCTTTTCAATGTGTGCAGGCAGTCTAGGTTTCTTTCTAGGAAGCTGACTTTCTTTGCCTTTTTGAAAGTTTTACTCAGCTTCCAGTATTATTTCCCAACTTATTGGCATTCCTTGAACTTCTAAAAAATGTTTTATGGCTGAGATGACCATTTTAGTTTCCCTGGCAGAGTTACCCAATTTGACACCATATAGCTGATCCAATTGTTTTGCCTGGAAGATTTCTTTGGGTGTGTGGCTTTTAGCTTGGTTCCTAAAAATCTCCTTCAGGCATGCCAGAAAAAGAAAAACCCATAAAAGTAAGCTGAATGCAACAAGGGAGGAGTGTTAAAGAGATTAAGAAAAGTGTAGTACAGATAGTCCTTGACTTACAACCACAATTGAGCCCAAAATGTCTGTTGTTAAGCAAGGCAGTTGCCCCATTTTACAACCTTTTTTGCCACAGTTGTTAAGCAAATTACTTCAGTTGTTAAGTGAATCATGAGGTCCTTAAGTGAATCTGGCTTCTCCCTTTGACTTTGCTTGTCAGGAGCAGGCTGGGAAGATTACAAATGGTGGTAACACAGTGCATCTGTCATAAATACACACCAGTTGCCAGAATTTTGATCACCTGACCATGGGGTTGCTGCAACGGTTGTGTGAAAAACGGTCATAAGTCACAATTTTCAGAGCCATTGTAACTTCAAATGGTCACTAAATGAATGTTTGTAAGTTGAGCACTACCGGTAAAACAAGAGATGGGGATCAAGACTGAACTGCTGCTGGGCTTCCGGTTCTGGATCGCGGCACTGGCGGACATACGGGGCGATCGCTCCCTCCGCCGTCCGGTTTTCTCTTGCCAGGGGACCCTGAAAGGGGTCGAAAGTCACCTTGGAGGGGCGACGAGCGGGGAAGAGGACCCTCCGATTGATCGTGGAAGGGCAGCAGCCCTTCCGTTTGATCCGGAGCAGCTCTTCGGACCGACAGAGAAAAGATCAGCCACTCACATGGCCCATCATTAATGCCGTTTCCAGCCAAGGCCAAATTTACAGCTAAGCACTTGAAAGCACCGCGGAGGAACTGGGTGAGATCTGCCTTCTTTCTATCTCAAGTATTTTTTTCCTGTAAAAAGCTTTTTGAAAGTGCCTCCCCCTGTGAGGAGAGAGGGAAGGGAACGTTTTTTCCCCCACCCTCTAAAATGGCGGCATTTGATTACATAGGGGTAATAAAGCCCTGAAAAATACAATTAAGTAATTGGACTTACATGCTTCTCATATTTGGTGAGCCAAAAATTTCCTATTTTCACAGGAACCTGCTATTTTATTTACTTGACAAAAAAAAAAAGAGGAAGAAGAATCTAAATTGGATAAAAGCCTAGCCTTTCTGAAAAGGATTTTAAATGCTATCGGGGACATCTTGTGGTGAAGCTTGGTATAGCAAGTGAATATCCCTGGCAAAGAGACCTGTTTACAACCTAGATCTGTCCTTGGTATTATCTAAAGACAAAAAACAGCTGGGAGGTGAAATTGGCTTCTAAGAACTGTGGAGGTGAACATTCACTGACTCTTGTTTAAAAAATTAGCCTCCACTAAAGGACTATCTATAATTATTCCAGAAATGGAGGGGGACCAGCAACAAACTTTGATTGATTATAAACTTATACTTGAAAAAATTCTTGAAGCTACTGAGATAATTAAATCCAGACTGAAAGATAAAGGCGCCAGCTTGAAACTACAAACTGAAACCCAGATTCCAACTAAAGAACTTACAACTCAGAAAACAACAGAAGCGGAAGAAATCAACACTAAGACAGAGGACCTTAAGGAACAACAACAATATATTGAAAACTCTAACAACCAAATCTTGATTGCAACTAAAGAATCTACAACCCAAAAAGTAACAGAAGCGGAAGAAAGTAATACCAAAACAGAGGATGCTAAAGATCAACAAGGACAGCTTATTGAAAACCTAGATAACCAAATAATAACTATAAAATTGGATATGACTTTTTACTTAAACCAGAAGAAACCTGAAGAAGAAGAAGACCAGACCGAATTGAAGATAAAGACACTAGAGCAAATACTGAGATTTGAACTACCAGGACGACAACTTAATGATTATAAATGGACCAGTTCTTTTGGAAAATTGATGACTAGATGGTCTCCTTTGATTCAAGTAACATGTGCCAGAATGAAGGGAGACCTATCTGATAACTTAAAGGCATTGGTATGGAAACCTGGTTGGCAGAAAAAGAAAGCTAGAGTTAGGTTTAAAAAATGGGGCCCTTTGATTTACTAGAGAGATCCTAAAGTTTCAACTAATGGGCTAAAGGGAGATTTGGAGACGAAGGGGAATATGACTATTAGACTCAAATGTTATTGGAAAACGATAAAAAAAAACCAAAAAAACCCCAAGGGATTAATTGGCTTAATAATTAGGATTTAGATTTATAAGGGAAATGGAAATTAAATACTAGGAATCAGCCTTGAACTATTGCTTAGCCCAGAAAATATAGATGATGGATTTGAGACAATAAAGGTTACTCTACTAGTAAGGTGTGATGTACTAGGATGAGAAATAGAAAATGTTTATGAAATAAAATAAGAATATATTTAAGTAAGTATTATGTGTATTCTAGATAGTATAACTCTTGTGTAGTGAAATAAAGGAAATTTGGGTTACCAAAATTTGAATATTATGGATGTTAAAGGTTAAATTGGAATACTGGAGTTAAAAACTAAGAATTAGGTAAAATTTAAAAACAGGACATGGATATGTATAAGTAAAAATAGATTGATAAATGCTTTAACTGAGCTTGTTATGGTTAGAAATTTATTAGTTTAAGTATGTTATATTAAATGTTAAGGGAAATAGAGAAGGAATTTTTGATAATGTAACCTGAGATATGTACTAAAAATTTTGTTACTGAATTATTGATTACCCAGTCACCACGATGCTTTCTAAATACTTGGATGTTAAATTGGAAAACTAATAAAACTCGTTATAACAAAGACTGAACTGCTGCTGGATAAATGCAGATTGTATACAGAAGGAAGTTACAAGTCCTCAAAAATTATGCTGGTTATATAGAAAGAATGAGAATCAAAAAAATATATGAAGCAAGAGGGAGTAGATTAAGAGCAAAGGAAAGACACAGGTGAACATTTTATAAAACCCAATATATGAGTAAATGCATTCATTCATTCATTCATTCATTCATTCATTCATTCATTCATTCATTCATTCATTCAGCTGCCCATCTCTCTCCAAAGGGGACTCTGGCAACGCACAACAATAAATAAAGCAGATAAATGTCTGAAAGCCACAGTAATAAATAACATAAAAACAATGTATTTTATTAAAATACATTTAAATGTATTTTAAATTGAAAATAAAAACAATGTATGGACATACTGCAGTACAAGCGAGGGCACATAACCCTGGGACAATGTATCGGTCATAAATACATGCCAGTTGCCAAGCGCCCAAATTTTGATCACGTGACCATGGGGATGCTGCAACGGTTGTAAGTGTGAAAAACGGTCATAAGTCACAATTTTCGGAGCCATTGTAACTTCAAACAGTCACTAAACGAATGGTTATAAGTTGAGAACTACCTGTAAAGAGTAGTCCTCTTTACAGGACTAAAGCTATAGTAGAGAGGTATAAGTGAATGGTGTTGCTGTAAACTTACCATGAACGTGAATAATGTAATGGATGTAAAAAAATAAATGACAAATCAGCAAGGTTTCAAAAATCTATTGAAAATCCTAAGAAATCTTTCTAGTGAAGCTATTTCTCTGTATAGAGTAGTGTTTCTCAATCTTGGCAACTTTAAGATCTGTGGACTTTAACTCCCAGAATTCCCCAGCCAGCTTGCTAGTCAAGGAATTCTGGGAGTTGAAGTCCACCCATCTTAAAATTGCTAAGGTTGAATAACACCAGTATAGAGTATAATATAAGGATAGTGTTTGATTGCTGTTCCTGTTTCAATAGGCAGGTTCCTTCACGTATGGTAAATAGTTCAGTTGGCAGATATTCAGAATCAGCTGCCAAAAACAATTTTGTAAGTATATAAAGGCTAATTCCAAACAGCATGGCAATCTCGCAAAAAAAATAATAATGTTACAGATATAATTGATCAGAATCTTCTATGTCTACAAGAAGCTATTCATAATTTAACTTAAGACTTACAGCTTCTGACAATAGGAACTAACTAAACATATTTTAAATAATGGAAGCACAGTGATTCTCTATTGCTGAAACACAATTATCACTTCAGTGAGACGAGGGAGGGCCTAAACCTTGAATAATATGAGCTGGGATATGAAAATGGCCTCGTGATATTTTCTTTTCAGTTTGGAATAAGTAGATTTTAAAGGCAGTAAATGAAAAGCCATATGTCAGCTTGTTAGGAAGCTTAGGGGAACCAGAAGGTCTGGCAGAATGGAAGCATTTCATTGGATTTCTGCCTTCAGGCTCAAAAAAACATTCCAGCCTTGAACTCTGTTGGTTGGGAAGGAGAACCTGGAGGCGGGTAACTCTGTCCAGCTACTGCTGATTTGTAGCAACAAGCCAACATTTCACTACCCAGCTTCTCCTTTGTTTCACCTTAAAGCAACTTCTCCTTGTTGTAAGGATTTCCAGTGTTGGCAGCATGACTGTTCAAGAAAACCAGGCTGGTGTAATGCTTAGGGCATTGTTTCTCAACCTTGGCAACTTTAAGATCTGTGGACTTCAACTCCCAGAATCCCCCAGCCAGCCATACGTACAGCTTTTCATCCTTGCTGGCTGGGGGATTCTGGGAGTTGAAGTCCACAGATCTTAAAGTTGCCAAGATTGAGAAATACTGAGTTAAGGAATGGCACAGGCACTGTCTAATTCAGGCATAGGAACTCACTGAGAGATTTGGGATTGATCCTAGTCAATTTCTGTCAGCCCAACCAAAGGGATTTGAAGGACAGAAGAATTGCTGAATTGGTCATCTGAAGGAAAGGCAGGATGTAGTTTAACAAATATACAGGTAAAGGAATTCAATTCCTTTTGATTTAGCAAAGACTTTGCTCAAAACTTTCCAATTGGATAGTCGCACCTCCCCTCCTATACATTCAGATGGACTAGGGCCAGAAGCGAATGGAAAATTGGAAATCTGCCCTTGGCGTAGATATTACACATTTTTGTTCTTGGGTTGTCTTCCAGGCAAAAGAGGTTTAACTGAAATGCAGAGAGAAGCAAGTCTATTTCTCTAAGGAATAAAGTAGTCTATCTAACTCTTTTTATTTCTAATGGATGTTTCAGGACATAGTGCTACTGGGTGGAGATGGGGGGAGAGGGAAAGCAACCGAGATGTGCTTGCCAAAATTTTGCTCTTCAAAAAGCAGACATTCATAAGGAGAGGTGGCAGCCTAAATGTTAATAGGATTTGCAGAATTTACATGACTGCATATTTCTGGTTGCCAGGTTACAGTAACTACCTAGCTGTCACAGAGAGAGAAGCTAAAATGCAGGCAGGGGAAAAAAAATCAAATATAGCACCTTCAGGATATAAAATTCATATTCACTTCAGAGTCCTGTATTAGATGCTCAGGTGTTCTGTTATTCTAAGGTTAGTTGGAATCTAACAGTTGGTTCTGATGATGTCCATTGGCTGGCCTTAACCCACCATAGCAAAAGGGGCTGATCAGACTAGTTTTTGTTTATTGGTCTTCTGTGGGAATCCTGCACAGCTTGCCTTTCCACAAAACAAAAACTCCACAACTCTTTTCCCCTAATCACTGGGTTACCCACCAACACTTTCTTTCTTATTGATTACAAATAAATGCACAGAAAGCAGGAATGCATCAGTCTTGAGTCTTGGAAGAATCTTGCTTCCAAGAATGCTTCTGGTCCCCAGATGTTACCTGAAGGCATTGGTAGAATAAGTTGCTAGAGTTCAAAATCTTGCTTGGAACTACATGCCAGTTCAAAAGAGATGTAGTAGAATATTCTGGGAGGTGAGTTTTCTTCCTAGTAGCAGAGTACAATGGCTAAATCCACCATGGCAATCATTCTGTAAGTGTGCTTATGACATGCTTTCAAAATTCCAAATTTGCTAGTGATCTAAAAACATTGGGATCTCCTGTCCTAATCCACGTAGAGATTCCTGCGGTAGACTTCAGCTCAGTCTAGAAGTGATTCCTGCGCATATACATCTTGAGCCTCTACAGCTATATCTGAAACTACTAACCAATGAAGAGAATGTAGGAATTTGAACTGGTTACTGAAAAGTTATTAGTGCAAGAAATGTCAATTTCTATCACAATTGGCATCAAGCAAAAAAATCTCCATCCCATCCTAAGATGGATTCAACTACTTCAGGCAACTGAGTTTAGATGTCATCAAAGTACAGCAAATAGCTAAACATTTTATTTCTCTATACTGCCTCTGTTGCTTCTCTTGGAAATGATTTCTTGCTAGGATGGAGGTAGGATGCTATTAATCCTGTTCATCTAAAAGTTGCCCTTGATAGTGAGATGGGCAGAAAAGGAAAGGAAAGGAGGAAAGAAAGAAAGAAAGAAAGAAAGAAAGAAAGAAAGGAAGGAAGGAAGGAAGGAAGGAAGGAAGGAAGGAAGAAAGAAAGAAAGAAAGAAAGAAAGAAAGAAAGAAAGAAAGAAAGAAAGAAAGAAAGAAAGAAAGAAAGAAAGAAAGAAAGAAAGAAAGAAAGAAAGAAAGAAAGAAAGTGTCTTTGGCAGTCCTGATCAAAAGGGAGTTTTGTTAGGGGAGTGCTGAGCAACTTGCATCCTTTAGCCTAATTTAAAAATTGGAGGTTCACATCACTTTCCATAATAGATTTTATTCATGGATTTATTTCTATCTAGAGGTAGTCCTCAACTTACGACCACAATTGAGCCCAAAATTTCTGTTTCTAAGTGAAACATTTGTTAAGTGAGTTTTGCCCCATTTTACAACTTTTTTTTGCCAGTTGTTCAGTGAATTGGTGCAGTTGTTAAATTAGTAACACAGTTGTTAAGTGAATCTGGCTTCCCCATTGACTCTGTCTGTCAAAAGGTTACAAAAGAAGAAACTGCAACTGTCATAAATCTGTATCAGTTGTCAAGCGTCTGAATTTTAATCATGTGACCATTGGGATGCTGCAATGGTCATAAATGTGAGAAATGATCATAAGTCACTTTTTCCAGTGCCGTTGAACAAACACTAAATGAACTGTTGTAAGTCGAAGACTACCTGTATTCCTGTGGACAAAGTCATCGATCATTAACTCAGCTGCTTTTTCAGAGGAGCTAGTTCTTTTCTGAATTCCCAAGATTGCATAAGAGTTTGTAAAAGATCCACAGTAAAGCCTCTGCCTTCAGTAGAATTCTGAGTGTAGGTGGACTTTCTGAAAACACCCAAATTTTTATCTTGTATCTGAAAAGCTGCTGGGGCAGAGAAATAGCTAGAGAATTCTTATTATAAAAACTTCTAGCCAAGTTTCAGTCAATTTGCTATAAACAAATCTATTCTAATCTGTTCCAGTTCCTGTCATATTATCCTGCCTGCTCAGTTCACATCATTCTTCTGACTATATTTTTGATTTGGAGTACATTTTTATTGAATGACAATTGACTTCCATTTTTCTTATTTTTCTGTTATGTAGCCTGAAAGTCAACACATAATCTACCGTAACTGAATTATGTTGTTGTCTGTCATCTCCATATGAAGATTTCATCCCTTTATATAGCAGATAATGGTAGGACAACCTAGCTTATAATGAACTATACTATAGTTCACTCACTCCCTAATGTAAACTATAGAGCCTTGCAAAGTTTTAGAAAAGAGTTAGGTCATGAGAAAGATCATATGAATTTTAAGGAGTGACTTTTTTTATTAAAATAAACTCTGAAGACAACCAGTTTTCAATGATATAAAGTGATAACTAAAACTGTAAGATTAAATTCTAAAGTTAGACAAGCTTCGGAGCACGTTCAGCTATATGGAGGATGAAAATTACAAATGTAATTTCTTTGGGGTGAAGATATAATTTGGGGAAACAGCCACAATATGCTACTCAATGATCCATAAAACTCATTCTTGACTTTTCAACATCTGGATTTAAGACATTGGAACAGATCTTCAATCTGATTTATCTGGATGTTGGACATATCAATGTATGAACCCTCCTTGATTTGAGCTAGGACTTGTGTCTTTTATTTACAATAGGATGAGGAAACTGCTACAACTATGAATGAACTGCAGAACGTCAACTGTAATCAAATCTGTTTCAAGAAAATCAATCAGGTACCTTTACATGGGTATTAATAGAAAATTTATGCAAATTGAAGCTGAAGATTTCTGCCATTTTATCAGATTTCCAACAACTTAAATAAGCCACTAAACATTGCCACAATTCATAAAATTGTATAACCAGATTAATACTAGAATAGAATTCTACTCAGCAGAAATGAGAATACAAGATCAAATGTTATGCCCTACAATAAGAATAATAAATTGCAACATTAAGACTTGTGGCTAAACCTGATTGTGGAAGCCATCTCTTCAGCTTTGAAGTTCCAGGACAGAAAATATTAACATTCTGTTTTCTCAAGCATAAACACAGACATATTTAATAAAGATTTGTGTGGATGTGTATTCTTATACATACTCATACACCTACATAGGGATACTAAATGTGGAAAACTAATGAAGTGGTGGAATATGTGGAAAAGAATATCTCATCATTAAAGTGACTATGAACTAAATAATTGACTCCTAATTCTATCAATCAAAAATATATTCCATCTTTTTCTCCTTAATGAACCTCCTGATAACAAAGAGAAAGGGGGAAGGTTAGACCTGGAAGAGGATGTTGTTTGAACCTCTGCACATTCCATGAACAGAAGTAATAGACTTATTGAAAAAAATCTTATTGTGGACAAGTGCAATTGATTTTTGAAATTGGTTCTTCCTATGTTTATTTGAGTTGTGTGGGTGTATAAAAATATTTTCATTTATGGCCAATTGCAGTGAGATGTGGTCACATGGTTGCAATTTTCAGTATTTTTTGGCTACTTTCTGGTGTTTACATTGGTTTCTGGCAAAAAAACCCAACCCACCCATTGATGGGTTCACTTAACAATTGCTGTGTTCTCTTAACACTCGATTACAGGAAAGGTTATAAAATCAGGTGCAGTCACATTGGGACTCTCTTAACAACTACAGTATCATGACTTAAAACCGTAAGTCTGGGCTCAATTACAGTTGTAAGTTGGGGATTACCTGCACACCTAGGAATGACTGTTTTACCTTGAGCTGGGAATGAGATGAGGCCAATACTGTGCAATCGTGGGAAAAGGGTAGGATTGTTAGAATATGATGGAGTTGTGATAAACCAGAAGTGTGGGATGTAGACTTGCTTCACAGAGCACATTAAGATGTGTTTGCCAGGTATCTTTGAATGTTGGCTAAATGTGGTAGGCTAGTTTGTGACGTCAAATGGACCTCACAGCCCTTGTTTCTGTGGATACTTCCAGCATGGCACCACTTTTCCATGGACACCTGCACACTATCAGCATGAGAACACACACCACACTGCAGTCTCCCCAAAGCAATATGAAGTAAATGGTTTTGACTGCCATTAAGAGAAATTCTAAGAACTGGATGAGTCAACTAGTCCTTCCTTTCAATTGTGAGGAGGAGAGTGTGACCAACAGGGTTCAGTCAGTGGTAGCTTCTCCTATCTACACCTTTACAGTAGTTCATGTTGTGGGAGAGATGCTAAGCGTCTACCGTAAGATATTACCACTTTATAGCAGCAACTTTGAGATGGATGGACTTCAACTCCCAGAATTCCTCAGCCACCTTGCTCTAGTCCAGGGCTTTTCAACCAGTGGTACGGGTACCACCTGTGGTACATTGGCACCTGGTACGTGACCATCCTAGAAAAGTGGTAGCGGGGGAGGGGAATGAGCTGAACCGGTGGCAGCACCGCACAAGCCTGAGCGAGAGATGGCTGGAGCTGCAGGGCTGTCAGGGCTCAGCGGAAGTGCCAGGATCAGTGCCGCTTTCCAGCTGATCGGCGCTTCTTCGGGGCTGTCAGGGCTCAGTGGAAGTGCCAGGATCAGTGCCAGGCTCCAGCTGGAGCTCGGTGCTGATCCTGGTGCTTCTGCTAAGCCTTGAAGAAGCACCAATCAGCTGGAAAGCAGCACTGATCCTGAAGCTTCTGCTGAGCCCAGAAGAAGCGCCGATCAGCTGGAATGTTGCAGCATCTCCAGGGTCTTGTGATTTACATTCAGATGCTTGGCAACTGATTCATATTTATGACGCTCACAGTGTCCCAGGGTCATGTGAAGTGACCAAAACCTGCTGCAACCACCCAGCAGACGGGGGGAATAAAAACCAAATACCCCCCCCACCCCACCTCCGGTGCCAATCCTCAACAGAAATACTCACAACAATGGAAACCTCGGACAGGAGGAAGAGCGCCGCCAGGCGGGCAGGTAAGTGTCTTGCTCGGCTGTGGCTTGGGGGGCACTTTTTTTAGTGCCATTGTAACTTCGAACAGTCACTAAGCGAACTGTTGTAAGTCGAGGACTACCTGTACTTTATCACTTTTTTCTTTTTTGGTCAAGTTTTTGACACCTTGCTAGGCGAGTGGTGGTACTTGGATGTTGCCATATCCTAAAAGTGGTACAATGGGTGAAAAGGTTGAAAAGCCCTGCCTAGTCTACACTACAGTATTGCCTGTAGCCGCTGAACCTTTATGAGAACCCGGGATTCTGGGGGAAAAGAGATTTGAAACAAATGAAGCCATTGCTTTATTTTGCAATTTCGGGTACAGGGCAGCTGAGCCAGAAATAAATTGACAAGACAATGATGGCAGACCACAGATACATGGAGCTGAGTGCACACGTGAAGTTGTCCTAACACATGGACCAATGTTATGTTTAGTTGGTATTGTAAAGAGCTCCTAAATAGTTATTTACTAGGAGAAATTGGCCTGGCATTGGAATAAAAATTTTTAAATTTTTAACAGCTTCTTTTCACTGTGATGCAACAGTTCTTTATGTGTCAGATTCACAGTGAAGACATTGCAGGGAGCCTGAAATGGTTGAAAGGTAACAAATAAACTGCCCAGAGCTTCAAAACATTATGGCTCTTTCCTTGCTTTCTACCTTACACTGGGCACTCTATAAACAGGTTTCCAAAAGACGCAGCCCAGATTCAGCTTGCCTCGAAGCCCAACTATTGCGCATTAAGGACGGGAAGAAGACAAAATGCATGTTGCTGGGTGGGTTTGAACGCGGTCGTTTGCAGATACGCTCGGTTGATAAGAGGCCGACTGTTTGTGCCCAAGGTGTCCGTTTGTTTTGCGGCGGTACCAGCCAGCCTGTGCAATGAAATCGCAGGCCTCAACACCTACGCCAACTGGGTTTTTATAATACCCCCCCCCCCGCGCGCGCGCGCACACACACACACGCCGCCCTTTGGATGTTTTCCCTCACTTTCTTTCCTCAGCGTAGACTAGCTGCTTCCCTCCGGCCGTCGCCTGGCAGATGCAAAGCCCGATTTCCCCCAGGGAAAATTGACGCGGGTGGAGAGATCCTCCTCCCTGCCTGCCTCCCTTCTCCTCCTCCCACGGAGCCCCCCCCCACCGCCCGCCCACGCAGCCGCCACCAGCCAAGCAGAAGGTGGTCCTATTTTTGGCCGCGAGAAGAGGGCCTCCCCTAAGAAAAGTGAAAGCCGTGCCTCGGCTCCGCGGCGTGCGTCACACTTTACAACCCCGAGCAGCAGCAGCAGAGCGGTAGTCGCCGCCGCTGCGCGCGCCTGTTTGTATGGGTTTCGCGGGGATGCGAGTCTCTCTCTTTCTTTTTCTTCCCCCCTTTTTTTTCTCTTTCGCCTCTCCAGCTAGTTGGATCCCCGCGTCCTCCTCCTCCTCCTTCCCCGTTTTCCCGCAGGTCCCGCTCGCCCCGCACGGCTGCCTGGCGAATCCCCAAACAACCGACGGCTGAGCGGCTGGAGCCTTTCAGTCCCCCGACAGGTTCCGAGCGGGGAAAGGAAGGGCAGAAGAAGGGCTGGCGACGGGAGGAGAACGAGAGCCAGGGAGCCGGAGGAGGGATGAAGGGGAAGCCGTCTCGCCCGGGTTCTCCACGCAGATCTTCCTCGGCTCGGTAAAAACGCGGAGGTTCCCGCCTGCCCGTTCATGATTTGGGCTGCGCTTCTTCCTCTCGCCCTCTTCCAACTGGCCGGAACCAGAGCGGATCCAAAGGATGGGCCGAGCCGGTCGGCAACCCGTTGGAAGACCCGCGGCAGTTTTCCTGTGCCTTTTCTCCGCCCTGTTGCTGACCGATGGGAGCAGACCGGGGAAGACCGCCTGCCCGGCTTCGTGCACTTGTACCAAAGATAACGCGCTCTGTGAGAACGCCCGGGCGATTCCGCGCAGCGTGTCGCCCGACATTACCTCCCTGTAAGGGGCTGTAGGCAGTGGGGGGAGGAGAGGGGGCTTGTTGGTGGATCGCGTAGAGGGTCTCGGGTGGGCGCTCCGGCCGGCCGGAGGGAAGACCCGCTGGGATTGCAAAGCAGCCGCCGTGATGGAGAGGGAGTAGCGGGGAGCGGGTGTTGGAAGGGCTAGAAGTTGGATCCCTCTGCGCGTTTCTCTTAATGCAACGCCGTCTGTTGCTCGGCGGCGTCGATCTTGCAACAGCCATTCCCCCCCCCCCGGTCCCCCGCTGGAAATTGTCACTCCTGTTGACGGGGATAGTTAACCACACAGGGCTTGGTGACAAAACGACTCCCCGACGAGCTCGGACGCTGTTAACCTCTGCTTTGCTTTCTTCCCCCTCCCCCCTCCCGTTTTCCTCCTCTTCCAGATCCTTTGTGAGATCTGCTTTCACGAAAATCCCAGAAAGGAGTTTCATCTTCTCGCCCAATCTGCAACTTCTGTGAGAACGGTTTATATGGTGATTGCTTGTTATGAAACGTGTGCCTCTCTAAAAGCGCTCCACTAAGGGGCTTTAAGTACAGTACTTGTTTTATATGGAGGAGCTAGTGCAGAGCTATTATATAACAAAATGCACCTAGCATTTCCAGTGGAAGTAATTAAAGGTTTGTCATACCTAGCAGATTATTATTACTGATATTTTCTTCACTGTCTTGATCTGTTCTTTTGGTGCTTTAGTATCACCACCGCTCTTAGCGGAATGCCTATTTGGTAAATGTGAATTCTAGTTAGGGCAATGCCACCATGTTCCCGTATTGTGTGCACCGCCCTACCGTGTACTGTCTTTTCTGAGGCTGGATAATGGGTCGTCATAAATCATTTGTCTACGCTTTCAGAATTAGTGCTGCTGAACGTTAAGAGTTGTGGCTGACTAAACAAACTTGCTTCTCTCAGAAAGGAAACATGGATTTCAGTGGGCCAATTTTATAAGCAAGCCTCATGCTAGTGATATGGATAGATCCTTCATATTTGTGATTTGTGTGAGAATTGAAGGCTGTTGGCTGCAGTAAACACAGCTGAGAAATATTTCTTTGGTTAGCTTCATTTGATCCTGAAGGAAAAGCCCAAGTTCTGTTGAAAAATGTGGTCCATAAATTAAGATACATCTGATTCAGAAACCTGTCAAGAAATACTTTTTTTTAAAAAGAAGAATCTTAAATACGCAGCCTCACACACGGTGGACTATGTGAATTGGCCTAGGGCATAATTTTGCATTAGCGTTAAGCATTATGTCTTACTGATCATTATCCACTTCTGATGCTGATACACTGTCAGTGAGGTGATGTCCTTTTCTTTCTCACCTTATATACTGGGAGCTGATCAGACAGAATGTGCTCTCAGCTGGGGTTTCAATCCCAGAGTAAATATAGTTACCATGGGAACGATAGTTTTTCCCAGATCTTTTTCAGAATAAAAAAAAACGTAATCAGGAATAGGGCAAGAATCTCACCTTATCGCACTGGGAAGAAAAAAGATAATGAAAAAAGATATGTTTCTCCATAGAGGGGAAGGCCCATGGTGGCTATTTAGTCATGAGTATGCCAGTGTGCCATCTCAGCAGGCTTTGTTGTGACCTTTTTGTAGATGGAAATGGTACATTTTAATGTGAGTAGATATAAATCATACCTTTGATATATAGATGTACAATTTGGGTCCAGAATCTCATTGGCAATGAGAAACGCAGATTGCTTGGTATTTATGATCTGTAACTATTGATCATAGGGCATTTCAGGATACTGATTTTCTCATCTTATTTTTGTATAGATGATGCCACATTATTTCTGATTCGTATTCTGGCTGTTCAGTGCAAAATACTAGCTCTCCTTTGTGATTTTTGGAAAGTAAGATTGTTATTGAAGGGGAGGTGGGCTTTTGAAGCCATTTGCATTTGTGCCTTGTGATTTTGATAATTTCTGCGTTGGTGGAACTAGTGTTCCCACTTCCCAAGAATACTTTTTTAAGAAAAGCATGTTCAGAATATGGAAACTGTGGTGGCAAGGCTAAAAGATAGAATGTAATTCCCAAGGAATATACAGTATAGATCAGGCTTCTTTGACTTGACATCTTCTAGCTTTGTTGAACTACAGCTCCCATCCTCATGTTGGCTGATAAAAGCTATAGTCCAAGATCTCAGGAGGGCAATAGCTTGATGAAGAGTGATGACAGTTATAACAGAAAAAGGCAGGTGGAGCTGCTTTAAGGGAGGTGTCAGGAACACAAAAAAATGTGAGCAGAGTTAACATTTGTACAGGTAGCCTTTGAGTTACAACCACAATTAAGCCCAAAATTTCTGTTGCTAAACGAGTCATTTGTTAAGTGAGTTTTGCCCCATTTTACGACTTTTCTTGCTACAGTTGTTAAGTGAATCATTGCATTTGTTAAGTTACTAACATGGTCGTTAAGTGAATCTGACTTCCCCATTGACTTTGCTTGTCAGAAGGTCACAAAAAGTGATCACATGACCCAGAGACACTGCATCTATCATAAATATGAACCAGTTGCCGAGCATCTGAATTTTGATCCCATGACCATGGGGATGCTGCAACGATCGTAAGTGTGAAAAATGATCATAAGTCACTTTTTCCAGTGCCATCGTAACTTTGAATGGTTACTAAATGAACTGTTGTAAGTCGAGGACTACCTGTAGTTAGTTTGTGCTTCCTGATTGAGTCTGAACTATTTTAGAAATAGTATGAAAAAGAGGAGAGGGTTTTCAAGAATCCCCTTCTCCCAATCGAAAGGCTACAGAAACTGAGACTAGCCCTGAACATATCAAGAGGCATAATCTGGTCCACAATAAATCACAATTAAAAAACAGGCACACAAAAGGACAGGAGATTTGTAATGGAAATCCGCTGAACACACATCGAAGGCTTCAAAATTGGGGAGAAAGACCTCCAAAATCAGGAGCTGTATACATCTTGAAAATTAAAACTTTCAACGGGTATATTACAAGTGACCCTTAATCACATTCTCCATAATATTCTTGTGATCATTTTGTTTTTATACCACCATCGTCCCTTTTTATTATCAAGGAGCAACACGTTTCCTTCTCTGGCTCCTTCTCTTAAAATTTCAAATATAGAATCATAGATGGCTTCTCCAGTGAGTTTTTAAGGGGAATACTTGGGGATCTAAAGGCCCTCAGGGCAATGAGTAAGACAGGTGTGTACAGAACTTATTTAGAGCAGGGGTCCTCAACCTTGGCAACTTTAAGACTGGGAGGTGAAGTCCACAAGTCTTAACAAGTTGCCAAGGTTGAGGACCCCTGCTTTAGAGGGAGGGAGGGAGGGAGGGATTGGGGGAAGGAAGGAAGGAAAGGAAGGAAGGAAGGAAGGAAGGAGTGCTAATAGTGAAATGAGACAAGGAGAACAGAGATAAGTGGAATGAGGGAGCAGTGAAAAAGAAAAGTCACAGAAAGGAGAGCAAAAGTAGCTCGGAAGCTCCTAGGACCTAGGCCACTGGTAACAAACAACCTGTGGTCTTCCAACACCCAAGGCTCCATTCGGATGGGGAAAGCAAAATATTTAGTCCAATTTTTGAGGTTATTGGGGATGAAATGAGTGTCTTAAGCTTTACCTATGGCGGTCCTATTGCCTCTTTAAAAAATGCATCTCACGACTCAAACTGGGATTATTTTTCTAATTGAGGTTAAGGAACAAAGTGGGTATTTGAAGATTCTGCTTAAGGTACTTATTTCAACCTTTAACCCCTCCCTCAAATCGGCCAGATATATTGTCCCCTAACTTACTCATCACATGCCACAATCCCTGAATGCCACGCAACCACCAAAAAATATATTGCCTATCTTGTGAAGAGTCATCTTAATCCTGAGAGAATCACTGCAGGAAGGAATTGCAGAGTGGATGACCCAAACAATATACCTGGCTGCAATTGATCTATGATCTCATTGAGAATTGATAGATCTGATGAAACTTTTATTCCACAAAGGATAAGTGACTAAGATAAAAGTCATCAAGCAGGGAGGGAATGAAGTAAAATTCTACTAGCTCTTGGACATCTGGATGATGGCCAGGACCAAATTTTCTTTCCTTTCAGTGTTGAAGAAAAAAAATGTAAGGCCTTAGTAAAATACTGTTCCAATATTAGAGATTAATACTTCAAGAAAATTTTAAAATAATAAAGCGCCTCTTTGCTACTTCTATTTCTATTGCTATGTTTTAAATCTAATTGCATTATGCACACTGAACTTTGGAGTAAATAAAACTACCGGTATAACCAAAAGTCTTAACATTTTTAATTTGGATGTATATATATATTTGATTTTTTAAAAATAAAATTAAAAATCTTTGAAATTGCATTTTTCAGGATACAGTCAGAAATTCAGTCAGACTTTCAAAAGTATGCATTTCATTCTGTTTTTTAAAACTGTACTGATTACAATCTTAATTAAGTTGTAAAGACTTTTGTAAATTTACCTTGCTTACTTTAATTTATGTAATAACTCTTTGCAGGATATTTTATTTAATATAAATTGCTTACACTTCCCTTAAGTAAAAAAGGAAATATCAGGGGAAAATAATGCTTAAGTTTAATATATAAAATTTAATTTATCAAGGAGATAATAGCTGTAGCGCTGCAGAAAAATATTAAAATATTAAAATATTACTCCATTGATCGTGTAACTTGCACTGGTCCAGGGAGTTAAGTAGCATGTGTATTGCAAAAAGCCTTTTCAGGTGCAAATATCACATTGGTAGGAGCATTTGCTAAAAATAGAAACAATTATAACCCTCTGATCCAGTTGATGGTTCCTTATGGGGTGAAGTTAGATACCTTTTCTGCTGTGTAGGGTTATATGTTATTGTTTAAATGTAATTAACTACATCTCTAATTTGGCCCCATCATATTTTTGGGAATGTTTCTATAGTATGTACGATATCATGATAGCGTATGAATTGGAGAGGATTATACTTTTCCATCTTAGACACTTAACAGAGGTGGGTTGTACATTGCTCAGTTATTCTCAACTGGAGCAGCCTATAGATCAATGAAATAAATAAAATGCAGTACATGTAAGCATGTCCTTCTCATCTCCTTTCATGAGTATTAAAAGGTTAAAAAAAAGAAAGAATTCTGCTAGTGCCTCAGAATTATTTTTTTCTCATTTAAATTCCATGTTTGGTGGGGAGAGGAACGTCCTTGAACCTAAGTGGGAAGCAAAGGTTTAACCTCAGAGAACCAGATAGGGGAAAGCAGGGAGCAAATTCTGTCAGAGTTGCAAACATCTGGAGGACCATGGTATGACCTCCTTGATGCCTTCTAGTGGTGATCTGGATTTCTGCAGCTCAAAATAGCAATCCTAAAATCTATATCCTATGTATAGGCTATCTACATAGAAATCAGAAGACCCTGAGTTTAGTGCCCCTTTAGAGATAAAAGCCAACTGGGTGACTCAGGGCAGGTCACCCTCTCTCAATCCAGCCCATCTCACAGAGGCAATGCAGGCTCCCTCGGTCAAGAAATAGAGATGAGCACCATGATTGGACAGGGAAACCTCTCTCTCTCTCTCTCTCTCTCTCTCTCTCTCTCTCTCTCTCTCGTCTCTCTCTCTCTCTCTCTCTTCATCTCTCTCTCTCCCTCCCTCCCTCCCTCCCACAGATAGACATAGATATATAGCTGATGTTAATCAAAAACACTTACATTTGTGGTTCATTTAAGGATGAAAAAAAACCCACACCATTTTGCGTGTTTGATGTGGGCCTAAATATGTTCCTTTTGTTGGAATGAATAGCAATGCTTGCCCTTGCAAAAGTTCCACATGCAGTTGAGAATAGTGTTGGTAAAATGGGAGCTATTATGTAAAATTGCAGCAATTTGCATTCAACTTCAAGCATTAGAGGAAAGGATAATTTTGAAACGATATTTCTGATTGCACTTTCTTATAAAGGCAAACTCTAGAACTTCGAAGGAGACATTGTGGAGTTGTAGGAAACTACTCAGAAATGCCAGTTCTTTAAATTATGGCATATTTAGTCAATATCATGAAACGGTTTCATATATATTATATATGTTTATGTCTTGAAGCTCTAGATCAGCTAGGAAATGTAGTTCTAACACATCTTGGAGGATGTAAGGTTGGAGAAAACTAATCTAGACTGCGTGTGTGTCTTATTTCATTTTGTTAGGACATATGCAGAGCAGGAACTATAATCTTCATCTCTAAAAATAATCAAGCACTGAAAAATCTATGTATGTCTAAGACCATGTCACATTATTTTTTGTCTAATATTTCTTTCTACAGATTATTTACTGCAAACACATTTGACACCATTAGTAGCGATGCTTTCATGGGCCTTCCTCATCTAGAATATTTGTGAGTTGAAATATTTATGGTCCAAGATTTTTTGAGTGAGTCGAATGCCTGAGATGGAGACAGCTTTGACCAGTTGCACTTATAACCCCATTACAGGTTTATAGAAAACAACAACATCAAATCACTTTCCAACACTTCTTTTCGCGGGCTGAAGTCCTTAATTCACTTGTAAGTATGTTTGTTTGTTGGTTTGTTTAAATGTATTGGCCATTCAACTCCACTGTACAAAACCAGGGAAAACAAAAGAATATCTAAAAGCATTAAATTACATAGGCACCCAGACTAAAATAATCTAATAGATAGCAAAAGCAACAAAACAAAGCAGGCACCATTGAACAAGTAATAAACTTCAACCCCAGGCCTTGGACCAATCCAGGTTTTCAAAACTTTTCAGAAGCTCAGGAGTGAGGATATTGTCCTTATTTCTCAGGGATGCTGCAACAGAGAGGGCACACTTCCTCGGTTGTGCAAGGTGGCAGTATTTACTGGAGAGGACCTGGAGAGTACCTTCTCTGCTGAAACATACTAGGTGGGCAGAAATATTGGAGATAAGCAGTCTCAGATATCTGGCCCCTATGCCATAGAGCAGGGCTTTTCAACCTTTTCACCGATTGTACCACTTTTAGGATATGGCAATATTCGAGTACCACCTAGCAAGGTGTCAAAAACTTGATGACCCAAAAAAAAACCCTGTTCAAAGTTGCAATTGCACTGAAATGACTTATGACCATTTTCACACTTATGACCATTACAGCATGCCCAGGGTCATGTGATTTATATTTGGATGCTTGGCAACTGATTCATATTTATGATGGTCACAGTGTCCCAGGGTCATGTGATCCCCTTTTGCAACCTTTTGACAAGTAAAGTCAGTGGCAGGGCTGCTGGTGGCCAAGTGCTAAGGCAGGACTTCCCTCCCTCCTTCCCTGCCTCCCTCTTTCTCATGCCCACCTCCTTCTGAAGGAAGAATTTGAACCCCCCCCATATTTTTTCTCTTCCATATATTCATCAAACAAGGAAAAGCCTCCAGAAACAGAAAAGACAAACTGCTGAGTGAACTAGCTTAAAAAGGCACATTCCCCTTTAAGAATTAGCTACCGGCTAGAAAGGAAAGTAAGGAAGAAAAAAAAATGTAGTAAGTATTGGCTGCTGGCTAAGGCAGCCTCCCCAAATGGCTCCAATCATAAGTAAATGAATCTACAGGCAAAATCCATTCAGGAGAAAAATACTTCAAAATCCCTTGCAGCAAAACTTACAGCTAACAATAGCAGAGCAATAGAAGCTAACACGAGACATCAGCCATCAGCCAAATAGAAATTGCCAAACACTCCTTAAGAACACAAAGGCCACATTGCACAAATCCCAGAACTTCAAAGTCACAAAAGCACATAAGAATCCTTCCACTCTCCATCTCCCTCCCTCCCTCCTTTGTGCCTCACCTCCAGCCATTGCTGCCTTTTTTCATTCCTCTTGTACGGCGACCCCTCCCCCACTGCATTTCTTGCCTGTTTGCTGCTGCCAGCACAGGTGGCTGCCACAGCAGTTGCAAATCAGCTCATGGCCGGCCTGCTTGATTTGATCTCCTCTCCTCTCCCCCCCACCCTCCTTCTTCGGTGCAGCTAGAGCTGACTCGGCCTCCTCCCAAAGCTGCTTCTTTTTCTCTCTCTCCCTCTCCCGCCCAAACTGCCTCCTTTTATAGCCTCTGTCTCCGCCCCCCTCCTCCTCCTTTCTCATGGGGGAGGGTGAGCCAGAAGTGAGCCTGGGGCCTTTGTCTCGCCCCACCCACTCTGCAGCTCCAGAGGACTCTCTCACTGTAAGTCCTTGTCTGTGCTGGCTCTTTCCCTTCCCCACTACACTTGGCTAGGCAGGGCTGCGTACCACCTGCCACTTGTTAATGTACCACAAGTGGTACGCGTACCACAGGTTGAAAAGCCCTGCCATAGAAGATTTCATAGATAATAACCAGCAACTTGAATTGCACTTGAAAGCCAACTGACGGTCAATGAAGCTTCCGTAGCAGTGGTGACACATAGGAACACCGAGAGGCATCTGTTATTGCTTGTACTGCTGCATTCTGAACCAGCTGTAGCTTCCAAGTGGTCTTCAAGGGCAGCCCCATGTAGAGTGCATTGTAATAATCCAATTGTGAGATACCAGGCCATGAATGATTGGCTGAAGGGCCTCCTGATCGAGGAAGGGGTGAACTGATGCACAAGATGAACTCATGCAAAGGCTCTCCTGGTCACAGCTGACATCTCTCTGAGCAGTAGCTATGAGTCCAGAAGGACCCCCAAGTTGCATACCAGTCTTGACTGAGGAAATGCAACCTGATCCAAAACCAGAGATGCTGACATCCTCAACAGCCACAGCAAGGATTGAGCTGAAATCTGTTCGGTCCCATTTAGACTGTAACAGCCTCCAGGTACTGAGTCAATACACTGATAACCCCTTGGATTGAGATGTAAAGTAAGGTATCAACATACTGGTGATACTGCACTCTGAATTGGATGTCCTTGCCCAGTGGTTTCATGTAGATGTTAAACAGGGATGGGGACAGCATCTAGTCGTGAGGTACTCTATACAAGAGAGGCCGTGGAGTTGATCTTCTCCACTCCCATCAACACATACTGAAACTGACAGCTGAGGAAGGAGATGAACCACTTGAGCATAGTGCTTCCCACGCCTAACCTCTGCAGCCAGTCCAGAAGGATACTGTGGTTGACGGTATTGAAAGCTGCTAAGAGATGTTGGATCTCTAGAATGGATACACCATCTCCATCCGAGCTCCATCGAGTGCGACCAATGCTGTCTCTGTACTATACTCTGCCTGAAATGGGTCCAGATAGTGTGTTTCCTCTAAGATCCTCTGTAGCTATCATCCAATCCACATTATCCACAACCTTTGCCAGAAAGGGAAAATTGGAAATAGGCTGATAATTCTCCAGCAGGTAAGGGTCCAGCCATGATCTCTTGAAGAGTGGCATACCACCTCCTCTCCAAGAGGCCAAAACCACCATATGAATCCTTCCTGTGTTCATCTCCCAGGCTGCTTTAATAACCCAGGAGGAGCCAGGATCTAACAAAGATTTACTCTTTGTCCTGTTTGCATTAATAGCTCACAATGCCATCCTATTTGCCTTTGTTTAGAAGTAAACCCCATTGCATCCAATGGGACTTGTGTTCTCAGTGTGTATAGGAGCATTTCGGGCCTCCTGAAGTTACCACTGTTGCTGACCTGGAGGCTATTCATATGTTAAGTGTCTGTGATTTACATATTTATTGTAATACACACACACACACACACACACACACGGACACTTACAGTACGGGGAGAAACTTCATCACTGTCATTCTCCTTCCAGCTGACCTGCTCTCTCTGCACCATTAGCAATGGGAAGCTCTTCAAGTTCTGAGCAGTGACTCAGAAGTGACTCTGTGCGGCTTCTCTCTTTGCTCTAGTGACTCTGCACCAAAGTCCTGCCTAATATTGGCTCAGCAGATTCCTTTGATCAGATGATTGACAGGAGAAGAGGAGGGCCTTTTTACAATTATATATAGATCCACTGAATGCTTAGGAATTAGTTGTAAATATATTACTCACCAATCCAAGGAACCATAAACCTAGCTTTGTACGTGGGCAGTTGTGGTTGGGGTTTTTGAACACCCAAGTATTCACCAGCAGTTAAGGTCAACTACAGAGACTTTTTACCATTATCTTCTTGATTCGAAAAAGTCAAGATGATGGCCACAAGCTCTTTTAAATTGTGGAACTATTACTGGTATGGTATTTTGCTAATAAAGGGCTTAAAAAAAAAACCCAAGTCCTTGGAATTGGCCTGTGGACAGACCTTCAGTAATAAGTTGGAACTGAGTCAATGTAATACAGATTTTTTTTTTGCGTAATAAATAGTTTAGTCATCTTTTCTTCCCATTTAAGAATATGAATAGTAAACAGCATAATGTATTACTGTTATTATTTTCTCGGAAGGGTATGATGGTATGGAAATCTCCTATGCTAGCAGAAGGGCATCCGTGGGTGGAAAACAATTTGAGTGTGATCATAGATGTCAATGAGACAAGCCATGGCTACAAAGCTATTGCAACTGATATTCTTGAGCAGTATTTCTCAACACTGAAAAACATGCTGGCTGAGGAATTCTGGGAGTTGAAGTCAACACATCTTAAAGTTGTCGAGGTTCTACTGTTCTACAGGTGGAACTGCTATTAAGGTAGAATTTGAGGATAGAGGATGCTTAAAATACCCTGAAATCTTTTTCATTGTTAACAGTAACAGTAAAAACAATAAAATAGAGCACTGATGATATTACCTAGTTTGGGTGATGAAACATCTGCAAGAAAGCAAGCAAGCTCAGAGAGCACCAAGGATCCCTCATTTCAACCCTGAGCTACAAATATTCTCCTTTATTGGTAAAAACACAAAGATTGTGGTTAAGAGTTTGGCAAGACAGCAGAGAGCTGGAAAAGCTTAGAACAATAGGGAGTGTGGATGTAATATTTTAACAGGAATTGTGCCTTTTGAGGTATAATAAAGAGTTCCATATTACAATAATATTAGCATTACTAGTATTGCTATTGCAACTGATTATAATAGTGAATCACATTGTAGCAATGCATGTGTTATTATTTGCCATCCTAGTAATTCATTAAACAAGAAAGAGAATGCAAGATTAATCTAATCTATTTTTTTACAGGAGTCTTGCAAACAATAACCTCCAAACGCTCCCTAAAGACATATTCAAAGGATTGGATTCACTAACAAATGTGTAAGATACATTTTTAATATTCCCATTATGAATGAAAAGGGAAAAAAAAGTTCATCAATACCTATTATGGAACAACTGCTCATACAATGGGCCTGAAGTTATCTGCTTTATACCCACCAAGACCATTATCATCAATTATCTCATTCATCTAATAGATTTTTTTCTATTTAGGAGCATTCCTCATGGCAGTTTTCTGCAAGCTGGCAGCTTGCAAATGAGTACGCCAGATTGCAGAATGGTGCCGCAGAATATCTAAAACAAGTTTGTCTTCTACAGTAATGTGTTTTTGTGGCAACTTTATCTCAGGCAGATTTTCTTAAAATTATATCTGTGCATTTTTTATAATTGTCAAATTGTCCTGCAAGAGAGGGAGGAAGAGAAAACTACTTCATATGCTTGGAAAGTACAATCTTCATAAGCTTTCCTAGAAATGGGAATGGAATGAATTTCTCAGCGATGTATATTGAGAGCGTTAGCTGTTCTCTATGAGCTAATTTAGTCACAGCCATTCCCACCGGCAAGAAAGCCAGCTGCTTTAAACAATTTGCTCTGCAGCAGGGGTCTTCAAACTTGGCAACTTTAAGACTTGTGGACTTCAACTCCCAGAATTCCTCAGCCAGCCCTGGCTGGCTGAGGAATTCTGTGAGTTGAAGTCCACAAGTCTTAAAGTTGCCAAGTTTGAAGACCCCTGCTCTGCAGTGATAAAAGCTGCTGCAGTGAAATCAGGAAACCAGACTCTACCAGGGAGTCCCTCCTGTTTGCTTCCTGGATATTGAGAGGCATGGAACATACAGCAAACTGTTGGAAGAATTTGCATTTGAAAATTCTTATGGGAAGTCACATATCTTTTTTCTTACCATTTTTCATGGCACTAATGTGCCTTCATCTCATATCTTGCTTACCTGTGAATGAAGCAGACTTAACTGGCTCTGGACTGTTAATGAATACTAAGTATATTTTCCCTCTTAGAATAAGGCCAAGGTGAAATAAACATTTGTGGTCCCACCTGAGGCATGAAACCAGCTGGGTAACCTTGGGCCAGTCATTCTCTCTCAACCTTAGGAAGGAGGCAAGGGTAAATCACTTCCAAAATCTTACTGAGAAAACGGCAAGGTTTAGTCCAGGCAGTCACCACTATTTTCCCTTGGATACTGTTAAAATAACAGGGAAGATATTCTAAATATACTAAACAGCCAAGGGCCAATTAAGTGTGCTTTGTTCACAGGTAGGCAAAACATGGAGCGAAGGCCTATTTGTGCCGCGAATAATTGCAAGTAGGGAATGGCCTCTTGGCACCTCATTTTCTCTTTCTGGCACCTGCTTCTCTCTTTTGCAAGGAAATTAGACCAAGAGCTGCCATCTGGCTCTAAGGCAGCAATTTGTCCATCTAATCTTTTATACATAGCTTTATGGTTGCGTATGGGGGCCTTTGAGTTAGTATTGACTCCTGGTAACTCCCTGAACGAATCCCTGCAGTTTTTGTGGCAAGGTTTTTTGGAGGTGGTTTGCCATTTCCTTCTTCCTAGGGCTGAGAGAGAGTAATTGGCCCAAAGTTACCAAGTTGGCTTCGTGGCTAAGGCAGGACTAGAACTCACGGTCTCCTGGATTCTAGTCTGGTACCTTAACCACTAGACCAGGGGTAGGCAACCTTGGCTCTTTTATGACTCGTGGACTTCAACTCCCAGAATTTCTGAGCCAACAATGCTGGCTCAGGAATTCTGGGAGCTGAAGTCCATGAGTCATAAAAGAGCCAAGGTTGCCTACCCCTGCACTAGACCAAACGCTCTCCTTATGCAAAACTATACTTCCCTTTTATGTATATATTTTCGAATAGAATAGAATAGAATAGAGTAGAGTAGAATAGAATAGAATTAGAATTACAATAGAATAGAATAGAATAGAATATAGAGAATAGAAAATAGAATAGAGCTGGAAGGGACCTTGGAGGTCTTCTAGTCCAACCCCCCACTCAGGCAGGAAACCCTATACAATTGCCAGCCCTATACTTCCATTTCATGCAAATGCAACTACATGAGAAGAACATCAAAGGATAAAGTTACATCCATCCACCCCAAATAACTTAATGATTACAAGAAATGTTCAAAATGAGGCAGACACGCCTATAATAAAGTGACCCAGTGTTCCAGCAGAAAACAAGCTGAAATGTATGCAATAAAATAAAACTACACGGAGAACAGGCATTTTCCCTAGCATCTGGAAATATATTTGTGTTTGCACAAAGTATGTCTATCAAGATCTAGATAACATCTGAGAAGAATAAAATGAGCTAGGATTATTAATGGGAAGGACATGTACCAAAGTATCATCTATCTAAATCAGTTGGATTTAATTTCCTGAACTTGGCTCTTCTTATTTTAGCGTGAAAGAGCAACTGCAACGTTTGAAGATATTTTTGCTTTTAAAAGGACATTGATAAAATTGATATTATTTACATGACATCTAGAATAATGAGCTGGAATGTCACATGGAAAGTTGTTTTAAATTCGTTTCCTGTAAACTTAAAATGAGTTTTTAACAGAAAAGAAAGTTTTGCCTATTGGACACTACAGCAATTATTTTATAAAAGATTAGTTGCAATTGCTTTTCTGTTGGAGATACATTTTGGACTTGAAATATTAATTCATATGATTTGTATTATTGTATTTGATCTGAAATATACATAGCTGCTCTTAGGACTTTGGAACAGTCATTATGTGTAAAAAATACATGTTGCTTCTTGGCTATAATTCTGGTCTTCAGAATTTAGCAAGACATTAAAAATTATGGACTTTGTGGCTAAAGAATGCTAAGACAAGATGGAAAAAAAACATCTACAACTGATATGGGGCAGTGGGTCATTATTGGTCAACGTATGAATTACTGTAGTTGCTGTTGATTGGTTGGTCAGTTTGAGAAAGAGGCAAGGAAAAGACCCGTGTTCAAAGTTTTTAGAGTTCTGTTGGAATATTATTTTCCAGACCTTTTTCTTTTCTGTTTTTAATCTGAATATATTTTAAGCAGGTAAAGTTATATTAATAATATTGTATTCTTCTTCTTTAGTAATTAGTTTCTAAAATCATTTAAAAGAGGTAATTTTACATTTGCAAAGAAGAAAGCAAGCTTAAAGCTTTTTTGCTGTATCAAAGGATTTTATTTCTTTCCAGATCCAATTTAAGCCTGAAGGAATTACTCAATTAGAATAAGAAAGAAAAAAAAGAGCCCCCAGAGGCAACATTCTTCATACATAATCCAAGCAAAAGCATCTGCAAAATTGGATGCTTTTGACAAAATAACAAAAACAGCATTGCATTGTCATTCTACAATCTCCGCCCCTTTTGTACATGGGTATAACACCATAATTCACATACAAAAGAGGGAGATCTTGCAGTATGATGATATGATGCTGTTTTCATCTTAGTTCCCCCTTGACTCACGCTGTGCATCTCCATCCAGAAATATAATAAAAGGATGCTTAATTCAGTGTAAGATTTTTACCTCCCTCCCTTCTCTCTCTTAGGAAATGTAATATACATTTGCTTTTTTAGACACCTAGGTTGGTTTTTTTTTAAATACAGGCTTGGTTTCTTCCTTAAAACGCATTGTCTTTCATGCAATAGTGATCTAAAAATATTATAAACTGATAACCTGTTTTTTTAAAAACAGATGGTAGTTTTTAAATTATAATATTTCAAAAACATTTTTTCTGTCCAGAGACCTGAGAGGAAATGCTTTCAAATGTGATTGCAAATTGAAATGGTTAATTGCATGGATAAGCAGAACAAATGCAACAGTGGAAGACATTTATTGTGAAAGTCCACCAGAATATAAGAAACGCAAAATCAATAGCCTCTCTCCTAGTGAATTTGATTGCATCATTACACGTAAGTCTTCAATATGTCTTCTATTTGTTTCATTAAGTTTTATTCTTCAAGGGCAATTACCTTTTGGTTGAGCAAACGGTCTTCTACCGGGTTAATCTATTTATCTACCTAGGCCAAATATTGCCTGCCTTTTATTCACAGCAGCTTTCAAGATCTCAGTCTCTTCTCTGTTGTGTTGAGATTTTTCTCTCCATCCTTCTCTATAGGAGAACGAACCCACACAATGGTTTACCAAAGGTGCTTTTTTTAAAAGGCAAATGGACTTTGTTTTTGCTTGAAGACGTATCGCTTCTCATTGCTTCAGAACTGAAGAAGCTTCTTGGATGAGAAGCGAAACGTCTTCAAGGAAAAACAAAATCCAGTTGCCTTTTGAAACCTTTGGGACAACCATGACCTGGATGACTGAGAATCTCCATAGACACCTACACAATGGTTGTGTGGCCTGGTTCACCTATTGCCCTAAATCTTAATGAGATTCCATTGATTTTGGCTTAGCCTCGTGTGTGATTATCTGTAACTTACTTTCAGAAGCCATAGTGAAGCAAATGATAGTTCAGTGAACGAAATCAGCTGCACACTACAAATTCCTTACAATATAGAAGTTAAGCAAAGCTGGGTAGGAAATCTCAACTACATGGGATGGTTTTACTATGTAGGGTCTAACTGGCCAAAACTGTTTTATTTGCCCTCATGCTTGGAGAAGTTCAAGATTTCTCATTCCACAGTAACTGAAAGTGTCTTATTTGCAGTATTGGGCCCTAATTACATTTTATGAAAATCAGCGTAACTGCTATATTCATAATTTTCATCTCAGGGTGCTAGTAAGAAAGAAAAGGCCTGTTTAGTCTAGGGGGTGAGCTGCTAAATTAGAAACTGGAAGGTCAAATGTTCTAGTCCTGCTTTAGGCCTGGAACCCGGCTTGGTGACTCTGGGCCAGTCACTCTCTTTCTCTCTCTGCACTAGGAACAAGGTATTGGCAAGCCACTCCCAAAAATGTTGCCAAGGAAACTACAGGGATTTATCCTTGTAGTCAGCAGGAGTCAGATGTGACTTGATGAACCATAACAACCACAGTAGGAATTAGGCTAATTAGAATTGGCTATGATTCAAGCATGAATGCTATTCTCTGTTAATAAACATTTTCATCTTTTTTTGTTGTTGTTGACTAAAGTCTAATAAGCAAGAGAAATAGATTTATAAAATACCAGTGCCTTGAATAAGTGATTTACTTTTTACAATAACATTCCAATGAGTAAATACCAACTTTTAGTATGTACTTTTTTCAGAATTTGTTGTATTTCGAAAGTTGCCATATCAGTCCCTATCAGTGGACACTTTCTCATTCATGAATGATGAATATGTGGTTATCGCGCAGCCTTTTATCGGAAAATGTATCTTTCTGCAATGGGACCATGTGGAAGGGACATTCAGGAATTTTGATAACATCACAGGTATTAACAGTTGATTTCTCTGAAATTTGTGTTGCCTTATCATAATGCCAGTTCATGATACACTGTATCAATCTTTGTGCAGGGACTTCGGTGGTTGTCTGTAAGCCGATCATTGTTGAGAATCGCTTATACATCATTGTTGCCCAGCTCTTCGGTGGCTCCCATATATACAAAAGAGACATTCATGCAAACAAATTTATCAAAATTCAGGATATTGAGATCCTTAAGATCAGAAAGCCTAATGACATTGAAACATTCACAATTGTAAAGGATGCATACTTTGCAATAGCAGATAGTTCAAAAGCTGGCATCACCACTGTCTATAAGTGGAATGGAAATGGATTTTATTCTGACCAATCTTTGCACGAATGGTACAGAGACACTGATGTGGAGTATCTTGAAATAGCCACCAAGCCTCACCTGATCATCTCAAGCAGTTCTCAACACCCAGTCCTGTATCAGTGGAACAGGGGCACAAACAATTTCGCTGACCCAATGGATATTCCAGATATGGAAGATGTTTACGCTGTCAAACACTTCAAAGTGAAAGAAGATATTTATGTTTGCCTAACAAGATTCATTGGGGATTCCAAAGTAATGAAATGGACAGGATCCAAATTTCTGGATTTACAAAGAATGCCATCCAGGGGGTCCATGGTGTTCCAGCCACTTCAGATAAAGAATTATCAGTATGCTATTCTTGGAAGCGATTATTCTTTCACTCAAGTCTATTTCTGGGATGCGGGAAAAGCCAAATTTGTCAAGTTTCAAGAATTAAATATTCAAGCGCCAAGATCCTTCACACACGTTTTTGTTGACAAACAAGATTTTCTCTTTGCATCAAGCTTTAAAGGAAATACAATGATCTATAAGCACATCATAATTGACTTAAGTGCATGATACATACATATTTACACGCACATACACACACACAAACACCCCAGGTATGGAGTCTGTTGTGAGACTTCTTCCATTAATAACAGAGACCTAACAAACTAAATGCATGACAATGATTCTCTTTACTTCCAGTCTGCGAAATGCCTTTAACAGCTGAGATTGTTGAAATAAAGTGCTACAACTAATATCTTCAACCATAAATGTCAAGTCTAGTGCTGTTTGAAATTGCAATTTTAAAAGAAGGACAAATTAAAGCATTAACTATTATTTGCAACAACAGTGTAAATAGCTAATGAAGCTCCATCCCTCCTAAATGAGTTGGAAAGCACCAATCAATTGTAATTTTTCATTATTCATTGATCTGAACATTGCCAAATAAAATGTTTACGTTTTCTTTTATATTCTCAAATAGCTTTATTTATATAATCATCCCATAGGTAGTTTTGGCTCATATTGAGTGGTTTCCTAGGATCATGAAATTTCAATATTACCAGAAATGTTATATTGCACTTTGATTTAAGTCTATTACTTACACTTTTCTAAACAGAAAAAGATTGTTTGATATAAAACAATCAGGTAATTTATATGCGTTCACATGTATCAAATATACAGCTTATTTCCATGACATTCATAAGAAAAAAAATCAACTGGACTATCTCTTATGTTTTCTTCTCAATATGTACAATACTGACATAATTTCTGTCCTAGTGGGAAAGATACAAACTGCCATCTTTCTAAAACAATTAGAAATATCAGACCCTGTTGGCATATAAATAATAAATATTCAGGGCTTATTTATAAAATGTCTAATATGACTTCCTCACCAGGATTTTTTTCTAAATGCACTTTTTCTAATTATTTTTCAGTAGCAGCAGTATTGCATATTTGATCATTTGAGAAGTGCTGCACAGCTACATAATGGTAGATATTGAAGAAAAATAGTATATTTTATAAGGATCACCCCTTACATGGCCATAGGTATTATTTTAGCTTCAGTGTTTATTTTCTCCCACTTTTCTTTTAAAGTCTTGAGAGGTTAGAACAATTAACCAAACAAATTGTCTGTCTGTCTGTATTGTATCTATCGTATCTATCAATAAGAAAAAGAGAAAAATCATATGTGCATTTTCAGTTAATCATGACAACAGATAAAACGAGTGTGCATCTCCTTGGGGATGTAAGAAGATTTATATTTTGTAGGAAATGCTAATATTTTAAAAGTAAAAAATAAAGTGAGTATATGGTTTCTGACTTCCCTATAACTTGTTTATTATAAAACAATGCTTGTTTTTTCCCCCTAGGCAATACTAAGCAGCGATATTGGCTTGATATAGCATCCTTCAACGTGGTACCATCCAGATGTGATGGACAACAGCTCACAGATTTCCTAGCCAACATCTGTCTTGCAACGCACCTAGCAGCAGAAGTAGGGGGAGACTGTTGTGTCATGCATAGGGCTACTTGTATATTTTGAGCAAGCCAAAAAATTATACAGGTAGTCCTCAACTTACAACAGTTCATTTAGTGACTGTTCAAAGTTACAAGGGCACTGAAAAAGTGACTTATGATCAGTTTTCACACGACCATTGTAACATCCCCAATTCAAACGCTTGGCAATTGACTCATATTTATGATGGTTGCAATGTCACGTTTTGTGACTTTGACAAGTAAAGTCAATGGGGAGGCCAGATTTACTTAACAACCATGATACTAATTTAACAACTACATTGATTCACTTAACAAATGTGGCCAGAAAGGTCGTAAAATGAGGCAAACTCACTTAAATGTTTCACTTAGCAACAGAAATTTTGGGCTCAGTTGTGGTCATAAGTTGAGGACTATCTGTATTTGAAAGGGCCTTTCTACTAAAGGAATGAAGCAGAATTATTTCCTGTAAGGTTGGTGAGAGTTTGTAATGATTTAACTTCGTATGTAAATCCAAAAAGAAATACATTGCAATATCAGGGACAATAGGATAAAACAGGCCCCCTTTTCTTTCTGAAAAAGTTCTTGCGATTCTCTCTGGTGATAATAAACCAAGCATAGTATCCTTGGAATCTGCTTTTGAATAGCTTGAATATCAGAATGTATCATTCTGTCACAAGATAATATAGTACCACAACAAGCGTCATGTCTTTGTGCTCTGCATTAGCAAGACCAAAGATCGGGATAACCTGAAGATTTGATGCTAGCCGAGAGCCACTGGATTGATAATGCATGCATTTCCTACTTAAGTCTAGTTACTTATTTAAATAGGATCAATAAAATAGGTCTGTGCTTCTGCTTATTCAATCCTGTTTTAGCTCCTCCTAAAGCAAGGAACTAGCCTTGAGTCCTTGCACAGCTGCAAGAGGAATAAGCCTCTCCCTGCCCCCAAGTTCCATGGGACCTTATTTATTTGTTCCCAAGGGAAGGCAAGCAATCTGGAGATATTCTTGTATTATAGATAGAAGACAATAAAGTAGTCAGCTTGAATCCTTCATATGTGGAGTCAGCTTAAATCCTTCATATGTGAATCTGGTTACTTGCACCTGACAGCCCATCACTTCCTAATGTAGCCTCTTCCAGAGTTGAACAACTCTTACTTAGAGACTTTTTCTGATCATTCAGCCATACCTACTTGCTTGTTATTTAAATTCCTTGTTTCATCTTCTGTAATTCCATTCCATTTTTTTAAACATGGCAGCCTTATATATACCGGTGTTTCCCCAAAAATAAGACCGGGTCTTTTTTTTTTCCTCCAAAAGAGGCATCAAGTCTTATTTTCAGGGGGTGTCTTTTATACTCAACTCTGATACCGACAGCCTCGCCCAGCTGGCCCACTTCTTTCTGACAGAAGGAGCAGCTTCATTCTGCAGCTGCATTCCGTCCTGCATTTTGCAGTCAGGCCTTTCTGGAAGGCCTATGCAGCCGAGTATCGAGCTATGGATGGAATCCATAGCTCGGTTCTCGGCTGCAGTGGCCTTCCGGAAAGGCCTGTGACTGAGAAATGCAGGCCTAGCTGCAGAAGACGCCACAGAAGAAGGCTGGCGAGGAGAGGCCTGGCTGCAAGGTGAGTGAGTGCGGGGCGCGTGGGGCAGCTCTACACCCCCACCCCCACCCTAGCTTGATTTTTAGGTGTGTGCCTCATCCCAAAACTAGGGCTTATTTTTGGGGTAGGGCTTATATTAGGCCCACCCCCCAAAATCAAGCTAGGGCTTATTTTGGGGGTAGGTCTTACTTTCGGGGAAACAGGGTACTTGAAGACACTTATTACATCTCCCTACTTTCTTCCCTTCAAACTAAATGTATGCCATACTCCCAATCATTCCCCCTAAGCTTTCCTTCCAGACTTTTTACAACCATGGTTGCTGTCCTCTGGATTCAGCCCAGAAAGGCAGCCTGAGACAAGAGTCCCACCAAGGATATTGCAGGTCCCGTCCTTTAGGGAAGTACAACTGGCAGGACCCAGAAGAAGGGCCTTCTCCGTGGTGGCTCCCTCCCTCTGGAACATCATCCCTCAAGAAATTAGACTGGGCCCCGCTCTGACACTCCTTGAGAAGGCCCTGAAGATGTGGTTTTGCCAACAGGCCTGGGGAACCCAGAGGGATGGAGCCCATTAAATGGTTGATATGAGTGTGTGTTGTAGCGGGGGGGGGCTTTATTATTTTATTATTATTATTTTTATTCCTTCTACATTGAGCTTTTATTTTCTATAAGCTGCCTAGAGTCGCTGTGAGCAAGTAGGTGGCCATATAAATGGCACAAAAAAAAAACCTGCCCACAAGCTCTTCAAAGCTATAATGGTTCAAAGAAGATATAACATCTTCGCTCCATTTGCAAACAATTGCAGCAGAGTTGTAAAGATTTGACCCAGCTCTCAAAAATAATCTGTGTTGTGCAATCAGGGAGGACTAGATCTATTTTCAAACTGGTGTAAAGATCTTGTGCAGTACTAGAGGAAAGTTTGAATAGAATATTTCTCAATGCTAGTTCTGAACAGTTAATTCTTTAATTACGCTATTTGTATGAGTAGAACAAATACATTTTATAGATGTAATTCTTCCATGGAATTATTTTTTATTTCAGACCAAGGATCATGTTTGAAGACATAAATGTTAATATCACTTTTTATGGCCTTCTATCAGTATGAAACACTGTTCACACTTAAAATGAATGTTTCCCCCCCCATTGCTGCAATTTCTTTGCTTCAAAGGGTGATATGTTGAAGTAGGAATGGTGTCTTGAGGTTTACAGAAATGTATTACCTAGACCACGGGTCGGCAACCCGCGGCTCCGGAGCCGCATGCGGCTCTTTGAGGCATCACCTGCGGCTCCGGAGCCTCCGCCGCCATTTTGGGGAGCGCATGCGCACGTGCGCGGGCGGGTGCGCATGCGCGAACGGGGTGCGCGTGCGCGAACGCGCACGCACGGGCGGGCGCACATGCGCGGGCGGGTGCGGCTCCCAGGGGTTTTTTTTTTTAGGGAAACGGGTCCGTGCGGCTCGTTGGATGTTTCGGCTGGCCGACCCATGACCTAGACGTTGCAAAGGCTCCTGGTACTACAAGCAAAGCAGAAAGTTATTAATGGATAAAACTGTTCTTATTCAGGAACTTCTCTTTGCTATACAGTATTTTAATGTATTAGCTGTAAGAGACATTAATTCAAATACCATTAGCTTTCTTATCTAGTAGAGTATTAATTTTTAAATAATGTCTATTTATAATTGCACAGGCTTTGCTTTGCTCCATCAGTGGAGCCAGAACTTTATTTATTTATTTGTGTGTGTGTGTGTGTGTGTGTTGGTATTGACAAATGAGCTAATTCGTACATTTATCTTTTGAAGGACCTGTTCAATAAATCTGGATCATTTCTTATTTAAAATATGAAACAAGTAGAGGAAAATGGCTGAAGCTTGAGGTTTGAGTATGTTCAACCTATAATTTGGAGAAGTTGTATTCATTTCTGATAGAATAAATCTAGTGGCTCAGATTGCCTTAATTCTAAGGGTCAAAATATGTAGCACGCAGCAATTTATGTGGTTTTGATTATGTAACTTGTAGGAAGGAATAATAATCATAAATGCTACGTGCAGGGAAGGAAGACTTATGCCATTACTGCCCAGCACAATATTCTTTGTCTACTCAATTGAAATTCAAGAAATGTTGCAAAAAACCCCATGATGTATAAAACTGGGCTATTTTTGGACCTATTTTTGCATTTAGATCTTCCATTTTTCCTGAAGCATTCACTGTGTAATTCAGAACTTTTGATCTGAAATGAATTGCTGAGAGAAAGAAAGGTCTGTTGCTTTCTTGTCCTCTCAGTCCATCCCAAACCATTGTTTCCCCAGTACTATTAATAGAATTAGGAGAAATGGGCTATCTCCCCAATGCCCTGTAGTACTCTAAAGTTTAAAAATAGCTTTCAGACCCTGTCTGCGTTTCCTTTTCAATGTTTGTCTTTTCATGGCAATGCCTGAAGGCATACGCTGCTGCATGATTTTACTTAGGGCGCACTGATGCTCTTGAAAGAACTGATATTGCAAAATGTACTCATTAGCCAGAAGAGCAGCAGTGGGTGTCATAACCAAGCCATCCCTTTGTGTCATCTCTGCAGCGATACTAAGAATTTATTCTTGTTCAGAATAAATGGCTGCCGGGATGGCAGGAGAGGGAACAAAGGCTTTGAGGTTCTTAACAAATAGGCTATTTGAGGTTCTCTTCTTTGTGGCAGCCCCTTCCAATACCTAAGGGGCTGCCACAAAGAAGAGTGGGTCAACCTATTCTCCAAAGCACCTGAAGCCAGACTAGAATAGAAATAGGAAGGTAGATGTAAAGGTAAAGGTAAATGGGAATAGAATAGAATAGAATAGAATAGAATAGAATAGAATAGAATAGAATAGAATAGAATAGAATAGAATGACAGAGTTGGAAGGGATCTTGGAGATCTTCTAGCCCAACCCCCTGCTCAGGCAGGAAACCCTATACCATTTCAGACAAATGGTTGTCCAATCTCTTCTTAAAAACTTCCAGTGTTGGAGCATTCACAACTTCTGGAGGCAGGTTGTTCCACTGATTAATTGTTCTGTCAGGAAATTTCTCCTTGGTTCTAGATTGCTTCTCTCCTTGTTTAGTTTCCATCCGTTGCTTCCTGTCCTGCCTTCAGGTGCTTTGGAGAATACCTTGACTCCCTCTTCTTTGTGGCAACCCCTGAGATATTGGAACACGGCTATCATGTCTCCCCTAGACCTTCTCTTCATTAAACCTGATATACCCAATCCCAGCAACCATTCTTTATATGTTTTAAACTCCAATGCTTGGAAACTAATGGATGGAAACTAATTAAGGCGAGAACCAACCTAGAACTAAGGAGAAATTTCCTGACAGTTAGAACAATTAACCGGTGGAACAACTTGTCTACAGAAAATGTGGGTGCTGCAACACTGGAGATTTTAAAGAAGAGATTGAACAACAATTTGTCTGAAATGGTATAGGGTTTCCTGCTTGAGCAGGGGGTTGGACTAGAAAACCTCCAAGGTCCCAACTCTGTTATTCTATTATTCTATTATTATTCTGTTAACGTAGAGATTCTCTTTCTTCCAAACCACTTGAAGCTGTCTTTTATAACGATCACCTCAAAAGATCATGTTCAAATTCCCTTATTACCTTTCAAGTATTATTGTCTCCAATCAATATGCTTAATGAAGAATAAAATCTGCAGAACTGATAGCACAATAATCTGATGTGGCAGGAGAATGCTCACATTTTAAATAGTTATTAGTCTGTCTTTCCTAACTTGTTATTTTCCAGATGTATTCAATTACGACTTCCATTACTGACAGTCAGTAGGACCTTGCCTTGCCTTGCCAACTGGTAATTTTGAGAGCTAGGCTCCATCACATTTAGAGGGTATCAGATTGGGGGATGTTATTGTATGCTGAAGTGCAATGAATACAAAATGCACATCTGTTCCACTTAAGTCTGTATTATACATGTGCCATTGCACAATTCTCAAACCACAACAAACTTTAAAAAAAAAGAAAAGAAAAAAAAACAGCCAGAGGAGACTGGGAGAAGTCAAAGACATGTTCTAAGGTGCCAGTAACCTAAGCCTTTTGGCAAACTTGCTTCAACATATTTTAAGCCAAGTTAAACAAGAATGTCAACTAAATCCAGCTATAGAACTTTGGAAAGACAAAACATTCCAGTAAAAAAACTAAGAAGGTGTCTTTTATTGTGTATAACTCTTGAGGTTTTTTTTTTCAGAGGTCTGGAAAGACATAGAAAGTTTGATCTTTCAAGGAAGTAAATAAGATATTTGCTTGTGGTAATATTAACAAGGAGAAACCGGGAAAAGGTAAAGAGTGTGAATTATGTTAACAAAGAACAGGTTCTTCATAAAATGTCATTGATCTTTTAAACTAGGTACCCATGAAAAAGGAAGAAACAATTTCAAAGTATTCCTGGAAATGTCTCTGTTACTGCCAATCCAGGCCAGCTGTATTAGTGCCATTGACAGAGATATCTGCAGAGTTCTTAAAATCTTTCCTGAAGAAAAATAGTGGTGGTGGTGGTGAGGAGGAGGCATGGATAGTCCTCAACTTACAACAGTTCATTTAGTGACCGTTTGAAATTACAATGGTATTGAAAAAAGTGACTTATGACCATTTTTACACTTATGACCGTTGCAGCATCCCCATGACCGTGTGATCAAAATTAAGACGCTTGGCAACTGATTCATAGTTATGACAGTTGCAGTATCCTGGGATCATGTGACTCACCTTTTGTGACCTTCTAACAAGCAAAGTCAATAGGGAAGCCAGATTCACTTAACAACCGTGTTACTAACTTAACCACATCAGTGATTCGTTTAACAACTGGCAAGAAAGGTTGCAAAATGGGGCAAAACTCACTTAACAAATGTCTTACTCAGCAAGATACATTTTGGGCTCCATTGTGGTCGTAAGTTGAGGACTACCTGTAGTTATAGCACATCAACTGATTTTAATTTTGCCTGAAGAGAAATGTCAATGAAGGGTATCATATTGATGCTTCTAATGGTGGAAATGCAAATGCAGGGGAGGCAGTGGTGGAATTCAAATACCTGAACAACCAGTTCTCTGCATGGATGCAGGCCTGGGCCTCCGAGGCCTAGAACAGACTTCCGAAAATGGCATCCACACACTTCCGGCAGGCCATTCTGGAGGCCTCCCAGGCCTAGAACAGACTTCCGGAAGCTGTGCATTCAGTCGGTTCTCCGAACTCAACAAAATTTAGCTACCGGTTCTACTGAACCGGTGCAAACTGGCTGAATCCCACCACTGGGGGGGCGGGGGAGAACATTCCCAGTGTCATTTGAAAGAGAAAGATGGATGAAAAACATAAGAAGGCAAAGCAAGATAAAAATATTCCCCAAACTAAGAATTAAATGTAATTGAAAAATCTGACCTCCAATTCCACTTTTTAAATGTAGGAATGCTAAGGTTCTGTGTTCTCTTATTTGCACTTCATTGGATGCATATAAAGTTAACTTGAATGATCACTGTTTTAAAAGTGCTAAAATATTCTTTTAATTAGACAAAATATTGCAAGGGTGTTCCTCCCAGTTTTAGGTGTGTAAACCTATTGGTAGGTCCCCAAACACAAACAACAATGGTGGCCCATTGGTCCTTCCACTGTTTAACTGACAAGGCATCAAGATTAAGTGCTTCAGGTGAAATAAGAGATTAAAAATTCCGTTTTCTTTTAGGCTATCCCCCAGGCCGGAACTCACAACTACTTGTTATTTATTGTTGAAGGAAAAGTCTTCATCATGGTTCAGTCTAAGCCGGGAATAAACAACATGACGACTGCTTTAGAAAGAAGGTTGCAGTTTATTGAAGAGGAGAACCAGACGGAAAGATGGCTCTGGAAGAAAAGAGAGTGAGCATATGTAGGGAGTGGGTTTTTATACCCTCTGGAGCCTTTTGTTTGGAGTTGTTCCTGTGGCATGAACTTTGACCTGAATCTGAGTGTGCCCTTTGGTATCTGTGTGTTAATCCTATTATGTCTTGTCTTAAGAGTTTGGTTGGGGTATGTAGATTTTAGGTGTCTTTGTCTTCTTAATCTTCTGGCTTCAACCTTCCTGAATGGTCTACGTCTGCATTTCTACAGAGCTGGTTTCTACTTGGAGGAGGGAGACTTGGGGCTATTAAGAAAAACTGGGCATGCTTTTCTGCCGCTTTAATATTTCCTTCTCTGGGGGGGGGGATGACTTCCCACATTATGTAACAATAAATAGCAGTAAGTAAATTATTTACATATAATTAAGGTGATAGAAAAATGCAAATTTTCAACACTTTCTAATAAAATTGTTATGGGGAAAAATACAAAATAAAAAAAATATTGAAAACTGAAAGGTGTTTATTTAAAACGGGTCTTCAAACTTGGCCCTTTTATGACTTGTGGACTTCAACTCCCAAAATTCCTCAGCCAGGCATGCTGGCTGAGGAATTCTGGGAGTTGAAGTCCACAAGTCATAAAAGGGCCAAGTTTGAAGACCCCTGGTTAAGAGCATGATAGCTAGGGATACTCCTTTCCCTGGGGTGGGGGTGGGGGTTGAGCACATGCTGATTTTACTTAATGGTTAAAACACACACCTGGCAACTTTCCTTCTTTTCACCAGTCAGTATTGCTCATGACGCGAGGGCAGCGTGGCAGAAAACACAGGCTGCTGGAGTGTATTTTTGTCACGAATAGGAGCAAAAGGTAAGGTTTGTACTTTGTAGTTCTTAATGTGAGCAGCAGATGGCACCAGCTATTTTCAAATTCTTTGTGCAGTATTGTTCTGTGAAAATATATTCTCTAGTGAAGATACAAACTAAGTTTATCTATTCTTCATCAGAATATATTTTATCCCCGTATATATGCATATCAAATACCTGGCATATTATATAATTGTCATTCATATCATATTTCCATCAGTATTAACATACAATAATATGTTGTAATATTTCATGCTTTTGTAGAGATGAATTTCTTACATTAAATTACCATATATTAAAGCAGGATCAGGCACTGGCCTCAGGTGCCAAAGTTAGGGAGATACATATATCTACACACACACACTGTTTCATATAGTATACCAGCATTTTTCAAACTTGGTAATTTTAAGAAGTGTGGACTTTATCTCCCAGAGTTCTGCAGTCTGCCACAATTACCAGTCAGCCAGATGTGGCTTAAGTGGAATTGCACATCTGGCTGAGTCAGAATTGTGGCAGACTGGAGAACTCTGGCAAATAAAGACCACACATCTTCAAGTTACCAAGTTTGGAAAATGCTGGCCTACTGTATGACTGCGGCCTCCAATCTTTTGGGCACCAGAGAGGTTTTTCCATGGACCAGAGGGTGCATGGTTTTGTGTGCTGACTGCATCCCGTCGATGAAGCTTTGCTTGTTTGCGCGGACCAGTTTCTGGCATGCTGCTGACTGGTGCCAGTCCATGGACCGGGGATTGGGGACTCCTGCTGTATGATACAATCCTGACAAAGGAAAGGATGGTGTCTAGCAGGAAGGGTGGCCCTAGGTGCCCTATTGCAAGGTTCCCTCTATTGGGAAAGACAGTGAGCAAGACTGTTTTGCTAGTGTTGAAGGAAAAGTCTTCATCCTGGTTCATCCAAACAACATGGCAACTGCTTTAGAAAGAAGGTTGCAGTTTATTGAAGAGCCATACAGAAAGATGGTTCTGGCAGGAAAGAGGAGAGAAAAGAGACTGAGCACATGTGGGAAGTAGGTTTTTATACCCACTGAAGGCTTTTGTTTGGAGTAGTTTCCTGTTCCTGTTTTAGGCTTTGTATTTCCTGTGTCACGTATTCTGACCTGAGTCTGGGTGTGTCTTTCTGGTATTCTTGATGGTGGTGGGTTAATCTTATTATGTCCCAAGGGTTATGTCCTGCTTCCCTGGTGATGGCGCTAATGACTCCTAGAGTTTGGATGGGGTATGCAGATTTTAGGTGTTTGTCTTCTTAAGCTTCTAGCTCCAACTTTCCTGATGGTTTATATCTGCATTTGTACAGGGCTGGCTTCTGCTTGGGACAGAGAGACTTGGGGGCAGGGTTGGTTTCTGCTTTTAAAATCCTTTTGAGGAAATATATTTTTCTGCCCTTTTAATATTTCCTTCTCTGGGGAGCTGACTTCCCTCACTAGGCAAAGGAAGGAAATAAGCATCCTAAGAAAGGCGGGATTTGGCCAGTTTGGGGTTGGATTTAGTACAGTGGTTCTCAACCTTTTCTTCACCATGGACCCCCTTTAAATACTTTTGTAGCCATGGACTATGGCCACAGACCACCAAGATTTAACTCAAGATCTAAATCATAACATTTCTTCAAGTTTTCACGGACCCCCTGTGACATTGCGGGGCCCCCAGTGGTCTGCAGAGCACAGGTTGAGAACCACTGATTTAGTAGATAAAACCGCTTTAGATAAAGTTTTCAAAAATATTACATAGGTGCATAGAGATAAACACATTTACACACAGAAGACGCAATTAAAAGCCTAGGAAGGAAACGAAAGATTACAATACATTCCCTCGAGCAGCCAACATTCAGATAAGCAGAGATCAACACCGAACAATTGGAAGAAAGCAATATTATAGTTACGGAACCATCAAGAATGAAGCCACAATCCCACCAAAATGGGCAGGGCAAGTTACTAGGCATGAACAGGCAGCAAACCCACGCTCACTCAAACTGATGATGTTATCTAGTTGGGTAATGAAATGTCGCAAGCATTTCATGTCGCAAGCAAATAACCAAGCTCAGAGAGCACCAAAACTCTGCAGTTCAATCCTGAACCACAGATATTCTTTTTTATTATATTTTATAATAAAACCAAGTGATATTGATATTCCAATTAACAAAAAGCACTGCTATTGAGTGATCAAAAAGGAATGGCTGGATTTTACCAGTCTTGCCACAAGCTTTGTTTTGTAATAATTGGGTTTTTTAAATGACTTTCATAGAATTTTCATTGATTCACTAGACATGTTTGTATCAATGTGTGATAAGGCTTTAATGCTACAGCCCTCAGATTAACGGACTATCATATTGGAATGATGATGATTTAAGTTTGAGATCCCTGGTCTAATGCACAAATAGAAATTGAATCCTTTGGAAGAAAAATTCTTGGTCAAGCCATATCCACTGACCTGTTAAAAGGGAAAAGGGATAACAAAAGTACAGTGTGGAACTCAAGGTGCCCCCATCCAGGACTTTCTACAATTTTAATGATTATTCCCACAATTCATCTCTCACTCAGGCAGAAGAACATTTCATTTCTCAGTCTAGGCTTTTTCAAATTAATGAACAAAGATTCTACCTTATTAATTTCTATACAGAAAACTTTCTAAGGCTGATTCACTTGTGCTAACTGTGTCAAAGAGATCAAATTACAATATTCCTATACACTGATCTTGAATACAGTTGTACAACAAAGTAGAAAGAATACTTCTGCTTCAAGCACAGGCATGCCCAGCTGATTGGGATGAGGCCAAGTCACAGCAGAAAATAGATGTGAAACTATTGAAAAGTTGATAGTTAAAAGCAATAAACATTTACATGTCCTATTAACAGATCAACTATGCATTGCAATATATTTCATTTCATATTATTTCTTATACACACACACAGGCATATATTACATTCAGACAAAGACACACAGAGACACAGACAGAGACACACATGTATACAAATAGCTCTTATAACCACAATTGGCACCATTGCTAAACAAGGCAGTTGTTAAGTGAAAGGTGCCCAATTTTACAACTTTCTTTGCCACAGCTGTTAAGTAAATCATGTGGTCATTAATCCAGCTTCCCCCGTGGACATTGCTTGTTGGAAACCTGCTGGGAAATGTGCAGATGGTGATCACACGACCCCAAGATGTTGCAACTGTATAAATACATGCTGGTTGACAAGTGCCTGAATTTTGATCATGTGACTGTGGGGATGCTGTGACAGTCATAAGTGTAAGGATTGGTGATAAGTCACTTTGTTCAGTGCCATTGTGACTTTGAATGTCACTGATATGAATTGCTATAAGTTGATGACTTCCTGTATATAAAAATTTATGTTGGTTTGAATGTGTTCTATTTTCTACAGAGATGAGTTTATGTTTGGTTCAACATGGCTATAATCAAATTTCTTTCTATACAGGTAGTCCTTGAGTTATGAATGTAATGGAGCCTGCCCATTCCCTTCGCAACTTGAGGATTCGTAGCAGTGAATCCAGCAATTCACTCCCAGCTTTCGCCCATGCATTCGCTAATTTAATGTGTGGGCGAATGCGCGGCTCGTTAAGTGAACATGAGGTATCTCAGGGTGGGGAAGGCCAGTGGGGGGCCTAGTGATGGAACAGGCTATCTGCTTCAGACCACCCAACCTCCCCCCGAGATACCTCATGCTCCCTCCCCCAGAGTCCCCACAATTGCTCCCCTACCCAATCCTGCCGCACCAGGTGACTTACCTTGTGAAGATCTGTCGCCTCTCCAGCCTCTCTGTTTCTTTCTCTGCTCCTGGCCTAGAGGAGGCCTCCGAGGTCCAGAATGGACTTCCGGAGGCATGCAAAAGCATCCCCCGGCCTCCAGAATGGACCTCTGGAGGCATTTGGCCACCGCCCATGGCCTCCGTTCTGGCCTCAGAACAGACCTCCGGAGGCCTGCAGAAGCATCCCCTGGCCTCTTTTCCAGATGGCAACTGCCCAGAAAAGCCCTCCGACACCAGGATTAGGCCTCCGGAGGCCTACAGAAGCATCCCCCAGCCACCTTTCTGGGTGGCAGCAGCCTGGAAAAGGCCTCCGACACCCAGATCAGGCCTCCGGAGGTCCATGGAATTATATGCATTCTCCAAATATTACAGACCTATTTATAGTAACTTTTTATGAATTTCCCCAAATTTTGTGGATAAAAGCAAAGGCGTCCTTATATTGTGGAGGTGAATAGTTTTTGTTCAACCAACTGAACTGGATTAAAACGTTGAATGGAACATCACAAGATTCACATCTGAGGCCTTTTTATAAATAACGAGGTGGAAGAAATGTTTCACCATCTCTCTAACCTATCCAATTATCTTGATAGATTAGACAAAGCTGTGACACAAGTGCCAAAGCCGACACACCACAGCATTTATACCAGTGACAACTATTCTTGAAAGCGTGCCCTGTTCTTGTGCGAGTTTTGGAGGCTGCAGAGGCTGTGCAAGAAGGGAGTGTGCTCTTGGGTGGCCTCCCGACCTACAGAAGTTGCACGAGAGGGGCTTGCTCTCAAGTGGCCCCTGGAACCTCTGAAAATAGTGCAAGAACAAAGTATGCTTTTGTGTGAGTTTCTGAGACTCAGAGACACCAAAGAGCATTCTCCAAAGCTGCTTCAAGAACAAAGGTCTCATGTGACCCAGAACAGCCTCAGGTAGGCCGCAGGGGCATGTCAACAGAATCAGCTGGAAGGGACCTTGGAGGTCTTCTAGTCCAACCCCCTGCTCAAGCAGGAGACGTATACCATTTCAGACAAGTGGCTGTCCAGTCTCTTCTTAAAAACCTCCAGTGATGAGGCAACCACAACTTCTGAAGGCAAGCTGTTCCACAGGAAGAGAATACTGATCGAAGGTAAACACCGCATGGCAGATCCTGAGAAACACTGGGCTACAGGGCCAATTGTGCTGCTCCCCAGGCTTGTAGGCCTTGGGGAACAGTGTGAGGTGGCCATTTGAGTGGCAGCAAAGGCCCTCGGGTTGAAGTTGAGGCTAGATGATCAAAGGACTATACAGGTAGTCTTCAACTTACAACCATTCATTTAGTGACCATTACCACAATATTGAAATGGACTGACGAAAGATAACAATGATGTTCTCTGACTCTTTGCTGTAGTTGGCATCTTGTGTATCTTATGAAATGTTGACTATCACATATAATGTTGATTCTGCATATAATGTTGATTCTTTTCTGGTGGGAGGGTATAGCCTTTTGTTTACAGTTTGGCTTACTGGGGTCATTTTCAAACAATGATAAAAAAAAAAGTACAGTAATTGCCTCAGTGAAACCTGTCCTGACAGGCTTTGGGTAATCCAATAGTCACAATCCTGAGGCATGGTAGATGGAGTATGACGTATGGTATAGTATGGTGAACACAGTAATATGAGAGTTCTGCAGCTGGTTTGTTCTGAGGTTGTATTTATATAGTTGGATATATACGACAAGCTGGGGATGCTGCTATTATATCACCTTTCTAAATGCATACTTCTGTGGGAAGTCAGCCCCCCAGAGAAGGAAATATTAAAAGGGCAGAAAAATATATTTCCTCAAAGGATTTTAAAGAGGCAGAAAAGCATGCTAAGTTTTTCTGTTTCCCTCCCCCAAGCAGAAACCAGCTCTATAGAAATGCAGATGTAAATCCAGGAAGGTTGGAGGTAGAAGATTAAGAAGACAAAGACACCTAAAATCTACATACCCCACCCAAAGTCTAAAACAGGACATAATAGGATTAACTCACAGATGCCAAAGGACACAGGTCAAAATACATGACACAGGAAATAGCCTCAAACAGGAACAGGAAACAACTCCAAACAAAAGGCTCAAGAAGGTATAAAAACCCACTCCCTACATGTGCTCACTCTCTTTTTCTGCCAGAGCCATCTTTCTGTCTGGCTCTCCTCTTCAATAAACTGCAACCTTCTTTCTAAAGCAGTCGCCATGTTTATTCCCAGCTTGGACTGAACCACGATGAAGACTTTTCTTTCAACACTTCCTTTTCTGAACTACTCAGTCTCATTGCTGGAGTGTTTATGGAAGTCACCTAGAATTAATCTTAGGAAATGTTTTTCTTCTGGTTTTGGAATTGAAGGTAGTTTGAGAATTCATGGTCTCCATGCAACCATGTTATATCCTGGGTAATTAGAATTTTGACCTACAAAGCTGGTCATCCATTGGACCTTTTACCTGACAATATTCTTTGCAATAATATTTAAATACTGTAAATACTGATATAAACGTGTAAGGCTGAACAATCAAATCTGCTCTTTAGCAATTAGTATACCAGTAGTCCTTGACTCATGATCACAATTGAGCCCAAAGTGTCTGTTGCTAACTGAGACAGTTAAGTGAACTTTTCCACATTTTATGATCTTTCTTGCTACAGTTAAGTGAATCACTGCAGTTAAGTTAGTAACATGGTTGTTAAGTGAACTGGCTTCCCCGTTGACTTTGCTTGTTAGAAGGTTGCAAAAGGTGATCACATGATCCCAGGACACTGCTAGTCATAAATATGAATCAGTTGCCAATCATCCACATTTTGAACACGTGACCATGGAGTTCCTGCAGCGGTCGTAAATATGAAAAGCGGTCATAAGCCCCTTTTTTCAATGATGTTGTAACTTCACACGGTCACTAAATGAACTGTTGTAAGTCGGGGACTACCTCTAATACCTTAGTTCAAGAGGTGAGCACATCATACAAGAATATTTATTTCTACATTAATAGATGTATCTACGATTAATGTTTCTTGTCCTTTAATCTTTGGCCTTCTGTTGCAGTCATAAACGTTGTTGTTGTTAGTTGCGAAGTCGTGTCCGACCCATCGCGACCCCATGGACAACGTTCCTCCAGGCCTTCCTGTCCTCTACCATCTTCTGGAGTCCATTTAAGCTCACGCCTACTGCTTCAGTGACTCCATCCAGCCACCTCATTCTCTGTCGTCCCCTTCTTCTATTGCCTCAATCTTTCCCAGCATTAGGCTCTTCTCCAGTGAGTCCTTCCTTCTCATTAGGTGGCCAAAGTACTTGAGTTTCAACTTCAGTATCTGGCCTTCTAAGGAGCAGTCAGGGTTGATCTCCTCTAGGACTGACCGGTTTGATCGCCTTGCAGTCCAAGGGACTCGCAGGAGTCTTCTCCAGCACCATAGTTTCAAAGCCTCAATTCTTTTGCGTTCAGCCTTTCTTATGGTCAACTTTCACAGCCATACATTGCAACTGGAAAAACCATGGCCTTGACTATACGCACTTTTGTTGGCAGGGTGATGTCTCTGCTTTTTAGTATGCTGTCTAATTTGCCATAGCTTTCCTCCCCAGGAGCAAGCGTCTTTTAATTTCTTGGCGCAGTCCCCATCTGTGGTGATCTTAGAGCCCAGGAAGATAAAATCTGTCACTACCTCCATTTCTTCCCCATCTATTTGCCAGGAATTGAGAGGGCCGGATGCCATGATTTTGGTTTTCTTAATGTTGAGTTTCAAGCCAACTTTTGCACTCTCCTTCTTCACCCGCATCAAGAGGCTCTTTAGTTCCTCTTCACTTTCTGCCATTAGAGTGGTATCATCTGCATATCTTAGGTTGTTGATATTTCTCCCAACAATCTTAATTCCAACTTTTGATTCATCCAGCCCTGCCTTTCTCATGATGTGCTCTGCATATAAGTTAAATAGGCAGGGCGACAGAATACAGCCTTGCCGGACTCCTTTCCCAATTTTGAACCAATCAGTGGTTCCGTGTCCAGTTCTCACTGTTGCTTCTTGACCCGCATATAGGTTTCTCAAGAGACAAATGAGATGGTCTGGTACTCCCATCTCTTTAAGAACTTGCCACAATTTGTTGTGATCCACACAATCAAAGGCTTTAGCATAGTCAATGAAGCAGAAGTAGATGTTTTTCTGGAACTCCCTAGCTTTTTCCATAATCTAGCGTATGTTGGCAATTTGATCTCTAGTTCCTCTGCCTCTTCGAAATCCTGCCTGTACTTCTGGAAGTTCTTGATCCACATACTGCTGGAGTCTAGCTTGTAGTATTTTAAGCATAACTTTACTTGCATGTGAAATGAGTGCAATGGTGCGATAGTTTGAACATTCTTTGGCATTGCCTTTCTTTGGAATTGGAATGTAAACTGACCTTTTCCAATCTGTGGCCACTGTTGAGTTTTCCAAATTTGCTGGCAAATTGAGTGTAGCACTTTTACTGCATCGTCTTTTAAGATTTTGAATAGCTCAGCTGGAATACTGTCACCTCCACTAGCTTTGTTGTTGCTCAGCTTTCCTAAGGCCCATTTCACTTCACATTCTAGGATGTCTGGCTCGAGGTCAGTGACCACCCCATCGTGGTTATCAGGGATGCTAAGCTCGTTCTTGTATAGTTCTTCTGTGTAATTTTGCCACCTCTTCTTAATCTCTTCTGCCTCTGTTAGGTCCCTGCCATTTGGTCCTTTATCATGCCCATCTTTGCATGAAACGTTCCCTTCATATCTTCAATTTTCTTGAAGAGATCTCTGGTTCTCCCTATTCTATTGTTCTCTTCTATTTCTTTGCACTGTTCATTTAAGAAGGCATTCTTATCTCTTCTAGCTATTCTCTGGAATTCTGCATTCAATTGGGTGTATCTTTCTCTTTCTCCCTTGCCTTTCGCTTCCCTTCTTTCCTCAGCTATTTGCAAAGCTTCCTCAGACAGCCATTTTGCTTTCTTGCATTTCTTTTTCTTTGGGATGGTTTTAGTTGCTACCTCTTTTACAATGTTGCTAACCTCCGTCCATAGTTCTTCATAAACATTACATATAGTGGTTAATAGATAGGCAGCATATACAATCAATCAGTCAATCAATCATCAATCAATAAGACAAGTTACTTTCTTGCCCATTCTGAGAGCCAGTGTGGTAGACTACCTAACAAGCTATTGGCCTAGAATTTTGGCGGCCTATGTTGAAATCCACTTCCAGCCATGAAAGCTCATTATCTATTTCACCTCTGGACTATTTTATAGTATTCAATTATCATAGACAAATTAGAGGAGAGAGTGCTAGGAAGCTACCATGGAACAGTAACTGGTGTGCTTTCTGGAATTAAAAAAAACAGTATTTGCAGTATAATATACTTTGTTGTCCCCCTTGGCAAGCATCATGCTTCCTGTTACATTTTTTTTACCTAAGCACCCCCAGGGGCCAAAAGGACCTCAATTGAGAATTCACTGCTTTATATCATTATTGTCCTTTCCTCTTTACAAAAAGGCAAACACAAGTGAATGAGATGCCTATGGAGGGCCTAGTGGTTTTCATGGCAGAGGCAAGCCTTAAAGTGTTTCATAATTCTGGGTGGCCATATGCCCTTTCTTTTCCACAAGGTATTATTTAATGCTGTGTTTTTCAAACTTGGCAACATTAAGATGTGTAGGCTTCAGCTCCTAGAATTTTCCAGTCATCATACTGGCTGGGGAATTCTGGGAGTTGAAGTCCACATAGCTTAACTGGCTCTGGCATTCTGGGAATTGAAGTCCATCCATCTTAGAACTGCCAAATTTGAAAAACCACTGATTTAAAGTGCTGAACAGCCTGATGTATTCTCAAATATTCTCCTTCAAATTTAACTCTAGATTCCACCTTTCCACTCTCGGAGCTGGAAAGCAGAAGCAACCTGCCAGAGGCCCGCAGCCACCAATAAACTCCCCGTGGGAACCAGCCGGCCTCGCCCACGGGACAGAGGGAGGCGGCGCCAACCCGGTCGTGCCGCATGCGCACTAAAGTTGCCGGCTCCTCGCTGGACGGAGCCGCCAAGCAGTTGAAGCAGCGGGGCGGTCCTCATGGTGCAGGATCAGGCCAGCGGGGAAGACGCCGCCGGTCCCACCGCCGGCGGGCCAGAGGCAGCGGAGCGATGGGAGCTCAGGCAGGAGGAACCCGGCACCCGGGAGGAGGAGGACGGAGGTGCCCCGGAGCAGCCTTGCCCTTTTCAGGTTCACGACATGGAAGCGGCGGGCGCTGCCAAGCCGGGCGGCGAGAGCTCCTGCCCCTCCTGGACCTGCTACAGGATACCCGGTGGGTGAGGAGGCAAAGTGCCGGTGGCTCTTCGGTGACCCAGCTTAGCGGGCGCCGAGATTGTCCCCATCCCTGCGCTCTTCTCATTGCGCTTCTGCTCTTGACCTCCGCCCAGGGCGCCGAGAAACAGCGGGCTCCGCTCTTTAGGTGCCCTCCGGCTAAGGCGAGGCTGAGCCGCCGCCGCCGCTTCTGCCTAGGCGACGGGCGAGTCCCAGCCCGTGCCCGAAGAGATGCCCCCCCCCCTTTCTTAGGTTTCCTCCAACTTTTGAAAAAACCGGCTAAACAATTCGGACGGGGCTCCCCCAAAGGAGTAAACGAGGATGGCTGATCTTAAACGTTGAGTTTAAAAAAGAGAGAGGTTATCTCTATGGTTCATCGAGAATAACAAAACAACCACCACAAAAAAACCCAAAAAAATTCTGAGTGTATCGATCAGACTGGTTAGGATCAGAGTGCCAAGAAACGGAATGCTTCCCAGCGTTTTATAGCACTTACCTCCTGAAAGCCTTGCCCAGCTCTGCATTTTTTAGATTTTCATTTTTCACTTATATCTAAGTTACAAAATGTGCATATCCTGCCTTTTCTGTTCTGGAAATATACATTCTTGGGGGGGGGGAGGTTTCTATATGTCCTGAATCTGTATTTACTGTAACCCATTTATACAGCACTCTTGTGCCCAGAACTACGATAATAGTTTGAACACGGTTTAGTATCCCTTCATCACACAAAGTGGTAAAGGTAAACAAACCTTCCTTTAAATGCGTAACAACTCATCTAAGTTAATTTAACACATGACCTTATTCCTTTGTCTTATCCTTCTAATGGAAAAATTTATGTTTGTATCGAATCAGGAAACTTTAGTTCCAGATTAATTACTGTAAAAGTTACGATTACTATTATTTAGTTTGTAAACTAAGTTTACACATGTTATTTTATTTAATAGGTTTGAAAACAACCCAGAGTCACTTAGGTGAGATGGGCAGTGTACATACATACATGCATGCATGCATATGTACATACATGCATACAGTCCTGTAAAATCATCTAGCAGATTATTTTTATACTAAAATAGGTGTTTTTTTTTACAAACTATTAAATTTTGCTGTGGGATAATTTCATTTAACTTAATTTTGAAATCATGTACCATGAGTCTCTGGACCAGGGGTGTCAAACTCGCAACGTCATGTGACGTGTCGTGACGTATCGTGACTTTTTTTCCATTGCCGGCAATGGGGAGGGGCACGGTTTCGCCATGACGCATCCGGCCCACGGGCCGGCAGTTTAACACCCTTGCTCTGGACCTACAGTAATATGGAATATGTTACAGAATAATGGTATTAAGTAGCCTGTATTCTCATTCTTTGTAAATATAATTAATTGTATACACTTATATACATATACATGCATATATAGATGTACATATATGATGTATATACATATCCATGCAAATTCACATAAACATATTTTAATTGATGTTCAACCTAAGCATATTACTGTAGAAAAGCAGAAACTAATATTTCACATTCAATTAGCTTTGTATATATAATGTGCTATTGTGTATTCATTCATTTTTAAATAATTCTTTAAGTCACAGGCAAAGAGAAAATTATAACTTTTTATATTAGAGCAGATCAACTTCTATTTCTTTTAGCAAATGCAATTATATTGTGTAAATTTTAACATCCAAATAAATCCTCATAGTATCTTCAGGTTTTGTTAAGCATTTCAGTACTATACATAGTTCCTGAAGCCTCTTGGCATATAATTTTGATTTTTCTCACTGACACAATTAATGTGAGAATTTAAGAAATACTCTCCTGGCATATAGTATCTTTTTTGCCTTGTGTGATACCTTTGAATAGCTTGGCTTCATTTTCAAATAGTAAACAAAATACCTGGATTGTATCATTTGAGATTGCAAGTGGAGACATAGATGCTTTATTGTCTTAAGCAAAAATGGTACCATCCTAACTAATCCCATAATTGACTGTTTCATCTTGTTTGATAGTGGCTGAGGACTATATCTGGTTTAAACATGACATATAAGTTTGTTGTTAGTTGCGAAGTCGTGTCCGACCCATCGCGACCCCATGGACAACGTTCCTCCAGGCCTTCCTGTCCTCTACCATCTTCTGGAGTCCATTTAAGCTCACGCCTACTGCTTCAGTGACTCCATCCAGCCACCTCATTCTCTGTCGTCCCCTTCTTCTATTGCCCTCAATCTTTCCCAGCATTAGGCTCTTCTCCAGTGAGTCCTTCCTTCTCATTAGGTGGCCAAAGTACTTGAGTTTCAACTTCAGTATCTGGCCTTCTAAGGAGCAGTCAGGGTTGATCTCCTCTAGGACTGACCGGTTTGATCGCCTTGCAGTCCAAGGGACTCGCAGGAGTCTTCTCCAGCACCATAGTTCAAAGGCCTCAATTCTTTTGCGTTCAGCCTTTCTTATGGTCCAACTTTCACAGCCATACATTGCAACTGGGAAAACCATGGCCTTGACTATACGCACTTTTGTTGGCAGGGTGATGTCTCTGCTTTTTAGTATGCTGTCTAAATTTGCCATAGCTTTCCTCCCCAGGAGCAAGCGTCTTTTAATTTCTTGCGGCAGTCCCCATCTGTGTGATCTTAGAGCCCAGGAAGATAAAATCTGTCACTACCTCCATTTCTTCCCCATCTATTTGCCAGGAATTGAGAGGGCCGGATGCCATGATTTTGGTTTTCTTAATGTTGAGTTTCAAGCCAACTTTTGCACTCTCCTTCTTCACCCGCATCAAGAGGCTCTTTAGTTCCTCTTCACTTTCTGCCATTAGAGTGGTATCATCTGCATATCTTAGGTTGTTGATATTTCTCCCAACAATCTTAATTCCAACTTTTGATTCATCCAGCCCTGCCTTTCTCATGATGTGCTCTGCATATAAGTTAAATAGGCAGGGCGACAGAATACAGCCTTGCCGGACTCCTTTCCCAATTTTGAACCAATCAGTGGTTCTGTGTCCAGTTCTCACTGTTGCTTCTTGACCCGCATATAGGTTTCTCAAGAGACAAATGAGATGGTCTGGTACTCCCATCTCTTTAAGAACTTGCCACAGTTTGTTGTGATCCACACAATCAAAGGCTTTAGCATAGTCAATGAAGCAGAAGTAGATGTTTTTCTGGAACTCCCTAGCTTTTTCCATAATCCAGCTTATGTTGGCAATTTGATCTCTAGTTCCTCTGCCTCTTCGAAATCCTGCCTGTACTTCTGTAAGTTCTCGATCTACATACTGCTGGAGTCTAGCTTGTAGTATCATGCCCATCTTTGCATGAAACGTTCCCTTCATATCTCCAATTTTCTTGAAGAGGTCTCTGGTTCTCCCTATTCTGTTGTTCTCTTCTATTTCTTTACACTGTTCATTTAAGAGGGCATTCTTATTTCTTCTAGCTATTCTCTGGAATTCTGCATTCAGTTGGGTGTATCTTTCTCTTTCGCTTCCCTTCTTTCCTCAGCTATTTGCAAAGCTTCCTCAGACAGCCATTTTGCTTTCTTGCATTTCTTTTTCTTTGGGATGGTTTTAGTTGCTACGTCTTGTACAATGTTGCGAACCTCCGTCCATAGTTCTTCAGGCACTCTGTCTATCAGATCTAATTCCTTAAATCTATTTGTCAGCTCTACTGTATATTCATCAGGGATATGATTTAGTTCATATCTGAGTGGCCTAGTGTTTTTCCCTACTTTCTTCAATTTAAGCCTAAATTTTGCAACGAGAAGCTCATGATCTGAGCCACAGTCAGCTCCTGGTCTTGTTTTTACTGACTGTATAGAGCTTCTCCATCTTTGGCTGCAGAGCACATAGTCAATCTGATTTCTGTGTTGACCGTCTGGTGATGTCCATGTGTAGAGACGTCTCTTGGGTTGTTGGAAAAGTGTGTTTGCTATGACCATCGTATTCTCTTGACAAAATTCTATCAGCCTGTGCCCTGCTTCATTTTGTACTCCAAGGCCAAACTTGCCTGTTATTCCGTTTATCTTTTGGCTTCCTACTTTAGCATTCCAATCCCCCATGATGATAAGGACATCATTTTTTGGTGTTGATTCTATAAGGTGCTGTAGGGCTTCATAGAACCGGTCAATTTCATCCTCTTCAGCACCAGTGGTTGGGGCATAGACTTGGACTACTGTGATATTGAATGGTTTGCCTTGGATTCGCACTGAGATCATTCTGTCATTTGGGGGATTGTATCCCAGTATTGCTTTTCCTACTCTTTTATTGACTATGAAGGCTACTCCATTTCTTCTGAGGGATTCTTGCCCGCAGTAGTATACCTGATGGTCCTCTGAATTAAATTCACCCATTCCTGTCCATTTTAGTTCGTTGATTCCTAAGATGTCGATGTTCAGTCTTGTCATCTCTTGTTTGACCATGTCCAGTTTGCCTTGATTCATGGATCTTACGTTCCAGGTTCCTATGGAGAATAGATCTTTACAGCATCGGACTTTCCTTTCACCACCAGATGCATCCACAGCTGAGCGTCCTTTCGGCTTTGGCCCAGTCACTTCACTCTTTCTGGCCCTACTAGTACTAGCCCTCTGCTCTTCCCCAGTAGCATATTGGACACCTTCCGACCTGAGGGGCTCATCTTCCAGCGTCATATCTTTTTGCCTTTTAGTACTGTCCATGAGGTTTTCATGGCAAAGATATTGGAGTGGGTTGCCATTTCCTTCTCCAGTGGATCACATTTTGTCAGAACTCTCTGCTATGACCTGTCCGTCTTGGGTGGCCCTGCACGGCATAGCTCATAGCTTCATTGAGTTACGCAAGCCCCTTCGCCACGACAAGGCAGTAATCCATGAAGGAGAACATATAAATAGTCCTTACTTAACTACAATTGAGCCCAGAATTTTGATCATAAGTCATTGCGATTGTTAAGCAGATCACCATGTGGCCTGACTTGATTTTTACAATCATTTGTATAGTGGTCATAAGGCAAATCACCATGGTTATTAAGCAAAGCACATGGTCATTAAGCAAATCTATTCTCTTGAATGGATAGTTTTTGCTGGAAACTGGCAAAAAGGTGCAATTAGTGGTCATGTGGGATCACTGTGGGATGATGCAACTAGTTGTAAATGCAAGCTAGTTGCCAAGTGCCCAAAATGCGCTGTGTGTGTGTGTGTTTTGTAACTTTGAGGATGGGATGTAAGTAACTTTGGGGGGGGGGTTCACTGTAACTTTAAATGGTCATTAAGTGACCAATCATTAAACGAGAACTATTACTTGTAGTTTTGTTCATTATTATCTGACACTGCTCTCCCTTATGTAATATCTGTAAGAGATGGTTTTAAGTTTATACATAAACTTATACAGTACTGAATCTGTGCTGTTATGTGACCATACTAAAGATTTGACTCGACATATCAAACCTTTCTATAAAATATGTATAGGTTGGAATGTTTATGATTGAATGCATCTCCTGTGTGAAGAAAACGTATTTTGGATGCAGGTCCATGATGTTAGAGCATTTTGTACTTTTATGTGTAATTTATTCGTTCATACACAAAAATAACACAAAAATATGTTAACTTCTGTCAATCTCTAGTCAGACTTGATCCTGAGTAAAAATGACATCTCTGTTCCTCAGTGTAATTATGAAGTCAATTTGAATTTAAAATTTCTATCAAGGGTATAATGTTGCCTTTTCAAAGCTGTGTTGAAAGTATGATTATATTTTAAGATCCAATGTCAGTAGAACATTGTGCTTGGAAAATATTATCTTACTCCATTCTTAAAGTTTACATTGAAAAGACAGATAATGCAAAAAGTGTAGCAATTTGCTGGGCTTGTTAAAAACAGCTGAATGAAAAGCTCCTTTATTTTATTATATTTATTTTGGCAGTATGAAGCAATAGCATAGTCTTTCATTTGGGAAAAAAATAGATTAATCTCGTGGTAGAATGAATAGAAAGAGCATGCAGAAGCTGCATGGAGCAAAGTGAAAGGAATTCTGGAAGATGAAGTCCACACATTTTCAAGTGTTCAAAGTTGAGAAACATTGCTATAGAGCAGACATGTCAAACTCGCGACGTCACATGACGTCGCGCGACGTATGGGAGCTTTTTCTCCATTGCCAGCAATGGGGTGGGCGTGGTTTCTTCGTGATGTGTCTGGCCCGCGGGCCGGCAGTTTGACACCCCTGATATAGAGTATTACAGAAGTATGTGGGAATTATGCTACTGGGAAGGATGAAGAAGGAAACATTGTGCAATGATGAAGTGAAAGAGGCTGTGGATGAAGAAGAGTACACATAAGAGTGACTGCTGTAAAAAATGAGGATTAGAAGAAGACATATAATATGATTACAGAGAAAGAATAGTTTAGAACAGAGTTCCCCAATCTCTCTGGCTTTGTGGACTGGCGGGGAGGGGAGAAGGGATGTTCTGTGTGAGTGGCAGTTAAGTGTGTGTGTGTGCGTACAACTCGATTTGCACAAGTGGTGGGCAAAAGTGCCCACCGTTTGCGCAAATGGAGTGCATGTGCACACACACACACACTGCTCGTGCAAGTGGGGACATGAGTGCATGCGTGCACGCTCACCCGCCACTTCCATGCCCCTGTTCCAAACAGCTTGTGGCCCAGTAATGGGCTGCAGCCCGGGGATTAGGGACCCCGGTTTAGAAGAACATTCAATGAGAACATGGAGTGATTAAGATTAAAAGAGGTACAGAAATTGAGCAACTTTAATGAAAAACAATGTTTTGGAAGTAGGTGAAGAAACTTCCAGAAAATTGAATGAAATTGGAATGAAACTGAAATGAGGAAATGCTGAAAGTATTGATTTACTGAAGAGTGGAATTGAAACACTGGCTGACCTCCGTTGTGCCTGTGTCTTCTCAGCCCTGGATCAGGAGGAGAGGCAGTTCTTCCTCATCCCCGCTGGCCAGCTGCAGCTGTGTGCACTCTCCTCTGGGCCTCCCCACTGCAGTTGTGCCCCTCCTTTCCCTAGCTCAGCCAACCACTTGTCTGGTCGCTCCTCCTGTGATTGCTCCGCAGTACTCGGCCTTACCACTCCTGTCCCAGGGCCTCTGTCAACCTCCTGACATTCCTCCACATTCCCTTCTGATATGCCTGGAACTGGCTCTCCCTCATCCGAACTGGCGTCTGGGGAGGCGTCCGCAAAAGCCATCACATTGAGTGTCTGCAGGCAACAGTGAAGCATGGTGGAAGTTCCTTGCAAGTTTGGGGTGGCATTTTTGCAAATGGACTAGGAGATTTAATCAGGATCAATGATCAAAGATCAATGCTGAGAAATACAGGCAGATACTTATCCGTCATGCCATACCATCAGGGAAGCATGTGATTGGCCCCAAATTTATTCTGCAGCAGGAGAACAGCCCCAAACATACAGTCAATGTCATTAAGAATAAAGAAGTACAAGAAACCCTGGAAGTGATGGTTTGCCCCCCCCCCCCCCCCCCCCCCGAACCCTGATCTCAACATCATAGAATCTGTTTGGAATTACGTGAACAGACAGAAGGAGTTGAGGCAGCCTACATCCACAGAAGATCTGTGGTTATTCTCCAAGATGTTTGGAACAACTTTGAAGGAACCTTGCTGAGTTCCTTCAAAAACTGGATGCAAGTGTACCTAGAAGAATTGATGCTATTTTGAAAGCAAAGGGTGATCACCCCAAATATTGATTTTATTTGGATTTCTCTTCTGTTTATTTACTTTCCATTTTGTTAATTGATAAACTATTAACACTTCTATTTCTGAAAGCATTTTTAATCTACATCATTTTTACACAACTGCCTAACACTTTTGCACAGTACTGTATCTGTTGGTAATGTAAGCGTTTTCTCTTTGTTAACAGGTACTCGATGCTTTTGATAGAGAAGTAAGTTTCAAAGGCTTTTACTATATGGCAGGGTTTCCTGACATTGGCAGCTCTAAGATGCATGGACTTCAACTCCCAGAATTCCCCAGCCAGCCGTGCAGTCTGAGGAATTCTGGGAGTTGAAGTCCATGTGTCTTAAAATTACCAAGGTTAGGAAACCCTGCCATATTGTACTTCAGAGAAGGAAGCTTGGACCTGCAATTCCTTGGATTGTGATCCACTTTAACTATTGATTTTGGCACCTTATTTTTTTCTAATAATCAAATAGACTGGCTAAACATTAACCTGATGTTTTATTCTTCAAGGTCAGCCTGGTTTGTATTTCTTTCATCAGCTGTAGTTCATTTTGAGCATCCCTACTTTAATATAATATGAAAATAAACAGTACCCATTAACGTGGGCCTTTATTGTATAATGAGAAAACTAGGAAAATAATTGAGTTGAGATCAAAACAATTTTGCAGTGGGTATAATTAATCAGATGTCAAATGGTCTATCTGTTCCTGTATGAACAATCTAGATTGAAATGACTGTGATTAAACTGAGATGTGCACGTACAGTTCCAATTGTAATATGCTTGAGATGCAAGATGCCTTGGATATATATTACGTTAATATTTTGTGCACTGCTTTGAATCATATTTTTTTTTGTATTACTGAGAAAGAGTGAACTACCCTGAGTGTAGGACAGAGAGATGACTGGTGGTTGAAAGAATTGTGAATTTATTATAGAGAAGATACGATCTGTGTAAGTAGGTTAAGGGCCAAACTGTTTGCATTTAAAAAAAGAAACATGCATGTAAGTAGGAGCTCACTGCTTCCTTTTCCCCAGCTAAATGCACTTCAAATACAGGGCAACACATTTCTTTGTTTGTTTGTTTGTTTATTAGATTTATTTATTTATTAGATTTATGTGCCACCCATCTGGTTTTGAAGCGACTCTTGGCGGATTATAGCATTAAAACTATAAAATATAAATATTTCTAAAATGATAAAAATTGAATTAAGATAGAATTATAGTTAAAAGATATTGAGGGAGGGAGCATGATGTGCAGGGAGGGAGGTGGGATTGCCTGTTAATTCATCAACCATTCCCCCATTGGGGACGAAGCCATCTGGCAGAACCAGGTCTTCAGGCCTTTACAGAAGGTCAGAAGGGCGGGAGCCAATTTCACCTCAGAGGGTAAGATGATCCAAAGGGCAGGAGCCAAGGCAGAGAAGGCCCTTCTCCTGGACCCCACCAATCAAAATTCGGGGTCTGCAGCATGCCTCCTCTGCCAGCATGGGTAGGCTGGGCCAATCCCATTGGGGTGTGACAGTTCCTTGGGTAGCCTGAACCCATGCCATGCAGGGTTTTCAAGATAATAACCAACACTTCAATAATTATTTAAAGGCTAAACAGCTTATGTAATGATATAATGTAAGATGGATGATGCAATCAGGAATGACTCAGCAGGTGTGTTTATCCCTTTAAGAGCCTGAGTATAAAAGAGAAGTCTCTGCTGTTATGTTCTCTCTTTCTTGTCTGTTTCCTGCTGTAATTGCTGTGTATTGGAGTTTGCTGAATTATCACCACGTGTATGTATTTTGTTTCTAGTACATTTGTAGATATTGTAATATAAACCACCATTAAAACAAACCACTGTTTACTGTATTTACTCCTGGGTTACCTCAGCACAATAAGACTGTGACAAATTGCACTCAAGCAAACCAGCATCCAGTGCAAATCGTGGAGCAGTGGCGTAACATGGTCCACCGTAGGAGCCCCAAAAACTGCCCATGCCGCCGCAGTCTGCACCAGTTGAAGCTTCCAAATGCTCTTCAAGGGTAGCCCCATGTAGGACACATTGCAGTAGTCCAAACACGAGATGACCAGAGCTTGAATAACGAGTGCAAGGACTCCTGATCCAGGAAAGGCCTCAACTGATGCACAAGACAACGTGTACATCTGTGATGTGGGTTGCTACATGGGAAATACTGGTGTAATGTTAGTATTTTCTCACATAGTTGCTAAGTAGAAGTAAGGACAAAAAAGCATATCTGCCACAAATAAAAACAAAAATGACTTGAATTCTTGATCTGTCTTTGGTATTATCTAAAAGAGATAAAAAGCTGAGAGAACAGCTGGACAGTGAAATTGGATTTTAGGAACTGTGGAGGTGAACATTTACTGACTTTCATCTAATAAATAGCCTTCACTAAAGGACCATCTATGACTGTTAGAAATGGAGGAGGACCAGCAATAACTTAATTATAAACTTATACTTGAAAAAATTCTTGAAGCTACCGAGATAATTAAATCCAGACTGAAAGACAAAGGCGCTAGCTTAAACCTACAAAATGAAACTTTGACTGCAATGAAAGAACTTACAACCCCAAAAACAACAGAAGTGGAAGAAATTAATACCAAGACAGAGGACTTTAAAGATCAACAAATACAATCTACTGAAAATTTTGACAGACAAACCCTGATTGCAATTAAAGAACCTACAACCCAAAAAGCAACAGAAGCGGAACAAAGCAAGACCAAGACGGAAGGTGTTAAAGACCAACAAGTACAGTATACTGAAAACATACACAATCAAAAAACAATCACAAAACTGGACATGACTTTCTACCTAAACCAGCAGAAACTTGAGGGACAAGAAGACCAAGCTGAATCGAATGAGCCACCAGGACAACAATTTGACGATTACAAATGGGCCAGCTTTTCTGGAAAATTGATTCCTAGATGGTCTCCCTTGGTTCAAGTAATATGTGCAAGAATGAAGGGAGATGTATCTGATGATCTAAAGGCATTGGTATGGAAGCCTGGTTGGCATAAAAAGAAAGCCAGAGTTAGATTTAAAAAATGGGGTCTTTTTTGATTCATGATAGAGGATCCTAAAGTCTCAACCAATGGGCTAAAGGGAGATTTTTAGATGAAGGGAAATATAATTATTAGATTTAAATATTATTGTTAAATGGAAAAAATAAGGGATTAATTGGCTTAATACCCAGGATTTAGATTTGTAAGAGAAATGGAAATTAATTATTAGGAATTAGCTTTCAACTATTGTTTAGCCCAGATAATATAGATGATGGATCTGAGACAATAAAGGATACTCTATTAGTAAGTTGTGATGTATTAGGAAGAGAAATAGAAAATGTTTATGAAATAAGATAAGAATATATTTAAGTAAGTAATATATGTATTTTAGATATTATAACTTTTATGTAGTGAAATAAAGGAAATTTGGACTACCCGAAACTTAAATACTATGGATATTAAAGGTTAAATTGGAATATTGTAATTAAAAATTAAAAATTAGGTAAAGTTTAAAAACAGGACATGGATATGTATAAGCAAAAAATATATTTATGAATGTTTGAACTGAGTTTGCTATAATGAGAAATTTACTAGCCTAAATATGATCTAACAAATGTTAAGGGAAATAGAGAAGGAATTTTTGATGATGTAACCTGAGATATGTACTAAAGATTTTGTTATTGAACCACTGATTACCCAGTCACCACGCTGCTTTCCGAATACTTAAATGTAAAACTGGAAAACCAATAAAATTTGTTATAAAAAAAAAAAAGTGTACAGCATGCTTCCAGAGGTTGCATGTAGTCTGCTTGCGATTTCAGATATATGACGTCCCAAAGTTGCCATTGCATTTGCATTGTAGTCACCTCTTGTCCTTTTTCCCAACTGTATCTCATTCTGCCACTGCTCCTTCATTTCTGTGCCTAATTTAATTAAACAAAACACCAAACAATCCATGAGCTAGTTTAGAAAGTTTAAGAAATGATTGTTGACATGTATATAATTTCTTCCAAGCTTGGAATTGGGGCAAGAAAAACAAAACTTAGCCAGAAGTCAAAGTATAAAATAAATAAGGAGAAATTAAATTTTTCTGACAGGGAAGTCAATGCAGTTGACAGAGCAAGAAGGAGAATCCAGGGATCAAGTACAGTCTCAGAAAGCACAGTTTACAGCAATGTTTCTCAACCTTCAATCTTCAAAAAACGGAAAAAAATGGATCCAGGAAATTACAGACCTATCAGCCTGACCTCAATACCTGGGAAGATTCTGGAAAAGATAATCAAACAACGAATCAGCGAACACCTAGAGGCAAACAAAGTCATTACTAAAAGCCAACATGGGTTTGTCAAAAACAGATCATGCCAGACAAATCTTATTGCATTCTTTGACCAAGTGACAAAATTAGTGGATCAGAGGAATGCTGTGCATATAATTTACTTGGACTTCAGTAAGGCATTTGATAAAGTAGATCACAACTTACTACTTGATAAGATAGAAAAATGTGGGTTAGACAGCATCACCACCAGATGGATTCGTAGCTGGCTGACCGGCCGTACTCAGCGTGTGGTCCTCAATGGAACTGCATCTACATGGAGGGAAGTGTGTAGTGGGGTGCCCCAGGGCTCTGTTCTGGGCCCAGTGCTCTTCAACGTCTTCATCAATGATTTGGACAAGGGGATAGATGGGGAGCTCATCAAATTTGCAGATGACATCAAGCTGGCAGGAATAGCCAACACTCCAGAAGACAGACTTAAGATACAGGAGGATCTGGACAGACTTGAACACTGGGCGCTATCTAACAAAATGAAATTCAATGGTGAAAAAAGTAAGATTCTACATTTAGGCAAGAAAAACCAAATGTACAGGTATAGTATAGGGCACGGGTCGGCAACCCGCGGCTCCGGAGCCGCATGCGGCTCTTTCAGCCGTCTCCTGCGGCTCCCTGTCCTCCGCTGCCATGTGCAGTCTGAAAAAAAAAAAGTGGGATAAAAAAAGTTCAACCAATGAATTCAAACCTCTCACACAAAAAAAAAAAATCACAAAGTTTGAATTGATTGGTTGAACTTTTTGGTTTGTGGGACTACCCACAAACTACCCCCTCTTTCCTTCTTCAGACCGCACGTGGCAGCAGCGGTGGAAGAGTCGGGAGGACGGCTGGAAAGGTGTCCCTTTGCCGTCCTCCGGAGGCAAAACCTGGGTAAGGAGCCGCAGGTGGGGGTGGCGAATCTCGGGGTGCCTCTTCCCTGCCCGCCGGGTCTCCCCTCGCCCTTCTCCGCTGCCGCCTCTGCTAGCCCTGGGGGGGGTCACCGGGGGCCTCGGAAACTTCCCCTCTTGGCCCGCGCCTTTCGGCCGTCTCGGCCTCTTTTGAGGTTCCCCCGCGGCGACTTGCCCGGCCCTTTTCCCACCTGCTGCGTGGCGCCTCTTCGCCATCCTCCCTCCGCCGCTGCTGCTGCCGGTGGTGCTAAGCGGGCCGGGAGAAGTGGCGGCGACCGGGCAGCTGCGGCCCTTTGCTGTCCTCGTGTCGCTGCCGCCGCCGCCCGCACTGAGTGGGGCCGGAGAGGCGGCGGCGACTGGGCACCCGCGCCCCTTTGCCGTCCTCCCGCCGCCGCTGCCGGCGGCGCTAAGCGGGGCGGGAGAAGTGGCGGCGACCGGGCAGCCGCGGCCCTTTGCTGTCCTCGTGTCGCTGCCGCCAGCGCCCGCGCTGAGTGGGGCCGGAGAGGCGGCGGCGGCAACTGGGCACCCGCGCCCCTTCGCCGTCCTCCCGCCGCCGCTGCCACTGCCGGCGGCGCTAAGCGGGGCGGGAGAAGTGGCGGCGACCGGGCAGCCGCGCCCCTTCGCGGCCCAGGAGCAGAGTTGGGGCCGTTGCCTATCACAGTCACAGGCAAGGGTTCTCTGGGGTTCTTTTGCTGGGAGGGCGAGGAAGCAGCGGGGAAAGACAGCTCCGGAGGGAGGCAGCCCAGCAACCAGAAGCCGGCGGTCCGAGCGGAGCAGCACGGAAGACCTACCGGTCAGTGTGGGAGCCTCCCACGCTGACCGGTAGGTCTTCCGTGCCGCTCCGCTCGGACCGCCGGCTTCTGGCTGCGGGGCTGCCTCCCTCCGGAGCTGTCTTTCCCCACTGCTTCCTCATCCTCCCAGTGAAAGAACCCCAGAGAGCTGGAAGATGTCCTTTCTCCCACTTTCCGCTTCTCATCCTTTTCCAAGCACCTCTCCCAGAGCGAGCCAGAAGCCTCAACTATGGCCTCCTACAGCAGGCTGAGATAGGCGAGCCCGAGCGGCCCTCTGCTGCCGGCCTTGGAAGATTTGCCGCAGCAGCTCCTTCTCCCTGTCGGCCTCCTCCTCCCTAAGAAGAAAGTCCCAGAGAGGTAGAGTGCGGGGGGGGGAGCAGTCTTTTCCGAGGGGAGGAGAAGCCAGGAGCTGGACGGGGGCAGGGCCAGTGCATGTCTCACCTTAGGCTCCACTCTAATCAAGCCTCCTGTTCCGTGTGCGCATGCGCGTGCGCATGCGGCTCCCAGGTTTTTTGTGTGTGAGGGAAACGGGTCCAAGTGGCTCTTTCAGTGTTTCAGGTTACTGACCCCTGGTATAGGGGGTACCTTGCTCAATAGTAGTAACTGTGAGAGGGATCTCGGAGTCCTAGTGGACCATCACTTAAATATGAGCCAGCAGTGTGCTGCAGCTGCCAAAAAAAGCCAACACAGTGCTAGGCTGCATTAACAGAGGGATAGAATCAAGATCACGTGAAGTATTAATACCACTATACAATGCCTTGGTAAGGCCACCCGTGGAATACTGCATCCAGTTTTGGTCACCACGATGTAAAAAAGATGTTGAGACTCTAGAAAGAGTACAGAGAAGAGCAACAAAGATGATTAGGGGATTGGAGGCTAAAACATAAGGAATGGTTGCTGGAATTGGGTATGTCTAGTTTAACGAAGAGAAGGACGAGGGGGACATGATAGCAGTGTTCCATATCTCAGGGGCTGCCACAAAGAAGAGGGAGTCAAGCTATTTTCCAAAGCGCCTGAAGGCAGGACAAGAAGCAACGGATGGAAACTAATCAAGGAGAGAAGCAACCTAGAACTAAGGAGAAACTTCCTGACTGATAGAACAATTAACCAGTGGAACAACCTGCCTCCAGAAGCGGTGAATGCTCCAACACTGGAAATTTTTAAGAAGAGACTGGACAGCCATTTGTCTGAAATGGTATAGGGTTTCCTGCCTGAGCAGGGAGTTAGACTAGATGACCTCCAAGGTCCCTTCCAACATTATTATTATTATTATTATTATTGTTGTTGTTGTTATTGTTGTTATTGTTGTTATTATTACTATTACTGCTACTGCTACTGCTACTATTACTACTACTACTACTACCTTGGCAATTTTTACGTTGTATGTAGTTCAAGTGTCAGAATGGCTGGCTGGGAGTTCGGGAATTAAAGTCCATAGACTTAAAGTTGGCAAGAATGAAAAACGTTGGTTTAAAGGAAAACTGGGCATTTTATGGCCCCCAAGCCACTTCTGGCCCTTTGGCTGTCCCTATCCGGCCTGCGTGGATTGCTTTTATTTTGAAGGCAATTGCTTTTTTTTTTTTCAATTTATGTAAGTGTGTGCATATCTGTGTACTTCACAGGCCTATTGGTTTGGCCCTCCACAGCAGTCTCAGTTTCTGAGGTGGCCCCTTGGGAAAAGTAATTGCCCAACCCTGGTTTAGAGGATGAGTTGTTTCTTGCACTGACTACTGTTGTTTTTGCAAACTATTTCTTTCTATATGTTACAATAGTGACTCCTTATCATATCAATGTTAACACTTTATTTTAAAATAATCTTAAATACTGTTCAAATGCAACAAATAACTCTGCTAATTAAAATTTCTAATTCTGATTAAAAGTTTTCCAGTGGGGGTTAAACTTGGGGTGGCTAAAATGGTGGTAAATAAAGACTAATGTTTTAATTGTGATACACGCAGCCCTTGACGTACGACCACAATTGAGCCTGAAATTTCGGCCATAAGTCAAGACACCATATGATTGGACTTTTATGATCATTTTTATGATGACGATAAAGCAAGTCAGTGTGATCATTAAGCAAACCACGTAGTTGTTAAATGAATCTACCATATCAAACAGGTGTTTTTCAGCTGGAAAATGGAATAAAATGTCCCAAATCCCAATCATATAACTGCAGTATACTGCAACTGATCATAATTGTGAGCTGGTTGCTAAGCACTAGAAATGCAATCCCATGACCATGGGGGCGCAGTCATAACTTCAAGGACAGTTGTATGTACTGTATCTTTTAAGAGTCAATTGTAACTATGAACAATTGTTAACTGTAAGTCAAGAACTTCTTGTATCAGATCTTTCAAACATTAAATCTCTCTTAAAGAACAACTAGGTTAATTTTAAATAATCAGATATAAATTTATTATTCAATGTCTCCAAATGCAATGATCTTGTAAGCTAGACAGAAAGGTAGTCTGATTTGAGTTAAGCTCACCTCTTAGTGACTTCATAGACACCTTCAGTATGAAACTGATTTACCCTTGCCTGCTTCTTTAAAAAAAATAATTACTTCCTAGATTGATAAGATTCAAGTAATTATTTTAATGGGAATCTGGACTGGGTAAGCTATTGTCAGTATATGATCTCCCCAGACCCATATTTGTGGTCAAAGGAGAAGTGCTCCTAAAACATGCCAACTAGTTGTCAATTTTCCGTAGCATGAGTCATCTTTTTTTTTTAAAAAAAAGGCTGAAAGTAGGTGTGGTTATCCTCTGCTAATCTCAGTGCTTTTCTTTACATTAACTGCTGCATCTTCATTAACTGAATAAAGTTAACTAAATCTCTCCAATCTTACCACCCAAATAGACTGAACATTTCAATCCATCCTCTGTAGGGATAACACCATCCCTCCTGCAATTCTCGGATGCCGTAAAAGAAACAGGCTCTGGTTGCAAAAAAGATTTCTACCCATTTCTGAAATGTAAATATTTGCACATTACTAGCAAATATAAGCATTTATTTTCAATTTATAAAAAATGTCACTGATTTGCCTGGTAATTATGAGATTTTACATCTTAACTGTATGTATTCAGAAGAACCCTAACCCTGGCAAGATTTAATGTTCCAACCACAATTTTTGAATGGAAATTACAGAGTATCATATTGTGGGAAAGGAGTTCTTGAAACATTAACCCACATTTTGCTGTGTACTACTACCCTTATTATAAAGATGCCTGAATGCAATTAACAAAAAGAGAAGCAACCTAGAACTAAGGAGAAATTTCCTGACAGTTAGAACAACCAGTCAGTGGAACAACTTGCCTCCAGAAGTTGTGGGTACTCCAACACTGAAAGTTTTTAAGAAGAGATTGGACAACCATTTGTCTGAAAGCTGGAAAAAGGAGAGGAAATAGTTGAATGTGCCTATTTTTATATTCCAATGATATCATTTGTCATTTTGTGTGTCTCTGATGAGAAAAACAAAATAAAACACAATATATGAAGATCTCGCCTAGATCAGACAAAGAAGTTATCAATGCCAGGCAGCATTTTATTGTCAAGTTGCCTCTCACAAAACCTGTAAAAAATTGCTTTTTCTAAACCACTACAATTTTTGACAAATGGATATAAATGGCAAAAGTACTGATATATAACATATATAACATAATTTTTTACTCTTTTTACAGTAGGAAGTCTTTAAAGATTTTATCCCCAGCTTTATTTTCTTGAATATGTAAGAACTCAGGGACATTTGTAGAAAAAAGATCAAGAGTCCCATGCCCATATACAACATCGATGATATACAAAGAGGTGGAATTTGTGATTGCCATCTTGACTTTTTTGACCTCTCCACAGACCACCTATAAGAAATACAATACTTATTTTTCATTTGTGGATAATGGATGCTAGATCTACTGAATCACGATACTGTAAAAATCCACGTTTGATTTCTCATATCGAGCATAGTTATTAATCTTAAGCACATTAATGTCACCAGTGATTCGAGATTCAGTGTTTTCAAAATGGAAAGTTCACTGCTGGTTGAAAGCTGATTTTAGCACAGATCTACATGATCTGAAATGGCTAGGCCATGACCTTCTATATTTTGTCACCTTGGATTCACAGCTGTTCAGTATTAGAAAACAGTGATTCTCAAGTTTCAGGTTTAATTCCTCATTGCCTAGCAACTGACAGAAGCACCTCGCCAAATCATGCTTTGTTTCAGTCACTAAATCCCGAGACATATCTTTGGCTTGTTTAATCACCTTAACTGAACTAATCCAGAACAGGGGAGGGGAAAAAATAATCGCAAAGCATTATTACTTTCCTAAGAGTACTATATGCAGTTTCTGGAAGCATCCAGGTCCTCAGAAAATTCTCGATTATCTTCTCTGTCTTCAGCAAGTTCTTTAGAAAGAAGAAAAAGATGCATACATTGTCCCAGAACTTCTTGGTTTTTTTTACTGTTGAATGTTGAGCATGTATTAATTAACTGGTCCTGACCATCCTGAGTTCTTGAGAATCTTGCAAGATTCTGTTAATGTAGCCTTGCAATAAAGTAGAATTAGTTCATTTAGTTGTGTCTCCTGACTGGTTTATTTGGGAGGTCTGACATCAATCTTGCAAAACTCAAGGTACAGACTTTTAATAGCTTGATCAGTTAAAGTGGGTCCTTCCTAAGTTTCTTTTTCTGATCCTTAAAGTCACTAGGGGCTCCTACCTCTCTTCTCTGATGGCTTCCTAGACAGCATCTCTTCCCACCCTCCCCCAAGGGCATCCACACATTCCATTACAGTTAGCCAGAAAAGATGCTAACACCTGAATTTTTGCTGCCACTATAAATAAGCAAGCTCTCTTGCTACATACAGTAGTTCTGAACCTATGCCTCCTGAAGTTAGCTCATAACATCAATTCTTTTTAATTATCCATTAACAGCCTTGAAGTAAAGCTCTTAGTATTTCTCTTGTAATCATTCTAAATTATTCTGGTTGTATTTTTCTTCTGTTTTTCCTTTCTAAATATATTTATTGAAGGCCAAGAGAATGTTGTAGTGATTAACGTATTGAGCTAGGAAAAAGGAGGCTCAAGCCCAAGTCTATCCTTGGTGGAGACTCGGTGGATGACTTTAAGCAGTCACTCTCTTTGTGATCAACTTATCTCACAGAATTGTTGTTGTGGGAAAACGAGGAGGAAGTGCTACCGTGTTTCCCTGAAAATAAGACCAGGTCTTTGTTTTTTCCCTCCAGAAGAGGCACCAGGTCTTATTTTCGGGGGATGTCTTTTATACTCACCTCCGGCACCAACAGCCCCTATGGATTCAATCCATAGCTCGGTTCTCGGCTGCAGAGGTCTTGCAGAACCAAGATATGGATTGAATCCATAGCTCAGGTCTCGGCTGCAGTGGCCTTCAGGAAAGGCCTGTGACTGAGAAATGCAGGCCTGGCTGCAGAAGACGCCACAGAAGAAGTGGGCCAGCAAGGAGAGGCCTGCCTGCAAGGTAAGTGGGTGTGGGGCACATGGAGTAGCTCCATACCCCCACCCCCGCCCTAGCTTGATTTTTAGGCATGTGCCTCGCCCCAAAACTAGGGCTTATTTTTTGGGTAGGGCTTATATTAGGCCCACCCCCAAAAAATGAAGCTAGGGCTTATTTTTGGGGAAACACGGTATATATAAAACCTTGAACTATGGGATATAAATTTAACAAATAAAATATTCTTTGTGTTTCTGGGCTTCATTTGGTTCACATAATTGTCTGGGCTCTTGATATTTATTATTAGTGTGTCAGTCAATATCAGTGTTTCTCAGCTTTGGCAACTTGAAGGTGTGTGAACTTCAACTCCCAGAATTCCACAGCCAACACAAACTGGTTGGGAAATTCTGGGACTTGAAGGCCACACATTTTCAAATTACCAAGGTTGAGAAACAGTGGTCTATAATCATTTTCTTCGGTATATAGTGAATTATTGGTTTTTTTTCCTTTTGTTATTATTTTAAGTATAAGAAAATATTAGTTGATTGAGCTCTTTTCTTCTGAATGAAGGTGAATGATTATTACATTAACTGGCCTTCAACATTTTTGACTCAATATTATCAATCTGAACAAATTTTCCCCAAATGTGTAACCCAGAATTAACTATTCTTCATAACAGTGTATAAAACCACTATGTATTCACTTTATTTCAATTTTAAAAGTATACATATATGTATATGTATTAACATTTGCATGTAGGGATAGGGGCTCTCAGGCAATATAGAACTGCAATGTATTCTCCCTGAGTGTTTCTTCTTCAGATGTCGCCATGCATATAAAAAATATTTTTTAATTTTTTAATTATCCATTGCTAACTGAAAACTACAATTATTCCATTCTAGGAATAAAGAAGAAAAATGGATGTCCGGGGCTTGGCTTGTTCTATACATTATTATCTGCCTTCCTGTTCTCTGTTGCTTCTTTATTTCTAAAGAAAATTGAAGATGTTCATTCAGTGGAAATCAGTGCTATTAGATGTGTTTTTCAAATAACATTTGTTCTTCCTGGATTAATATACTTCAAGTGAGTATTCTCTTCCTTTTGCATATGAAAAAACAAACAAAAAAACTTCATAGAAGATTAAATTTTAATGCACAAAAGATGTTTGGGATGGATATATGTCTATGGAGATTCTCAATCATCCAGATCATGGTTGTCCCAAAGGCAACTGGACTTTCTTGGTTTTTTTCCTTCAAAACATTTTACTTCTCATCCAAGAAGCTTCTTAGTGAGAACTGAGGAAGCTTATTGGATGAGAAGTGAAATATTTTCAAGAAAAAAATAACGAAAGTTTAGTTGCCTTTTGAAAAGCACCTTTGGGATATGTAGAATGGGTAAATATAACTATATAATATGTTGAGTTTTAATCAGAACATTGTATGATGGTATACCTTTTGCAGCTAACATGACTTAATTTCACAATATTTTAAATTGATACAGGGATGCATGACATGCATTTTACAAATCTGAAGCACAGCTAATGTGATGATAGCAGAGTTAAATCCAATTAAGGTGCTGTCAGATCTGTGTAAAACAGGATTGGGGGAAAGAAGATTAATACACTAACTTAAGCAGGCTGAATGAGAATCCTGACTTCTCCCAGGGTTGGCTTGTTTATCATTTTTATATATTTATACATTATTAGATTATATTTTTATCTTGATGGGATTTCCCAGCCAGAGAAAAGGGCTGCATAGAAGGAACTTGAAGACAGAGTAATGAATTGTGAATAAAACAGGAGACTTCAGTTTTCTTCTTCTGGTTTCAGTATACTTCTATAGCAAAGGTATAAAAAGTGCCTTATTACATTGCTTAATATATAATTCATTCACCTGAGTACATATCTTAGACAAGGACCTCACCAATGTTTGAGGTTGCCATTGAGTTGCAGCTGTGAGACACTGCTTCAGGAAGTGAGGGCTCTATAGGTGTGCACATCATGACAAATCCAAGAGAATTGACAATTGTACAGATGTATGAAGGTGACGGCATCTGGCTCATCTCCTCCAAGATGAGAGACTACCAGGGAATAAGGGAGCCCTTATTTCATGGTTATTTTAATTACAGGTAGTCCTCGACTTATGACCATAACTGAGCCCAAAATTTCTGTTGCTAAGCGAGACATTTGTTAAGTGAATTTTGTCCCATTTTATGACCTTTCTTGTCACAGTTGTTAAGTGGGTCACTGTAGTTGTTAAGTTAGTAACACAGTTATTAAGTGAATCTGATTTTCCCATTGACTTGTCAGAAGGTTGCAAAAGGTGATCACATGACCCTAGAACCCTGCAACTGTCATGAACACAAACCAGTTGCCATTCAAATTTTGATCACGTGACCCTGGGGATGCTGCAACGGTCATAAGTGTGAAAAATAGCCATAAGTCACTTTTTGCAGTGCCGTTGTAACTTTGAACAGTCACTAAATGAACTGTTGTAAGTTGAGGATTACCTCTATTGATCTTGGTTGTAGTTTTTCCCTGCCTGCTATTTACATTACTATTTATCATATTGTTATATTTTTATTCTGTTTTTAAGTATTGTTAGCTGCCCAGTATTGTGTATTTGAGATGGGTAGCCATATACATGCATATAATGCCAAGTTCATAGACCAGACTGGAAAATTTAAAAAAAATCCCCAAAGAATTCGATGGCAAACCACTTCTGAACTATTGGTCAGAAAATTGCATAGATGTCCCCATGAGTCAAATTCAACTTGAATGGGACTTGTATAGCTTTCATAAGATGGCATTCATAGTTTGAAGTTCCTAATTACAAGCTCAGTAGCAGATGAAGGCAGAGGAGAGTAATAGAATGTTGATTAGTCTGTATGGGAAAAAAAAAACTAGTCGTCAAAAGGATATGTGAAATACTGAATATGTTTTGGGGCCACCCTTTGATGGTGGATTAATGCCAGTGAGGAATCTGTTCTTAGTGGTTGATTGTTTAGTTCTATCAGTTGACAACTGTGATTTCGATGAGTAAGAATCTCCATAGGCATTCTATTAATTGAATTTGAGCAGCTTAAATAAATACTCTCTAGCATGCTTATTTGAGATAGGGAATACTTATTTTGTTTATTTATCAAATGTATTTGCCACCTGTCTCACAGTTAACTTTTTTTTTTAACTTGGAAACATATTTACTTGAAAGTAAGTTTGATGAGCTTCAGAACCTTAAAGAAAGTGCATTTGGTATAGGGGTTAAGAATATGGGTTATAAAAGGTACTAAGATTAGATATTAGGAGAATTTACATGAAACAATTCTAAGAGTATTGTTCTTAAATTTGAATTTTTATCATGGTTTGTTCTAAAATTCATAGTGTGATGTTAGGGCATGGGTCTTCAAACTTGGCCCTTTTATGACTTGTGGACTTCAACTCCCAGAATTCCTCAGCCAGGTACACTGGCTGAAGAATTCTGGGAGTTGAAGTCCACAAGTCATAAAAGGGCCAGGTTTGAAGACTCCTGTGTTAGGGATACCAGGGTATGATTATTGAGTGTCAAGCATAGGGTAGCTATGATGTCTCTCTGCATATGTTTCTTTCATTTCAGAACAGGATTCCTAGGACCAAAGGACAAGCGAATGGTTCTTTTCCTCCGAGGATTGCTTGGCTCTGGTGCAATGATCCTTGTTTATTATGCTTTCCAAGTGATGCCTCTTGCTGATGCTACCGTCATTACATTCAGCAGCCCGGTTTTTACATCCTTCTTTGCCTGGATCTTCCTCAGAGAGAAATACAGTCTCTGGGACCTTCTTTTCACCCTGATTACAATCACGGGAGTAGTGCTTATAGCAAGGCCACCTTTTCTATTTGGATCCAGTGTTCTTGACATGGAAGAAAGTTACACAGATCACCTTAAAGGAACTATAGCAGCCATTGCAAGTGCAGTAGCCGCTGCCTTAACTTTTGTGATCCTAAGAAAAGTGGGAAAATCCGTCCATTACTTTTTGTCCATTTGGTATTATGCAATAATTGGGCTGATTGTGTGTATAATAGCACTTTTTATAATGGACACGTGGAGTTTGCCCAATTGTGGTATAGACAGATTTCTCCTAATATCAATTGGATTGTTAGGACTTGGCGGTCAGATATTTCTTACTAAAGCATTACAGATTGAAAAAGCTGGTCCTGTTGCTATAATGAAAACCATGGATGTGGTGTTCGCTTTTATTTTTCAAGTCCTTTTTCTTAATCATATACCAAGATGGTGGACAGTGGGAGGTGCTCTTTGTGTGGTAGCCAGTAGTTCTGGAACAGTTATCCGCAAGTGGTATCAAAATTCCAAAAGAAGCACAGAACAGAAAATTTAAACCACTAGGCGCTCTGTCATTGTTAAACAGAACAAAGTATTATGATACTTATTTTAAATAATTCATCAATTGGCCAGTTCTCTTTTGACTATGTGTTCATTATCTAGGTAAGAATCCTCACCATAACCAGCTTGTTTTATATCAGGGATGAATCTAAACAAGAAGAAAGATTGTTTTGTGTGCCAAATTTGCCTTGTTTAGCAGCCTTTGTGCCTTGCAAATACAGCAATTTCATGACAGGTTATGAGTATTTTATCCTTTAGGTTAAAAAAAGTTGCAAAACCAAAATGCCACAAGACTTGCCTAAATGTTTAGAAAATAGGTTTTGCAACCTAACTGTAATTTCTTATGTAAAGCATCCCTGTTACATGTTTTCATACAGCTGATTCCTTAGCACCAATTTATGCACGATAAAAACTATGACAAAGGAAGCACTATGAATTTGCATATCCTCCTTCTCCACCTCTTATAACTTGAAAAGCGTAACCAAACTCTTAACTTCTAAATCATTCCTAAAGTGGGATTTGTAAAGTATAGAATTACATGTTATTTCACAAATTAAATTGAAATAGATGCAATTTTGGTTTCACAGAGGAACTGGGGAAAATTCAGTCGTTTATGCTGTATTTTCCAATTTTCATTCAACTTGATATGTTGGTTGCAACATCTGAAAATTGTTTTTAGTCCATTGACTTCTACAGGGTGAATATAATTGGCTATAATATGCCAATTGCAGCAGATAATGATCTGTAAGTGCTTTGGATATAAACATGAGGTGCTTTCACTGTGCCCACTTTGAATTTTAATTTAGGTAACTTTACATTTATATAAACTAATTTGACTGCATATGATATTGTATGACTGAATCATGCAGGTCACAATGTTAAAATTACACTGCATCGCAGCCTTATAAACTTTTAAAATATAAAGTAGAATTACACATATTGTACAAAACTTCCTTTTACAATACTCAGAGCATCAGTTTTATTATTTTAGTGTAGTACATTAACTAAATTCAGATTGGTCTCTTTTCAGCTGCAAGTGGGAAAATTAAGACTTGTTTCTTTTTGTCCATTAAGTCTTTATAGAACAGATTTTTTTATTTAAAAAGTTATGAATACTTTTGATATAATTATGTCTTTTATTTTGTTTAAACATTTTATTGTATTTGTAGAGATGTAAACTATGTGTCTTAAATATATTATTTCTGAGTAGAAGGAGTGAAAGCCATATTGTGTTATGGTTGTGTGCAATGTTCTGTGCATGGAACAGTTGTTTTTGATGGCCCATACCTGAGCTGACCCATTTTGAGTAACCCATTTTGGGGCTCTGTACATGGGGGGGGGGAAGGCAATTTTGATCCTGGAAAAAGGAATTGTGGGTGAAGATGAGGATGAGGAGGCCTGAGGAGGAGGCCAAGGATGGAGGCAACTAAACAACAGGAAATGGGAAGCACAGACTGGACCATGGAGACACTGTATTGGACATGGGCCAGCTGAGAAGAAAGAGAAGACCCTTGATAGGGCAGGTGGGCTAATCAGATATGCTGTGCTAGAAGCTGATAAGGGGAGAGAGGAAAGGATACCCGCTTCCCTATTTACCTTTAATTTCACCTAAGCCATGAAACAATCAAAATGGTCCAGGGCTTGGGTCTACTCAACCACATATGGTCCAGAATAGTTCAGTAGAAATTCCAGAATGTGGGAGTTTGTTCTGAGTTTGAAAGCATTTTCTTCTTTTCATGCATAACTTCCTACTACTACTCAACTACTAAAATTCAAGTCACGGAATAAATTGAATGAAATCCCCCAACATCTGTCTGCCAACAGAAGGGACATCCTTGATAGAACATTATCTCTGTCCTACTACAACTCCCTCTCGTGTCCTCTAGAGCTGCACTACAGATACGTACTGAATGGGGAGAAAAGATAGGAGAAATCACTTGATCAGGAAGATGTCTGCTTGCTCAGTGCATAGCGGAACCCAACGATTACTTGTGTCAAGGGCCATTTCTTTTCAGAGAAACAGATTGTAGCCATCTGCAATACTATGCATTTAAAAAATATATTTAAGCAATATTCCTGTACAATTATAGCATTATTTGTTTATCAAATGTTCCATTTAAAATGGTAATTTTGTTACATATTAAAAATATAAATAAAATATTAAAAATATTATGAACCAAAAGTGTGCAGCCTGAAAAAAATAATTAAAAAATAATAATCCTCAAATTATATTAACATTGCTACACGATATTTAATGCAGATATGCTGGTCAACGTTATCAGGATTGGTGTGTCAATTGAAATCCAGTTATTTTAACTGATTAACTGATTTATGTCTCTGATAATTCCAAGAGTAATTGTAGTCTAGTAGTAAGTGTCCTATTTCAGTTATTACTCTGAAGATGTGAGTTTGTACAAGGTTCCCTTTCAAAAGAGAAGAAAACATTGATAAAAGTGTTATTCAGACTGAGTATTTTGTATACCTACAACCAGTAAACCAAGACCTGGGCAAAGATTACGTAGTCCTAGGGCATATCCACAGAGCCAGGACCAAGAAGTTATATTGAGCTTTTGCAAAAGACATGTTCTTACTCTGGGGCTCTCTTTCATGACCAGCCCTCTTTGAGGAGGACTGAAGATGGATCCTGACGGTGTTTTCCATGTGACTATGTTCCATGGAGGGACTTTTCAGAAGATTGGCATCCTGCTGGGCCCCAGCTGGCCTACTGCAGGAGCATCTAGCCAGAGCATCCTGTGCTTCCATGGACAATGTTGCTTTGGCTGCCGGAAGGATGGGACACCTCATCAGCACTGCCTGTCTCTTTTACAGGTAATCCTCATTTGGTGACTGCAATTAGTTTTGGCAAAATGGTTGTTAAGCAAACCACATGATACAGAGAACTGAAGAAGCTTATTGAATGAGAACCAAAATGTTTTCAAAGGGAAAAAAAACCAAGAAAGTCCAGTTACCTTTTGGAAAAAGCAACTTTGGGACAACTATGATCTGGATGATTGCGAATCTCCATAGACATTCTGTCTCATTCAGGCTAAAGTTCTCCCCTACAGTATCCTGTGCCTCACCTGGGCTTTTCCCCTTTTTTTACCCCATTGCAGGGCAGAGAAATTGTTCAAACAAGCAATCTCTTCCTGAGCTACTTTTCTCCACAGTGCCTCTCCCTAAAACTTGGAAGTTAATAAGCTCAGCCCTTTGACCTTGATTAGTTGAGTAGAGTCTTTTCCCCAGCTGGTGATGCTGACTGACCAAACCTTAATTGGTTTCACATGAAGCCTTTTGTTGTGACAAATGCCTGCATTGGTTATATTCGTACACGCTTACTTGTTTGTACAGTACTTGTTGGTTTGTTCATTTGCTTGTTTACTTATTAGAATGCTGACTATACGGAAGAGTGACTGCACATTTATCAGGAAGTCAATATTTCCATCAGGGCACAAAACAGCACTCCTGCTAAATACATTACAGGCTTTCAGTAAAGAAATTGAAGTGGGCTAAAGTGCACATTAAAAAGAAGAATCTGTGTTGGAATTAATTTAGGAATATCCAGACAATGTGTGAAACATTTAAATACCTTACATCCACCCTCCCATTCTTGTCCTTTTCTTTACCATTTTTGCTATCAGAATGATCTAGGAAAGAAAGCAGGAAGCTTTCTGGCATTTTTTTGTTCCGCCATGATTATGCTGTGGTTGCAGAAGAGCTGGATTGCTCTGCCCACCATTTTCTCTCAATATTTGATAGAGTCATCTCATCCATATGCTCTAAAAGATAGGGAGACAATTCATAAAACCTACATAGGGATTTTATATTTCAGTTCTTATTCTACATAGGTTGATTGTACAGGTAAGCCTTAACAATCATTCAATGGCACTGAAAAAAGTGATTTATGACTGTTTTAGATGGAAAGCTTTTTTTTTAAATGCCACAGAATATGATCATTACTCAAAAGTGATTCAGTGTCTGGGAAAACTAAGTCACCTGAATGTTTTAAATGCCAAATTGGTCCAGAGTACGTTTTGCACAGCATATGTTTCCATTTTTATGAACTGGCATTTTTGTTGGTGTTCATTTATTGTTGTTTTGAATATTATCTCTTTCATATAGCTAACATCAGAGTCTCTGGGGAGGGAGTAACCCAGTGGTGGTATTAAAATATGTGAGCAACCGGTTCTCTGTGTGGATGCCGCTTCCGGAAGTCCATTCTGGGCCTGGGCAACAAAAAATTAGCTACCGGTTCTGCCGAAGTGGTGCGAACTGGCTGAATCCCACCACTGGAGTAACGACATTCTACTGCCCTTGGTTAAACTCATCCAATCCACAAGATTAAAATCTGGGCTCCCAATCTTGTGAAGGTTGGGAGATTAGGCTGGCCAGTTGTACGTTTCATGAGTCAACATGAGACAGTGATGGATAGAGAGTCAAGTCCTTTGTTCAGTCCCTATTAAAATACCTGAAGAGGACTTAAATGATAGTCATATTAGTAAATATTGCAAAATACTTAATGGCAGGTGAACACAGTACAAAAAATATGATAAATGAAACATTTTAATCCCTTCTAAAGGTGACTTTGCAAAACAATGACTTCCACTGAAGTCCTTAAAGTTTATCATGTTAAAAAGGAAAAATATTCTGAATAGGAAAGCCAAATTTAAGAGTACTGCCTTGCATCTTTGCAGGGGTGGCAGCATAACTTGGTTGAGAATGTGTTCAGGTTAACCAGTATTTTAATGAAAAGCATTTTCCCTTCTAACTGCACTCTTCAGAAACTACAGTTTCTCTTTTCAGTTTCATTTTTATAGGGGTTTTAACTTTATGTCCTTTTTCCTTACAGATTATGATGGAAAGAAAATAAAAATATTCAATATAATAGTTTCCAGTAACTTTTAGCACTGAAAGTCCTTGCATGCACAATACTGTGGTGGCATTCTTGGTACAGCCTATCCAGCATTTCATGAGAATGTATATATTCTATATATTAATATATATGCTATCAATGAATTACCTTTCAGTGTAATTGTACGTATAAAATAATTAGCTTTTTCATTGTCTCTTTTAACTTTTCTCATAAATGTGTATTTTTATAAAGAATCACACTTTTCTGGTTTTGTTTCTTCACTAAATTTAATTTAGAGACATTTTTCCTAACCTATACTGGCTTAATTCCCAGCTGGAGAATTCTGGGAGTTGAAGTCACCACATCTTAAAGTCATCAAAGTTAAGAAACACAGAACTAGAGGACTGCTGATGAGGTGAATTGAATAGACAATATAGTTTAAATTATTTGTAAACTTTTCTTTCCAGAGGTAAATAGCCAGCTATAAATCATTTTCCAAAACTTGTTTTACTAGACTCTAGTTTACTATATCCATATGTAGTGATTGGGCCTTACAGTTTGGCTGTACTGCTGAAGCAGAATAATTACCATTATCTATGGTGGCATAACCAAACAATTAGTTATCTCAGTGAAAAAGGAAACTGGTGGATAATTAGTGAAGAATTTGTCACAATATTTTATAAAATGTTTCTGAGATATAACAAGACTTATTACCTACAGATTGGAATATCTCAAAGTTGTATTTGATCTACCCAATATTTGTATGTTATTGTATTGCCAGCTGTACTGTTTTATGTGCTGAAGTCAACAGCTAGCAAATTTCCCTCTCTGAAGATATGTTACATTAGACACCTCAAATGGAAGTCATTTGAGTATCAGATTTTGCAATATATCAGGAAATTAAACAAAACATTCCTTGTCCTAGTTTCAGAATCTTTAGTGCACATTGTTAAACTATTTTTGTAGTTCCAGTACTTTAAAGTAGATTATTTTTAAAATAAACATTAATTCTTGAACCTTAGAAATGGAATGAATATTTTCATATCAGGTTTATATGAAATAAAATAGGTATAAAGAAACTCAAAAGTGTTATTTCTTTTCATTAATATCAGAATATTCTCAACACCCTGTTGAGAATATTAACCTGCACTCCGATCAAAATTTATCTCAGATTTCTGTCATGGAGCAGGGACTGTAAGGAAAACAAAATTCATCCTCAGTGAACTACATGTATTTGGCACTTTTTTCAGGTTATGAGATTTGTGTGAACAGTCACAGAGTATGCACAGAGTATGAACAGTAAACAGGGTGAACTAGAAATTCAGGGAAATGACGGCAGATATGATATTGTTGCCATTATGGAAACATGGTGGGATGAAACCCACAAATGGAACACACAGCTAGAGGGATTTAAATTATTTAAAAGAAACAGACCAAACAAAAGAGGAAGTGGAGTTGCTCTCTATATAAGAAATAACTACATCTCTACAGAAATAGAGCACAACAATGATGAAAACTGTCTTGAATGCATTTGGGTCAATATAAAAGGGGGAGGGGAAATGACATTGCCATAGGTGTATACTATAGGCCACCCAACCAAACAGAGGAAATAGATGCACTTTTTGCTAGTCAGCTAACTAAGGTATGTAGGAAGCACACCACAATAGTAATGGGGGACTTTAATTACCCTGACATCAACTGGGAGACAAACTCTGCACCAAGTGGAAGATCAAACAAATTCCTGACAAACCTAGCAGACAACTTTGTTTCCCAAAAAGTAGAGAAGGGAACTAGGGGATTAGCCATATTGGATCTAATCCTCACTAACTGTAAGGAACCACTTCAATCTACATCTTAAGAAAGCAGAACTCTTGGAAACAATCTCTTCCAACAGGAACTTTTATTAAGAGAAATTGATAGTAGGCATAATAGACAGGATCTGAGGGATTCCCTTACAAATCGATGTTTTAAAGTGTCCCTAAGCAAACTCCACCCCACAGTCCTTCCGGGCGATTCAGATCGGCAATTCTCTAGGTGTTAAATCCAGGAAAGATAACATCAATCCGGCTCCGTTGTGCACGATCATTCACCAGTTCTCCACACCTTATTTTGATGACGAAGAAATAACCCAGATTCTGGAGGTCTGTGTCTTTTCACCCCCCTTCCCTAGCTGCCCGGTACGGAGGAGAAGTTCAGAGGGGCATAGGATAAGAGGCAATTTGGCACATTGTAATGGCTAGCAGACACGCAGGTGAATAAACAAAAGGTTACTTTGTAGTGAATAGAGGAAGTGAAAGTCATAAACCCACATGCGTATTCCCCCCTCCCCCTTGGGAATATGGCAGGATCCAGGGGAGGGTAAGGATTGATTTTTAGATCAGAGAAGATAGATAGAAAGGAAATATAACTGGATTCTGACACTAACAGAGATGAAATGATAGAAGGTGTTGAAGCCACAGGAACCTAGGGGGGAAGTGATCATGCAATATTGGAATTCAACATTATGGAAGCACAAGCAATAGAACACAGTCAAACTAGAGTCTTGGACTAAGAGAGCTAATTTCAATAAAATTAGAGAGAGCTTGGGAAGGATTCCATGGATGAGAATCCTCAAGGGGAAAACAACTCAAGAAGCTTGGGAAATTTTGAAAAGTGAGATAATAAAAGCCCAGTCTAGCACAATACCAATAAAGAAGAAAAATAACAGCTCTCAAAAGAAACCAGCATGGCTGCATAAAGAACTCTCTGAGAAATTGAAATATAAAAAGGACAAGTATAAAAAGTGGAAAGAGGGGCACATAACTAAGGCAGAATATCAGCAAATAGCCCGAACCTGCAAAGATGAAGTGAGGAAAGCTAAGGCTCAAATGAACTAAGGCTTGCGACCAAAGTCAAAAATAACAAAAAAAGCTTCTTTCAACATGTAAAAAACAAGAAAAAAGTTAAGGAAATGATTGGTCCATTAGTGGGGGAAAGTGGCAAGAAGGTGACAAGCAACAGGGAGAAAGCAGAACTATTTAACTCGGTTTTTGCAACTGTCTTTACACAAAGGGAAAAAACAGTCCAACTTATCAAAAACAGTATCATAAAAAACAGATTAGAAACACAAGTTAAGATAGGCAAGAAAATGGTAAGTGAGCACCTGTCCAGTCTAGACGAGTTCAAATCACCAGGACCAGATGGATTACACTCCAAGGTTCTCAAGGAACTGGCAGATGTGATCTCAGAACCACTGAACTATATTTTTCAAAGATCCTGGAGCACTGGGGAATTACCAGAGGACTGGAAGAGCGCTGATGTAGTTCCCATCTTCAAAAAAGGGGAAAAAATAGATCCAGGAAACTACAGACCTATCAGCCTGACCTCAATACCTGGGAAGATTCTGGAAAAGATAATCAAACAATGAATCAGTGAACACCTAGAGGCAAACAAAGTCATTACTAAAAGCCAACATGGGTTTGTCAAAAACAGATCATGCCAGACAAATCTTATTGCATTCTTTGACCAAGTGACAAAATTAGTGGACCAGAGGAATGCTGTGGATATAATATATTTGGACTTCAGTAAGGCATTTGATAAAGTAGATCACAACCTACTACTTGATAAGATAGAAAAATGTGGGTTAGACAGCATCACCACCAGATGGATTGGTAACCTGCTGACCGGCCGTACTCAGCGTGTGGTCCTCAATGGAACTGCATCTACATGGAGGGAAGTGTGTAGTGGGGTGCCCCAGGGCTCTGTTCTAGGCCCAGTGTTCTTCAACATCATCAACGATTTGGACGAGGGGATAGATGGGGAACTCATCAAATTTGCAGATGATACCAAGCTGGCAGGAATAGCCAACACTCCAAAAGATAAGCTTAAGATACAGGAGGATCTGGACAGACTTGAACACTGGGCGCTATCTAACAAAATGAAATTCAATGGTGAAAAAAGTAAGATTCTACATTTAGGCAAGAAAAACCAAATGTACAGGTATAGTATAGGGGATACCTTGCTCAATAGTAGTAACTGTGAGAGGGATCTCGGAGTCCTAGTGGACCATCACTTAAATATGAGCCAGCAGTGTGCTGCAGCTGCCAAAAAAGCCAACACAGTGCTAGGCTGCATTAACAGAGGGATAGAATCAGGATCATGTGAAGTATTAAGCCCAAACTTTACAATGCCTTGGTAAGGCCACCCGTGGAATACTGCATCCAGTTTTGGTCACCACGATATAAAAAAGATGTTGAGACTCTAGAAAGAGTACAGAGAAGAGCAACAAAGATGATTAGGGGACTGGAGGCTAAAACGTGTAAGGAACGGTTGCTGGAATTGGGTATGTCTAGTTTAATGAAAATAAGGACTAGGAGTGACATGATAGCAGTATTCCAATATCTCAGGGGTTGCCACAAAGAAGAGGGAGTCAAGCTATTCTCCAAAGCACCTGAAGGCAGGACAAGAAGCAACGGATGGAAACTAATCAAGGAGAGAAGCAACTAAGAACTAAGGAGAAACTTCCTGACAGTTAGAACAATTAACCAGTGGAACAACCTGCCTCCAGAAGTGGTGAATGCTCCAACACTGGAAGTTTTTAAGAAGAGACTGGACAGCCATTTGTCTGAAATGGTATAGGGCAGTGATGGCGAACCTTTTAGAGACCGAGTGCCCAAACTGCAACCCAAACCCCACTTATTTATCGTCGGGTGCCAGATGGGCGTGGCCCACTGGGTGGGTGTGGTCTACTGGGTGGGCATGGCCAGCTCACCATCACTCGTGTCAGGGGCACTTGTGCGGGCCTGGGCAGGACTGGGGCAGATCTGAGGGTCTCCGGCGGAGGGGGGATGGGACTGGGGCGAGCGCCGGGGCATGGTTCATTGGAGGAGCCTCACTGAGCCTCAGGCAATGCAGGGGGCCCATGGATGGTGGCACGGACTGCCTGGAGCCCTGGGCAGCAGAGGTCAAGCACCCAGCCTGACCCTTGAGCTCCCATGGCACCAGGACCCCACAGCCCTGCCTACCCTAGCCGCACTTCCCTGAGGGGATGCCCAGCTGCGTTTACCTCCTCCTCAAGGCTACTGCTTCTATGCTCGCTCTCCTTGACCAGGTTGCTCATGGTGAGTGCAGGAGGGCAAATTGCATGGGTCAGAGGGAGGCCCACTCCCTCTCCATGTGAGGAGACCTGGCTTTGTAACCAAAGCATCCTCAGTAATAGGATGGGAGACCACAGGGGATGGCAAAAGGGCCACAGGGCTGCTGGTGGCCAAGTGCTAAGGCAGGACTTTCCTCAGGCCCTCCCTCCCTCTCATTCCAATCTCCCTGCCTCCTTCCCTCCTTCCCTCCTCCCTCCCTCCCTCCCCTCCTTCCCTGCCTCCCTCCTTTTCATTCCCATCTCCTTCCTTCCTCTTTCTCTCCCTCCTTCCCCTCCTTCCTCTCTCTCTCTTTTTCCCCCTTTCTCCAAAGTCCAAACACGTGTGTGCTACTTTCCTCGCTCTCCCTGTTCACGCTGCGCATGCCCACAGAAAAGGCTCTGTGATAGAGGATTAAACAGCTGGGTGATTTGGGGCCAGTCATTCTCTCTCAGCCCAATCCACCCTCCCAGGTGTGTTGTGAGGAAAATAGGAGGAGAAAGGTATGTTGGATATGTTCGTTGCCTTGAGCTATTTGTAAAAATAGTATAGGCGAGATATAAATAAAAATAAAATAAATTAATTCATTAAATAAATACTGGATTTCAGGACCTGTACTGATTTTCTAGACACGTAGGGAAACCAATCCAAAGTAAGCAGCAGGTTGCCTAGAAGAAGACTCCACTTTGCAAAAGATGAGAGAGAGAGAGACAGAGACAGAGAGACAGAGAGAGACAGAGAGAGACACAGAGAGAAGATTCCAAATGCTCATCTGTATGGAAATTCATCTTTTCCATCTCCAAGTGTAGTGATGCAAATATGAAAGTTGGATTAATTGAATGAATAGGAAATTAGAATGTAGATTCATTATAAGAAGCTACTTTGCTTTATTTATTGATAATTCATTTGTATTGAATTTAATTTGGCCTGTACCGTAGGATCAATGGAGATGGATATTAATTTTAAATTAAAGAAAAATCCATCTCCATTGGTCCTTCAGTACAGGCCCAATCATTCTTTCCTGTTCTGCAATAAAGTAAATAACAATACGCATAAACTTGTACATATAAGGCTAGCTTAAGTGGCATCTGGTTTTTTAAACAGTGTGTGCAAGGTAATGGGACACTGATCCCTTTGCTGGTCTTGGGAATCTTGGCAAGCACCTACTCTTGAATTTACTGTTCCTATTTGGTTCTTGGGCTGCCCATGTCCCATCACTATGTGGTAGTACTGATCTTCCAGCAGAAAAGATTAATATATTTCTAAGCATGCAGCCAAAAACTGAGCTCAGGAAGTGCTACTCTTGATTTTGTATGAACAGGTTGGATCTGCTTGAATAGAACACAATTAGTTCCTGCTCCTTTATCACTTCTTGAAAATAGAAGGCAATAAGAAATTGCACAAGCAACAGTCCATGGGCCAACAAACAGATTCTTTTTGAAGACCACTGGTACTAAAACAAGTCATGTCTTAATTATAGACTCTGGATTTAAACAGTCTTCCAAAGAGGTTAGCCATCTTAGACACCTTGAAGGCACCACTGCATAATGCCAATCAAATGATTGTACAATTTATTGCACACTTGCTTTTTGTGACTTATATCCCACCACTTCTCCACAGCAGCCATAGATCTGTCCTCCTCTTGAGGGTTACTCTGTGGGAATAGTGATTATATTCCCAAAATGCAAAAAAACAATTGTGGAAACTGTTCTGTTCTTGCAAAGCAGAAATCGAGACGAGGCAGGTTCACAACAAAGGATCTCTTTATTAAGTACATTCACAGAACAGAAGCAAGAACACAATGGCAACTGGCCTTTTTATACTCCCCTTGCAAGGGGATGCACCGCCAATCATTGCAGGCCATTCTCCCGCCTTGCGCATGCGTGCAAGGCTGGAGACAGCCTGTCTGGGTCCCGGGCAGACACGTGGTCTGTCCGGGTCTCTGCAACCTTCCTGCAGCCTTTCTGAGCCTTGCTGAATGACTCAGCAAGGCCCAGGACATAACACCCCTCACCCCTTGGATTAAACAATAAGTAAGCAAATTGTTTAACACTTCACATAAACACAACATGGCAGGCCGGTTAGCATGTTATACCGTCCACCTTACTCCTTGCAACCTATTACCTTCAGGTCCCAATGGAGTCCACGGACTTTCACTCTTTGACAATATTCGCACCGCAACCTACAATTGTTTTTGTATACCCCCTCAGATGGCGAGGACTAATACCCCTCCTGTATAGTGAACAGGGATCTTACATATTCCCCTAAATGCTTAGGAGGACCCTTGACCCGCTCTGATCTTCGTGGAGCCAGATTAGGTGCAGGTGCGATTGTAGGTGTGGGATTAGGAATAGGTGCCTGGAGTGCCTGCTCCCGGTTTGCACAAAACAAACCAGGACTTTGTCGCCCAGAAGACTCAGGGGTTCCCCCTGACTGCTGACTGGCTGGATCCACCAGACCCAAACCAGAGTCCCTTGGTGGGGTGGAGTTCCCCAGAATTCCATGGGACTCCTCTTGGGAGCACTGTCCCTCGAGCCCAAGACCAGCAGCAGGAGTACCCTGAGTAGCTGATTTACGGTCATTTGCCCCTAGCCAGGGACCTCTGCCAGAGTCAGGAGCCGCCTCCATGGCAAGACCCCCACCTGGGACACGTGTAGGAAGATTTGGATAAGCGCCCTCGTGGAGAGACTGTGGTCCACAATCATAATTGGGGTCTCCCTCCCTCCTGAGACCAGAGCCAGGAGCGGAAACGTGGCCAGGAAGCCTCTAGCGCACTTGGTCAATGTGGCATCTAAGCACACGACCATCCTCCAAGGCCACTTCGTAGGACAGTGGCCCAGAGACCTTGCATACCATAGCAGGTACCCAGATATGTCCATGCCCATAGTTTCTGGCCCATACCGGATCACCCACTTGGACTCTCCTAGGTGCCCGTGGTTGTGACACCTGTGAAGCCACCCGGTCTGGGTGCAATCTGTCCAGCTTCGTGATGAGTCTGCGACCCCAGCGGAGTTCAGCTGGGCTCTTCCCTGTAGCTGTGCAAGGTGTGGTGCAGTGTGCAAGGAGAAAATCGGCTAACCTGTGATGCCAGGGTCCTCGAGTGATTCTCTTTAATGCCTCCTTGATGGTACACACCATGCGTTCAGCCTGACCGTTGGTGGCAGGGTGAAAAGGAGCAGACGTAGCATGCCGGATCATGTTGGCTTGAAGAAAAGCCTGAAACTCAGAAGAGGTAAATTGGGGACCATTGTCTGAAACAAGGACATCAGGAAGACCATGGGAAGCGAAGATTCCTCTGAGCACCTGGATGGTCCTGGCAGTAGTAGTGGAGGATACAGGAACGACCTCTAGCCACTTGGAATGGCTATCCACGAGGAGAAGGAAGAATTGCCCCTGAAAGGGCCCAGCATAGTCAATGTGTACGCATGACCATGGAGTGAGTGTCTCCTCCCACCTATGTACAGGGGCCTGGGGCATCTCAGGCCATGACTGTTGGCACACTTGGCACCCCTGAACCTGGGCCTCGATGTCCTTATCGAGTCCAGGCCACCAAAGATGGCTACGCGCAAGCGTCTTCATCCTCACAATTCCCGGATGTCCCTCATGCAGAGAGAGCAAGACTCTAGTCCTCAATGAGGCCAGGATGACTACCCTGCTACCCCACAGGATACACCCTTTGAAAGTGGAAAACTCATGTTTCCTACGCCAGAAACTTTGGAATTCTGTACCAGGATACGTGTCAGGCCATCCTGACAATACCCATGTCAGCATGCGTGTAAGCATGTGATCAGTGGCAGTTTCAGCAGCCACATCCCTAGCATTGAGGGGAGATTCAGGCAATTCCTGAATGGAGAGAATGTGTACAGCAGGAGCAGGGTCTGCCTCTATTTGCTTCAGAGGTAACCTACTTAGGCCATCAGCGTGGCCCATCTCTGTCCCTGGTTTGTGAATCAGGGTGTAGTCATAAGCTGACAAGAAAATTGACCATCTCAGCATTCTGCGGGAGATGATGTATGGGGTCTGCTTGTTGGTTGTAAACAAACCCAGCAAAGGCTTGTGGTCAGTGTAGACCGTGAAAGGGCGGCCATACAAGAAATCATGAAATTTCTTGATGCCTGAGACTATTGCCAAGGCTTCTCTGTCAATCTGCGCGTAATTACGCTCTGCAGATGAGAGAGTTCTGGAGTAATAGGCCACAGGGACCTCCCATCAGCCTTGAGATGACTTAACACTGCTCCTACCCCATAAGGGGATGCATCACATGCGATGCACACAGGCAATTGCTCATTGAAATGCGCCAGGACCGCATTTGAAGATAGCAAGGCCTTGACTTCTTTAAAAGCCCTTTCATGGACATTTGTCCATTTCCATGGAGTCTGCTTGTCCAAGAGCCGGTGTAACGGCTCAGCCACTGCAGCCTTGTGGGAGAGAAATGAATGATAAAAATTAAATAGGCCCAAAAAAGCCTGGAGTTCAGCTTTTGACTGGGGACTTGGGGCCAGTTGAATGGCCTGGAATTTAGACTCTGCAGGGTGGATGCCTTCAGCATCAATACGAAACCCTAGAAATTCAGTGGATGTTACACCAATTTTACATTTGTCTTGCTGTAACTTCAGCCCAGCTTGGCGGAAACGCAGCAAGACAGCTCTCAGCCTTTCAGCCAAGTTCTCAGATGACTCTCCTGCAACGAGGACGTCATCGAAATAAGGGCAGACCCCAAGAATACCACGGAGCGTTCGCTCCATCACCCCTTGGAAAATGCCAGGGGCTACATTGACCCCAAACTGCAGCCTTTTTACTTTAAAAGCCCCTCTGTGAGTAACTATAGTTTGGGCCTCAGCTATTGCCTCATCAATAGGTAACTGTTGGTAGGCCTGAGCTAAATCAAGCTTAGCAAAGACCTTTCCCCCTTTCAGTGAGGCCAGAATGTGGCTCACCACAGGCACTGGATATGCATGCTGCTGCAAGGCTTTGTTTAGAGTGCATTTATAGTCCGCACAAATTCGGACTTCACCATTGGCTTTTAATGGTGTCACTATGGGGGTTTCCCATGGACTAGAATCCACAGGTTGCCCGGGACCTGACAGGCTGTCTCCAGCTTTGTGCGCATGCGCAAGGCGGGAGACTAGCCTTGCATTGATTGGCTGACGCTGTCCCTTGCAAGGGAGTATAAAAGGCCCTGGCACCATTTTGTGTTCTGTTCTGTTTGTGATCTCAATAAAGAAGTTGTGTTTGTTACTCCTGCCTCACCTCGATGTCTTTTCTTCGGAAACAGAACAGGTTCTTTCTTGAAAATGTAGCTTGGCTTTAATTATTCAGCCTTCAATGATTTCAGCTGGATTTGTGTGGTGCTTTCATTGAACAAATGACAGCTGATGATCAAATGACGCAACTAAGTGAAATCATATGATACTGATTCTCAAACCACCTTGTTCCCTGCTTTTGAGCTTCTGGCCAAATTCAGTCACATTTCATAGCCCTGGATTTGTTGGGAACCAAATACTTAACAAATTGCATCAGCTGATCCATGATTTTAAATCCTCTGGAAAACCCTGCTTATGGACTATTCATGGGAATGGTGCACAGCAGAAAGATCCCAGAAGTTACTGAAATGGCAGTACCCTGACTGTATAATTATGATCAGTCAGGCTTTATAACTTTAATCTGCTTCAAACATTTTTCTCATTGGGGGATTATTCATGCAAATCTTTTGCATGTGTCTATAAAACACTGACCTTTACTCTTTTGGGAAGAAATTGTGGTATAAAATCATCATCTAGAAACATAATTTGGTGTCAGTAGAGAACTCAAATTTGTTAGAATGAAGGTGGAACCCACCTTATGAGCTAAGTTCTCTTAGGTTCTGCCAATTACCATAAAGTGTGCTACTCTATATTCGACAAGTCATAAAAATGCTGACATATTTAAAACAATTTCTGAGTTCCTATATAGCCAAGGACTTTTCTTATCTCAGCTGCTGATAAGAACTTCATGTTTCTCCAATCTTAAGGACAGAGGTCAAAGCTTAGGGAACAGAGGCCTGCTGGAATGGAAGGAAAAGTGGAATTAGGAGAAGAGAGAGCCTAGAAAGGGTTTTTACTGTTTTATTGGATTGTTATATATGGCCCAGAGTCACTTTCCGTGAAATGGGCTGCTATATAAATTTGATTTATAAATAAGGGACACTATACAGTACAGGGGCAGATAATTCCAAGTTTACATACTATGATGTCGCTGTCTAGGATGAAATTCGGATGAATGCGAATGTGCAGCAGCGTTTAGGACTGCTTCTGTTCTGAGTTAATAAACTTGTTGTTTGAGCTCTCTGCCTCATTCAATGCCTAAAGAACTGAAGATATAACAGTGGCGATGAAGGTGGGATGCGCTGCTTCATTGAGAGAGCTTGAAGTCACTAGGGGGTGAGGTCAGCACAGAGCCTGACAGAAACTACGTTCCCCCCCCCCTCGGTCTGCCAGCAAGCCATGCTGGAGACCACCACGTCCTAAGGATCCGTCCTAGGGCCTACACAGAAGCCAGCAGCGCAAGGCATTGAACGAAGACACAAACCACCATGGCGAAGGTCGGGAAGCTTGAAGAATTCGACGTAACTCACCCGGAGAGATGGGCGTCCTACATCTCCCGTGTCGAAAATTACCTCCACGCCAACCAGGTCACCGAAGATGGATTGAAGGCTGCGACACTCCTCTGCATGTGCGGCCCTGCCACCTTCGACATTACAGAGAACCTGGTCACCCCGGCGCCGCTCGAGTAGGTCACCTACGTGGACTTGAAAAAAAAGCTCTGAGACCACTTTGAGCCCAAGTTATCCGTTGTAGCGTGGAGGCACGCTTTTGAGCAGCGGGAGCAACTACCCGGCGAGTGTGCAACAGAATTCATTGCCACTCTTCGTCAAGCGTCCCGACTCTGCAATTTCGTGGATTTGGAGGAGAGACTATGAGACTGCTTAGTCTGCGGACTCCGGAATCAAGAGCTCCAACAAAAACTGTTCGCTAAGGAGACTCTCTCGCTACAAGAGGCCTTGAAGGAGGTCATGGCAGACGAAGCCGCCGGAGGGGCCGTTAAAGCGCTGCGGCCCTCCAAAAGCGTGCCAAGCACCAAAGCCATCCACCACAAGGACGCCGAGCGGATGGAAGACACTGACTCAGACTATGAAGTCGACCACCTATGAAAGCAACCGGAGAAGGGAACAGCTGGGAAGGCAGTTCCATTCCTTAAATGCATGGGCTGCGAAGGCCGCCATCAATGCACGGATTGCTGATTCCGAACTGCAACTTGCCGGGCCTGTGGCAAGCCAGGCCACATCGCCGCCATCTGCCGAGGTCGTCAGAGGGACCGCCTGAAAGAAGACGCATTCAGGAGAGGTACCGGGGCCCCGGGTGAACACCGAGTAGGGTTCTGCTCCAGCCGAAGGAGCGTATTCTGCACTGGTGCCCATTGCTCCCTAAAGCAGAAGCTTAGACTACAGGTCAAGCTTCAGGGAGTGCCATGCAAGATGGAACTGGACACGGGCTCAGTCATGTCCATCATTTCACAACGAACATTCAGGCACCTATGCCATCGTAGCAACAGATGGGCCAAGCTCCGGCCCTCTAATCTACTACTCACAGACTTCCAAAACTCCCGAGTGGTGGTCAAAGGCGAAGCCATAATTCTGGTGGAATTCAAGGGGTTCAAGGGGCCACTAGATGTCATAGTGGTGGAAGGCCAACGCACGAGCCTCATAGGGCTCAATTGGTTTGATGCATTGGGCATTCAAGTAACCGGCATTCACCAAACACAAGCGGCAGATCTGCCTGCAGTCTGCCAAGAGTTCGCGGATGTCTTCAGTTCTAGTCTAGGGGAGTACAGGGTCCTCCGTTCGCCCTCAAGCTTGATCCTATGGTAACTCCAATACAGATCAAGCCTCGTAGAGTGCCTTTCGCATTGAAACCCAAAATCGATGCAGAGCTGGATAAGCTAGTGGAACAAGGGGTATTGCAGCCCGTAGACAGTGGGGTGTGGGAAACCCCCACAGTAACGCCATTAAAAGCCAACGGGGAAGTGCGAATATGCGCTGACTATAAGTGCACCCTCAACAGGGCACTTCAATAGCACGCGTACCCTGTACCAGTTGTCAGCCATATTTTGGCATCATTGCAAGGAGGCCGCGTGTTCGCCAAATTAGATTTGGCACAGGCCTATCAACAACTGCCCGTGGAGTAGGCCACGGCGGTAGCCCAGACCATTGTCACCCATAGGGGGGCTTTTAAGGTTAAGCGCCTACAGTTCGGGGTGAGTGTAGCCCCAGGGCTGTTCCAGGGAGTGATGGAGCGCACGCTCAAGGGAATTCCAGGGGTTTGCCCCTACTTCGATGATGTCCTCATTGCTGGGGAATTGGTTTAGATTCTGGCTGAACAGCTTAAGGCCGTCCTTCAGCGGTTCTGCGACGCGGGACTTAAACTAAAAAAAGAAAAGTGCAAGATCGGGGTAGAGTCAACCGAGTTCCTTGGTTTCCGCATCGATGCCGAAGGCATTCATCCGGCAGAATCCAAATTAAAAGCAATCCAGCAGGCCTCAAGGCCGAAGTCAAAGGGAGAGCTTCAGGCTTTCCTAGGCGTTTTGAATTTTTACCATGTCTTCCTCCCAAACAAGGCCGCAGTGGCAGAGCCGTTACACCGGCTCTTGGATAGACAAGCTCAGTGGCAGTGGACCAGTGTCCACGAAAGTAGCTTCCAAGCAGTCAAATCACTGCTGTCGTCGAACTCAGTTCTCACTCATTTCAATGAGCAGCTGCCTGTCTGCATTGCATGTGATGCATCCCCATATGGGGTTGGGGCTGTGTTAAGCCACTTAATGGCTGATGGGAGGCATAAGCCCATCGCGTATTACTCCAGGACCCTATCGTCCGCAGAGCGCAACTACGCGCAAATTGACAAGGAGGCTCTGGCCATTGTGGCCAGAGTTAAAAAGTTCCATGACTACTTGTATGGCCGCCAGTTCACGGTCTTCACGGACCACAAGCCACTCCTAGGGTTGTTCACCACAAACAAACAGACACCTCAGATTCTGTCTCCTTGAATGCTGAGGTGGTCTATCTTCCTGTCAGCCTACAGCTACAGGATGATTTACAAACCGGGCAAGGAAATGGGCCATGCAGATGGCCTGAGCAGGTTGCCCCTGCCACATGTGGAGCCAGATCCAGCTCCGGCTGCACACATCCTGGCTATCCAGGAACTGCTGGAATCTCCCCTTCATGCTGGGGACATAGCTGCTGAGACAGCAGCTGACAAAACGCTGAGTCATGTGCTAAACTGGGTACACACAGGATGGCTGGACAAATGTCCAGGGCCAGAATTTCAGAGTTTCTTCATGAGAAAAGATGAGCTTTCAGCTCATAAGGGGTGCATCCTTTGGGGAAGTAGGGTCATAGTCCCGAGCTCTTTAAGGGACCCGCATGCAGAAACTCTAGGCCCAGGGTCCTAGAGTTTCTGCATGAGGGTCATCCGGGAACAGTCCGGATGAAGGCACTTGTGAGGAGCTACCTTTGGTGGCCAGGGCTAGATAAAGCCATCGAGTATACGGTTGCTACACGTGCCAGCAATCCAGACCGGAGATGCCGCAAGCCCCTGTCCACCGATGGGAGGACACACACACACCGTGGTCAAGAATCCACATCGATTTTGCCGGGCCCTTTCAGGGACAGCTGTTTCTAATAGTGGTAGATAGCCATTCTAAATGGTTAGAGGTCGCACCAGTCCCTACTATGACCACTGCCAGGACCATCCAGGAACTGCGCAGAATCTTTGCAACACATGGACTTCCAGACGTGTTGGTCTCTGACAATGGGGCTCAGTTTACCGCTTCTGAATTCCAGTCTTTCCTCAGGGCAAATCTAATACGGCACGCCACGTCAGCTCCCTTTCACCCGGCCTCGAATGGCCAAGCGGAACGCATGGTCCGCACAACCAAGGAATTACTAAAACGGATTGTCACAGGGGATTGGCACCACAGACTGGCAGATTTTCTACTCTGCCAGCGCACAACTCCCTGTACCGCCACGGGCAGAAGCCCTGCCGAACTCAGATGGGGCCAACGTTTGATCACCAAGCTGGACAGGCTGCACCCCGACTGGGTTGCCTTGGACTCTGCTCAGCCAAAGGCACCTCAGAATTTGCAAGTGGGTGACCGGATTTGGACCCGGAATTACGGGCAAGGGGCTTTGTGGGTGGCAGCCGTGGTTGTTAAGGTGTCGGGATCACTCTCTTATGAGGTGGTCCTGGAAGATGGGCGAGTCATTCGCCGGCACATTGACCAGCTGCGTCGGAGGCTAGCGAACCAATTGCTGACTCAGGCCTCTCAAGAGGGCCGCACGCAAGGACCGTGCGACAGCGGCCCAACAGAGGAGCTTGCACGCTCCAACAGAACTCTTACTCAAGGAGATGGGGAAAAGGCCATAGGAGAGCTTCCCCTGGACAGACAGACAGTATCCGCTGAACAGGACTGGCAAACTGCACTGAGGGACAGCCCTGCAGACTTTGCTGCACGATTGGACTTTGGTTTGGGCCGACCGGGACTGGCCAGCCAAAGGGACCCGAGTCAATCTGACTTCACTGGACTTCAGAGTCCTGGCCTACCCAGCCGGGCAGGCGAGCGGGTAGACCGGGAGATCCCTGCAACCCCTAGACGTTCAGAACAGTCAAGAAGGCCGCCTAAATATCTGCAGGATTATGTCCAGCAATTGAGAGTTTGAGCCATCTAGGGGGAAGGGGTGTAATGTATTGGCCACAACTGTTTTAAATCACTTGCTTAATGTCTGACCTACATTTCTGTATTGTTTAACAGTTGCTGTTACTGAAAGCCAGACTGGCTCTCTCCAAGCTGATAATGAGGTTTGGGGTGGGAAACTGTTATTTTAAATCTATTGGTTGCCACCTAGAGGCTAACTGTATAAATAGCTGTGCAGCAGCCTTTAGGGCTGCTTCTCTTCTGAGTTAATAAACTTGTTGTTTGAACTCTCTGCCTCATTCAATGCCTAAAGAACTGAAGATATAACATTAATCTTATGAACTCTCAAGCTTCCTCCTTCCGTTATATATTCAAGTTGGACAGTATTTAATATTTATTTGTTACGTATATGTAGGGGTGTGGGTCTATACATATGTTGTATATAGTATGTTTAGGTGTGTGTCATGTATGTGTTTCACTTTGAGAGCGGGCAACTAAATTTCATTTTTTGATGTGTGCCATTGTGCCCACAGTAAAAAAAATGACAATAAAGGTTATCTTATCTTATTCAACCAGAGGCACAATTCATGATAATGGTATTCTGTATGGGTCCAGCCATGAAGCCACATTGCAGTGGTCCTTCTTTGAATCATAGCATCTACCAAAAAGAGTTTTCATGTACCCCCAAAGCCACTTCATGCTGGCTGCAGAATTCTGGGAGTTGAAGTCCAGACATTTTGAAGTTGTCAAGTTTGAAAAACACTGCTGTACTGCCATCCAGTGGTGTAAGTAAACAAGTTGAGAATTTAGAAGATGCTTTTATAGAAGTGATTAGGTATACTAGTTTTTTGTTTTCTCTTCTGTTTTTTTCTTTCTCCATCTCTCAGCATACATAGACTTGCTAGAAATTACTTTGGAAGAACCACGTGGCATGAAACATATTGTTGCAATTACTGGCCTTTAAAAAGCCCAAATTACTTCTGTTTCCTAAGACCATTGTAAGATAAGAGAGCTATGTTAATCTATGATGGGTGAAAAAATCAGAAGTCTGATAGGACCTTTTCCAACCAACAGATTTTATTAAAAGGTATAAACTGCAGCTCATGAAGGTTTATGCCTTTGAATAAAATTTGTTAGTCAGAAAACGTACAAACACATTCCTGATTTATAGATGCTTTGGTAAACATACCTTGAAGGGTATATACCCGTGGTGGCGAACCTATGGCACCCACACCATCACCCCAGTCCTAGGCCTTCAGCTGAGTTTTATAAAACCTTTTCGCTTTAGGCCTCCGCCACTGTGTGCAAAAAAAAAAAAGGTTCAATCAATCAATCAATTTCAACTTCTTGCGGGGAAAAAAAAGATCTCGCAAAGTTGGAATTGATTGATTGAACTTTTTAGTCCCACCCAGTCTGCCATTACCACTGAAGCCACACCCACCTAATGGGCCATGCCCACCTAATGGGCCACGCACACCCAATGGGCCACGCACACCCGGCACCCGACGATACATAAGTGGGTTTTGGGTTACAGTTTGGGCACTCGGTCTCTAAAAGGTTCGCCATCACTGGTATATACCCATGGTGGCGAACCTATGGCACACATGCCACAGGCGGCACGCAGAGCCATCTCTGGTGGCATGCGTGCCATTGCTGGGCCAAGCTGCTCCCTCCTCCTCTCCGTGCATGTGCAGCTTCCGTGCATGCGCAGCTCTCCTTGCATGTGCAGTCTGGAAATAGGCGAGAGGCTATAAAAGGAGCAACTTTCGGTGGAAGCAGCATTTGCTGCAGCGAGCGAACGAGTGAGCACAAGTCGGAGCGGACAGCGAGCAAGCGAGTGAGCGAGCATGAGCCGAGTAAGTTTCAGCGGCTGGCCACGCAGGGGAGGAGGAGGAGGAGGGGCAGCAATGGCGGCGGCAGCGAAAGGCATGGGGCGTGGGGGGTGAGGGGTGGCTTCCCTGCCCTTAACCGGTCTGTGATCCCACCTGCCAGGCGGGGAACCGGCGGATCATCAAGCCACGCGGGCCTATGCTGCCCGCTCTGGGGTCCTCTTCTCCTTTCGCAGCCTTTGCCCGGAGGCTCCCACCCCTCTCCCCTTCATGTACATCGGACCGATCGGAGGAAAACTTCTGCAGCTGCGAAGGTGGAAGGTGGGTTGCCGCCACGGTCAGTGTCATCGCAGTTGCCGCGCCTGAGGGTTGGCCTCTTTCCGCACCACCAGTTTCCCTCCCCAACATGTGGGCCGGGTACCCGAGAGGCAGCAGTTCCACGTGCGTCCCCGTGAGCGAGTGCGCCCCTGCCCTGCCAGGCAAGCAGAGCTGCGGCAGTTGCCCGCCTGCACTCTTTTGCCGCAGATGCCATGGCTCCGCTTGCCTGGCAGGGTGAGGTTGCACTCGCACACGAGGACGCACGTGGGGCTGCTGCCTCACTTTCCGTGCCGTGCCGTGCCGTGCCGGAGCTCGGCTGGACTGGGCGTGGAGCTTCCATGCCACTTCTTCCTCTGCGGACATCAGGAGCGCCCACCCTGCCTATTCCTCATCCTGGGGCAGCTGCCATTGTCCCGTGCTCTCCAGCCCATCGCCAGCCAGCTGGGTGCGCCAAACTCGGGCCTCGGGCAGATGGAGGCTGGAGGGGAGCGAGAGCCGTGGCTGCCTGGCTCCTCCGCCTGAGGATGCATGCGGGGAGAGGCGCCGCCCGGCTCGGTAAGCCACTGTCCACCCGTAGAAGGAGCAGGAAGATGGAGGAGGAGGGCTGGCTGGGGATGGGCGCAGCGCTGCCCACAGGGGGAATCTGACCAGCCCCAGCCTGGAGGTGGGGGGGAGGCCGAGGGTGCACCCAGCTGGCCGGCGATGGGCTGGAGAGCGTGGGATGGTGGCAGCTGCCCCAGGATGAGCGGTAGGTGGGTGGGCGCTCCCGATGTCCGCGGGGCAAGAAGCAGCAAGGAGGCTCCGCACCCAGCCCAGTCCAGCATAGCCCTGGCACGGCACAGCAAGCGAGGCATCAGCCCCATGTGCGTCCCCGAGCGTGAGCGTGCCCCCGCCCTGCCAGGCAAGTGGAGCCGCAGCATCTGTGGCAGAAGAGCGCAGGTGGGCAGCGGAAGGCACGAGGAACCCCGATCCCAACACAGCCCCTCCCCATTCTCCTCCTCCCCCTGTTGGAAGAGCTGCAGGGCTCAGGAGCCTCCCCCCATCCCCCCCACCTCCCAGGGAAGAAAACCATCGTGAGATACTCTTCTGTTTTAACTTTTTTTCCTTGTTGCTTTTTGGAGTTTTCATCCTGCTTTCATGAGACAGCAGTGTTTGGGAGGGAGTGTAGCTGCCCCCTTCCCCCCAAGCCATCAGCTGAGCAAGACGCCCTCCTGCCCACGGCCCCACCCACCAGAGACCCCCGGATCTCCCCCAACCCTGCCTGGCTCCCACAGGCATCCCTCCCCAGGAGCAACATCGGACTGGCCACGCCCACCCTGGCCACACCCACCCAGTCTGCCATGACCACCGTAGCCATGCCCACCCATCAGGCCACGCCCACCCAGCACCCGGCGATACCTAAGTGGATTTTGGGTTGCAGTTTGGGCACTCGGTCTCTAAAAGATTCACCACCACTGGCATATGTACTTTGAACACTTTGCAGGAATAAAACTCTACATTTATTGGAAAGTTCAATGTTTGTACAGTTCTTCCAGGAAGAAACATTGATTTATATTTGTAATGTAAAAATCCTGCTTGTTCCAGTTTTAAGTAATTTCAGTTTTTATATTCAAAAATAAATTATTGTTTAGATGTCTGTGGAACAGAAATAATAGCAATAGCACTTAGACTTATATACTTCCCCCCTCCATAGTGCTTTATTGCACTCTCTGGGAAGTTTATAATGTCAGTATGTTGCCCCCAATAATCTGGGTCCTCATTTTACCGACCTCGGAAGGATGGAAGGCTGAGTCAACCATGAGCTGGTCAGGATCAAACTCCAGGCTGTGGGCAGAGTTAGCCTGCAGTACTGCATTCTAACCACTGCACCACCATGGCTCCTATTAATGCTATTAACATATCTGAATGGACAAAATTACCTCATCTGTTGCCAGTGCTTCTAGCAATTATTTTTCTTGCCAAGAAATAAAATGTGTTTCTACAGAGATGATCTCCTAGAGTTTTTAAATTTTTGAGTATGGGCATTGGCAGAGAGGGGAGGGTATGGCAAATATTGAAATGTGCACTATGATGTCAGGACACAGACTCTACCCCTTTTGTATCTGTGTTGTGATGTCCCAGAATAATAGATAAGGGATGGAACTTCCACTGTGATATCACAGCACATTTCATCACTTGTATTCCATTTTGAAAGGGTAACTTTTAAGTTTGTTAGAATAGTTTGTCCTTTGCTTCAATATATTAATATTATATTGTAACAGTTGACTAAGGTAATGATAATTGTATCACCTTCCCTTCAATATTTACATTTCACACACACCCATAATCCTGAGAATTGTTATGAATGTCTTGAATTACACGAAGAACAAGAAATTTAATGCAGATGGAGTAAAGACAACTAGTTTTGTGTAGTGGTTAAGGCATCAGGTTGAAACCAGGAGACCATAAGTTCTAGTTGTGCCTTTAGTATAGAGCCAGCTGGGTGATCTTGCATCAGTAATTCAATCTCAACCCTAAAAAGAAGGCAATGATGAACAATTTCTGAAATCTTGCCAAGAAAACTGCAGGAACATATTCAGGCAGTCACCAACACTGACTCAAAGGAACAACAACATCAGCAAAAAGTGTCTGCATATAGGTGTACAGGGCGTAATTTTAAACCTGATGCTTGGAAAAATCAGAGGCAGTTGAAAAGGTAGGTAAGTTGGCTAGATACAGTAGATAGATGACAGAAGAATGAGCTTACAAAAAAACTGAAAGAAGCAGTCACCGATAGATAATCCTGGTGAAATTCTGTCCATTAAAAAAATTGAAGTTGTGCCCTAAACTATCATACACTCTAAACATAGACACAAAGAAGATAAAACAGGAGAGGCAAATAATGGCAGGTATAAACAGGAACCTGGCTCAAATTTCCCTACTTTGGGCACATTATGCAAAGACCTAGTGCTCTGGAAAAGACTGTAATGCTGGGAAAGGCGGAAGGGCAGAGAAGAAGAGAACAACCAGCAACATGATGGATGGGTTTGGTTACAATGGTGATGGGTGCACTGTTGAGCCAAGTTGGGGACAAATCCTCCTGGGGAAAATCCTTATGTGGTTGTGAAGAGTCAACACTGACTCAATGGCAATAAATCTATGAACAAGTACAATGGCATGCTGTACAGTCAAACATCCTTACACAAGGCCTGAAATTAAAGATTAGATGGGCACACAGATTCGTTTATTATCCCACCTTTACTTTGTAAAACTCAAGGTAGTGTATATGGCACTTCCTCCTTCTATTTTCCCACAGCAACAATTTTGTGAGATGGGTTGGGCTGAACCCAAGGTCACTCAACTGACTTCTGTGCCGGAGAGAGGACTAGAAATCAAGTTCTCCCAGTTTTCTAGTCCAGCATCTTAAACTCTACACCAATGCCTGCATATTCAGCCAGTTTATCCCCACTCTTTTATGGGAAAGTTTTAAAAGGGCTTCTACCTGAACATGAGTGAAGCCTTGTGACCAATTGGAGCACTGATAAAGCAGGTTTTTCTACTCACATTCAAATGAATACGAGGAGAATCAATTTTCAATGTTCATTTCCATAGCACTGATGGAGATTTAGTGTGGTCTTTAATTCCAACAATTCTTTAATCTTTCAGATAAGCTGCCTATGGTTTCTACACAGGAAACTGTCTTATATGCAAATACAGGTAGTCCTTGACTTAAGACCACATCTGAGCCCAGAATTTATGTTGCTAAGTGAGAAATTTGTTAAGTGAGTTTTGCCCCATTTTACGACTTTTCTTGCTACATTCGTTAAGTGAATCACTGCAGTTGTTAAATTAGTAACACAGTTGTTAAGTGAATCTGCCTTCCCCACTGACTTGCTTGTCAGAAGGTCGCAAAAAATGATCACATGACTCTGGGATACAGCAACTGTCATAAATATGAACCAGTTATCAAGCATCCGAATGTAAATCACATGACCCTGGGGATGCTCCAATGGTTGTAAGTGTGAAAACTGGTCATAAGTCACTTTTTTTAAGTGCCGTTGTAACTTCAAACAGTCACTAAATGAATTGTTGTACATCGAGGATTACCTGTACTTGGATTTTAAAAGGTTGGGAAATGCGCCCTCAGGCTGCAGAAAACAGCTTTTTCAGTTTACTTTACTTTTGCAAAATAGACAGGGAAAAAGAATGATTAATTTGAACGTGAGATTGAATGAAAGGTTGCATTTTTATTCTAAATCCATACAGGCAATACTAAAGCTAATAAAGGTATTTATGCCTATGGATTTTGGAATCTTTTCCCCTCATAGCTCCTACAACAATTATTTTTTCATCCAATAGGTGTCACTAGTATTCAGTGGTTTAGGAACCACAGCTCACAGCATTTTTAAAGACCAAAGCACTCTCAGTCTGGTGATGGGTATATTTGTTTATTAGCGTATTGATTAAACATACTCTGTCATTTCTTAATGATATTCACCAATTTCACTTTTGCAGATTTTTGAAGCCCAGAGATGGAACTGTAACATCCATTTTGCCCTCTTGACAGAATGTATTCCTCAATCCTCCATTACTCTGAGGCAGAAGATGTTTAGGTTAAAGCACTGTATGTTTCCTCCTCTGAAGGCTTCAAATACCTCATAAGGTTTGTGCTTTGTTGTCTCAAATGATTCATTCATCATTTAACCTCACATAAATCCCCACAAAAGGTGTTACTGAACTTCCTCCATCACAACAGCATTCTGATCAATAAATGTGTGAAAATGTATGACTTTACTTTTTTTTTTTAAGTGAAGTATATTTTTTGTGTGTGCTTTTAAGGAAATCTAATTATTAAGTTATCTGAGGAAAAAAATGTTAGATACTGTTGTAGGCTCTCTGTTAGGTTTGTGCTATTCACTTATTATTATGGTTTGTTTGCACAGCCAGCCAAATGTTAAGACTGGATCTGGCATTTTTGTCCACCTATTGAGTCCTTCCCAAGGACCTGGGATAGGCAGATGTTTGGATGTTTGAGGGTGTTAAAGGTGTCATCACAAGATAGAAACTGTTCCAAGTAAAGCCGCCTTTTGCAATTGACCGATGGTGGATTTGTCAATATCAATGGTGTTGAAGTGGTGCTGCAGTTGTTTTGGGATTGCATCCAAGGCATCTACTACCATTGGTACTAATTATCCCAATAGTCCTGCAGCTGCTAGCCCTGGTTTCTCAGCCAACAATCCTGAGCCTAGTAGCCAGTGGTGGGATTCAAATATGTGAACAACCAGTTGTCTGTGTGGATGCCACTTCTGGAAGTCCATTCTGGGCCTGGGCAACACAAAATTAGCTACCGGTTCTGCCAAAGTGGTGCAAACTGGCTGAATCCCACCACTGCTTGTAGCCCATTTGTCACCAGATGTCCAGGAACTCCAACATCTAACGTGGTCCTTGTTGACCCAGACAACAACTGATCCAGTAATTTCTGTAAATTACATTTCACCATACTGTTTATGGGGGAGACACTCTTCATCTAGCTCCTCTGATGAGCCCAGAATGGTTGAACTTCTGGCACAGCTCTCATCTTCCTCAGAGCACACAAACTCCAGGATGATGTCAAGGATTGCCTCACTGGGGGTCGTCATCATCATTATCATCATCTAAAAGTGATGGTCCCTGAATGAGATGACCTCTCCGTGGCTTGTACTTACAGATACCCCTCAACTTACAATCACAACTGAGCCCAAAATTTACATTGCTAAGCGAGAGATTTGTTAAGCGAGTTTTGCCCCATTTTATGACTTTTCTTGCCACATTCATTAAGTGAATCACTGCAGTTGTTAAATTAGTAACGTGGCTGTTAAGTGAATCTGGCTTCCCCATTGACTTGGCCTGTCAGAAGGTTGCAAAATGGGATCACATGACTCCGGGACATTGCAACTGTCATAAATGTGAATCATTTGTCAAGCAGCCAAATGTAAATCACGTGACCATGGGGGATGCTGCAATGATCATAAGTGTGAAAAATGGTCCTAAGTCACTTTTTTCAGTGCCGTTGTAACTTCGAACGGTCACTAAATGAACTATTGTAAGTCAAGGACTACCTGTATTCTTTTCTCCAATTTGTCCTTCCTGCTGACCTTTCCATACTCCTCCCTGAAGATTCATTTTTCTTTTCCCTTTCTAGACAAAAGAAGGAATAAGGGCAAGGGATTTTAAGCTTTTTAATTTAACAATTAAAGGCATTGCAGAGCAAAAGGTGCCACTATACTAGAGTGCCTCCTATGTAGCGGGGAGAGCAGCACTGACACACAGTAAGTGTAGCTGCAGATAGTTGTTTGTAATATGTCCCTAGCAGCATCTCTTGTAAAACAATTGTATTAAAATATTAAAGCTTCAGTGAAGACGGGCTTGCACTGATTCTGCTGTACCTAATCTGCCTATGGAAGATGAGATTAGAGGCGGGTTTTTTTTCCCCTTGTGGTTAATCAATAATCCCCTTTCAACATAACATGAAAACACAAATATGCAATGCCTCGTCTTATCTGCCATTCATACAAAATTGCTCTGACTAGTCACAAATGGGGTTTTATATATCTATATCTATATTTATATATATGTCTGAGGGAATGAAATTCATAAATCCATGTGACCTAGTTAATTCTCAAGGCCACATTCTTCTTTGTTGCTAGACGTGTTTTTGTTAGCCCTCGTTCTTTCCCAAGAAATGTAACTATACTTTTGTGTTCAGGCTTAGCTTGCAGCACAAGAAAAGCAAGTTGCCGTATTCTGCTCAGGGAACCTGTTCCTTCTCAAAAGGGTAAATATTACCCAAAGTCTTTGGGGCACTTCCGGGTCTCCTAAAAGAGGTGCTGGTCTCTGGAGAGGAGAGGGTTTTTTTTAGATAAATGATTCAAGAATTTGACAAGCTGACACTTCTCCAGTATATTCTGGGGTCAGACATAGCAACCTTGTGAGGAATACTACGGAGAATAAGTATGTTGAGTATGTTGCAGGATTTTTAACTTGAATAATGGATCAAGTCAAAGCTGCTGCACTGAATTTGCTACTGATACATCATGCCAGCCTGTTTATTCACTGTATATATACTATACTATGGAGTCATAAGCATACCCCAGTATTCTTTAAAATTAAATTAGCCTTTAAGTCAATAAAGGAAGCTATAGCCTAAAACTCCAAGACCTATGACCAAAGAAAGAAAGCAAACATAGAGCATCAGTCAATTCACCCCACACCACTACACTGCAAGGTGTTTATTTGTGCCTTTGGCTCATTTTTCTGACTCCTGGCAACCGCCTAGAGTAGTCCCTGCAGTTTAATTGGCAAAGGTTTTTTGGGAAAATGGATTGGCCTTGCCTCCTTCCTAGGGCTGGGAGAGAGTGACTGGCCCAAGGTCACCCAGCTGGCTTCATACCTAAGGCAGGACTAAAATTCCCAGTCTCCCAGTTTCTAGCCTGATGTCTTTAATCACTACATCAAACTGGCTCTAGACTGCCTACATTGTAAGGTAGGATATAATTAAAAAGTAAATAGCACATGTAGAAACACGAACATATTGATATGCCTTCAAAAGGGCAGCCTTTCTGCAACAGGGCTGCAGAAAAAAACCTGTTCCTAAATAAATCATCAGAAAAGGAGTTTTTCTTTAGTTGGGTATCTATTGTTGGAGGGAGGGAGGGAGGGAGGGAGGGAGGGAGGGAAGGGAGGGAAGGGAGGGAGGGAGGGAGGGAGGGGGGAGGGAAAGGGAAGGGAAGGGAAGGGAAGAAGGAAAGGTTAGAGTCAAAAGTCCTTTGTTTGGGAATGTTTTCATGATCCGTGATGTGAAGATTAGCCATAAGAAAGCTCATCATTTTGTACTATTGTGCTGTTATAAGTATGATTATAATTTTTTTAACCAATATAAAATGAGTGTTTCCTATGCTTCTATGTGGGTCTTATCAATAGCAAATTTGGGAAGTATTCAGCTTGTGCTAATAGGCAATATAGGCAAGCAACCTCAACTAAATTTCTGGCTGATACCCAACTTTGGAAAATCTGCATTGTTGGCAACTAACTATGTTGGATTCAGTTAGAAATACAAGGTACCACTACAGAAGCATTTCTCCAAACATTTAGTATAGCATATCTTTCTGGAAGGAGGAAATCTTTCTTTTCAGAGTTTTATTTTCTTTACAAACACATGGCATGTTGTTCTGCAAGATTTTAAAAAAGATTTGTTTTCATTTGTTCTCTTTTCCTTCCTATCAGATTTATCCAGATATATGGATCTGTTAATAAAAGTTATTCTATAATCCCTATTAAGTTTTCCTAAGGCTAGGCTCATTTTATTCTTACAATTTCCAAATCATCTGCATTGGATTCAGCCTAATAAATTTGTCAGACAACAAATAGGCATTATATTTAATACAGGTCTTCTGCAGATCGAAGGCTTTTAAATGTTCAGCAGAAGCTTGAATTACTGGAATGGAGAGGAAGGAGTATTTTGTGGATTATTTGTGTGTGTGTGTGTGTGTGTGTGTGTAGATAGCCCGCACACTGTGCCACTGCCCAAATACACTTCCAGGAGGTAGGAGAAGCTGTACAGGAGCTTGTGATAGGGAAGGGATTATCCTGAGAAAATCTCCACCAGATCAATCAACGTTGCAGCGCGGTTTGTCACGCGGCCGCCATGGACGGCTGGGAGACTTGCTCTCTCTCCCCCGTTCAATTTCGCATCACTGGGGGGGCCCTGAAAAGGGCCGAAAGTCACCCCAAAGAGGCGACCAGCAAGGAGGGGCTTTCGCTGGATCGCGGGAGAGCAGCAACTCTCCCATTAGAGCTGGCGATCCCTCCAAACCGGCGGACGAAAGGACAGGCCATAGAAATGTGGCCCGTCCCTAGGCTGCTAACAGCCGAAGTCGCATTTACCATCTGGCAACTCTAAAGCAGCGTGGAAGAGACTGGGTGAGATCTACCTCTCTTACATCCTAATTACTTAATTACCTGCATAAGCTGCTAAAGTACTTTCCCCCCTGTGGTGAGGGAAGGCGGATTTTAGCCTTCCCTCCAGAAACAGCGGCGATTGACCACTCAGGGGAGTTTAAAATGTTGGAAAAATACTGGGATCCTAATTGGAATTCTATTTCCTAAAATTGGTGGATTATAAGATTTGTAACTTTCTACTCTCTATTTTTTTTCTCTGATTTTTACTCTAATTATTATTGAAGATTTGGGGGTTTATTCCCCTTAAAGTAGAGGGGGGGGAAACTGAAAAGATCCAACTAATTCTGAGATGACATCTGGTGGCTAAATTTGAGACTGTAACCTGCTATTCTTTAAGAGAGACTTGTTGACAGCTTTGAAAATAGATAAGATATAAAGCAACCTTGAAGCACCAGCTGCAAGGAACTCAGCTCAGCTCCTCACTTGGTGGACTTTCTGACTGTAAGTTTTTTTAGTTTAATATACTACAATGGAAGAAGAACAGGAATGGATTTCTCCTACAGAGGAAGAACAGGAACAAACTCTTTGTATGTTAAAAACAATTATCCAAACTCTCCGTATAAGTCTGGATATGCAAACTCAAACTATGACTTCAACCAAAGAATCATCTATACAGAATTCTATAGAGAAAGTGAAACAACCAAATGCTATGACAGAAGACTTAGATACTCAACAAATACAGACAATGGAAAACACAAAAAAGAAACTGATAATAGAGAAAAAGGAAAGGACTTTTCTTATAAACCAGAAGGAATTGGAAGATAAAAAAGAAAAACAGATGAAAGAGAAGATAAATACGTCCGGACAACTCCATCAAACTGGAAAAACAAAGAGATGACCTACTAAATCAGCTAGTCCTCTTAAGAAAACATCAACTGGACGCTCTTATCAACATCAAACAATAGCCACAACAATACAAGGAGATCTTTTTGATGATTTAAAAGCAAAGATACGAAAGATGATTTGGCAAAGAAAAAAAGATAGAATAAGACTGAAAAGGATTGGGGTTTCGATTTACATATGAGATCTAAAATAGAATATATCCAAATGGATAGAATATATATTCTGAACATAAGATATTGCAACAATTTGAGATAAAGAAAATTTTGGTTATATAAAATCTAGAAGTATAAATATTGAAATAAGAATATTATATTGTTTTATTAGTTTGTTAAGATAGATCAGGGATAGGCAACCTCAGCTCTTTTATGACTCATGGACTTCAACTCCCAGAATTCCTGAGTCAGCATAGCTGACTCAGGAATTCTGGGAGTTGAAGTCCATGAGTCATAAAAGAGCTAAGGTTGCCTACCCCTGAGATAGATGGTAGAATTTATATATAGGTATGTATATTAAATATTAGATTGTATGAGGAATTGTGATAAAGGAATTGTGCTTAATTAAAAATTTGGGGAAAAATATTAAACGTTAAATTAAAATATTAAGGGAAAATTAATTATCAGGTCACTGATGGGCTAAAAGTTTGAATGTTTAAAAATAACTAAGATTTGAATTTAAGATATTGTTATGAGTTGAGACAAAGGTTAAGTAAAACTTAGAAGTATAAATACTAATAATTAAATTTGTATATTGGTTTGTGGTACAAATGCTGACAGGTTTTTTTTGGGGGGGGGAAAGGAAGGAAGGAAGGAAATGGAAAGAAGAAGAAAAAATTATTAGCCCCAAATACGAGATAGGAGACTTAGAAATTGGGGTCATTTAAAATTTGGAAATGATAAAGATTAAACGTTAAATTTAAATATCAATGAGAAATTAAAGTTAAGAAAACTTACTAGGTTATTGTCTAAAAGATGGAATGTCAAATCAATTAAGATATGTATAGACCAGGGGTCGGCAACCTTAAACACTCAGCCATTTGGACCCCTTTCCCACAGAAAACAAAACACCGGGAGCCACAAAGCCCTGCTGCTTTCCCCCCCCCAGCACTCCACTGCTGCTGCTGCTTACCCCCCCTCCCGTGCTGAGCACCCTGCTGCTGCTGCTTTCTTCCTATACCTCCCCCACATGAAGCACGCCCTGCCACCAGTTTTCCCTCCTAACTCCTCCCGCGGAGCGCCCTGCTGCCGCTGATTTTCCCTCCTACCTCCCCCGCGCGGAGCGCACCCTGCTGCCACTTTTGCCTCCTACCTCCCCCACGTAGAGCGTGCCCTGCTGCCGCTTTTCCCTCCTACCTCCCCCACGTGGAGCGTGCCCTGCCACTGCGGCTTTCTCCAGCAGCAAAGGTGGAGTTTGGGAGGCAGCGGCAGGACACAGCCCAGGCATGGCCCAGCAGCATGTCCTTCCCACTCAAGAGGCCCCCAGTGGCTCCTCGGCTCCATCCGAGTTGAAGAAAGCAGAGGCGCAGCAGAGGGATTGCTCTCAAACAATAAGAGCCAGGTGCGCTGCTCGCTCGTGTGTGCCCGCCTTATTGAGAGCAATCCTGCTGCTTCGCCTCCGCTTTCTTCAACTCGGATGGAGCAGAGTGGGGAGGAGAACAAGGAGGAGAAGAGCGGTGAGGCTTTGTGCCAGCTGGCCGGCCAGGTGAGGGGTAGGTCGGGCGATGGTGGCTGGCTGGCTGGGGGGATCATGGCCACTGGGGGGAATCTGACAAGCCTCATGGCAGCAGAATTGGCAGCTCCCCCCACCTGGCCCATTTCCCCAGCTCCGTACAAGATGCTTGGCAGCCCCCCCCCCGCGCCTCCGATCGGACCCATGCGGCACCTTCTTTCCAGCTCTGATGTGGTCCTCCGTCACTTCCTCCACCGCCGTGTGCAGTTTTACAAACAAAAGAAGTTTGTGGGCAGTCCCATAAACTTCTTTTGTTTGTGGGATTAAAAAAAACTTCAATCAATCAATTCCAACTTCGCAAGATCTTTTTTTTCCCGTGAGAAATTGGAATTGATTGATTGAACTTTTTTTTTTAGGTGGCGAAGGACTGGGAGCCACAGTGAAGGGATGAAAGAGCCGCATGCGGCTCCGGAGCCACGAGTTGTTGACCCCTGGTATAGACTGAAGATTATTGATGAATACTAGAAGGTATTTTTTTGTTTGATTGATAGAATAAGAACTGTGTTGGTCCGAATATGAGACAGTAGATATTATGGGGGAAAGAGAGGGAACTAGTTGTTGTAATACTTTGAGATTTGTACTGATGATATTCAAATGTAATGGAATTACTGTGCTCAGCCGCCACGCTACTTTTCAAATATGTAAATGTAATATTGGAAAATTAATAAAAAACTTGGGGGGGGGAATGAAATGTTCTATTAGAATACACCCATTCAGAAATGCTTATTGAACTGGCTTTCAGAAGGACAGGCAACATGGAGCATTCTGAACTACAATGCACGGCAATCCTAACCAATATTGTCAATGCTAAGGCATGCTGGGAGCTGTAGTTCAGCAATAAAGGTGGGATATAAATAAAATAAATAAATAAATAAATAAGTAGGGCACTGTATGTTTTCCTTGAAGAGCAATGATTCAGAGCTGTATAAAGCTTCCAACATCTTATCCACTGCTATATTACTCTTAAAAAGCCATTATTTATTTGTTTTATATAGTTACAGGTAGTCATTAACTTGCTTCATTTTACGACCTTTCATGTCACAGTTGTTAAGTGAGTCACTGCAGTTGTTAAGGTAGAAACACCGTTGTTAGATGAATCTGGCTTCCCCATTGACTTTTGCTTGTCACAAGGTTGCAAAAGGTGATCCTGTGACCCTGGGACACTGCCACCGTCTTAAGTACGAGTCTGTTGCCAAGTGTCTGAATTTTGATCACGTGGCCATGGGGGATGCTGCAATGGTCGTTAAGTGTGAAAAATGGTCATAAGCCATTTTTTTTCAGTGCTGTTGCAACTTCAAACAATCACTAAATGAACTATTGTAAGTTGAGGCCTATCTGTATTAGATTTTTATCTAGTCTTCATAAGTAACTCAAGGCAGTGAATGTACCTAATGCTCCTTCCTTCTCCTATTTTCATCACAACAAACCTGAGGGGCGAGTTGGGCTGAGAGAGAATGACTAGCCCGAAGTCACCCAGTCGGGTTTGATGTCTAAACTGGGACACAAACTCACCATTTGCAGGTTTCTAGGCCAGCACCTTAACCATTAAACCAAACAGGCTTGTTTCCTGCTATTTTCAAAGTTCAGTAAAGTATAAGCCTGAAAGAAAAATCCTGTGACTCCTCATTTCTTCATGGCTGTCTGGGGAATTCTGGAAGTTGAAGTTCATAGGTCTTAAAGTTGCCAAGATTGAATACACCCTTGATTTAGATTTTCCTTCTGCCTATTCATAGCATTATAGTGTAGTAGAAGTAAAATTGAACAAGAATAATCTTTATCCCAAGAACCAATGATCTAAATTTGATGCAAAGCTATCTGAGAACTAGATTTCCCAACTACCTGTCTCTTTTTAAATAAGTTGAGATGTTGATCTTAGGTCTCATTGTCAGTCCCCTAACCACGATACGAACATGCCCAAGTAACTTTTTTTCAGGACATGTCTCCATGCCATTGTCCTCATCCATATCAGAGACAGTTCACCTTATTTAGATATTCCAGTTTTAAAGAAATGTTTCCCATCTTCTCCTAACAGATTTTTTGCTGTGGTCACAGTCTAGCATGCCTTTTCAATGAGACAGGTGATGACAGATCCAGTTGCTTATAACAGCTCTTCAAGCCCAGATATTATACAGGTAATCCTTGACCTGTGACTGGTTGCCTAGCAACTGTTCAAAATTCCTACAGACTTTCCCCCCCAATGGTCATGTGACTGCATGTGGGCACTCAGAAACTGGCCCACATTTATGATCTTTTGCAGCCTCTTGCGGTCATGTGACTGCATTTTATGACTTTTTGCTGAAAAATAGCACATTGGTTCGCTTAATGACCACCACAAAAAAGGTCATAAAATTGGGTCGATGACATGGATGACCCACTTAAGACCATCATGATTTACAACCATGATGGGCAGGCTCCATTACAGTCATAAGTCAAAGATTACCTCTAGTCTGATATTACTTGCTGATGTTACCATTATATTTATTTTAGCTAAAATATTTTTGAACTTTTTAAAATATTAAATGTATATTTGAAATATCATTGGTGTATCTGTAGTGTAACATGAATTAAACTTGTTAAATTCTCTGAGATTGCTTTTTCAATTTTTTCCCCATTTCTCTTGAGCTGTGATGCTCAATTGCAAGGTGAAAAGTTGCAAGTTGAAAAGTGATTGCTATGGTTAACTTTGACCTTGTATATTGGCTCATAGAAGAAGGTTTTATATTTGATGTGGGTTTTCTACTCAGATATAACAAACCCATTATAGTCCTGAAATTTTGAGAAGTGCTGTGAAGGGTCCCATTAATATAAATATGGGCTATGCCTATTTTATTTACAAGCCTTTTCTTAAGTCATGACTGATTACCTGCTGCAAATATTTGCAAAGTACTTATCGTGACAAACTTCAGGCACTGGAAATGAGTCAGTCAGTGGCCTGTTCCAAGTTTCTGCTAAGCAAACAGAAATGCAAACAGGTGTTTGAGGGTGAAGGTTCGTTCCCAAGCTTGTGGGTTGGTTTCCGAATGTTTCGTTACCAGGCTAGGTAACTTCTTCAGCAGCAACTAGGGGATGTCTGTGTCAGTGCTCTTCTGTTTATAAGGGCTTCAAGTGTGGGTGTATCAAGTGAGGGTCTTGTGATGGGTCAGGTGTGAGTCATCAGAGAGAGACTTGTGATGGGTCTTGTGATGGGGAGATTACTTCAGGACAGGGTCACTGGAAGGTGAACTGCTGGGGGGAGAGGGGGAGCTTGCATGTGTTGGTTGAAGATCGGTGCCATCTCTGCTTGGCTGTGCGGTTGATTTGGATTCCAAGGGGTTCGTAGGCTGGTTGTAGGTCAATGTTGATGGAATTGCTTGTGGAGTGTCAGGCTCATGAGTGTGGGGGGTGGTAGCGTAGCATGGTTGAAGATTTTAGTGTTGCTCCAATCGATCTGGTGTTGTTCGGTGTCGGTATGGGTAGAGATTAAGGATTTGGGATCATGGCATTTGACTGCCAGCCGGTGTTCATGGATCCTGGTTTTTAATTGATGTGATGTTTGTCCCACGTAGAATTGGTTGAAAACCTTCTAAAAACAGGTGTTTTTAGGAAGTTTGCAACATAACTGACTGGAAAAAAAAGTATGTATTGATTTACAGTACCATGTTTGTATAGTAGGGACATAAAACCTACTATACAGTATATGTGAAATATAAAAGCAAATGCTCCTAACAAACTTGTAAAGTAGAACATCAAGCCAAACGTCATACAATGTTAAATGTCTCACTACAGTGTGCATGTACAGGTAGTAGTCCTTGACTTAACAATGGCACTTGGGGCCAAAATTGCCATCACTAAATGATGCAGTTGTAAAATGCAATGTCACACGACCATGTTGCTTAGCAATGGCAGATCTGGCAGTTCTGGCTGCATTCGCTAAGTGCAGATCACACAGGTCATTAAACTAGGACTTCATGTAGGACCTCATGTGATTGCAACTTCTGATTTCTTGCCAGCTTTCCCACTGACTTTGTCTGTGGAAAGCCAGCAGGGAATGTCAGAAACTGCAGTCATGTGTCTGTGGCTCACTGTGATACCATAATCACGAACCAAGTACCACGTACCCAGATCACAAACACGCTGCAAGAGGAACATCTAGCTCGCCATTTCATTCTCACCAGAAGTTCAGCAAAATACCGGTAACAGAAGATTAATGAGTTTCTCAGTTATAAATATCCACCTTGAGCAAACCCAGTGAAACTGATGGGGTTACGTTTTGGTTCTTGAAGCTGTGGAGCTCCATCTGTTAAGAAATATCATCTGACAGGGCCCAAGAAGTGTGACTTTTCTGTTGCTGCACTTGTCCTCTGGCACATCATGCTCCCTAACATTTCGTTGGCCCTAAGCCCAATGGCATTTCATAAAATTTTAAAAATGTGGATGTTTATCTGAATCAAAGGAGGTGGGTGGTTAATTCAGCCTGTGAGACTGATGATCATTTACTAATGATTTGTGTTATCCTCAATTGTCACTATGTGTTTTGTATTATTGTTGATGAGTATTGAATTTTTAACCCTATGTTAGCTACTGAGAGTCACTATTGCAAATAGAATAAACTAAATTTACTCCAAAGGAAACTCTCCTGAATACAGTACCTCCCTCATATTATAATTTTAACCATATAAGAGGATTATGTATAAGAGCTGTGACGGGGCAGTGGTTAGAATGCAATACTGCAGGCTACTGCAGTATTTGCTGACTGCCAGCTGCCAGCAGTTTGGTAGTTCGAGTCTCACTGGGTCAAGGTTGACTCAGCCTCCCATCCTTCCGAGGTCAGTAAAATGAGGATTATTGGGGGCAATATGCTGACTCTGTAAACTGCTTAGAGGGGGTTGTAAAGCTCTATGAAGTGATACATAAATCTAAATGCTATTGCTATTGCTACTAACCTTTGCAACATGACACTGTTCAATTGATTATACATCTCCAGCTTCAAAGAAGCAATAATGTGTGCAGTAAATTCTCAGACGTTCTAGATTCCCAGCACTCCTTGAAACAGAAATTTCTTTCATCTGCTCTGAGCTATCACTATGTGTTAATTTTTCCTGTACCTGTGGGTGCCCTTTTTTCAATAAAACAGACTGCCTACAATGCTTTCCAACTCTCAGCTCACATTCCTCAAGCTAAATTTGGATGGAGTCCTCAAATGTTACAATGCTGACATAAAAGTCAGCAAACATGGAACACTTGAAAGCTTTGCCAGCAATATTGATATACCACTGTTGAAGTGCAGTCGTTATAGTTCTGAAAAGGAATTAGCTGATTACACTCAAATTCATAAATATATGGAGGAGCCCAGTGACTAGGGAAGTGGGATTGAAATGTTTTTAAAGTTATTTCCCTTTTATTTATTTTTTCGTTATGAATTCACAGAGAAGCAGAGGAGGGGAGTACATTTGAGGGCCTTCCTCAATTGCACCTAATAATAGCACAGAGATGCCCAGCCAACATTTTTCAGAAACTGTGGGTGCTCCATCACTGGAGGCTTTTAAGAAGAGACTGGACAACCATTTGTCTGGAAAGGTATAGGGTCTCCTGCTTGAGCAGGCGGTTGGACTGGTCCCTTCCAACTCTGTTATTCTGTTATTATTCTGTTATTCATCCCCAACCTGATGATAAGGATTTAAGTCATCCTTACTGTACCATTCTTCATCTTCCCCCCTTTAACCAGTAAGCATCCAGTGATATGCATGCACCAAGGGTAGAGTTAAAAAGAAGAGCAAGCCCTAATCTTCTCTAGAGCTTCATCTTTGCCTCAAAAGTGGGAATGGATAGTGAACAGTCTGGAAAATAGTTTGCATTTAATGGTTAAATTGGTTGCAGATTCTCATTAATTGGATCCCTGTCAAACATCCTCATACCCAGACACTATATCGTTCACAAGGCTTTTTTGGTTCTAGTTTCTGATCCCCTATGATCCGTTTTTATATATTCTTTCTACTTTATCCCCAACAGAATCTTCAGCACTCTACATCTCGATAGGTCTTCATTTTCCATTTTCCATCTTTGTTCTGAAACTGCTATCTGACAGAATGTGGGGTTATCTATCCTACCTTTGCAGTAAGTTAGATAAAGCACAGAAATTACTGTGTGGGTGTAGGTGTGCTTGTAGATTGCTGTTCATGTAATTTCAAAACCTTCTCTACAAAAATAAAATTCCTTTCAAATATATCAAGTTACATTTTATGACTCTTACAATTGTCCTGATCATTTAGAATGGGTTTCTTATTGTAAAAATTGAATATGTGAATTTTGTTTCTTTCAAGAAAGTGGTCTATTTTATTGCACCGCATCAGAACATTAAGATTTTTTTTTTCTCATATATTTTCATAGTTTCTGAGACTGTAACAAATTTGGTTATAATTTATTCCACACAACTCTGAAGAGGGTCTTTGCTCCTATCATTTTGAGAGGTATTTATGGTTGTGGGAACCCACTAGAAAATCTTTACTTCTTGGTGCCAGGCTTCTCTGAGGCATGTTTACTGGTCATTTTGATTTTAAGGGCTCATGTGACAGTGGCATAATGACTTGCATTTACTGTCTCTGTTACATCATTCTGGAGCTGCTTATTAATGTGTTAACATGTTTTTAAATGTTTGCATATGTTTTACATTTTAATTAATAATTTTTGCCTGATACCTCAGTGCTTAGCCTTCCACTTTTAAGGATATGGGGAAACTCTTCATGCTGCAGACAAATAATTTGGGGAATTAAAAAGAAACAAAGTTGCATTATACTGTAATTAAACATGTATAAAATGCTCTTTAATATCTTGCTTCTGGAAAATTCAGCCTATTCCTGATGAAGACAAGATTTCATAAATCCCCTGGTGTTCTGAAATAAAACATCTTTAGGGAATGTCACTTTTTATCCATTACAACACACTCTGGTCTTCCCTTGGAAGAGGCAGAGGCATCCTGACCTAGGCTGCACTCCTTGATTTTTGATGAGTCATTTTTGTTTTTGAGCTTCTCCTAATCTGGTTGCCATAAACTGATGGAAAATGCTAATCATTTCTCTGTGTTTTGGTACTACAGTAAATCTTTTAAACCGTTTTGGACGTTGGCTTAAATTGCACCACCATTGTTTGTTGCCAGATGTTCCCGATGGTAAAGTTTTCTTACTGAAAACCAAGGATGGAAATACTGTTATATCCACAGACAATATCTGAACATCTTATATGCAGGTAATCCTCAACTTACAACAATTGAATTTTGATTGTAAGTTATTGTAGTCGTATATCAAGGCACTCTGGATTTTATTTTTCATCTATTTTTATAGCAGTTGTTAAGAAAATCAGTCTTTAAGTGAATCCATTCTCTCAAATGGGGATTATTTTTTTTACCAGAGCTAGGCTCTAAGTCCATAAAGTAAATGTAAAATGGAACACATTAGGATCAAAAGAAAAAGGTCTGATTCAAACACTGTATGAATGGGATTGAAGCCAATAGTGACAAAGTTGGAAATCATGGTCACATCTGCAACAGCTATTTAAAACAGCAGTTCTTTCATAATAATTGTTATTGTCGCATTTGCTAACCTAGCATTGCCTCATGGCTCTTCCATGGGTTTAAAGTCCACAATCAAGTCACTTTATAGGGCAAGCAAGTTCTTTTGTTCACAGGAAGACCGCCAACCGCCACACACACATACCTATAAAACAACAGCAGGTATTCACAAAAAAGGATACATTCTATATACAGAGCATAAATGAGGTTTGCAATAGTGGCGAATATCTGTAGCTCGAGTGTAGGATGAGGGTGAAGGTTCGTTCTCCAAGCTTGAGGGTTAATTTCCGAACGTTTCGTTACCAGACTAGGTAACATCTTCAGCCGTGTTTAGGGGATGTCAGTGTTCTTCTGTTATAAGAGTGTGTCAAGTGAGGGTCTGTGACTGTCACAGACCCTCACTTGACACACCCACACCTGAAGCTCTCATAAACAGAAGAATACTGACACCGACATCCCCTAAACTCTGTTGAAAATATTACCTAGTTTGGTAACAAAACGTTCGGAAACCAACCCACAAGCTTCACCCTCATAAATGGGGCTTGTTAAGAAGAGCTAACATTCAGGGGATAATATCCTTATCCCACAGTTTCAAAACAAACTGAAAACAGAATAAGCAATTGGGGATTATTCAACATTTAAGTTCTGATTGGCTGATTGGGCTAAATGCAATAATGCCTCTGAATCGAAATGAAATATGGCACTTACGGGAGGGAACCAACACATGCGCACAGATACACAGACGCACACACACATCACCATTTGAATGATACTTCTATTTTTATATAGATTTTGAAATAGAAGATGGAATGAACTACATATTAGGATGAAATCCTGTAACAGATTTCCATAATCAGCATGTTGTTATTACATTGTCAGATTCCAGGTTTCTGGTGGCATCCTCATAGCCTAGTAATATCTGTGAAATCTACCCATTACCTTAATTTATTTACCTAGTGCAAGTAGATCTCTCTCTCTCTCTCTCTCTCTCTCTCTCTCACACACACACACACACACACACACACACATACACAGAGAGAGAGAGAGAGTTCTGGTTTCATCTGCAATCATGGGTATGAGATATAATCAGGAATCCTTTTTTGCACAGAAGATGCCACTATACCTTAGATTAGAACATATTTTGCTGACAGAAAGATTTTACAAGGAATTGCACTCCACACTAATTCAACCCTTATAGAGAGATTTAAATGGGATGAACTTGTTGTGGGATGCATGGAAAAGCTTAACTGTGGTGCCAGATCTTTTTTGTTTTATGGATTTTTTTTTATTGTACTGTAGATAGATATTGGGTTGTGAGCCGTTCAGAGTTTGATTCAAGATAGATGGCCATATAAATGTTTTAGAGAAAATGGGAGAGATAGAGAGAGGATAGGTAGATGATAGACAGACTGACTGACCATTCAGACCAATGGGGTTTAAGATTCTTCTTAAAAAAATAAGTGCCATGAAATCATCCTGTACTCCAAGCCATAAGACTTCCCTGTGTTCAGATCCATCAATTGAACTTGATGATTTACTTAATGAATGAGATTTTATTTTATTTTGTTTTAAATTTATTTCACGATCTGGTCTTGTATTGTAATAATAAACGGTCAAATGATTCTTAGCAGAAAGATCTCTGAATGTTATATTTTACTGTATATAAATATTATTTTGTAACAACGTATTCTTGACAATCTGTTTAAACTCATGTACCAAAGTTTTTTTATCATCAGGTTTAGTATTCACACTCAGCTTTTACTCTCCAGTTTTTAATCTTGCCCTGTTAATGATGTTCTAGTAGGAGCTCTACCAGTATCAAGTACACAAACTTCCCAGGACACGTGTGCAACACATATGGCCTACATCACATGCAGATTTAATGTGTAATAATAAAAACTGGCGAGAGCGGGTTTCCTTTGGTTTTATCTGGGAAATGGCATCGGCAGTTATATATTTCCTTGACAGCCTGAATTTTTATTGCTAATTTGTAATAACCCTGCAGTTACAAACTTGGAAACCACATCATTTCAGCTGTTTTAATGAAACAAGCAATGCATTCAATTCTTACTCATCTGTTCAATGATATAACTCAGATGTTCTTGCATTCATTTGAAAAAAAACCTACTGAACTTTTCCAACTTACATTTCCCACTTCAGAACAGCATTATTTTAATAGTTATATGGACGCTTTCTTGTTTGAGTTATATATATGTTCTGCAGAATATGTTCCAGAGCTCTATAATGTACTGTATAATGTATAATGTTTTGTCAAAAGCCATACATGAACCAGGAGTATGAGTTTATGCAGTTTTTCTTACTGGGAATGTCAGTAAGATATCTGGTAAGCGCTTATGTTGAATTCAATAATATTTATATGACGCTGGAAGATGAGCCACTCAGGTCGGAAGGTGTCCAATATGCTACTGCGGAAGAGCAGAGGGCTAGTACTAGTAGCGCCAGAAAGAGTGAAGCGACTGGGCCAAAGCCGAAAGGACGCTCAGCTGTGGATGCATCTGGTGGTGAAAGGAAAGTTCGATGCTGTAAAGATTTTTTCTCCATAGGAACCTGAAATGTAAGATCCATGAATCAAGGCAAACTGGATGTGGTCAAACAAGAGATGACAAGACTGAACATCGACATCTTAGGAATCAGCGAACTAAAATGGACAGGAATGGGTGAATTTAATTCAGAGGACCATCAGGTATACTACTGCGGGCAAGAATCCCTCAGAAAAAATGGAGTAGCCTTCATAATCAATAAAAGAGTAGGAAAAGCAATACTGGGATACAATCCCCAAAATGACAGAATGATCTCAGTGCGAATCCAAGGCAAACCATTCAATATCACAATAGTCCCAAGTCTATGTCCCAATCACTGGTGCTGAAGAGGATGAAATTGACTGGTTCTATGAAGCCCTACAGCACCTTATAGAATCAACACCAAAAAATGATGTCCTTATCATCATGGGGGATTGGACTGCTAAAGTAGGAAGCCAAAAGATAAACGGAATAACAGGTAAGTTTGGTCTTGGAGTACAAAATGAAGCAGGGCACAGGCTGATAGAATTTTGTCAAGAGAATACGATGGTCATAGCAAACACTCTTTTCCAACAACCCAAGAGACGTCTCTACACATGGACATCACCAGACGGTCAACACAGAAATCAGATTGACTATGTGCTCTGCAGCCAAAGATGGAGAAGCTCTATACAGTCAGTAAAAACAAGACCAGGAGCTGACTGTGGCTCAGATCATGAGCTTCTTGTTGCAAAATTTAGGCTTACATTGAAGAAAGTAGGGAAAAACACTAGGCCACTCAGTTATGAACTAAATCATATCCCTGATGAATATACAGTAGAGCTGACAAATAGATTTAAGGAATTAGATCTGATAGACAGAGTGCCTGAAGAACTATGGACGGAGGTTCGCAACATTGTACAAGAGGTAGCAACTAAAACCATCCCAAAGAAAAAGAAATGCAAGAAAGCAAAATGGCTGTCTGAGGAAACTTTGCAAATAGCTGAGGAAAGAAGGGAAGCGAAAGGCAAGGGAGAAAGAGAAAGATACAACTGAATGCAGAATTCCAGAGAATAGCTAGAAGAGATAAGAATGCCCTCTTAAATGAACAGTGTAAAGAAATAGAAGAGAACAATAGAATAGGGAGAACCAGAGACCTCTTCAAGAAAATTGGAGATATGAAGGGAACGTTTCATGCAAAGATGGACATGATAAAGGACCAAAATGGCAGGGACCTAACAGAGGCAGAAGAGATTAAGAAGAGGTGGCAAAATTACACAGAAGAACTATACAAGAACGAGCTTAGCGTCCCTGATAACCACGATGGGGTGGTCACTGACCTCGAGCCAGACATCCTAGAATGTGAAGTGAAATGGGCCTTAGGAAAGCTGAGCAACAACAAAGCTAGTGGAGGTGACAGTATTCCAGCTGAGCTATTCAAAATCTTAAAAGACGATGCAGTAAAAGTGCTACACTCAATTTGCCAGCAAATTTGGAAAACTCAACAGTGGCCACAGGATTGGAAAAGGTCAGTTTACATTCCAATTCCAAAGAAAGGCAATGCCAAAGAATGTTCAAACTATCGCACCATTGCACTCATTTCACATGCAAGTAAAGTTATGCTTAAAATCCTACAAGCTAGACTCCAGCAGTATGTGGATCGAGAACTTCCAGAAGTACAGGCAGGATTTCGAAGAGGCAGAGGAACTAGAGATCAAATTGCCAACATACGCTGGATTATGGAGAAAGCTAGGGAGTTCCAGAAAAACATCTACTTCTGCTTCATTGACTATGCTAAAGCCTTTGATTGTGTGGATCACAACAAATTGTGGCAAGTTCTTAAAGAGATGGGAGTACCAGACCATCTTATTTGTCTCTTGAGAAACCTATATGCGGGTCAAGAAGCAACAGTGAGAACTGGACACGGAACCACTGATTGGTTCAAAATTGGGAAAGGAGTCCGGCAAGGCTGTATTCTGTCGCCCTGCCTATTTAACTTATATGCAGAGCACATCATGAGAAAGGCAGGGCTAGATGAATCAAAAGTTGGAATTAAGATTGCCGGGAGAAATATCAACAACCTAAGATATGCAGATGATACCACTCTAATGGCAGAAAGTGAAGAGGAACTAAAGAGCCTCTTGATGCGGGTGAAGAAGGAGAGTGCAAAAGTTGGCTTGAAACTCAACATTAAGAAAACCAAGATCATGGCATCCGGCCCTCTCAATTCCTGGCAAATAGATGAGGAAGAACTGGAGGTAGTGACAGATTTTATCTTCCTGGGCTCCAAGATCACCACAGATGGGGACTGCAGCCAAGAAATTAAAAGACGCTTGCTCCTGGGGAGGAAAGCTATGGCAAATTTAGACAGCATACTAAAAAGCAGAGACATCACCCTGCCAACAAAAGTATGTATAGTCAAGGCCATGGTTTTCCCAGTTGCAATGTATGGCTGTGAAAGTTGGACCATAAGAAAGGCTGAACGCAAAAGAATTGAGGCCTTTGAACTATGGTGCTGGAGAAGACTCCTGCGAGTCCCTTGGACTGCAAGGCGATCAAACCAGTCAGTCCTAGAGGAGATCAACCCTGACTGCTCCTTAGAAGACCAGATCCTGAAGTTGAAACTCAAGTACTTTGGCCACCTAATGAGAAGGAAGGACTCACTGGAGAAGAGTCTAATGCTGGGAAAGATTGAGGGCAATAGAAGAAGGGGACGACAGAGAATGAGGTGGCTGGATGGAGTCACTGAAGCAGTAGGCATGAGCTTAAATGGACTCCAGAAGATGGTAGAGGACAGGAAGGCTTGGAGGAATGTTGTCCATGGGGTCGCGATGGGTCGGACACGACTTCGCAACTAACAACAACAAAGCGCTTATGTTGAATTCAATAATATTTACATGTCATAGCAGTTTTATTGTTTAATAGGATTTTTTTTTCAGCTTCAGGTAAGATACATTATCAAAGTTCAGTTTCCCCTATTCAGATTCTTTAACACCCCAGTTATCAGTAAATGGCAGTAAATAAATGCCTACAATTCTAGCTTTGTGCTGCAATTTATTGACTCCTATTAAATGTAGTTTTGGTCTTTAATGACATATTATAGAGAAGTACTCAAAAGGGAGAACTGGAACCAAAATTATATTTCATTTAGGATGAAGCTGGTTAAAAATAAATTCATTGAATATGTTTCTTCTGATATCTCTCCAGATATGTTCTAATATAATATGCTATTATATTAGAAATTTCATTTGGTTGCAATTTTTAGAGGGGATCCAAGGGATGCACTTAAAGGTTTGGAAACTGCTAGTGTGGCTTGAGGCTGCTGGTTGCACGGCCTTGAAATGTGCCTGCCTTTGAATTTATGGCAATGTCATGATGAATTTGCAGCAGTGTTTACCACCAGATAAAATTGGTGGTATTATTCCTATTAAAAAAGTGCAGAGGTGCAATTTTTTTTAGTCTTTGCTTGGTAAAGAAGCCCAGCTTCCTTGCTTGCTAAGCAGTAGGACTTTTAAACATCAACATTTGGCTGTGCATGCACATGTGTCTCCTCCATTTCCCCACATTATCAGCTTGTTATCAAGTTGATAAAATATGTGCCTGAATTCACTTGATCAAAAAGTATATTCGTGTTGCCACAGACATCGATATGCTGAAATTTCAAGGAGTCTGCTTAATGCTAAGCAAGTCTTTAATTTTAAATAAAGATTGAAATTCTGAAAAAATATCTGGAAAAAATGAAAACAACTGCTTAATTTCTTTAGAATTTTAAACTAAATATTAGTCCCATTGATTGATTTTAATATGCATTTGTATAAAACAAGTATAAATATGTCTTTTATTAGACCAGTTAGAAACTTTTAATTTACATAGATTTATTCTATAAATAAATATATAATATAATATAGAATAGGCCGGGGTATGGTGGCCTAGTGGTTAAAAAGCTGGGCTTGTTGACCAGACAGTTGGCAATTCCAAACGCAAGCATTGTTATTCCGGAACCATGAACTAAGCTCCTGCCAGCCTAGCATGCAAATGCAAGTAGATAAATAGGTACCACTTTGGTGGGATGGTAACAGCATTCTGTGCGCCTTTGGCATATAATTATGTTGGCCACATGATGACAGAAGTGATCTCTTCAGACACTGCTGGCTCAGCTGTGAATAGAAAATGAGCCCCGCCCCCTAGAGTTGGACACCCCTGGCAGGGGAAATCTTTACCTTATTCTGTTGGAATACTTGGAAAGCTTTCAAGCTGCATAGATTTATTCTTCTGAGCAACTGAAATGGTTATTATACAAAAACTATTTTGCATATTAGTACAGATTATAATTAATTTTGACTGTAGTCTTATTTTAAGAATGAAGCATTTATTTATTGGGTTCATAAGGCCACCCAACTCCAACAGCTGTAAAATGTAAATCACTAACAAGAGATGTGCCATATATTTGGTGCAGAATATCATATTTGTTACATTGTCTCTGGCAACAGATACTACACAACATGGCACACCACTGTTCATGTTTTGGCTAGTGTACACAACAAGGCGGCACAGGCTATGAAAACTATTTAGAAAATGGCATGCTTCAGATCTTGAGTGAACAGAATACCTAGCGAATGAGCCTAAAAACATAGTGGTTGATTCTAAACGTTTGACTAATTTATTTATTTGTACCCTGCCTTTATTATTACAAATAACTCACAGTGGGGAACATATCCAATACACCTTACTCCTCCTATTTTTTTCACAACAATGCTGTGAAGTGAGTTGGCCTGTGTGAAAGTGATTGGCTCAAGGTCGCCCAGCTAGCTCTCCTATCTAAGGCAAGACTAGGTCTCCCAATTTCTAGCCTGGTGCTTTAACCACTAGACCAAACTGGCTCTAACTAATTAATTAAAGCAACATCATCTTTTTTCTCATTTTTTCTTTCTTTCTTTCCACCTTCTTTTTATTCTTTTTGTTTTAAAAATGTTGGCAGTTCATGCCAGCTAGTGAATCTCTTTATGATTCCAGAAAAGGGAACAGCAGTTTCTTGATGTTCTATTAACAAAAACAGTCAGGTTCATACATACCATCAATTTGCTAGAGTTATCTCAGTGTTTCTCAACCTCATCAGCTTTGAGATGTTTGAATTTCAACTCCCAGAATGATGGCTAGGGAATTCTGGGAGTTAAAAGTCCACACATCTTAACATTGCTGAGATTGAAAAGCACTTGTTACAAGAAACCTTCAGCATTACAGTAAGTTTCCCAATTTACATTTCCCGAAATAAAATGGTTTATTATCACTGGGTTTTCTAAAACTCCACAAGATACCAAGCTAATTAGAGAGTCATTAGAAGCTGCTGCTAAAGAATGCCAAAACACAATGTCGAATCAGATAGGTCACTAGGAGTTGGTTATTGCAAGATCTAAAATGGATGTGGCTAAAGAGCTTAAAGGAGGCCAGCAAACAGTCTGTCACATCCTGGCTACCCCATTGGTGACAGCTGTCAAATTGATCCTCGTGCAGAAATGGAAAGCAGCAGTCCACTAGAAATAGCACAGTGGTATGCAAACTTTTAGGAAATCAGAATGATGAGCCAATTAAAGCATAAGGTTAGAAATAAAGACCGCAATCTTTTACACTTACCACACCAGATTTACTTCAAGAATGTGTGGGGTTATGCAGGAAAACATTAAGTCAGCATCAAGTCAGATGATGTAAGAGCACTAATTCAGTGATGAAAATAATTAGGAAGGAGCTTTATTATAATATTTCAATTAGTCAGTATGAACAACTTGCTTCAGCCTACCATTATTTAAATATCTTGCCAGTTAGTAGCTCCTACTGAAACTCGAGTGGGAGAATTAAGTGTGGCCTCACATGTTTGAAAGCGCTTCACTGTAAAAGATTGGATTCTGCTCATTGTTTTCAATTTACATTTTATCTATAAAGGTTCTTATATCTCATTGATCTGTAACCTGTCTATTCATCTAATCTTAAGGTACAAAACTGAAATTGCTTCATAAAGCAGACAATAATTATCATCTGATCACCTGTAGACTGATGCAGTCTCACTTCTCAATTAACATAATTGTTAATCAAGTATAGTAACACTGTATACATTTAACAATGAAGTAGAACTTTACAAATTCAGATCCCATGGGTTTTTTTTTAATATTGGAGGGGAATACCATAAATTAAATGTACAGTCCATGGGCAGCGAAGGAGGCTATATTAGTGCATAATCAGAACAAACAGTGTTTGTCTCTGTAAAATATTCAGAAACTTGACAACATCCCCTCGCTCTTGCGGTTCACAGCCTTTCTTCTCCTCCTTGGCAGGGGCGCACAATAGCGGCGCGCTTGTGCGTGCTCCACTTTTCAACCGGGTCCTGAATCGAGCCATTGTTTTCCTCTGCGATAGCCTGGAATTTTTTATTTTTTTTCCCCTTCAGCCGGCAGAGAAAACAGGGTGTAAAAGAGGCACCTTGTGTAAAAGTGCTGGCAAGGCTCGGAAGGGAAGGGAAGAGCAGGCGAAGGAAGCGCCACCAAGGCAGGCGCAGCGCTGCAGCCCTGCTCGGTCCCTGAGCGCGCAGGACGCCGAGCTGAGTTAGCTCAGACATTCCAATGGAGTGAGGCAGCGGCCGGCCGCGCGGCTCCACGCACAAGTCGCCGCTTCTGCAGCCGCCGAGCCGAGGGAGGAGGCGGCCCGCTCTCGTTCCGCAGCGCCGGTGGCGGCAGGTCAGCCTATATGGATCTTCCTTCGCTGCCCCCACTTCCACTCGGGACGCGCGAGGGTGGGATGCACCGGCTGGGGAGCGGCTTCTTTTACGGCAACGGTTTTGCGGGAGCGTTTCGATCGCTGGTAGAAACCCAGCAGTCACACTGACTGAGACTGACCCCCTTGCTGGGCTAAGAGGGCGCGAAACTGAGAAACGCGGTCGGTGCTTTTTCCCCCCTCTCTCTTCAGATTCCCTCCCCCCCAAAAAAATATCCTTACTGGATCCTTTTTCCGCGCCCTTCAAGCGTGGGGGAAGTTGCTACTCTTAAAACTGAACGTCCACACGCCTTTTGCATTCGATCGGCTGCTGTTCCTGGGGCAAGGCGCAAGAAATCAACTCAGATGTTGCAAGATGCAACTTCAGGATCGCGGTATGTTTGCAGATGTAGTTCCGGAATGCAAAAGGGAGGGGGGGGAGATTCCTTTTCTTTCTACAGGAGAGTTTGGGGTTGAAATTGAGATTTTAGGAATGCGGAGTAGATGTGGTTGGAGGTGGCAGACGGGGGAATTCCTTGCCCGGCGCGTTATCTGGAAATGGGTACTTTTCAGAAACAGCGAGAGATGCGACTCCTCTGCTCCGCTTTTCGTGGAAACAAGCCCCGCGGGGCGTGGGAGGGGACGCGTCTGTATGCCAGTGTTTGGCGGGGGGGGGGGGACTCCCGAAGGACCAATGCTTTGAGGAAACGCTATATAATAACCAGCCCCGCTTTAACTTTAGGATTTCCACCATCTTGCAGGTGCCTAACTTGGAGTAGAGAAGTCCCTCCCTCTTCACTGTACTGTATAGTAAATAAGGGGCTGTATTAGGGGCGGGATCTGATGGGGAATTTATGCTGGGATTCAGGACAGTAACTGCAAGTTCTTTGTAGTTCCTGCTCCCTGTCACTGAAAGCCAGAGTAAGGAAGACTACTTTGAAAATTCCCTCTCCCTTCGCCCCTTGTGTGAGTGCTGAATCGATGCGGAGAAAGAAAATGTGGTTCTTTGGGGGTCCAGACACGTAATATGGGGGATGATGCAGGGTCTGCTTAAGGACAATGGGCACTTCCCGAAGAGGTAGGCGTTTGTGAACTTACTATGTGGACTCAGCGTCTGGCACCCTAATGCCCTGTGATGGCTTTTGAAGCCTTCCTGTTGGGAAGGGAAACCATTTCTTGGACAGTTTTTCTTTATTAAATAAATGTACTTTCTCTTGCCTGGATGAAAAATTAAGGCAGAAGAGATATTGATCTTCAAGGGTACTTTCTCAGACTGGGGAGAGGGGGGAGCACTGTTCTTTTGTGTTTACACCTCTTTACAATTGCTTTTCTGCAGTGTGGGATATTTTTTTTTAGTGGCTAATTTTGAGGCATCCTTTTTCCAATACGATGCATTTTATGATTTTCAGATTGATAATGGAAAAAGAATGTGGATGTGATCTATGATAACATTGGTGATGAACGGTCTGCAGCTCTACCCCATCTGTGGTCCTTTGCCTATGCCACTGAATATTCAGTCTGTATCAGCTCACCCAAAACTGGTTTACTGTAGAGAAACTAATCTGCTGATAAATTAAAATCAAAGTTCATGATAGAATATTGATTTCTAATTAACCGCACAGCATTCCCGCTTGAACTGGATAGTCAAGAAAAGAATAATAATAATCCATTGAATTGAAATTTCTATGCTGATGGAGAATTTTGGGAGAAGTTATGTTTTAAGGGGTCCAGGCTAGGGCAGACTGTATTAAGCTATTGTTTGCCAAATTCTGTTTTGTTTTTTGTTTTTAACTATTTTAGTCTTACAGTAAGAATGGACTGAAAAAATATTTGCAGCTATGTGGCCTGTTTGCCCTGCTGTTAAACTCCCCCAGAGAGCCATTTTTTCTAACTGAAAGATAACAATTGTTGAAGCTTCAGCTGATATCACTGGAAGTAAATATAAATTGCGGACAATCAATCTCACGCAGGGGAAATGTACTATGACTAAAACTGCTGCTTGTGCAGCTCAGTATCCAGATAATCCTCATATAGAAAAGAATGTCTGTGTGCTTGAATTATAGGGAGTTGAAGCGGATTGGAGTTCTTATGAATTATGCTGCAATCCTGCTCATTGGAATAAACATGCTCTAGTAATCATTTGTTTTGTGACATCATGTGCTCATGCAGTGGCCTTCATCAAAGTGATCTACAATTGTTCCAGGGCTTTCCCTTTTCTCCTGTTACAATGTTTGGGATGGATGGGATCTAGCATCCCTCAGAGACAATGTAATTGCTGACATGAGGGTATCATGAGGGTCTACCCTGCTTCTGGTCCCACTATACAATGCGGTGGGTACAGCCTCTTCCATCCAGCTGCTGTGATCTGCCCCACAGGGCCATTGGCTTGGGCTAGAAAACACCAGACCCCTAATTTCTCGAGGTACATCAGAAAGTGCTAACCAGGCATTACACAGGCTCCTTAATAACCAATTGCATACTCAGCACTCTTTATAGAGTTTTTTCCCCCTCCCATTTTATTGTGTTTTTGAAAACATATAAGAAATAAATGATAGAAGGATAGAAGAATCAAATACAGGTAATGAAATATGAACAGATAAACAACCAAACTAAAGTCACAAAGAATTGGTATTATTGGGGCCTTATGTTGTTATAAGAACTTTTATATCCATTTTATGTTGTTAAATTTGAGTTAAAATGTATGGTTAGTATCATTAAGTTATTTTAAGAATACGACTAAATTGTACATAGAATAAAAATATAAACTCTAAAACATTTGGGTGTGCCATGCTGTCTATATAAAATTATAAGCCAAGAATAGTTTCCAATTAGAATTAAATTCTGTGTCAGATTTTAAATACAAAAAATCTAGCCATTAAGGCATACTCCCACATCCTTCTGAAGATTTTTATTTCCAATAAAATCCCCACAACTATTAAGCATCTACAAAGCCAATTCACTGGATCTTAAAGGGTTATGTGAAATTTAGTAACACTATCTCAGGTTGCAGTGGGACTAACACTTTCAAAATGTGTTCCTTCTAGAAATGAATCACTGTCCAATAGGAGGACTGAGCTTTACAAGATTGCCACTACTGTACATAAAAAACAACAACACAGCAGACTTATACTTTAAAATCAGGACAAAAAGAAAACAGATTCTAAATCTGGAAAGAGAACTGGGTTTTCTCTGGGGTGGGTTGCAGCTTCTGCCAACAAGGGGTCTTAGACAGCTGTACTTTTTAGTGTCTTTATAATGGGAGGAAACGTTCCATTTGCCTGCTCCAGACAATGTCAGTAGCAGACAGTGGGACTTCCTTGTTATTGATGATTATTCTCATTTCACCCTATTCCCCTCCTTTGTACCTGTGAGCCATCAGGTGGGCTATTTTGGGATAAGGGCTTAGCATTCCTTTGAAAGAATGCTAGTGCTAGAGGCAGTGTTCAGAAATAGCTTGACTGATAGAGGTCATACAACAGGTGGCCAAACACCCCATTCCAAGCACACACCCACTCATCTCTGCTCCACACCAGGCATAGTGATGGATGCTTATTTGCCTGTTAGCAGGCAACACTTGATCAGAAAGGGAATGAAGCTAGAGAAATCTGCTAATTGTTTCCCTCAATTTATCCTGCCACAAAGCATTAAAGAGTATTAGTCACTAAGTATTAGTCACTTGCTAGGGAAGGGCTCTGCAATCAAGACAGCAAGGAGTGCTGTGGGCTTTGCACACTTCAACACACTGTCTGGGTGTGCATTTAGCTGGTACTATCCTTTGAAAAGCCATGGGACAGCTTGTTTTGATTAAAAACAGGCTTGCCAGGACATAGCCTTGTTTATTGAAGGGATCCTTTACATCCTCCCTCCTAACTTTTAATATAATCAAATCAGACCAAATCAAATCTTTATTGTGATCCAAGTCCAGCATGAAGTGGGTGAGATACAAGAAGTTAAAAAGCATAAAAGGTACAACAGAATAAAAGTACGTATAAAAAGCTAAAAAGTATTTTTTAAAAATCCAAAAAGAGTCTAAAAGGAGGCATCGGAGCAATAGATGTGCGTAGGGGAGCATGGCAAATTCATCTTAATACAGAGCACTCTACATGATGTATGTTGTAGCAGGAGTGATATCTGAGAGCAACAGGGAGGTGTACAGTTGTCCTGTTTACTCTGGGTATTTATGCAATAGTGGCAAAATGAAGCTAGTATGAATGTCTTTGTAGTACAGGCACTGGAAAAGTACATGTTCTGTTGTTTCTGTGTGTCTAGAGTCACAAGTGCATTGTCTTTCTGTGTAAGGGGTCTCCTTGTATCAGCCTTCAAAGACAACTGAAAGCATGGCGTGATATTGTGCCACAGTAATGGTCCTCCAATGGTTTGGTACTTCAAAATTAGTTAAGTATGCCATAGAGATAGAGGAGGCAGAATACCTATTGGGTTCACTGGCAATAAAGGTTGAGGACCTGCGTAGGTCCAATTGGTCCTCTGTGTCTGCTACACGCAGTTAAATGAGTGCTTTAGCCTGATGCTGAGTAGAACACCTGGAAAGAAGCCCAAAGGTTTTACTTGTCACAGTCTTTTTCCATGTGGACTGAAAATCATCCCTCACAATTAGTGGGGTGAGGCCAGAAGGAAAGCAGGAGAGTCTGAGCCAATAGTTGAGTATGGACACTCACATTCTAGCCTGTACTTTTCATGAGGTATGTCCCTAGTCTCAAGATGGCATTGGACACATATTTTGGGCTTTGAAGACCAATCTTAGAATTTGAACAAGTTTTAATAGTAAAAAATTGGGGTAGGGATCCAACTGGGTGCCATAGAGAAGTTGTGCTATTGTCCTGGCTTCAAATAATTTGAGTGCTGCAAGAATGTAGTTCTTAAATTCCTCTTAGCTCGAGGAATTTAAGGATGGCAGTGAGCTCCTCTGAGAATTTTCAGTGACCTATTCCCCCTGGGGTTTCCTACTGTTGGCAGACCACTCCCAGATATTTGAAACAGGAAACTTAATCAGTTTTGGTTTTCTGATAATTGAGCTCTTGCTGGTCTTTCTTGTAATACCGTGTTAATGCTCCCAATGATCTTTTAAGGCCAATAAGTGTTCTTGGGAGTATTACTGCATCGTCTCAATAGAGTACAACAGAGGTGTGTCTTCCAGCTAGTTTTGGGGAGTAAAAATTTGTGTTGAGGAGATGGGTCACCATGGAATTCCTTGCTTTAGATCTTTCTCAGTTTCAATGGCACTGTTGAGAAGACAGTGTTGTATCTTACTTGGAGTGATGTCTCTTCATAAGTATTGGATGAAGTAAATATTGGTCAGTCAAAGAGTTCTCCAGTTTTTCCCATAGTTTGGCTCATGTATGGTATCAAAAAGTGCTTTGAAGTCTATGAAGGAAGTGTAAAGGGAAGTAAGGTTGCAGAAGGAGTATTTTTCAATGAGAAGTTATAGCACTAAGCACTGGTCAATGATGGATTGTCCTTCCCTAAATCTGGCTTGCTCTTCTGTAAGTATGTTTTCTTGTTCCAGCCAGAGCAAGCCAGATTGATCTTGCATAAAGTTTGCTGATATTATTGAGGAGGCTGATCAGTCATTACTGGCAGGGTTATCTTTTTTCCCTGTTTTGTATAGAGAGACAGTGATTGCAAGTCCCTAATCCTTGGGTACTCGGCCTTAGGTGTCAAAGGAGGTAAAGAGTGAGGCCAAGGTGGAGTAACTGTAACTTAGGATGAACAGGTGATAATAATACCTTGATAAGAATATTCCAGATATATCACATCACTATGTGATTTACACCTGTTGGACTAATTTGTAACTAGTGTATATATATTAATTGCAGAGATTTTTGTCCTCAAGATGGTAACTTCAGATCCCTGCTCTTATATAAAACATTAAACCTGCTGTTCTTTTTGGCTCCCATGGCATATATACTATCTGAAAGTGATTCTTTGAACAGCAAAATTCTGACTGATTGATTTTGTGCCATCAGTTTGGTATCACTTCTTAGTGACTGCATAGATTTCTCCAGAAAAAACTTTTACCAAACTGGTCCTCTAGCTCTTCTAACAATGTACCCATCACTGCTATAATTGAGTCCATCCACCTTGCTGCTGGTCATCCTCTTCTTCTCTTTTCAAGTACTATAGACTTCTCCAGAGAGCTAGATCTTCCCATAATGTGTCCAAAAAGTATTATGATTTGAGCCTGATCAATCAACTTCGGTTGGTTGATTTAGGATCCATTTCTTTCTGGGTCTTTTTGGCTATTCATGTTATTCTCAGGAATTTTTACAAAACAATAAAGTTTGAAAGCATCAGTATTCTTTCTGTCCTGTTTCTTCAAAGCCCACTAATGTTTATTAATTTGGTTTTTTTAATTCTATCTGCTACTATCCTTTTCAAATAGTAATAAAAATGAGTGCATTAAGATTTTTGCTATTATTTGAAAAGGATAAGAGCGATTTCAAAATTTATTTAGTATACATGTTTATGCACTTCTGCATATACTTAGAAATATGTCTTAGTTGAGTCTAGCACAACTTGCATCACCAATACTACTAAAAGTGAAACCTACTGCATTCTATGGGAACTCATACTTATGACCCAGTTCTGGAAGTTATGGTGGCTGCCCCCATCACATTTGGGGCATTTGGCAGCTGGCCTGTATTTACAACATCTCCATTTGCAACATCCCATGGTCACATGACCACAATTTATGACTTTTTGCCAAAAACTGTTTACTTCTGGTTTTTGACAAAAATGCTCCATAGTGAACAATGGATTTGCTTAATGACCACAGATTTACTGAACAACCATGGTAAGTCACCTAATGACTGCTGCAACAAAAAAACCCATAAAATCAGGTTGGTCATATGATGACCTGCTTTATATCATCCTGACTTATAACTGTAATGAGCAGGCTCCATTACGATCCTAAGTCAAGGATTACCTGTATTACATTTATATCCTTCTTTTTCCCCAGCCCAAAGACGACACAGCAAAATCCAATCAATTTCAATCTTCTATTAGCTTATACTGAAGTGACAGAATCTTGCCAAACTAAAGCTATAACTTTCTAACTTACTAGCAATAACAATAGTACTGAGACTTATATGCTGCTTCATAGTGATTTACAGCACTTTCTAAGTGGTTTACAAAGTCAGTCTATTACCCCCAACATTCTGGGTCCTCATTTTACAGACCCTGGAAGGATGAAAGTCTGAGTCAACTTGGAGCTGGTCAGGAATGAACTTCTGGCAGTGAACAGAGTCAGCCTGCAATATTGCATTCTAACCACTGCGCCACCACAGATAGGTATATCCTAAGTGTGCCTATCTTGAACCTCCCCTATCCAATTCAGTCTCTTAATCTGGGCCTCTCTCTGATGTCTCCTCCCTGGGAAAGTTCTGTGTTGCCAAAACTCCTAACCATTGATTCTTCAGATGCACATTCCGTTACAGGGGCTCAAAGTTACTTTAATTATACTTCCTGCTCCAAAACAGCCCTATGTGGTAAATTGGGCTGAAAGACTGCCAGACTGAAAATTACCTACTGAACTTGCAGCCTTGCAAGGAGCTTGACCTGGGTCTTCCTAGTTCAAGATCTGAACATTGTTAGATTGGGGCCCAGTGGTGGCGAACCTATGGCACGGGTGCCAGAGGCGGCACTCAGAGCCCTCTCTGTGGGCACGCACGCCGTCGCCCCAGTCCTAGGCCTTCAGCTGGGTTTTATAAAACCTTTTCGCTTTAGGCCTCCGCCGCCGTGTGCAAAAAAAAAAAGTTCAGTCAGTAATTTTCAACTTCTCGCGAAAATAAAAAAGATCTTGCAAAGTTGGAATTGATTGATTGAACTTTTTAGTCCCACCCTGTCTGCCGTTACTACCGCAGCCACACCCACCCAACTGGCCACACCCACCCAATGGGCCACACCCACCCGGCACTCGACGATGCACAAGTGGGTTTTGGGTTGCAGTTTGGGCACTCAGTCTCTAAAAGGTTCGCCATCACTGGATTGGGCTGTCAATTGCAGTTTGTATGCCCTCCCAATAAAAGCCACGTATGAACATATTTAAACTGCAAGAATACACCAATTATACTCACTATAATCTTTCCCATATACTATCACATACTGTAGTTGCTCGTGCTAATCTAAAACCAGTGAAATTGCGTTATGCCTGGAGGGATTTGGGAGTGAACAAACAACCTCTACATTGAGAATACATTGTGGAGGCACTAATAAAATATGAACAAACTGCTTTTAGCCAAAGGTTATCAGATGCAGGGTGCCACAAGATACTTTTTTTGCTAACAACAAACTATATTGCAGCAAAATAACTGAACATCTCCTGTTGCTATTCAGGGAAGCTTATTCATAAATAATTGTTACAGGATGGGAGGTTAAGAAGTCCAGCATTAAGGTATATGTCATACTTGTATCCATAGAAGCCAGCAGTTGACAATTGCAAGAACAAGGGTGGCACAAGAAGAAGAAAATAAACCTTATGGACAATATTAGATTGGGAGACTAACACTGAAGAATATGCTGCAAAAGCAAAATTGAAAATACATATCCATCTTAGAAGTTTAATCAAATGCAAAGAGCAATGGCTGTTTTGTACAGAACACATTACACAGCAAGGGAAAAATGTGGTTTCTAGGGCTAAAATAGAAATCATCAATAATCTGTAGGATACAATCAATTAATTACAGGATCCAATCTGGGTCCGTCACCAGGACCATAGGTTTAGTCTTTTGAGCTTCCGGACTCGTGTTGGAGCCCATTCTCAGGGAACTTCTTTCAGAATGTGTATATCCAGTGCTTTTTTTGTAAAAAAAAAAAAAAAAAAAGGTGCCAGAACTCACACACGTCATACAACCCGCCTTGCCTACCCTACAAGGTTCCATCCAAAAAAAGGTGCTGGAACTCCGTTCTGGGCGTTCTATGACAAAAAAAGCCCTGTGTATATCAATTTTTGTTACAGTCACAGACCAACATTTGTAGGTACCATGTAGATACCCAAACAGGAGCTCAGCAGTTGGGACATGAACCGGAAAATGTGTTACTACCACATCTTTTCATAGCACTTTTCATGGCGTGTGTGTGACTTTTTTGACTCCAGGTGAGGGCCTGGATGGCAGTTTTTTGGGGAAGTGGTATGCCCTTGCCTGCTTCCTAGGGCTGAGAGAGAGGGACTGACCCAAGTCCCGCAGCTAGGTTGATGCCTAAGGCAAAACTCCTGGTTCCTAGCCTTACCACACTACCAAACTACAATCTATACTGATTAGGCATTGTTTTACCTTACTTCCTTTATTTTTCTCTTTGCATTTCACTTGTCCAACAAGTGAAATGCAAATAAGAGTAGATTAGCATTTGCGTTTTAGAGGAATGGCCCCACTTCCCTTCCAACCCAAGGATTTATTTATTTATTTTGATGAGCAAAGATCCGGCCATCCTGGGAATGGAGACTTTCAGGCTGATTCTCTCCTCCCGGAGGGGGAAAAAAAAGCGTGTTGCCATAGTCTTAATCTTTCCCCCCACGCCCTCTCCTCACGTTCAGATTTTGGTTTTGTGTTTTTTTTTCCCCGCCCAGCGAGGCATTATTAGCCAGACCCGTCGCCTCCTCCTGGGTCAGCCCCGGCTGGCGAGCAATCTTTTTTCTCTCCTCCTCTCCGCAGAGTTCTGGGGGACGTAGAAGTGAAGGGGGAGCCGTTCTGATCTCCCCGCGCTTGCTGAGGAGGGCAGCGAGCAGAGGTGACCATGATTTGGGGCCTCTCCTTCTAATGAAGATTGGCAGCCAGCAGCGAACGCCGAATGGAGCTGAGGAGTTTTCTGGGTGAGATTTAATTTTATTTTAACAGAGGGGAAGGGAGTGCCGGACTTGCAGCCTCCGCTTAGTAGGAGTTCCTTGGCGGTTGCGGTGTTGCGTTTCTGCAAGGACGGAACAGCCAGGAGAGTTCGCGTGCGCTCGGGAGCCCGTCGGCTTGAAGGCGGGAAAAAGTCCCCATTTTAAGCAGAGCTCTCGCTGCCGGCATGAGAGACGCCTAGTGGGACTATGAGAGCATTCAAAGGGCTCGCTTTGGGGTTAGTTCCGACATGAAGCCTAGCCATGCGTCATTCAACCCTATGGCGTTTTGTTGACATCACTACCAACAGGCTGTGATGACCCAAGGAATCTAGCTTCCAAATTGGCGATTCTCTACCTTGGCAACTTGTAAGAGGTGTGGACTTCAACGCCCAGGATTCCTGGCCAATTGCCAGTATTGGCTGGGGAATTGTGGGAGTTGAAGTCCATACATCTTAAAGTTGCCAAGGCTGAGAAATACTGCTCTGTATGTAAAATATATTTTGCTGATTTCAGAATTACAAAGGTAGGGTGCAAAGAGATAGGATGTGTTTGCCAACAGTTATTTCATAGTGCTTCAGAAGGATTATTTAATACAAAGCTGTTAAAATACCTTCAATACTCACGGGCATCATATTAAAGTCAATTTATTCTCTGTGAACATTGTGTGTGAACTAAGTATTATAGCTTAGCAGTAGGGATCCAGGTTTATTCAACCAATCAGTGTTAAAACAACCCATGGTATAGTACAGGGGTCTTCAAACTTGGCCCTTTTATGACTTGTGGACTTCAACTCCCAGAATTCCTTAGCCAGCGTGCCTGGCTGAGGAATTCTGGGAGTTGAAGTCCACAAGTCATAAAAGGGCCAAGTTTGAAGACCCCTGGTATAGTAGGAAATAGCCTAGTCATAAATACTTGCTGTGCTACAAATGCTTCATTAACACACACACACACACACACACACACACACACACACACACACCCCGGACAAATCCACATTAAGTTTATCTTTACTTGGCTGCTGAGGGTATTTATTTCTCACTGATTTTTACACTGTTCCCTTTGTTTTTCTAATGAGTAAATAGCTTAGTATTTTTCATGTGGGCGATAAAATCTAACCTGGGAGGGTGAAAGCAATTCTGTATGTCATGTCATCAGGAATCAAGATCAACTTGAAAGAGACTTCTCTAAAGAAGGTGCTTTTACATAAAACTTTTATTGTGAAATCAGCCAATCGTTTGTGGAGTATATGGAATGGCTGGACCCTTCTGTTTTATTTAAATTATTTTTTTTTTTGACATTTTTATTTTATCTCAAACATCAGATAAAGAATGATGAAATAGCTGCACAATACATTCTGATTGATACTTTTGTTTGGAAGGACCCTTAGTTGTGGGGCAAGTATTGGCTTTGCTTCCTTTTAAGGGACCTATAATACAATTTTGGTATGTTTTTATAAAGCAAAATAAACAGAAATATTGAGACAAAATAACTTAGGTAAATAGACATGCTTTTTATGAGCTTGGCTAGTTTACCAGCTGTGATCCCATCTAGTGGGAAAAGTTTGTGACATTCACACATATCTGCTTGCCTCTAGACTAGATTCTTATGCTTCTCATGTGCTTCATTTGGGCTTGTCTTTAAAGATAGGTTGGTATGTTCAACAGGTGCAGAATTCAGCAGTCTGGATGCTTATGGCAAAGAAAAATGATCAAAGCATGAACAACTATTTCATATCAGCTGCAGTAGCTGCCACTTCGCTTCTAAATTCAGTTTAAAGTGCTGGTGATTTCCTTTAAAGTCCTAAGCAATTTGAGACACTGTGATTTGAAGGCTTGATGGCATCTGTATAAATCTTAATTTCAGTGTCTGCTATTATAAAGCATTAGATTTATTTTATTAACACAATTATGTTGATATTGTAGTTTTTCTCAATGGGGCCTACACTGTTACAGTATACAAGAAAACAGTGAGGTAAAAAAAATAATTTACTTTATAAGAAATTGTGTCCAGGTTTTACACAACTTGAAATGTTAGCTATCCCAATACCAGCCATGTCATTCCATAAAATCAGATGGGGAAGTCCTAGTTAATGTAATTGTAACTTCTTGTTTTTTGAAACATTGATGGTTTATTTATTTGGTTTATATCCCATCTTTTATGGTCAGGAGCTTAAGGCTTTAGGTAGAAAATTCCTCTTCCTCTTTTTCTCCAAGATAGGTTGAGCTGAGAATGGGGTAGAACCTGGATCTTCCTCTTCCAAATCCAATGCCTTAATTACTGTACCACACTGATTTTAACACAATTTTTTCATTATTCTCTTTTCAAATTGCAGTGCTTTAAAGCAAGATAGAATTTTTAACAATTGAAAAGTAAAGACTGTTGAACATCTAACTGTGCTGGGAATCAGAAGGCCAACAAATTCATGTCCTCTCTTGCTGATAATTTTGTTTGTCAGATTGTGGAAAAAGGAACAGGGCTTCTGCTCTTCTGGATTTAAGCTTTACTAACAGGACAAAACAGGCCGAAAGTGCAAAAGTGACTGGAACCTTGGGAGAAAGTAATCTTGTCACTGAGTTCATTATAGGGAAGGAGTCATGGTGGTGGAGTGATTAGAATGCACTATTGCAGGCTATTTCAGCTCACTGCCAGCAGTTCGATTCTGACCTGCTCAAGGTTGACTCAGCCTTCCTTCCGAGGTCGGTAAAATGAGGACCCAGATTGTTGGGGGCAATATGCTGACTCTGTAAACCGTTTAGAGAGGGCTGTAAAGCATTGTGAAGCGGTCTGTAAGTTCTGTTGCTATTACTACTATATCTAAAGGAGGAGACATCAGACATTGATTCAGCTGCTACAAACTCAAGTGCTATTTTGGGATGTACTATATTAACAAGAGCATAGGATCTAGATTACAGCAGGAAAGTGCCTCATTTTTTTTGTGTAATATATTTTATTGATTTTTTTAAAACATAAATCATTTAATAATTGGTGAGCAGTGTGTTGTCTGGGTTTACATTTGTAAAACAATCACTAACAATTGATTTCTATAATCCATAATCCACATAATGGTTTTATTCTGCCTTTGTTGAGTGCTTGTAATACTGTGCTCACTACAGGTAGACCGGTGACCACATCATACAACATTTTTGCTGGAAACGGGTATTTACTTCCAGTTTCCAGCAAAAAACACCCATAGCAAACAGTGGATTTGCTTAATGACCATGGCACTCGCTTTTGTTTGTCAGATTGTGGGAAAAGGAACAGGGCTTCTGCTCTTCTGGATTCCCATTGCACTGACCACTGCATTCACTTTAAGACCGCCATGTTAACAAACACCACAAAAATGGTTGTATAATTGGGCATGGTCAAGTGGTGAGCCGCTTAATGACTGTCAAAACTTACAGCTATAATTGTAGGCTCAATTATGTTTGTAAATTGAGGATTTCTTATACTGTGCAGTCAAAAGGAGAGCAGGAATGACTTCTCCTCACAAGTTGGTGAGGAGAATGGAAAACAGGTCATGTGAATACATTTAAATGAACATAATGTATTTAATATGTAAAGGAAGAGACTTCAAATACATAAAACATTATAGCAGAAGGAATGGACTTGTTCTCTGTCATCTCAGAGAACCAGAATGAATGGGTTGAAGTTCAAGATTAGGTATTAGGAGCAATGATAGAGGCAGTCTTTAACCCTTTTGATCCTCAACTAATTTGGTTTGGGATTAGGGCGTTGAATGAACCAATTATTTTAGGTTTATATGATGTATGAATGTGCCATGATTTATTCAATTTACAGTGAATAATATATTGGCTAAGCCAGGGATCCCCAACCGGGCCTTGAGCTGTTCCAAATCGGGCTGTGGAAGTGGCGCACACGCACGCACATCTCACTTGCACGAGGAGCGTGCAAGTGCGTGCATGTGTGCGTGCATGCTCCATTTATAAGTCTGAATTACCCTCAGTGTTGCAGAAGGGAGTGGTTCAATGGGAAGAAAAGCAACATCTTTCGGAATACGGTGTTCAAAGTAGGATTGTAATGCAATTAGAAATTTAGACCTTACAAAGAAGAAAAGAACCTACCTTGAAAAATAAATACCAAATGAACAAGTAACACGTGAAACAGTGCCAAACCTGGACACTAAAAATGAATGAAAGAAGATACAATCAATCAGTTTTTGATAATTAAAGAAGTAATCATCAGGAAGCAGAAACTCACATGTGTTGGCCAGATGACTGATAAGCTATCAGAATTCCAACACTTGGCAAGATTAAGGGACATAGAAGAAAGGGAAAGCAATGTATAGGATGAAAGAGATTAGTCGAATATCCTTAGATGTCCTTATAATTCAGATAAGACAAAAAAACTTTTATCATAAAAGTAAAACTCAGTTTGATGGCTCTTAACTCTCCTATAGTATAATGCAAGCCTACTTGGAATTAAGCCCCAGAAAGATATTTCTTGATACATCTAGATAGGATTGTAGCCTTGACCTTCAAATATAATTCTCAAAATTCCCAGCCAAATAACTGGTGAATATTTGCCTAAGTGAACACATCTTTGATAACCGGTATAATCTTTCTGATTCCTCCAAACAGTCTAATTATATTATATGACACAGCTTACGAGAGGAAACATTGAGAAACATGCACCAAGACGTAGCTATTTTCAGAGAAAGAAGAATATTTTCACAGCTGTTATACTCTGGTAGGGGCTGCAATTTTGTTTCAAGACTTCCCTATTTTTCCTTCATCCAAACAGCAGTTGCAAGGTGCTCTGACAAAAATAATTTTGCTACTCATTTCTTTTAATACCAATTTATCAGCATCTGGCGTGCAAATGTTTTAATGGAACTTCATTTTACTTTAGAAATTTACGTTAAAGAGTCTGGGCAGAAATAACCTATCTGCTTTATTACGTATATCTTATTTACACTTCATTAGCAGCGATTTCATTGTGAAAGGTAAATAGTTTGCCAAAAGGCTTCACGTTTGTACAGGTAGTCTTTGACTTATCACTACAATTGAGCCCAAAATTTGTGTTGCTAAGTGAGACAGTTGTTAAGTGAGTTTAAGTGAATCACTGCAATTGTTAAGTTAGTAACAGGTTTAAATGAATCTGGCTTCTCCATTGACTTTGCTTGTCAGAAGGTCACAAAAAGTGATCACATGACCTTGGGACATAGCAACTGTCATAAATATGAACCAGTTGCCAAGCATCTGAATTTTGATCACGTGACCATGAGGATGTTGCAACAGTAGTAAGTGTGAATAAGTCATCTTTTTTAGTGCTGTTTTAACTTTGAACGGTCACTAAACGAATAGTTTTAAGTCGAGGACTACCTGTATTGTTTCTGCTCAATTATGATTTGATTTCTGATCTGTCTGTGCTTTATCTATTTCCTTCCCAATTTATGCTGCTGTTTAGATGCCCAGAACATACCACAGTTCTAATATATCAAAAGGAGGATTTTCCTTTGCTCTCATTGTACTGGATTATAGATTTATCCATAATAAAAGCAATCTTTGCACAATGTTTTACTTCATCAGAGTTGATAATGATCAAAATCATAAAAAAGATAACCATTGGGGATAGCACGCGTCTTGTCAGAGCCTGAACTCCGTAAAACCAGACTAGTCAGAATCAAAACAAGGGTCAAGTGAATGTTGTTTCTTCAAGTCCCTCATGCTGTGCAGATGAGAGAAAAAAGGGACACAGATTTAAATCTTGAGTCTTCCATTTGATACATAGAAAATCTTTCATTAGAACTGTACTAGCTTTTCTGCAATAAATCTACCTAACACAACTGTTGTGTTCTTGTATGCCTATTTGGCTCAGTTTTCAATGTTAGGGACAGACTAATACTGAGATATTTGTAGGCTGTACAACTCAAGATTAACAATAAGTTTAATAGATGGTTGAAATAGCCCTGAGTTTGTGGGGAAGAATAAAGGGGAACATGAATTTTAGTTCTAGATTGGTATGACCAATTGACTAGTAAATATCTTTTAATCTGGGACTGGTGTGGGACTGGTACTGTGAAGATGTGAGTTTAGATAGATGGCTAGACTGGCAGGTTTAACCAAGCCTCAGAAATCATTCCATCATGGTGCTCCCTCCCAGCCCAATAATGGGCCTGTAAATGACGAGGTAGAGGGTGGGTTAGACATGGAGACATGGGATGAGTTGGGCAAGTCCAGCTAGTGCTGCTCAATGCAGATTGATTTCTATTAAAGCTCACTTCACCTTATATCACATGATATAATTATGAATGAGACAACTCACCTGGCATACATCACCAAGCCCTGGCTAGAAGTGAAGGGAGATGGGATTCCCCTTTGTGCCCAGTCAGCTTTCAGATTTGACATCAGCTAGGACCCCAAAAGTGAGGGGAGCTGTTATTGTTTGGAGGGGGGAGAGAGTTGGGATTGTCACGGGTGCTGCCTTGTAATTAAGCAAATGGGAGACCGTTCTTCTGAGGCCAAGCCTGAGAAGTCAGTTGTTGCTATTGTACCAGCTATCCTGTGGCATAGCAGTTTCTCTGCCCATGTTGCTTGATGCCATCTTTGGGCTGATGGGTGAAATTCCTTGGGGATGTCAACTTGCTTGGATATATTACACATATGCATATTTATGGGTATGTAATTTAATACCATTAATACTGGGTTTTTTTCTTACAGAAAATCAACTGGAAGCTGCATGACTTAAGAAGCAAGGGCCTTTTCCTGTTATGTTCTTCTAAGAAATGTACAAGAGGGAAAACAACACTATATTCTATAACAGAAGTATCAGTCGTTGGGAGAAAACAAGTCTAAATGCTGTCATGCTCCAAAGAAATACTGACTGTAATTTATATTCTGTGCCAGCCAAGTGATTGGAATTCATTACACTGTAGCTTTGGAGGAAAAATACCTGCGCATTTAAAAAATGTTATGGGGTCAGCTTGTTTTCCAAAGAAATAGGCTTTACTTACAGTTGATCTGGGGCCAACATTGGCCATTTGGAATTGATATAATGGAGATAAGCTCTGTAGGTACCAGTTATGAGAGGACAAATGAGATGTACAGATCTTTTGTATAACTTGAATAAAAAGACCTGCTAGGGAACATTGCTTGGCATTTTTATTTTAACAGATAAAAAAGAAATGACTGATAGAGAAAATGCCTGGCAGGGAGGCACATTTATTCCTGCTTCTTTGGAATTTCTTAACATAAATTATGATCTACAGAAAAACTGTAAGAGTAATGCTATACATAACCAACTATATAACTCAAATGATTCAGAAACTGGAATTTCTTCGCTGCAAAGAGTCATGTATGCTGACATTCAGTTAAACATGGATGAATCTCAAACGAAGTTGAAGCCACTAAGGAGCCAGTCCTCAGTCCACAAAAAAGAAAGTGAAACTACAGATGCCAGTTATGCTAAAGAGAACAATACTCTCTCAAAAAGCATACATACTTTGCATAATAATTTCATTTGGAATGACTGTATGTCTTGCACCAATGATTCCATAGCCTGCACTTGTAACTACCTGGACCTGCCATCCTGTGGGAGTAAAACTGGAAAACTCCATGATTCTTCTGATGTGTCAGTGGATAAATTATTGTGTTTCAAAAAAGGAACTCCAAAACTTAGTGTGGGAGGCTCAGGTCATGGTTTCTCAAGTGGTAATTTTACTGGAAGGATGCCTTCAAAGCCTCTTCTAAGCCATTTTGAAAACTGCACTGCCCACAGAATTATGGAGGAAAAGTTTTCCCGAAGTAAGAAGGAGCGTTCTACCTTATTAATAAGAAGATTTTGCAAAAACGATAAGGAGATTAAGAAATCAGTCTACACTGGAACCAGAGCAATTGTAAGGACTTTACCATCAGGGCACATAGGGGCTATTGCTTGGAATTGTGTTGCTCAGTGGAAGATTCATACTGAATTAAGGAACACTGGGATTATATCAGAGCAGCTAAAAATCCTTCAAGTTGCAATAAGTCAAGCATTAAATTATTATCTTCTGCAATCTATGTGGCATGCGGTAAGTGCCTTTTTAAAATCCAATTTCAGAATGTGGCTGGGAGATGCAGAATTTAAATTTTTAAATTGCTCTTATGGTAGTTAAAATTCAGTGATGTAGTCAATTAAAATAGGAAAACACAGTGTTTCTTAACCAGTTTATTAGAAACCAAAGGAACGCATTCTTAATTCTTAAAAATCAATTTATGATGCTATTTTATCAAAGTCTACTGTTATCTAAATATTTAGCTTATTCTTGGGATGAAAATATCCCAAGTCCTCAACTTATGACCACAATTGAGCCTAAAATTTCCTTTGCTAAACAAGATAGTTGTTAAGTGAGTTTTGCCCCATTTTACAACCTTTTGCCACAGTTGTTAAGCAAATCATTGCACTTGTTAAGTGAATCATGCGGTCATTAAATGAATCTGGCTTCCCCCAGTGACTTTGCTTGTCAGAAAACTGCTGGGAAGGTTACAAATGGTGATCACAAGACCCTGGGACAGTGTGACTGTCATAAATACACGCCAGTTGCCAAGCACCCAAATTTTTATCAGGTCACCATGAGGATGCTGCAATGGTCATAAGTGTGAAAACTGGCCATAATTCACCTTTTTTCAGTGCCATTGTAACTTTGAACAGTCACTAAACCAATGATTGTAAGTCAGGGGTGTCAAACTGCCGGCCCGCGGGCCGGACGCATATGTGGAAGCCGCGCCCATCCCATTGCCGGCAATGGCAAAACCGTCCCAATGCGTTGCGCAACGTCATGTTACGTTGCGCGACGTCACATGACGTCGCAAGTTTGACATGTCTGTTGTAAGTTGAGGACGACCTGTAATGAGTAAAAAGAATGATCTGGGCTTGCTGCATATTCAATAGTAAGGTTGATGCATTATATTTTTAATTGCTTAGGACAGAGCAGGAGTAATCTGTGTGGAACACATTTCTGGAGGATTTGGGGATGTGATAATATCTTGGACTTAGTGACTGCATTTATTTGAATATTACAGTAAAATGTTTTATGGAGTCTTTGGTGCTCTCCGAGCTTGTTTGTCTGCTTGCCAACCTTTCATTACCCAACGTAACATCATCAGTGCTAGTGAGTGTGGGGTTTGCTCCCTGTTTATATATAGTAACTTGTCCTGCCAGGGTTGGTGGAGATACGGCTTTTCCTTGGTATTTTTTAAGGGTTTTGTGTTTTGCTTGATTGTGTGATGTTAATCCCTGTTTACCTGGGTGTTGGCTCCCGGAGAGGATGTATTTGGGTTTTTTGTTTCCTTCTCAGCTTTTTTACTGTAACTTTTGAATGGTGTGTAAATGTAGTTTATCTCTGTGTCTGTTGGAGGCTGATTTGTCTGAGTGCCAATCTTCCAGGATTTCCCCAGTATTTAGTTTGATCTAGGAAGCTCATGATTTCCCGGTTGAAACTGTGGTTGCGTTGTCCATGTGTTATGAGATTAAGGAGCTATATTTTACTTTTTTTATTATCTTTGGCTATAAGTACTGTCAAAGCCTTAACTTTGATCTTCTGTAGCTAATACTGAGATAGGAGTTTACCTCAGTGGTGGAATTCTTGGGTTCTAGTTTAGCTGGAGATATTCCTTAACAAGTGACTGACCAGAACATTATATTATACGAAGAAACGTTTACTGACAAGGAATAGCCTAACAATGTTTCCTTTTGCTGGGAACTAAAATGATTTTTTCCCCATGATGTTAGAAACAAAATTAGGGAACAAATGTATATTCTTTCAAACACTGTGAATATAAAGCATCCCCCCTCTACAGTATGGAGCTGTCCAGCTATATTGAAATTCATGGTCCAGCGTTCTAAACAGTTTCCTAACACATCTGGAGAGTGTCACGTTTGACAAAAGATGAATGAATGAAATTGGGTAATTGATTCTCTAGCCACAGCTGTAATACTAAAATAATAGTTGTACATAGTTATGTAGTTTCTATCTGCCAAATGGTATCATGTATATACTTGAAGCTGATACAATGAAACATTTTTGGAGTTCTTTGATGGTACTCTCATCATGATCAGAGATTTTAATATGAGATTAGGCTCAAATGATGCAGTTCTATATATTGTATATCTTTAACAATTATCAGACTTTGATTTAAGAATTGCCATTTTAAACATTGGAGGTGCTAACCTTTTAGTCCATAGCATATAGTCCATACTAGTAGTACAGTGCATTTATTCTATTTGAGTCAGCTGAAGATGACTCTAGAGGATACCTTTCTTTGCAAGGATTTTGAGTTAGTAGTGTTAATTGTATTGTAGTTTCAGAAAAGTAATATATAGAGTTAGCCATTTTAAGTATTTCACTAAATTTATCTTATCTTCAGTGAGCAAATTCTTTGTCTAAATTTCTCAATGAACTTACTTAGAGAGATTTATGGGTCACATAGAAGAAGAAAAGGACATTATTATTTAACACAGTCTTAACTAGGTAGTACACAGCATGCTGGAGATACAAGAGTTCTACTCCCAAATTAAGAACAAAAGGGAAACCATTAACGTTTCAAAGTAAAGCCATTTGAATTGAAGATTTAAAACTAATAATTTACCATTTTCTGGTCCGATGTGAATTGAACAAATCCTATGAAGCTTTAAGAAAAAGAATATACTCAGAAACATTGATGACAGTGTTTAATTCAGGCCATTACTACTATGAATTCTGCTTTCTTTCTGTGTATAATAGCTAGTTCTACCTAAGACATTTGATGGAATAAGAACTCTAAATATATGGGAAGAATATTATCAATCTTTTTTTTAGTAATGATTCTACTGATTCATTCCTTTAATCAAGATTAGGCTATGCTCCAAATAGGTCTTAGTTTCCCACTAAAATTAAATACTAAATTAATAAATTAATATTATAGTTGAAGGATAGGAATGTGCCCCTGGGGCAGCAATATAGTTTTTGTTCACATATAGAAAGTCAATATTGGTGATTTAATTTATCATACAGATCGTGGTGTTGCAGATTTCCAGGGAATGCAGTTGATCTTTCCTTGTGCAAACTGTACGAATGGGGATAGAAATGGTCCAGCCAGTTAATGCCTAATCAGTTTGCTTTATTTAAGGTTTCAACATTAAAAGCAATAAAACCATGCAACCATACAGGCATATATATCTATTAACAATACAAATACAAATTATGACTAATAGACGCAGAGGAAGGGAGCAGGATGGGCAGGGGGAATCTGCTATTGGTCCATCAACCTGCAGCATGAAACTCCCCCATTTGGGCCCCAAGCCAAATGGCAGAGCCACATCTTCAGGCCCTTACTAACCAAAGAGAGAAGCAACCTAGAACTAAGAAGAAATTTCCTGACAGTTAGAACAATTAATCAGTGGAACAACCTGCCTCCAGAAGCTGTGAATGCTCCAACACTGGAATTTTTAAAGAAGAGACTTGACAGCCATTTGTCTGAAATGGTATAGGGTTTCCTGCCTGAGCATGGGGTTGGACTAGAACACGGGTCGGCAACCCGCGGCTCCATAGCCGCATGCAGCTCTTTTAGCCATCTCCTGCGGCTCTGGAGCCTCCTCCGCCATTTGCAGAGAGAGAGAGAGACAGAGACAGAGAGGCACTTGCACTTCCCTTCTCTCTCTCTCTCATGCAGACTTGCCCCCTCGCAGAGCTCCTGATTGGCCCTGCGCCCCGGGTGCCCTGCCCCCTGGGAGAAGGGTGGCCAGGAAGTCCCTTTCCCGGGCTGGCCCCGTCCGAGGTGCACATGGCCGGGGAGCCGCATGGGGAAGCCTGGCCCAGCTCGGCCTCCTGCAGCAGGCGGAGCCGTGGAGGCCGAGCAGCCCCGGCGAGGGAGCCGCTCCCGCCCCGTGGCCGGCTGGCCAGGAATCCCGTCTGGCTCGGCGGCGAGCTTGGGGGCCTCCTGACCGCCGCGGGAATGTCCACGTCAGCCGCCTCCTGGCGGGCCCGCTAATTGTGGGCTCCCAGCCGGCTTTCTCTGTGAGTCAGGCGCCCGGGACTCCGCGGAGCCGACCCTAATTGCGCCTGGGAGGGCCCGACCGAGCCCCGGCCTGACCTGCGCGGCTCCGAAACGCCGCTTGCCCGAATTCTTTCTGCCTCCTGGGGGGAAGTTGCGCCTCGTGGCCCAATTATTATGGGCGTTATTCCAGCGTGGTCACTTAATTTGGATGCTTCTGTTGTTTTTATTGGTTTTGCTGTCATTACTCTTTTAAAAAGTTTTTAGTATTTTTAATTGTAATACATTTTTGAACTGTAAGCTGCCCAGAGTCACTGAAAGGTTTTCTGAGGTTTTCACGGGTGTTTGTATGTAGGTCTTTGGTAATTCGGGTTTTCTCCCGCGTAAAATTGGAAGTGTCTTGGCGACGTTTCGACGAAGTCTCATTCGTCATCTTCAGGCTGGTGTCTCTTCGGCCTCGTGCTTCTAGGAGCAATGTGTGATCGCAGCTGTTTCTTCCTTTTAACTGCCAGTGGGGGTATGAACTGATTGGGTGGGAGCTTGGCTGTGTTCTGATTGGGTGGAGGTGTGTTCTGATTGGTTAGGGGCTTGGCTGTGCTCTGATTGGATGGGGGTGTGTTCTGTTTGGGTGGGGGCTTTGTTGTGCTCGGATTAGTCTGAGTTGCAGCGGGATTTGAGATGGAGAGCTGCATTGCTGTTGTTTGGCTTCGCGTTCGTGGTCGTGCCATATCATCAAGGTGGGTGTCAGTTTGCTTCATGTATGGATTGGAGGGGTTTGAAATGGCTAATGATGCAGCTGTGGTCTGGTTTCTGGTTTGTGGTCGTGCCTCATCATCGGTGTGGGTTTGGGTTTGCTTTTTGCGTGGATGTGTGGTGGTGACATCCTGTGTGGTTTTCGTGAGTGTGGGTCTAGTGTCATTCTTTGTGTTAGGGACTCGTTTGTCAATAAGGGTGGGTTTCCAAATGGCTGGTAGGCGGGAGGTATCATCTCGTTTATTCATGCTGTGTGGGCGTTTTTCTATCTCGATGGCTTCTCTGATTATTCTGTTGTTAAAGTGTTCAGTTTTGGCGATAGTTCTGGTATTTTTAAAGTCAATTTTATGTCCTGTGGTTTTAAGGTGTTGGACCAGGGAAGAAGTTGGTTCCTCTTTTCTGACTGAGTTCTTGTGTTCTTCAATGCGTGCACTTATTCTTCTGTTGGTTTGTCCGATGTATGTGGTGGGGCAGGCGGTGCATGGGATTTCATATACGCCTTGATTTTCTAACTCAATTTTGTCTTTGGGGTTTCTTAGGATGGTGGATATTTTTCGGTTTGTGCAGAATGCTGTCTTGATGTTGTGTTTGTGGAGGATCTTGCTGATTCTGTCTGTGGTGCCTTTTATGTATGGGAGGAGGGCTTTGCCGTTTTCTTGTTCTCTGTCTTGGATTTTAGTGGGGGTTTCTTTTTGGATTAGGTTGGTAATCTTATTTCTTTGGAATCCGTTGGATGTTAGTACGTTAGTGAGAGTGTGTAGTTTGGTTTTTAGGTGTTGTTCGTCAGCTAAGCGTTTTGTTCTCGAGATGAGTGTCTTGGCTACGGAGTTGATCTGTGCTGGGTGGTGGTGTGAGAGTGCGTGCAGATAGCGGTTTGTGTGTGTTTTCTTCTGGTAGATGGTGTGTCCTGCACGCACTCTCACACCACCACCCTTCAGACCCTTTCACTTTTGTCAAATTTGTTATGCTGCAGCCTGATTCATTTCCCCCCCTCATTAATCTACACTCAGTACCCCGTAATAACAATGTGAAAACAGAATTTTAGAAATGTCTGTAAATTTATTAAAAGAAAACTGAAATATCACATTGGCATGAGTATTCAGACCCTACACTCAGTACTTTGTTGAAGTACCTTTGGCAGCAATTACAGCATCGAGTCTTTTTGGGTATGACGCAGCAAGCTTTGCACACCTGGATTGAGGGATTTTCTGCCATTCTTGCAAATCCTCTCAAGCTCAGTTAGGTTGGATGGCAACCGTCGGTGGACAGCCATTTTCAGGTCCCTCCAGAGATGTTCAATAGAGTTTAAGTCAGGGCTCTGGCTGGCCACTCTAGGACAGGGGTCCCCAACCTGTGGGCCATGGCCCACTACCGGCCGTGGCCTAATCGCCACTGGGCCGTGTGAGTGGCCAGGCTGGTGCATACGCATGGCCCCACTCGTGCAAACCTTGTGGACACTCGCAGTCCTACTCATGCGAGCCTTGTTGCAAGTGCTTGCGCCCCACACGCATGAGCATCACTGTGGACATCAGTGCTCGTGTGCACACACACACACGCACACACACATGCGCCTGTCCCTCCCACAAAATCATCTCTTTGCCTCCTCCCCCAGGCTCTGGCCACCAACCTAGAAAGATTGGGCAATTCTGCTCTAGGACATTCACAGAGTTGAATGTCAACAACTGTGGAACCAGGCTGCAGCATAACAAAATTGACAACAGTGAAGGGGGTCTGAATGATTTCTGAATGCACTCTAGTTAACAAACCATTAGTTGTTATTTTTACTTCTGGCTACATTTTTCTTTCTGTAGGTAGGGAACAGTAATGGCATTTTCTCAAAGATTTGAGACAGATACAATCTGTACCTAATGCAAACACAATCTGCACAGTCATTCCATAACCCAATCACATTTTAACATTTCTCCAATTACAAAAATCTACATCTGCAGCCCTCCCATTTTTCAATATTCTCATAACATTTATGATTTCATCATTTTCTATCATTTTCCATTTTTTTTCTTGGGCACTAATATTTATAGTGAATATTGGTTAAAATTCTATTCTTCAATATATTACTATAATTCCTGTTACAAATCTCTGAAATATTCCTCAGTCCAGCTTCCTCACAAATCTTTTTAACATCTTTATTTTCAATTTCATTTTAATTTGCTGGAGATTTCTTCATCCATTTCCAAACTACTTTACTGTATTTCCATCAAAATTGATACAGATTTTCTTTGCCTCTTGTAATCTCAACTCTTCCCTGCTTTATTTTAACCCACATTCTTTGTTATTATTGCATGTTATATATTATTTTTATCTGGTCTTCTTTATTTGTGTATTCCCCACTCCCCCCATCCCTAATCCACAGCCTCTTCATCATTCCAAGTGTTTTTTCCTATTAGCTAACTTAGCGCACTTTTATAGCACCTATAATGTTTTTCATTCTGTCCAAACAGCTTTCACATTTTTTCCTTATATCCATTTTCAATTTTTTTCTGTTGGGAAATTACTCTATTTCCTAATACCAGACTTTATTTGTTTAGTCAAATGTGTTACAGCCACCCAACTGTGACAGATTCTGGGTGGTTTTTTTCTTCCTGCAAAGATCTCTTTCCTTTATTTCTTTCTTTGCATCCATTTTGTCCAAGATTCATTTTCAAATAATCTGTCCCAGATTCTGATCCCTCATATGCTTATATCTTTCAGTTATTTCTTTATTTTTCATCCTAAAAAAAATCAATCAGGCTTTTAAATGTATAATCCTTCTTTTGGGGTATATTTATGAATAGGCTTATGCTTAAACACTGATTTCTAAGCAGACCTTTTTGTAAATAAATACTCATCAGGCACTTTTCTCATTTATTCTTGAGTCTCTGAATCGCTTTGTCTCTGCCATCTTATTTTATTCCCACTTATCCATTGCAATAATTTTCCAGATTATTGCATTCATTCAAGTTGCACAATTCTTCCTGAAATTCACATCTTATATTCACATCTTATATTCTACCTGCAGTATTCCTTGCCATACATATATTGGCACATTTTGGCTAGTATGGCACAGAACACTAAAGTCCACTTTTATGTTAAGCATGTTCACATTGTCCTATACAAGCTAAACCCCATCTATTATTAGAAGATATATTCAATGTATTCATGCATACTCAGAACCCTTTCCTGTAAAATTATGTATTAATATCATAGGCAGTTTGATCTGTTGATTACAAAAATTTATATATTTGGATTACAATAAGCTACATTACAGAGTAATAAGATAAGACAATACAGAAATGTTACAGAGTCAGAAAATGAATTTGGACTATGGACACCCATCTGTACGTTTCCTTCTTTCACTGCTTTTAAGAGTTGCAACATGAATTACACGTAGTCCTCGACTTACAACAGTTTGCTTAGTGACGGTTCGAAGTTACAATGGCATTGAAAAAAGTGACTTTTGACCATTTTTCACACTTAAGACATTGCAGAATCCCCATAGTCATGTGATTTACATTCAGATGATTGACAACCGACTCACATTTATGATGGTTGCAGTGTCCTGGGGTCATCTGATCAGCTTTTGCGACCTTCTGACAAGCAAACTCAGTGGGGAAGCCAGATTCACTTAACAGCCGCGTTACCAATTTAACAATTGCAGTGATTCATTTAACAAATGTGGCAAGAAAAGTTGTAACATGGGGCAAAACTCACTTAACAAATTTCTCACTTAGCAATGTAAATTTTGGGCTTAATTGTGGTCGTAAATTGAGGACTTACTTGTGCTGACTTGTATTGTTTTGAGCTTGAGAACCTTCCAACACTGTAAAATGAATCTGCAGAAACAGTATCTCTATCTATCAACGAGATTCAGTACTTCAAAGTGACTCCTGACATTTTAGTATACAACAGATGTACAATCAAGATCATATTGTGGCTTTCTTCTTCAGAAGAACAGAATAAAAGAATTGGAAGGGATCATGGAGGCCTTCTAGTCCAACCTCCCTATAAGATTTGGGTGGATTATGTTCACCTATGTAACTCTCTAGACAAATAGTATAGGAGCTGTGAATTTCCAGTTACAGCATTATTCCAGGTATGTTACGTAACAACATTAAGAGAAAATGCTCTTTGATAATATATTGATTGCAGAATTCTCTGCTGAATTGTAGGAATTCAATCTCAGTTTCAGTAATGGTTACATGTTGTTGATGTACTAAATGGTGACTATGTAGGTGAAATTAACAGTTTAGTAAAAACCTGAAAAGTGGTTACACTAAAATGACCATATAAGAACAGCTTGTCCCTTGTGGGTGAGCTTAGATAGATGTTCTGTAACAACTGATGTTAGGGATTATTATGTTTTATAAACTTGCACAACAAAGGATGACCTTTTGAAATAACATTAATAGTTTTTCAATTGTTCTCTGCAACTAACAATGTATGATTATATTTTGAAAATTACATGATTGAAGCTCAGTCATTTTTGAGGGACAGCTCTTTGTGTATAATTCTATTTTTATGCACTCTTTTCTACCTTTGGTAAAATTCTTTATAAACACAATATTGTTGAGCTTATTCTCATCTATTTAATTTCATTCTTATTGAAACATTTCTGTTCCACTGATCAAATAAAACTGATATTTAGGAAAAAAATAGTTTGAGAAGAGAGACCCTTGGCCATAGAGTGGCCAAGGGTCTAAGACAACTGAATGGCTGATGATGACGACGAATTTGGGAAGGAGATAATAGTTTAGCAGAGAAATATTGGAGTAGGATTCATATCCTAATACAGAAAATTCTTAAAGTAAAAGATAAAGATGAAACCAGAAATTTTTCTTCTGGACATAATGGAAAAAATTAAAGAAAAGAATATAAGTACTTTTGTTTCCACATGGAGACGGCGTCTGGATTTTGTGCTTGAGGTGGAAAAAAATGAAACTTTGATCTTGGGATTTATTGTTGAAATACTTGAAATACTGCTTTAATTCTATTGGCTGCCGCCTAGCAGTGATTGTATAAATAGAGGTTAAGCGGCAGTTAGTTTCGCTTCTGTGTTAACCTAATAAATGAGTTGTTGTTTGCACCTGCTGCCTCGTAATGCCTCACCGATCCCGAAACACAACAGTGGCGACGAAGGTGGGATGTGCTGCTAAGATGGAAGAGCTGAGTCACTAAAGGGGTAAGACCTGGCGTCAGCACCCGGGTTGGAACCACGTTCCCCCCTTCTGCCTGCCAATACGAAAACGCTGGAGGTAGCGCTTTCCCAAGGGACCCATCCCTGGGAAATCCACAGAAGCCTTAGCAGCACAAGGCATTGAGAGGTCGGAGACAACTCACCATGGCCAAGCTCGGAAAACTGTCGGAGTTCGACGTTACGCATCCACATCTCTCACATCGAGAACTATCTGAGAGCTAACCAAGTTAGCGAAGACGGTTTAAAGGCCGCAACGCTGCTGTGCATATGTGGCCAGGCGACGTTCGATATAGCCGAAAACTTGGTCGCTCCAGCTACGCTTGAGTCGGTCGCCTACACCAAGCTCAAGAAAATGCTCAAGGAGCACTTTGAGCCGAAGCTCTCTGTTATCGCCTGGAGACACGCCTTCGAACAAAGGGAGCAGCAACCAGGCGAGTCTGCTGCTGAGTTCATAGCCGCACTGCGACAGGCGTCCCAGCTCTGCCAATTCACAGACCTCGAAGAGAGACTGAGAGACCGGTTGGTGTGCGGCTTGAGGAACAGGGACCTTCAACAGACGTTCATGAAGGAGACCCTGTCGTTCCAAGATGCCCTCAAGGAAATTACGGCCGAAGAAGCCGCTGGGGGGGCCGTCAAAGCCTTACGGCCCTCCAAGAACACTCTCAGCCCAGAAACTGTCCACCATGAAGACGCTGAATGGGACAAAGACCCAGACACGGACCATGAGATTGATCGGTTGCAGAAACCACCAGAAAGAGCCCAGTGGCCTTTTGACAAGACAGTTCCCTTCACTCGATGTGCGGGTTGCAGAGGCTGACATAGACGCTCGGAGTGCAGGTTCTGCACAGCAACGTGCAGGGCGTGTGGCAAACAAGGCCACATCGCCGCCATCTGTAAGGGTCGCCAGAGGGAAATTCCACAAGAAGAATTTCTCAGGAAAGGGACCGGGACCCCGGGGCAACACAGAGTTGGCTATTGCACCAGCCGAAGGAGCGTGTTTAGAACAGGTGCCCATTGCCCCCTTAAGCAAAAGCTGAGACTCAACGTCCAGCTTCAAGGAGTTCCATGCCACATGGAACTGGACACTGGATCAGCCCTATCTATAATTTCCCAAGGAACGTTGAACCACATTTGCAGTCGCAGCGGCAAACGAGTTAAACTTAAGCCATCGAATCTCCTGCTAACAGATTTCCAAAACTCCCGCGTAGCGGTTAAAGGATAAGCTACACTCAAAGTTCGGTTCAAAGAGTTTGAGGGTCCCCTGGAAGTCATGGTGGTTGAGGGCAACCGCACAAGCCTCATCGGGTTAGACTGGTTTGATGCCTTGGGCATCCAAATGACTGGCATAAACCAAACGCAAGCAACGGACCTGGCGGCAGTTTGCCAGGAGTTTGCTGATGTTTTCAGCCCTGACTTAGGAAAGTACAAGGGATCTCCAATTGCCCTCCACCTTGATCCTACCGTAACCCCAATAAGGATCAAGCCTCGTAGAGTGCCTTTTGCCCTTAAATCAAAAATCAATGCAGAGCTGGACAAGCTGGTGCAGCAAGGCGTGTTGCAGCCAGTAGACAGCAGTCGGTGGGAAACCCCAATAGTTACGCCACTTAAGGCCAACGGTGAGGTGCGCATTTGCACAGATTATAAGTGCACTATTAATAGAGCGCTTCAACAACATTCATATCCGGAACCTGTAGTCAGCCATATTTTGGCGTCACTACAGGGAGGTCGCATATTCGCCAAGTTAGATTTGGCTCAAGCCTACCAGCAACTGCCCGTGGACGATGCCATGGCGGAAGCTCAGACCATAGTTACCCACAGGGGAGCTTTCAGGGTAAGGCGCCTACAATTAGGGGTCAGTGTCACCCCAGGAATTTTCCAGAGCATGATGGAGCGCACGCTCAAAGATATTCCAGGAGTGTGTCCATATTTCGATGACGTCCTCATAGCTGGGGAATCAGTAGAAATATTGGCAGAAAAACTCGAAGCTGTCCTTCAGCATTTCCGCGAAACGGGGCTGAAACTGAAGAGGGAAAAATGCAAAATTGGGGTAGCTTCAACCGAATTTCTCGGTTTCCGCATTGATGCCGCAGGCATTCACCCTGCTGAATCCAAGCTTAAAGCAATTCAGCAGGCCCCCAGTCCTAAATCGAAGGGGGAGCTTCAGGCATTCTTAGGCCTGCTCAATTTCTATCATGCCGTTCTTCCTCACAAGGCCACAGTGGCCGAGCCATTACACTGGCTCTTGTATAAGAAAGCACAGTGGCAGTGGACGAGTGTCCACGAGAGAAGGTTTTCAGCAGTCAAATCACTGTTGTCTTCAAACTCAGTACTGACGCATTTTAATGAACAGCTGCCTATCAGCATTGCGTGCGATGCGTCCCCGTACGGGGTAGGGGCTGTGTTGAGCCATTTAACGGCTGATAGGAGACAAGTCCCCATAGCCTATTATTCAAGGACTCTGTCCTCGGCGGAACGCAACTACGCCCAAATAGATAAGGAGGCATTGGCCATTGTGGCTGGCATTAAGAAATTTCATGACTATTTGTATGGTTGGCCATTCACGGTCTTTACGGACCACAAGCCACTTCTGGGTCTGTTCACGATAGACAAGCAAACACTTCAGATTATTTCTCCACAGATGTTGAGGTGGTCCATCTTTCAGCATATAATTACAGGCTGATTCACAAACTGGGCAGAGAAATGGGCCATGCAGACGGCCTTAGCAGGTTGCCCCTGTCGCAATTAGAGCCAGACTCCGCTCCAGCTGCTCGAATCCTGGCTATCCAGGATTTGCCGGAGTCTCCCCTTAACGCAGGGGACATGGCTGCTGAGACAGCTTCGGACAAGACGCTGAGCCGTGTGTTGAACTGGGTGCTCACAGGATGGCCGGACATTAGTCCGGGGCCTAACTTTCAGAGTTTCAGTAGGAGGAAGGACAAGCTGTCAGCTCACAGAGGGTGCATCTTGTGGGGAAGTCGGGTCATAGTCCCAAACTCATTGAGGCCCAGAGTGTTAGAGTCTCTGCATGAGGGACATCCGGGAATAGTCCGGATGAAGGCACTCGCGAGAAGCTACCTTTGGTGGCCTGGGCTGGATAAAGATATTGAGGCCCAAGTACACAGTTGCTACACTTGCCAGCAATCCAGACCAGAGATGCCTCAAGCCCCAGTCCACCGCTGGGAAACCACTCAAGCCCCGTGGTCAAGAATCCACATCGATTTTGCGGGACCCTTTCAGGGACAGCTGTTCCTCATTGTGGTGGACAGTCACTCCAAGTGGTTAGAGGTCGCACCTGTCCCAACTATGACTACTGCCAGGACCATCCAGGAACTGCGCAGAAACTTTGCCACGCACGGGTTACCCGACGTGATAGTCTCAGACAATGGGGCTCAATTTACTGCTGCAGAATTCCAGTCCTTTTTGAGGGCTAATATGATTAGGCACGCCACTTCGGCCCCCTTTCACCTGGCCTCAAATGGCCAAGCAGAGCGCATGGTTCGGACAACCAAGGAATCCTTAAAGCGGATCGTAACCGGCAACTGGCAGCACAGGCTGGCAGACTTTTTACTATGCCAATGCACAACTCCCTGCACTTCCACAGGCAGAAGCCCAGCAGAATTAAGATGGGGCCGTCGCTTAATCACTAAGCTGGATCGTCTGCATCCAGACCGAGTTGCCTCAGAATCAACACAGCCAAAGCCACTGCGGAGGTTGCAAGTCGGCGACCCGGTTTGGGCATGAAACTATGCTCAAGGGGCACTGTGGGTGGTAGCTGTAGTTGATAAGGTGTCAGGGCTACTTTCATACGAAGTGGTCCTGGAAGATGGTCGCGTGATACGCAGGCACATTAACCAACTGCGCAGGAGGCTAGCGAACCAGCTGCTAGCTCATGACTCTAGCAAAAGGCAAATTCGGGCAGCACGACAGCAGCCGTGCATCGGAGTCTTCGAGCACGGGCGAGACTCCTCGAGGAGACGAGGCAGTAGCGTAAGGTGAGTCGGCCCTGAACACAGAGACTGCACCCACTGAGCAATTCCGGCAGACGGCTCCAATTTCCAGCCTGGTGGACAATGTTCCACCAATGGACACTGGCTCGGTTCTACCCGGACAGACCAGCCACAGAGACTCAGGTCTACCCGTAATGAACGGGTCCCAAAGTCCCAGTCTACCCAGCCTGGCAGGCGAGCTAGTAGACCGGGGGCCTCCAGCGTTGCCGAGGCGCTCGGAACGGTCGAGAAGGCCACCGAAGTATTTACAGGACTATGTTCAATACTTGTCATTGTGAACTATCTAGGGTAAAGGGGTGTTATGTATTGATGTGAATTACTTGGAAACTGTTGAGAAACGGTCAAACGGCTGTAATTGTTTAAACCCCAGACTGTCTGTCTATATGCTTGTTAACTTATGTTTAAGCGGGAAATACTGCTTTAATTCTATTGGCCGCCGCCTAGCGGTGATTGTATAAATAGAGGTTAAGCGGCAGTTAGTTTCGCTTCTGTGTTAACCTAATAAATGAGTTGTTGTTTGCACCTGCTGCCTCGTCAATGCCTCACCGATCCCGAAACACAACAGCCTGATCAAAACATCTTTTGATTTTCCGTCTTCTTCTGCCTGTATAAGCTAGAAATATATATTTTTATGACTTAGCTACTTTAAAAGGTATGAATATTTAACCACCAGTTCTCATAAATTAGACCAGAATGACTAGCAACCCCTGTATGTTTTACTCATGATTTCCAAAATAATTTTGTAAAATACCCATAAACCCATAGTTTAGAAATGGTTACAATGGTTAAATTCGCATAACAAGTAAGTTACTTTCCAGAAGTTGATAAAAACCTAACTTTTCCAGAGAGCTTTTGGACAAAAATTGCTTGTCAGCAGCTAATTGTTTTGTTGTTTTTACAATATACTTATTACAATGCTATTTATAATTACCAATATTTTATTTGTTTTTTGGTGCCTTCAAGTCAGTTTTTGACTCCTGATGACTACCTGGACTATTCTTTTTACTTTTCTTGGCAAAGTTTTTCTGAAGTGGTTTGCATTGTCACCTTCCCAGAACAGAGAAAAAGTGACTGGCCCAAGGTCACCTAGCTGGCTTTGTACCTAAGTTGGGACTAGAACTCACTGTCTCCAGGTTTCTAGTCTGATGCCTTAATACTACATCAAACTGACTCTCACTTAATTTTGTTTTATACATGCATATACACGCTGTGAACATTTTATTTTATGATTTGTTGTAAACTGCCATGTATAGAAGGCAGCAACATACAAGTATAATTAATCACCATTGTCCTCAAAAATAGTTGAAAATATGTGGAGGCTGTGTTGTTTAAAATGTATAAGATGATATGGCCTTAGAAAAAAGAATATAATGAAATGTATAAGCCATCCTTGTAAATTAGTCTCATGTTACTAGTCCACAAATAACTTATTAGTTCACATATCTACATTAATCCTATAACTAGCCTACAGTTAATAATTAGCCTAAAATTTGGTGTGAGAAACATAATCTAGTTTCATCTTTTCCTTTTAGTTTCTAAAAACTTCTAGTCTATTTTTTGAGGGGGTGAGTTTTAATTGTCATAGACAACTACCCAGCCTAATCAAAATCCTGTGATTATAAGGTTTAAGAGTGGAAAAATATTTTGACTATAACTCGGTAAGCATAGCTATAAATCATATAAATAAAATTATATGTGAAGACTGTGAACTGTGCAAAGAAATAATTTCTGTTCTTACTGGAATGGATGCACCATCTGGTGGCAAAACAGATAAATGCAGGTTTATTGTGCTCTCAGATATTTGATATTCTGATGTGTGCATTTTAAAATAGATTAGGAAAGAAATTGTTGTATGCATAGATAAATTGTTCTGTATTTCCATTTTTAATGTTCTTACAAATCCCCAGTTTTTCTTTGTTTGGAGGACTAAGTGCAAAGAAAGAGACTAAGAGCAGTTGCTTTATACTAAGATATTCATAATTGTTTACATATTAAAAATAATGCCTATATATATTTTAGGCAAGAACATGGATAAGATAAACCAACTTCTGTGGTAAGGTAGATTACAGAACTTTTCTAAGTAGGGCAATCTTGCATTCTCTGAAAGTTAGTTCGAACATTTGACTTGACACCTGAATGCAATGTGATTTGATATAAGCATAAATTGCCTTCTGTATAAATATGCTCTCCTCTACTTCCTGGCCTGGATCCAAGGCGATCAGAAGCATCTGTTTCTATTTAAAGTAAACAGTTTCTTGTTTCCATCCAAACTAGCCAGGATCAGCAATCACCATGCTTTACGTTTTACTGTAATCAAAATACTGTTTAAACCCATCTCTTTGTCCAGTTCATTTAAGACAGAAACAAATACTTCCATTTCCTTCTTTCAGCACAACATTGTAATATAAGTATACGAATATTTTTATAGTGTTGGAAATTTAGGCATTGCAAGAATGGACATTCTATACCTAAAGTAAAAAAATATGTTGGCCATAAGAGTCCTTGCAAGTCAAGGACAGACTGTATAGTGAAATACTAAAGGGGTATCTTAACCCAGTGTTTTTCAAATTTGGTAACTTTAAGACATGTGGACTTCAACTTCCAGAATGCCTCAGCCAGCATTTTCAAGTTTGAAAAACCCTGTTATTTGCACAATCAAATCTATCATTCAGTATAGAAATTTAGAAAAAGATTGTGGAAGCTGAAAAGATGGAAGAATAACGAAATATCATCTCTTCCCCCACCCCCTTTAATATCATCTCTTCCCCCACCCCCTTTAATGTCATCTCTTTCCCCACCCCCTTTAATGTCATCTCTTCCCCCACCCCCTTTAATGTCATCTCTTTCCCCACCCCTTTAATATCATCTCTTCCCCCACCCCCTTTAATATCATCTCTTCCCCCACCCCCTTTAATATCATCTCTTCCCCCACCCCCTTTAATATCATCTTTTCCTTACCCCTTTAATAACATCTTTTCCCCCACCCCCTTTAATATCATCTCTTCCCCCCCCCTTTAATATCATCTCTTCCCCACCCCCTTTAAATCTCTCTCACCCCCTTTAATATCATCTCTTCCCTCATCCCCTTTAATAACATCTCTTCCCGTACCCCCTTTAATATCATCTCTTTCCCCACCCCTTTAATATCATCTCTTCCCCCACCCCCTTTAATATCATCTCTTCCCTCACCCCCTTTAATATCATCTCTTCCCCCACCCCCTTTAATATCATCTTTTCCCTTACCCCCTTTAATAACATCTCTTCTCTCCCCTTCAGCAGGACCCAGGCAATGCCGCTCGCAGCTCCAGCTGAATCTCTGCCTGAAGACTGCGCAAGGCTGCCTGCCATCCCCAATCAGCTGGAGCTGCACGCGCTGATCCTGGGCTCTCAGCAGGACCCAGGCAACATGCAGTTCCAGCTGACTTTCCCACAAGCCTGTGTGGCGCTGCTGCCGCTTCAGCTCATCCACTTTTACACTTTTTTTTTACATTTTTTTTTACAGTGCTGTTCAACCCGTCGTATGCGTATCACCTGCCAGGTGCCAACGTACCACTAGTGGTACGCGTACCACCAGTTGAAAAGCCGTCATGGACCACAGTTCCCATAATCCTGTGGCTATGCTGGCTAGAAATGCAATGCCTTATTTTCTCTGCAGTATGCGCCTAGGAGGCAGTAGGTCTGTGGGATTTAGATGTATTTAAACATTTGTTTCTTCTGCCTAATTTATTAAATCAACATCTAATTCGAAATTAAATGTTTCTGAGAAATCCAGGGTGGTTTACAAAAAAACTCTCAAAGACAGCTATTGTAAAGCATCACCAGCACTGCTTAAAACAATATTAAAAGTGTATATTTTAAGAAAGAAAACTATTAGTAGTAATTTACTTAGTGCTGTTTGACCATAAAATGCCGGGCTGAACAGTGTTTGGAGTTGCCTCTAAACGGGTGAGGGATGCACTGTTCATATTTTCCTTGGAAGAAAGTTTTATAATTGGGGTGCTGTCTCTGAGAAGGCTCTGGTCTAAATGGATGGTAAACATAGATCAGTGATGGCGAACCTTTTAGAGACCGAGTGCCCAAACTGCAACCCAAAACCCACTTATTTATCGCTGGGTGCCAGGTGGGTGTGGCCCACTGGGTGGGCATGGCTGTGGTGGTCATGGCAGAATGGGTGGGTGTGGCCAAGGTGGGCGTGGTCACCTCAATATTCCTCCTGTGGGGGCCGGACAGGGTTGGGGGAGATCCAGGGGGTCTCTGGCAGGTGGGGCGGGCAGGAGGCTCGTCCTGCGGGGCGAGACCAGGCAAGGCGAGGCAGGGCGGGGGTGCCATTATCGCAGGGCAAGGCGATGCAGGGGCCAGGGCGGCTGCTGCCTGACACCATTGGCCCCCGCACATAGAGGCCAGCGAGTGCATAGGGGCCAACGGTGTCGGTCAGCAGCCACAGCCTGCTGGCCCCTCAACGGCGCACTCTAGGGCTCCGCAGCCCGCTGCCAGCAGTTCAGAGAAGCCGCCTCTGAGCTCGACGGCCGGCCAACAGCTGAGGAGGCGATGCAGTGGGTCGTGCCCGGGAAAAGGAGAGCATGCGAGGCCAGGAGGGATGGGATGGGGGGGAGGGAAACCAGCTGTGCTGGGATGCATCTGGCCATGTGGGACCTCGGCGAGTTAGCGGGCGGCTGCTTGAAGAGGGATGGTTGCCATCTCCGGGGCATGGCACGAGTGCCCACAGAGAGGGCTCTGAGTGCCGCCTCTGGCACCCGTGCCATAGGTTCGCCATCACTGACATAGATGATTAGGGGGCTGGAGGCTAAAATATATGACAAATGTTTGTGGGAATTGGGTGTGTCTAGCTTAGTGAAAAGGACTAGGGGTGGTGACATGATAGCAATGTTCTAATATTTGATGGCTGCCACAGAGAAGAAGAGGTCAACCTATTTTCCAAAGCATCAGAAAGCAATAATAGATGGAAACTAATCAAGAAGAAAACCAGTCTAGAACTAAGGACTTGTGAAAACAACTAACCAGTGAAAAGGCTTGCCTTCAGAAGTTGTGGATGCTCCATCACTGGAGGCTTTTAAGTAGAGATTGGATATTCCATTGTCTGGAATGGTATACGTCTCCTGCTTGAGCAAGGGCTTGGACTAAAGACCTCAAAGATCTCTTCCAACACTCTTTGAGAGAAGCGCTGACAACCTCTCCCCCTCCCCTCATCCCTTCCTGGGCACAGAGAGAGGGAGGGAGGGAAAGAAGGAAGGAGGGGAGGGAAACAGGAAGAAAGAAAGGGAAGGAAAGAAGGAAGGAGATGGGAATGAAAAGGAGGGAGGCAGGGGAGGGAGGGAGGAAAGAAGGAAGGAAAGGAGATTAGAATAAGAGGGAGGGAGGGTCTGAGGGAAGTCCTGCCTTAGCACTTGGCCACCAGCAGCCCTGTTGCCCTTTCGCCATCCCCTGGTGGTCTCCCATCCTATTGCTGAGGATGCTTTGGTTACAAAGCCAGGTCTCTTCTCATGGAGAGGGAGTGGGCCTCCCTCTGACCCACGCACTTTGCCCTCCTGCACCCACCATGAGCAACCTGGCCAAGGAGAGCAAGCACAGAAGCAGTAGCCTTGAGGACATAAACGCAGCTGGGCACCCCCTCGGGGAAGTGTGGCTAGGGTGGGCAGGGCTGTGGGATCCTGGTGCCCTGGGAGCTCAAGGGCCGGGCTGGGTGCTTGACCTCCACTGCCCAGGGCTCCAGGAAGTCCGTGCCACCGTCCAGGGCCCCCCTGCATGGCCTGAAGCTCAGTGAGGCTCCTCCAGTGGACCATGCCCCAGTGCTCGCCCCAGTCCCACCCCCCCTCCGCCGGAGACCCTCAGATCCGCCTCAGTCCTGCCCAGGCCCGCACAAGCGCCCCTGACGCGAGTGATGTTGAGCTGGCCACGCCCACCCAGTAGGCCATGCCCATGCCAGCCACGCCCACCCAGTAGGCCATGCCCACCCAGTAGGCCACGCCCACCCAGTGGGCCACGCCCATCCAGCACCCGACAATAAATAAGTGGGGTTTGGGTTGCAGTTTGGGCACTCGGTCTCTAAAAGGTTCGCCATCACTGGTATATACTCATTCCTGTGGATAGATGAATAATCAACATTACCTTGAATGATTTTTTTCCAAATTGCAATTGGTATGTATATACTACAATGTATTGTTCACTTATATATGATGTTGACTTTAATATGGATAATCCATATTACATCAGATGAATGAATGTACATAATCCTTCATTTTATGTATATCCTGCATTTATTATTTTTACACATAACCCAAGATGGCGAACATACCCAATACTCCTTCCTCCTCCTATTTTCCCCACATCAACAACCCTGTGAGGTGGATTTGGTTAACTGGCCCAAAGTCAACCAGTCGGCTTTCGTGCCTAACGTGGGATTCGAACTCATGGTTTCTAGCCTGGTGCCTTAACCATTAGACTAAAGTTTCTTTTTTACTTAACAACAACAGCAACAAAAAAAGATAAAAAGATTGACACTGAAATTTGTTTTTTGACTATATAGATTTTGCCTATTCTTGCTATATCCAGAAGAAATCTTTGCTATAGTTTTTACCATTTTCAAAAAGATAAAAACAGACACTGTAGCTTTTCTTGATCCCAGGTCAATTAGATAATAAAGCCTGCCTTAGAATGGGAAAATTCAAAACAGCTACCTGCTGTAAGTTCTGCACCCGGCCATATCACTTTTTTAATTATTTGTATTTTCAGAGAATGTATGTTTGATATTTTTTTAAAAAAAAACTTAGAAAAATTGAATTATACATTTTAAAACAATAAATGAATAAAATGTTCAGTTTCTTTCTGAACATCATGAACTCTTGGAATTATGAATTCTAAATGTGTAAGTTACACCGCTGCAAACATTGACAATAGCAAATTTAATATCTTTAATTACAATTTTAAATGTACTGCGTAATTCTATGTCCATGTACGTATCTCTTTTACTTTTTACCTATAAATAACAAATCAGTCCTTCCCAATCTTATGCCTTTCAGTAAGTAAATAAGTCAGTGAGTAAACCTTTATTATGGTCTTTGACCACCATATGTACACATACACACTTAAAAGTTACTTAGTATACACAAATTCCATATATACTCATATGTATCATGCTATGCATATTATATACACATACTACTCATATACAGATATACATACATATATATGCATTTATGTATATATATAATTCCCTGGGAACATGTTTCGGGAGCACCAGTCTGGGAAAAGCTGCAGTTGATTACCCATAGTTTGTAAGAGAAAACTATAATTAACATTGAAGCCCTTTTTTCTTTCTTTTTTATGGCATATATTCACTTATATTTTTAAAAAACCATATATGTGTTTTTCCCTAATATAGTTCATTTCAATATCCATCATACTTGCTAATTAGATACAGGAGACCTCAGGACTACTTAATCTTTAATAAGAAGATAAAAAAGGAAACTGAAATCTTCATTTGTATCTGGCCTTCCAGTTGTAGGGACACCACATTGTTTTTTGGATTTTCCATATCTTGTAAAACACACACACATATATTCAGGGATTGTCAAAATCAGTTTCTTTTGGTTCACAAGAATGATAAGACCCATGTTTTCTAAAGAATATTCCAAAGAAAATGATTCAATAGCATATGCTGTCTTAGTCCTTGGGAAGGTGCAGTTTCAGTTCTTTGTGTCTGCTGTGCTGAATATTCGTTCCCCTTGCCTTGGCTGACAGAAGGATCCCTTCTGCATTGCTTTTTCCCCCTGGAATATGTACATTTATTACTATGTAGCTTTTGCCAAAGTGTCAGAGAATTGGAAACAGCTCCCATGTATCTCTATATTTCATGTTTAAGCAATAGAGAATGGAACCATAAAAGTACTTCAGCATTTTAATAATCAAATTAGGATGTAAGATATAGTCAGATTTTATTTCTTCATATTTTTTTCTGGAATAATAGCTGAAAATATGCAATAATTAGATTATATCATCCCTTAATTCTTGACACATTTATTTTGCCTTTTATAAAGGGGAACACAGAAGAAATTATCAGAGGAGAAAAACTGAATATAATTGTGTCTAGTTAAAAGACAGAAGCAAAACTTATCTGACACCCTGTAAATAAAATTTGTTCAAATACAGTAATCACTCTAAAATATCGTCCATGTGTGCTAGAAAAAATCCTATGGAGTTCATTGGATGTGTAGGTTAATATATTCAGAATTACAATCTAGGTAGTTTCTAAAATTAAATTTGAAGTAATGATAGAGTAATAAGAAATCAGTATACATTTTTCCTTTGTACCTAATGAATGTTTGAAGCTTCTTCCATTTGTGCATTTATTTTTATTTTTAAAAATTAAAATTCTCTAAATCTTTTCTATATTTCATTTCCCATGTATTCTAATAATTGTAGTTTTTTTTTAATGGGTTTTTATTCTGTATCCTGTATTACTGAAAGCAGACTTGTTGACCAGCAGGTGGAGACTTGATTAACTTTCAGATATCTATTTTGCAGCTAAATTTATATAGGGAAACATTAACATTTTCTTAAAATAAGAATATGGGGTTTATATTAGTGAAAATAAAAAAGTTGTTGTTTAAACCTCTTTGTGATATACTATACTGTACATTAAAAATTTTCTGTGGTTTAATATTCCTTATCCCACCATAGACTTTTTTCTTAGTTGCATAATTGAGATATCTTTAATTTGCCAGACTTAATATTTTAAGTTAATTTAGTATTTTAAATATTCCTCATTTTCTTGTGAATTTAATTTTGTGCTTTATTTTTTGTCACTATATGTATTAGATCTGTTCCATATACTTTTGGAAATAGGAACAGCAGGAGAAGAAAGATCCATTTTGTAATTTGCTATATTCCAAATGTTTTTAGGACACTATTTTATTCATGCATTGCAATATCAGTATACTACCTTTCTGTGCCAAGATACCCTCAAGGCAGTTTACAAAAAAAGAAAAGAAAAGATAATGTCATAATAGAATTGAAATATATTTTAACAGAGGTCTGAGCAACAGCAACTACAGCAATAAATCATTAGTAGGACTGAATTTATAAATTGAGTAAATCAGCCCAAAAGGTGGATCAAAAGGTGTCATACCACCTGGGTAGACCATGCCAGGAAAGGAAATCCACAGGAAGGCTAAAACTACTTTTATTGAGATTGGCTGTAATGACGAAATCTTGCAAGTCTGGTTGTGCTGTATCTCTCCACCACCTTATACTCCAGGGAATAGGGGAGGCATCTGCCTGAATTGCTTCTAAATGTTATCTGGCAGCTTTAGGCTTAAAGCAGGGGTCCCCAATCCCTGGGCCGTGGACCAGTACCGGGCTGCGGCATGCCAGCAACCGGTCCGCACAAACAAAGCCCCATCCGCGGGATGCAGGCAGCACATGAAACTACGCCCCCTGCGGTCCGTGGAAAAACATCTCTCCACGGAACCGGTCCCTGGTGCCCAAAAGGTTGGGGACCTCTGGCTTAAAGAATGCATCAGTCTCTTTTGTCTCCTTAATGGTTCCTGCGTATCTCCACCAGTGTCCTTTTCCTTATTCTCCAGCATGACGAATGGAGAATCCACAGGTGGGTTGATCTAGCCTTCCTGCCCTAGAGACTAAGTCAATCAACCTTTGCCACGCCTCTCTTCTTCCGGCTAGGAATCCCCAGTCACGACTTAGTCTTAGCCCAAGAGAGACGTGGTGAAGATTGGCTCTTCGTCTTTAGCAGAAAGGCTAAACAACCAGGTTGTAAATTTCCCTTACCTTCTCAGCGCTGATAGCAGCGCTGTGTTTAAACAGCTCTGTTTCAGAGTGATTCTCTTGCAGGCTTCGGCTGAAGCCTCCAGTCTTCTAAAATCTCTCTGCTCTCAGGCAGATCGGATCGATAGCGGTCACCATTTTGAGTGCCGCACGGTCATTTCCCAAGGGGGGGGCCTCCCTTACAGCTAGCCAGCTTGCCTAATTGCCTCAAATACGGTCATTTCGGAGGGGATTCAGTCAGCGATTTTGTTAGCCGACACAGAAGAGGCTCATGTTAAAGTTTAATTAGGTGCGAACGACGGTGTGGGAGACTGTCTCCAGCGGCTCGTTGCAGGAGGCCAAATTCAAAGAGAAGCTTTTCTTTTACGCATGCTGCTTGCCTAATTTGATAGTTTGCTGCACATCAGTGCGCTGGCCATTTCATTTCCAAGGCTTTTACAATCAGAGGATTTCTACAGTCTCCCAGCCATTTCAATCGGTCTGAATACTACAGCACTTCAGGGCGTGGCTGAGGCCCGCTTCAACGGCCACCATTAAGCGCTCCTACGCACCCAATTTGGCTGATTAGAGGTGTGCTGGCTAACCATTCACTTGGTATTGCCACCACCAACCGGATCATAAGTGAGCTGGCCGTACCATTAAGTTGGTCTTGCCGCCACCAACCGGATCACAAGTGAGCTGGCCGTACCATTAAGTTGGTCTTGCCGCCACTAAGTGGATCACATGTGTGCTGGCCGTACCATTAAGTTGGTCTTGCTGCCACCAACCGGATTGCATGTGTGCTGGCCGTACCATTAACTTGGTCTTGCCGCCACTCAGAGGATTACAGTGTGCTGGCCGTACCATTAAATTGGTCTTGCCGCCACTAAGTGGATCACACGTGTGCTGGCTACACCATTAAATTGGTCTTGCCGCCACTAACAACATTATAAGTACGCTGGCTATTCCATTAAGTTGGTCCGCCGCCACTATCAGGATCGTGAGTGCCACAGCTGGGCTCCTCATTGCTGATTCATTTCTCTGTTACATTGCTGTGATATCTCTTGTTTGCAATGGCAGACGACACTGCAGCTCAGATGTCTCAAAGTGCCTCCAGCAGTTCCTCCAGGCACAAGAAATCCAAGTCAGCCAAACAAGAGGCTGCTGGGAAACTCAGGGCCAGAGTGATCTCTGGTGGGAGGGTGTCTAAAGCTGCTGAGAAAGAAGCAAGCAGAAGGCACCAGGCATTGGAAAAACAATTCTCCAAAGCTGCAAAGCAAAAGGAGGTTGCAAGCGCGGGTCAGAATACCCCTGTTCCCATGGAGGCATCGGTCTTTGGCCCTCAACAGCCTCCGTCATCTTCTGCTGCTGTAAGTGCCTGGTCCCCAGAAGGAGAAACAGGTCAGTTTGAATTTCCCATGGCAGAACAGGTGGCCCTCAAACCACCGTTACTACAAAAACAGCTAGACCTCTGGGACCAGAGGTCACATTCACCCCTACAGCGGCAGGGCTTTGCCCTCCAGAAACTCAGGGGATAGAATTAACAGAACAACTGCAGGTCCTGATTTCTCAGGCTATTGCCCAAGGAGTGGCTTCGACCCTACATCAGAGAGTTCAACCTGAGTCAATTGTAGCAGGGAGCCATTCTTATCTCTCCCAGGCAGAAGCCACCGAATACCAAGGGTCGGTTTCTCCCTCCCATTCCTTCCGGAGTGGAATGTCGTTCATAGGGGACAAGGAACAGACAGGACAGGGGATGTCAGAAGATGAGGACTTATCCCCTGATCCTCCTCCATTCATAGGCCTGTTTAATCTGGCCCTCTTTAAGTCCCTGCTCCACAAAGCCAGGAGCACTGCTCAAATTGGTTCTGAGGGGGTCCCTCAGACTGAACCTTCCACCAGCCAGGGACCTACCAGTGGGGTTTTTTCAGAACCTACTTTCACTCAGCAGGACATTCACTGTCCTCCACTTTTCCTTAACACAGTCCAAAGACAATGGGGGACACCTGGTACCTTTCTATCCCCAGGGGGAACTGACAAAAAGTTGTTTAATGTGGCACCAGCACTGTCAGAGTTGCTAGCAGTCCCCACGGTGGATGAGCCATTAACACCATTAGTTTCTTCCTTCACTGTCTCCGGAGATATAGCAGAGGCCTTGAAAGCAGAGGATAAAAAAGCAGAACTTAATTTCCGCAGGACCCATCAAGCCTTAGCATGGGCGGTAAAGGCAGCTGCATCTACTTCCTTTTTTGCCAGAACTTCGCTTCTCTGGCTCCGCCAATTACAAGCTAGGGTCCCGACAGAAGAACTACGGATGCAGCAAGATTTAAACAAATTAGTGGCTGCATCAGAGTACATGGCGGACTCATCCTTACACGTGGCCAGATTTTCCTCTCTGGCATTGGCGTCTAATGCTACCTCTCGGAGACTTCTGTGGCTCAGACAGTGGCGAGCGGATGCTAGGTCCAAATGGCGGTTGGCAGCAGCCCCCTACATGGGAGGTCAGCTATTTGGAGAGGCATTAAACCCTTGTTGACAACAAGGATAAGCGTAAGTTCATGTCCCATCTTGTTAGGAGGGCAGACAGGAGAGTTACTCCCTACGCCCGCAGGCAGTCCTTTCGTTTGGACACGGGGTCGGAGTTCGCTCATTACTCCCGCTCTTATCCTCCCAGATCAGAACGTCAATTTGACAGACCGGGTAATAGGGACAGGTCCAGACAGCACTTTCAGGCCAAGCGGCCCTTTCGTGGTTCGGGAGGCTGTCCCTTCAGAAGTTCCAACTGACTGCACAGGGGTCCCTCCCATAGGGGGCAGGTTGGCTCTCTTTGCACACAAATGGGAGGCCACCACTACAGATCTTTGGGTCCTCAACACTATCAGATTAGGACTGGCTCTAGAGTTCCACTCCACCCCCCCGAGGCATTTCGTCCCTTGCCCATCATCCAAAAATCCAGTCAAAAGAGGCCTCATGAAAAAGGCCATTCGACATCTCCTAGAGATCAAGGCCATAGAACCGGTACCGGCAGGGCAGAAGGGGCGGGGATTTTATTCCATTCTGTTCATCGTTCCGAAGGCCTCGGGGGCGGTGGTGGAGAGCAATCCTAGATTTAAAGAAATTAAATACACACTTGACGTACAAAAAGTTCAAGATGCAAACACTCCAATCCATATTGGCAAGCATCAGAAAGGGGGACTTCCTGACGTCCATCGACTTGACAGAGGCCTACCTTCACATTCCCATCCTTCCAGGACACCAGAAATTCCTCAGGTTCTGCTATGCAGGCCACCATTTTCAATACAGGGCTCTACCATTCGGCCTGTCATCGGCTCCCAGAGCATTCACAAAGGTCCTGGCGGCGCTGTCAGCGCATCTAAGGGCCATTCCAGTGCATGTCCAGTGTTATCTGGATGACATCCTCATTCAATCCTCGTCAGGCCATTTGGCTCAGTCAGACCTGGCATTGTCCATCAGGACCCTCCAGGACCACGGGTTTTCAGTAAATTTTCAAAAAAGCCAGATAGTTCCCTCTACCCGCATCCTTCACCTAGGCACGGTGATAGATACAAGGAAGTGCGAGGTTTACCTGTCTCAGGAACATCGGGACAGCATCCGATCTCTAGTCACCCAGGTTCAAAGGGTTCTTTCTCAACTGCTAGGAAAGATGATTTCTTGTATAGCGGTAGTTCCTTGGGCCCGACTCCACTCCAAAACCCTACAATGGTTCTTACTACCGTTCCAGAGACTAGGCACCAGTTCCTCCAACCACAGGGTACGGGTCCCGTCACAGACCCTGAAATCCCTCCAGTGGTGGGTCTCCCCAGCGATGACCAAGGGAACCTTATTCAAGGAGCCCAACCGATCCATCCTCACATCGGATGCCAACTTGTTCGGCTGGGGAGCACACCTGCAATCCCAGTTGGCACAGGGTCGGTGGTCCCGATCAGATCTCAAGCACAACATAAACTGGTTGGAGCTCAGGGCTATACATCTGGCTCTACGCCACTTTTGCCACACACTGGCAAGGCAACACATTCTAGTCCTCATGGACAATGTGGTGGCAAAAGCCCATGTCAACAGGCAAGGGGGTACCCACTCCAGGTCCCTCATGGCCAAGGCTCAATTATTGGGAACCTGGGCAGAGACCAACCTCTCTTCCCTCAAGGCTGAACACATCTCGGGAGAGACGAATCGGCAAGTGGACTTCTTGAGCAGGACAACAGTGGACCACTCCGAGTGGCGCCTGCATCCGGATCTCTTCAAGGAGATATCGGAGAGGTTCGGTCATCCAGCGCTGGACTTGTTCGCTACCCCGGCGAATTCCCAGCTCCTGAGATTCTTCTCCCGGTTCCCATCTCCAGGGGTGGAAAGGGTAGATGCCCTACGCAGCCCATGGCCCAGAGAGCTCCTGTATGCGTTCCCTCCTCTCCCTCTGATACAAGCAGTCATCTGGAAGGTGCTGCAGGAAAGGGCAGAGGTGATACTCGTTGCTCCACACTGGCCAAGACGGCCGTGGTTTGCCGACCTCGTAAGTCTATCGATCTCTCCTCCATGGAGGTTACCTCAGGATCGAATCTCCCTCAGCCAGGGGACTCTACAACACCCAGAGCCCCAGTGGCTCCAGTTAACCGCCTAGCATTTGAAAGGAGACTCCTAACGAAGGAATCCTACTCATCTGATGTGATTACCATGATTCAGGCTTCAAGGAGGCCAGCAACAAATAGAATTTATGATTCCACTTGGAAGAATTTCTGCAACTGGTGTGGAAGGCAACAGACCCAGCTACAATTACTATTCCAAGAATTTTGGATTATTTACTGGAGGGACTTAAGAAGGGCTTAGCACCCAACACAATCCGCAGGCAGGTAGCTGCCCTATCTATGGTGCTCACATATGGCAACTCTGAGCCCTTGGCTCAACACCCCATGGTACGTTCCTTTGTCAAGGGGGCAATCAACAGCAAACCGCCCATGGTTCACAGATATCCCTGTTGGGACCTGTCCAAGGTCTTACAGGCTCTCACCTTACCTCCATTTGAGCCCGTCAGAACCTCCACTCTACGGTTCTTGACGCTCAAGGTCGCCTTCTTAGTAGCCATCACATCGGCTAGGCACATTTCGGAATTGGCAGCTCTCTTGGTTAGAGATGACTTATGCATTTTCCATAGCAATAGGGTGGTCTTATGCTTAGACCCCTCCTTCATTCCCAAGGTCAATTCATTGTTTCACAGGACACAGAAGCTTGTGCTGCCAGATTTTTGCCCTAGGCCGTCCCACGATTTGGAACGTAAATGGCACATCTTGGACGTTCGTAGAGCCTTGCATCACTATATTAAGCGAACTGCCTCCTTTCGCAAATCTGAAGCCCTATTCGTCTCATTCCACCCCTCTTTGCTGGGTCAGAAGGTGACTGCCTCTACTGTTGGCAGATGGATTAAGGCTTGCATAGCAGGGGCGTACCAAACGTACTCCTTACCAGTTCCAAGACGAATCACCGCACACTCCACTCGCAGTGCGGCTACTTCTGTGGCGTGGGCGACGCAGGCGTCCATTGAAGAGATATGTAAGGCAGCGACTTGGTCGTCTCCTTCCCCATTTGTGAGACATTATAAATTAGATACGTTTGCCTCTGCTGATGCCTCTTTTGGCAGGAGGGTTCTCCAAAGGGTAGTGACAGATAGTGGGACACAGGCCCAGACTTCTTCCCGCCCATAGGGACAGTGAGGCTTTGGTATGTCCCATCTGTGGATTCTCCATTCGTCATGCTGGAGAAGGGGCGTTGTCTTACCTGAACGCCTTTTCTCAGCATGATGATGGAGAATCCACTCCCCCCCTTGGATCCATCCGGTCCTGTGTCAGGGGTTTTTGAGCCAACACCACTTTGTAAAATCATCAACCGCTGCGCCTTCGTCGTGACTGGGGATTCCTAGCCGGAAGAAGAGAGGCATGGCAAAGGTTGATTGACTTAGTCTCTAGGGCAGGAAGGCTAGATCAACCCATCTGTGGATTCTCCATCGTCATGCTGAGAAAAGGCGTTCAGGTAAAACGCCCCTTCTCTACCAAAGGGGATCAAACGTATCTTCTTGTTTGGGTAGTACCCAGGTAGTCCTTGCTTAACAACAGTAATTAGGATCAGTTTTTGAACACAATAGTGCAATGTTGCATGATAATTCTGGTAGCTGCTAGCAAATTCTGGTAGCAAATCCTGCATGTCATTAAGTGTGACATCACATGGTCACCATTTGTGACCTTCTGCCAACTTTCCCTATTGACTTTATTTGTTGGAAGCCGGCAGTGAAGGTGGCAAATTATAATCATTTGCCCATGGGATACTGTGACCATCATAATTGTGAGCCAAAGCATCTGAATTGTCATCATGTGACCATGAGGATGCTGTGACAGCCGCAGCTACAAGAATTGGCCTGTAAGTTTGGTTCAGCACCATCGTAAATTTGAATGGTTGCTGAACAGGTTGTTGTAAAAGGAGGATCACCTGTAGCTGGGAAAAAAATCCATCATTTAGGAATTGCTCAGAACAACTCATTCTCTATGTAGGATTCTGCTGGTGTGGTCCCCAAATTACCTTACATTAAAAAGAGAGGAAAATCTTTCCAAGACTAATGCATTTTTTAATCCAGTGTTAAATTGTTCTTCTGGCTGCACACAAAATAATTGTGTGTTAAATTATAGTACTGTGTTTTCCCTTTGTACCTTTTTTGGGGCTGAAGAGTTTGTTTTTATTTGGTGAGAAGAAAGTGATTGGAAGTTGGCAGTGGAAGACGGGTGCTCCAAATCCATGTCCTTAATCTTATTTCTTCTGTTCTAGTTTCTGTTGTCTAGAAGCTCTTTAAACTTTATTATATTGATAAAGTTTGTATGAGCATTTTTTATATCACTGTTCTTAGCTTGAATTTCTTTTACGTTACTGGCTTCTAATATTTTTGATATTTTCCATGAGCCAGCATACAAAAAAGTGAAAACCTGCTGTTTTATATTTTTGAAGCAGAGGAAGAAATGTCTTCGTATGTACATAGCTTACAATTTTAAAAGAAGCTTCCCTCTGTAAGTGTATGGACATTTCTATCTGTATCACCAATTTTGTCTTTCACCTATACCAGTGATTCAACCCTACAAAATCCACAGGCTTAGTTATTCAGTTTTTAATAACTGTACTAGAAAAGCTTACTTCCCCCAGTTTCTCAAATATAGCTCCCATAGCTTTTCTATGTGATTGCTGAGCTTTCCACTGAGTCGTTGTTTCTTCTAGATTTGGTTTGGAATTTGGATGCTTTAAAAAAAAAAGTCTGGGGGTTATTACAAAATGGCAGCCATAGTGGGGATGGTAAGTTACTACCGACAAGTTTTTCAAAAGGTGAACTTCTAAGGCTCAAAGAAAATATGTTGGCCAAGAAAATGTACACAAAACAGAGATCACATATAACTCCAGCCAAATTATATGCTAATCCTAGGAAGCTGTAGGAGATGAGCAGGCTGAGCTGGAAGGGGGGATTAAATGTGTCATCAGTTTGGAGTCATTGCTCAACCACAAGAGATTCAAGTCCAGTCTCCTGTGAATTGCATTGACTCTTATCTAGTGCCAATTTAGCTGTGACCATTAGTTGACCAGATTCTTGTGTATAGGTAGCAATAAGATAAGATAACCTTTATTGTCATTTTTTACTGTGGGCACAACGGCAGACTTTAGTTGCCTGCTCTCAAAGTGAACACATACATGACACACACCTAAACATACTATATACAACATATGTATAGACCCACACCCCTACATATACATAACAAATAAATATTAAACACTGTCCATCTTGAATATATAACGGAAGGAGGAAGCTTGAGAGTTCACAAGGTTAAGTGTTCCTGGTTCTTTGTGCCTGACAGAAGCAAAACAATTATTCATTGTCCATAAGGAATACTGGGAAAAATTCTTTCTTGCAGTCATGCGCACACACACACACATACACACAGAGAGAGAGAGAGAGAGAGAGAGACAGACAGACACAATAACTGCAGGGTAAAAAATATAAAAATAAAACATACGCTTCAACAAACACAATGCAAGCAGGAAGATCAAATGTCCCCCCCTCAGACCCTACCACTCTAAAAACTTTTATTTTATGCCCTCCCTCCTGCTTTTCATTCAATGCTAACCCTGTGAAATAAATTAGACAATTGTTTCTCAATGTGGCTGAGGAATTCTGGGAGTTGAAGTCCATACAGCTTAAAGTTGCCAAGGTTGAGAAACATTGGGTTAGACCAGTGATGGCGAACCTTTTAGAGACCGAGTACCCAAAAACTGGCCCCGCCCCTGCTCCACCCCCTGCCCCACCCCCGCTCCACCCCCTGCCCCGCCCCCGCTCCGCCCCACCCTGCCTGCCCGCAGGGCCACTCACCGCCTCCAGGGCCCACTGCAGATCGCCCAGGCATCCCAGCAGCGCCATGGCGGCCACGCCCTCTGCCCACGCCCCACAGCATCAACTGTGTGCGTTGGGGCGTGAGGGCAGAGTCTTGTCCTTGGCTGTGCTGCTCCGCGTGGGCCACGCTCAGGGGCGACTCTCCTCCAGGGAGGCTGCTGGTGAGGGGGTCGCGGGTGGAGGCAAGGCTGGGACAACGGCATGTGTGCCCACAGAGAGGGCTCCGAGTGCCGCCTCTGGCACGTGTGCCATAGGTTCGCCACCACTGGGTTAGACTGAAAGAGAGTAACAGACCCAAAGTCTTCCCGTGAGCTCTCATAGATAAGGGTGGACTTGAATCTGGGTCTCCCTACTGATAGTCTAACACTTTTAACTATTCCACATAGAACATGTTCTTCATTTAGCTGGAAAGGTGTTCCACTGAATTTAGAGAGGTTTGTTTATATATATATATGACTTTGAACTATCAGCTCTTACTTTTAGGAAGTAGCATTTAAGTTGAGCACAGTTAAAATGCTTATGTTCAGTGCTTTTCTTTATAACTATACTTGGTCACTTTCGATATAAGGAATGCACATCTCTCTGTTTTAGTCATTCAATAATCCAGCCAAAGTTACTGACTGCAAGGTCATTTTTAATTAAGTAATTTTATATTTCTAACTATCTTGGAATCAACTTGCTGGGGGAAATAAGCAGAAAGAGAGAGTGTTATAATGGATATCTCATGAAATTCTTGGATGTTGTGAATAGTGAAATGTTTCTGTCTTCCTGAAATGGAAGATTTTATTTTTCTATTACCTGCTGAAATTCACTCACTGCACATATCAGTTTTTTGAGGAGACATAAACATATTGGTAGGTTTGCATGGTTTTGCTACATCATAGGATTTTTTTTTCTTTCATTAAGATAATTGGGCTAACAGTCTTTCCACTGTTTTAACCATATTTAATTCTTTGAACCATACTAATAATAGAATTAATGTAGAGTTATATATAATAATTCAACTAAACTCTGAAGGTCAGATACTAAATTTCTTGAGAAAATTGTGCTCTGCAGAATTCACGGCATATAAATCTGAACCAATGTATTCAACTCTTTAAATTTCTACACTGAATTTGCCCAAGACTAACTAAATATGTAAGCTCCAGAAAACATGCTAACATATTTTTAATATGTAAACATAACAGTAAACATGTAACATTCAGAAAAATATGCTAAAAAGTGTTGAGATTCAGTTCCATGAGGCTTCTAGATTTTTTAATGTGCTTTTAAAAGACATGACCATTAGAAAAATAGGTTTTGCAGGAACTGAAGTGAGGCTGGACCTTGTGAAATTCAGCAAAGGGATTAAGATTTGGCACTGCATTACTAGTTTCTGCACAGGCTTTTAGGCACAGCTTCTTGAGACGGGAACAAACTGTCATCCTGGAGAGCTGAGTGCAGTTGGCTTGTTTGGACTTTGTGTGTGTATTATGCTTTTCTGCATTCCACCTTTCAATATAGCTTTTGGTTCAAGTTGATATGATCTGGATAAGTGAGCTCTGGACCCTTAAGTGGAAAAGGTATGGCATATTCACTGAAAGAGATTTTATTTAACTTTTCTTTTTATCAGGCGTGATGGTAATATGTTCTTCAAAGACTATTTGCAAATAGCAGAATGATTTCACAGAAACCGTGCTTTTAGTGCTGAAAACAAAATTTGTTAAATATGTATATAATTATTGTTAGCTTCCCATTAATTATTATGTATTGACTATTTTAGCAGTTGATCGTGAATTTTGAAAGCCATCTTATTGTTTATAATCAGATTAATGTTATTTGTTTATATATGTTTGTTGGAAAGTAACTGCATTACAGTACTCCAGTTTTGGAATTTACTGTCTTGTTTTTGAAACCTTTAGATGAGGCATTGTTTAATAATTCTAGAAATTTAGAAAACATTAAATAGAATTAAATGTACAATTGTGGGTTGACTCTTGCACTAATGTTGAACATGAGTTCAGAATAAAGCTGCTTTTAGAAGTTTCTGTTTATTAATTCAGTATTGATAAAATGAAAAAATGCTTTGTTCTATAAGGAGGATCAATTATTTTTTATTGCAGTTTATTAATATAAAGTTTTATTTCACTGTACTTATATGGATCTATTAAATACATACTGTAGTTTAACAATGTAAGCCATCACAGCAAAAGAGTAATTTGGTTTTGATGTATTGAACTCCTTGCTATTTTAAATGCAATTGACAAGTTTCAAGCAGTGCGTAATAAAACAAGTTCTTACATTTTTTAAATGGAGAAAACTTTCTTTGCCACATAATGTTTCAGTGGATGTCAGCTTTGAATGATAGCTCTCTAAAGTTTCTGTTACTTTGATCTAGGCAAGTGGCAGTTACAATATAAATGAAGAATATTAAATTTATTGACAAATACCACCATGAAAGATCAAAAGGATGAATAATGCACACAGTTTGAAAACTTTTTAAATTTAATTTATCCACTGCTACATTGCTGACAATTGTAGATTACCTAGGAAGACGGAGGTGTTAATAAGATAAACAGATAAATAGATTTGCAAAGTACACCTAATTTACTATCAGAATATATTAACCCTGCTTTTAATGTGAAGTTTTGTTCCTGAATTTGGTTGAGTTTTATGTCAGTAAACTGTGCACTGGGATTTTCTAAAGACTTCAACTGTCCTGTGAAACTTCACCTATTAAGTGAAGGGAGCAAGGCAATCATTTATATCTCGGTAATCGCATAGGTTGTTTTGTTTTTTGTTTTTAAAAAGAAAAGATAGAGATGGATGAATACAGTATTGATACTCAGTTCCCCTCTGCTGTCTTTGACTGTTTTATACTATATTTCAAGGAGTCTGTTAGAATGAGTATATAAAACTGCTAGAATTAGGGTTTAATTTTTTTCTTCTAAGATAGTAAAACTGCCGCGTGAATATGACTCACCTGATTAAATGCCCTTCAAGTTATATGCACAGTGGAAATCAATACATGATTTAAAAGATTTAAACTTAGCTTATTTTCTTATATGCCAGGTTTTGTTAATAGCATTCAATTTCTACTGAAGAGCAGTCACAAAAGCCTCCGATCAGAAATGATACTTACAACCTAAATATTGTATTTGTCTATCTACTTAATGAGTGCTACAACGTAAAGTGCTTGGAAGAAAGGATAGTTTCTCTCTGTTTGTGTATATGAATATATGTATGTATGTATGTGTGTGTGTGTATATATATATATATATACACACACACACACACGTGTGTGTGTGTGAATGTATATATGTATATATATATATGTATATGCATATGTATGTATGTATATATATATATATATATGTACGTATCTGTCTATATACACGCGCGCACACGTGTATACATACACAGAGACAGAGACATAGAATACAAGATGTCATAAGTTCTATTATATTGTATGAAATACATATAATTAATAATAAAACAAGTTTTATTTTTTATAATCTAATAAACTTGACAAAAAGTTGTTTGAAATATTGAGCTTACCAGAAATTTGATTAAAATGAGAAATGCTACCTCTGATTGGAAGTTTAAGATTTCTAAAAAGACAGTAAGAGAAAAGCAAAGGGCTGTGAAATTAAAAAGAAAGATCCAGAGATCCAGAATAGATGCCAGAGGCCTGCATGAGAATGACATACTTAATATGAAAACAAAATAAGGTACCTGGTAACATTTACTCAAGGAAAAATAAATTGTCTTATTTTCAGCAAGTTAGTATAAATAAAATGGTGTTCAGGATCAACAATAGGAGAATAATTTAGCTCTCCACAACAGTTCTGCAAACAGTTTTTATTTCACTGCTAAGGCTCCAATGTTAAATAATGTTGCCCTTTTACTTGGACCGTATAAATATTTTAGCACTACTTTGCAGCTGGTGGACCTGTAATTGTCCAATAAAAGGGAAAATCATACATAGTGGAAGATTACTACAGTTGCACTAGAGGCACAGAAATTTAGAACCATTATCAATTTTGAGGACAAAAGGAACTAATAGCGTAAAAACTAAACTGCCTAACGCTGTCTATATCATTCAAAAGTAGTACGTTAACTGACCTATACCTGGTTTGTTTAAATCCCTTGAACAGCAAGAACTTTTTTCAGCTTCCTCAGCCCTCTTAATTTTCCTCTGAAAATAAAGTCACATATTACTGTAACCATTACACATTCTGCTAATTTATAAGAAATAAGAAGACTGATGGTAAAGCACTTAATAGTCTTCTTTTTGCCCTATTAAGGGCATTAGCTCCCTACTCCTACAAGTAGTTTAAGTCTACTTTATGTATCTGTCTGATTAGGTCCCTGCATTGATATCTGTTAAAATGGAAGATAGTCGGTTTAAATAAGCAATTACTTATTTTAAAAAGCTATTTAAAAACGTCAACCCATGTTTCTCTGAAGTTCAGTTTTATGTTTCTGAAGAGTTGTCATAGTAGTGGTAGACCCGTAATATCAATATAGCTTAGAGTAATAGAAGTGTCTATGGATTTTTGCAAGCAGGTTGTAACATATACAAAAAGTTTCAGTTGAAACTAACACTTATAAAGCAAAATAAATCTCATGGATGTCTCTGTTGCAGCTCCCGGCTCTGTAATAGTCTCCAGAGGATAAGAGAAGTTAATATAAAGTATTTTTGTTCTCCTGGCCCTAAGCCAGATGTTTTAAATTCAGAGAGTGATGCCTCATATGACATTGAACTCCAGTGGGAAAACTCAGAAAAGCTTTCTTATAAACCTTTTATATGTTACTGGCCACAGCAGAAACTATCTGTAGTACTTTAACTCTCTTAGTGTCTAATTACACATTTTAAGCACATTTTATCTCTTGTATGAGAGCAAATTCAGACATGTTCTAAGATTTCAATATATTTAAAAAACTATAATCACATACATACCAATGCTGAAATTCCTTTTATTTTAATGAAATAGAAATGTGCATCTATTAGAGATTATATGTTGACTATAATATATGCTATAAAATGATTAACTTCTAGTGATATCAAATTATTCAATTTTAAATCCAAATTATGAATATTACTTCTATCTTTCGCTAGATGATAACTCAACTGGGGGGAAATAAATTGAATCTGCCAACTCCGTGTATTGTAGTGTTTTACAGTGTCTGTGTGCACACACAGAGAGAGAGCTTAGAATATTTAATAAAACTTACTTTTTTAAAAAAAAGTACAGTGAGTGGAATAACTTGTCATAGAAGAACCTTCCTCCTCTCATTAGGGAATTAAGTGTTATTAAGTGCTATAATTGTATTGCTTTGCTTAAATAAGGATTTTGGTGTTAGTGGCTTCAATCCACCATCTTTCACAGAATTAACTTTATACATCTTTTCAAAACTACAAATGATTGAAATCAGGAATACATTAAGCAATACAGATGAGCCTCAATGGGAAAAGTTTATCTTGCTGAGTGGAAACTTTGAGAACAATGTTTTTTGCCCATGTATGGAAGCGCCTGTTATTGAATAGATTGCCATTGCTCTGACACTTAGAAACAAGCCTTCATTTTGTTCTTTGATTGCAAGTTCCAGGCAAAGAACTGTGAAGATCTGCACACTCATAGAATATATTGGTAACCAGCATGGAATCATTGCATGCTAATTTATTGATGTATACCTGTGTGTCTGATAAAAGTCTTCATTTGTGGGATCCTCCTCCCCCAGTTTACAAAGACCTGCCTCTCTGAAACTGATTTGCATTGGCTTCAGGTGGTCAGCAATAGGCCTGCTTTGAAATTTGTTCTAAGATTTAAAAGACAATAGATCAGGGGTCTTCAAACTTGGCCCTTTGATGACTTGTGGTCTTCAACTCCCAGAATTCCTCAGCCAGCATGCCTGGCTGAGGAATTCTGGGAGTTGAAGTCCACAAGTCATAAAAAGGCCAAGTTTGAAGACCCCTGCAATAGATACTCAAGAATCAAGTGTTGATATAAAAAAAAGAGTGAAAGGGCTGGTGATTTTTGTTTTAAAAGCTGGATTGGCTTTTGCTTTGTTTGGAAGAAACAGTAAGTTGGAAGCATGCTGTACTTCCTCTCTGCTCTGTTGGAAATTCAGCACATTCTTGTGAGAAAACATCTTATGGGAGAAGTCTCAAAAATTCTAAAGGAATTTGCAAAGTTATCATGCCAAAAAAATCTGGCTGCTTTAGGTATATATAGGTAACTGCGTCCTGAAATATTAGAGATGATTTACACAAGATAGACATTTTGTAAAGAAATGTGTCATGCAAACCACTAATTGATTATGTTTAATAGCAAGAAGTGAAACATTTCAATTGTGTAACTGGGACCCACCTATTTGACCAGTTAGCTGCCCATAAAATGGATTGATGCACTCAGAAAATAGTTTTAAATCTTAGTGGGTTCACTATTAATCATATCATTTTATATTATGTAATGGTGGGCAGACTTCTGAGTGAGGGCCAGTGTCAGCAACAACACAGTTTAGACAAATTCTTGAGTTTTTAAATTGTATATCTTAGATTATCTCTCCTTTTGGACTATACTTTTAGTGCTGAATAGGGCACGAAATTCTTACTCGGGCTGCAAAGAGGGAGAGAAGAACAGAAAGAGCAGGAAGAAATAGAAAACCTCTATGACGTTCCCTTTGTCTCTGTGTGGGTCTTTGTGTAACATTACAGTATCAACATAGATGAAGGTCACAGCTGATTTAACACACATTGGCTTTAATATTCCCTTTTGGAAATTACGACCAACCACAGATTCAAGCAGAAGGTCTGTGAAGTTTGCCATGTAAACTGGGTTGCTTTATTAGCAGAAATAATAAGAATAGCAATAATAAATTGCAACTCTAGACACAACCTGTAATGGAATAGACAGTTATCAACTTCAATTCCCTCCTAACCCTAAAAGCTCTGAGAAGGAGATGACCCAAAAAGACTAATGCCTAATGTGAAAGAAGAGGAGATAAAAGCAAGCTTAGTATTACTAGCCAAAAACACCTAAAAGTAATCAGTCTACAGACAAGGCAGTGAAGACCCTATAACTGATTGAGAAGAGTAGTAGTGGAGATTAATTGAATCTATATGGAAATAATTTAAATAGCCCCACTTTTCAAGGGATAGAGCCTCTTATTAAAGATACAAGAACCTACAGCCACTTGCAAATAACTCCCCATAAACAGTTGCAATTTAATTCAATCTGTAGGATACCTACAGTTGCCTTCTGATTTTAGCAGATAAATCAATGAGATTAAACTAAACATGTTGGATGAAGTTGTTTTAGGCTCTGACCTGATAAATTCAAATCCAGTCCGGGTGATGAAATAATTGGCACTAAAAAAAAGGTACCCGTGTGCCAACCTAAACCGAGTCTATTAAAATATATAAGTTATAAGTGCAATTTGTCTTCCTAGATTTATAATTGGAAGGAAAATCTCACATAGCAATTTACAATTTAGCTGTGAACTTCAGGTTCACATCCTGGTTTGGAATGCGGCAGAATGAAATGCTCAAACTGCTGATAAGAGTTCCTCATAGTTATTAAAATCCCATGACATAGTATGCTTGTAAGAAAACTTGGATCCCAGGAAGTCACATTGGCATAATTTATTTAGCAGGATTTAGATTACGAATTATTCTACCATGGAAATTACATTCTATGGCTGCCCTTTAGGGGTATGTCTATGTGTCTGTTTTGTTAAATAGGAAGTGGAATCTGGAGACACCTCAAATAAATCAGGATTTTGATCGTTCTCTATTGATAGTGAAATTCATGATAATAAATGACCCATACTACATGCCTATTAGAAGTGCCAAATTTCAAAATCAGGACTAGATTTTCAGTGGCTTTATTAGAAGATAAATTTCTGGTAGATATTATTATAGGGGAAGGAGATTTTCATCTAAGAATAGATAAAATTCTATTACATCTATTACATTTTTAAATACTTTTTGATAACAGCAATTCTTCAGATCCTCTCCCCACAGTTGGCAAACAAGAGTTGTGATCCCAATTGATATATATATATAAAAGGTAATTGAGACTTTTCAGGAAATTATAGATTTGTTAGAATCACCAATGTGCAAAATATTTATAGTAGTTAACATATTAGAGAATTGGGTTATCGCAGTGTTCCAATATCTCAGGGGCTGCCACAAAGAAGAGGGAGTCAAGCTATTCGCCAAAGCACCTGAGGCAGGACAAGAAGCAACGGATGGAAACTAACCCGAGAGAAGCAACATAGAACTAAGGAGAAACTTCCTGACAGTTAGAACAATTAACCAGTGGAACAACCTGCCTCCAGAAGCTGTGAATGCTCCAACACTGGAATTTTTTAAGAAGAGACTAGACAGCCATTTGTCTGAAATGGTATAGGGTTTCCTGCCTGAGCATGGGGTTGGACTAGATGATCCCCAAGGTCCCTCCCAACTTTATTATTATTGTTGTTGTTGTTGTTGTTGTTGTTATAATGTTCATTCAGAGGAATAGGCTGAATTTAGAGTCAACAATTGATCACTATTTCCTCTTGAATCATTTGATAAATAAGTCAATGTAAAATATACCATAAAGAAATTGTTTGATGCCTGGGTTGATTTTCATGCAATCTTTGAATCTACAATTAGAAGCAAGTTACTGACTAAATTAAAACAGCTCGAACAAATTATTGATATTCTGTATGGCATTTATACCCAAATACTTAAATTCAAATTAGGTATATCCCTGTTGGCTATTTAACACACACTATTCTGATCCTTAAAGGGATGAAATGATGTGTGCTAGCAATGTCTTTATTCAACTCTTTCATCAATCATATTGTTTCAGCCCTTTTCTTGTTTTCCCCAAATAGTTGGGAAATAGGAAATTGCTGTTACTTCTTGATTCAAATGATAAAATTTAATAAGGTATTGCCCATTTCATTCTGTCAGGCAGGCCATCATAGATTTGGGCACTAGAATGTTTTACACATTCCTTAATTCTAAATGCTGAAAAGACAAAGTTGGTGGTATTTGGGGAAAAAAGAAAAATCATAAATGGAAAGTGATACAGAACATGTTCTTGCACATACATATATGGAAATTCATTTTGTGACTTCAGGTAATTGGTGTTTTCATGACTCTCAGAAATCAGAGCTGATCAATTGTTAGACAAAATAATTAAGTTTTTACATACAAGCGGTAGACAGCAAATATCTCCAGTCTTAACCCTTAACAAACTAGTTCCTTATTTTCTGAATATAATATACAGTAATGGGATTTCTATCCTTTATGACATAAGAGTTTTTCCAAAACAAGCTTCTTATAATTATTTTAAGTGTACCTAAAGGAACACTCTACTTTTGCACTCACAAACTGGCGTATATTCGCTTAAAGGCAAAATAATTGTTAAGGCATTTAATTAATGGTTTAGGCCAGTGGTGGCGAACCTATGGCACGGGTGCCAGAGGCGGCACTCAGAGCCCTCTCTGTGGGCACGCGTGCTGTCGCCCCAGTCCTAGACCTTCAGCTGGGTTTTATAAAACCTTTTCGCTTTAGGCCTCCGCCGCCATGTGCAAAAAAAAAAAAAAGGTTCAATCAGTCAATTTCAACTTCTTGTGGAAAAAAAAAAGATCTTGCAAAGTTGGAATTGATTGATTGAACTTTTTAGTCCCACCCTATCTGCCGTTACCACCACAGCCACGCCCACCCAATTGGCCATGCCCACCCAATTGGCCACACCCAGCCAATGGGCCACACCCACCCGGCACTCGACGATGCATAAGTGGGTTTTGGGTTGCAGTTTGGGCACTCAGTCTCTAAAAAGTTCGCCATCACTGGTTTAGGCTGTATTCACTATCTGATTCCTGACTTGTCAAGTTGTGCGTTTTGGAAGTAAATGCAATTCCGTATGTCATCTTGCACTTGATGGTTTATATCAGGGGTGTCAAACTTGCAATGTCACGTGACGTGTCGCGATGTATCGTGACTTTTTCCCCATTGCCGGAGCTGGGGTGGGCACGGTTTTGGCATGACGCATCCGGCTGCGGGCCGGCAGTTTAGCACCCCTGGTTTATATGTTCAATCAATCATATATTTTACATGAGCATTCTTACTGAATTCAAACAGCACAATAATAATTAGCTATTTAAAAATAGAGTTTGAAATGTTTTTGTTCAAAAGAATCCATCTATAATTTCACAACATAAAATTGTTCCTTCGTATGCATGCAATAAAAATAGATTCAAATGTGAATGCTGTTACTATTTAATACCATATTGAGTAAAGTATTGCAGAGTCATCTCTTGGAGAGGTAGTTGGTAGACTATGGTTTGAACAAGTTTCAACAAGCCAATTTGGTCTAGTGGTTAAGGTACCAGGCTAGAAAGCAAGAGACCATGAGTTCTAGTCCCACCTTAGCCATGAAATCTGGCTGGGTGACCTTGGGCCAATCACTCTCTCTCAGCCCAACTCACAGGATTATTGTGGGGAAAATAGGAGTAGGAAGGTTTGTTGAATATGTTCACCGCTTTAAGTTATTTATAAAAATAATGAAGATGGAATATAAATAAATAAATAAATAAACAACGGTCTTTAACTACTATGGAGGGTTGGTTCCCTAAAATAGTATATCACATGCATTTCTGTCCATACTCCAATAGAACTATAATAACCTGCCACAGTTTTTATTCCATTGTTCTATTTCTGCTTCTGCTTGTGAGGAATTTTTAGAACCCTCTTGTAGGGAAAATTATTCTGGTTTGAATCATACAAAATTAAATAATGAATTAATTTAAACAAGGAGACTGTATTATGGAGACTGGCAAGTTTTGCTCGAGTGGCTGCTAAACGGAGAAATGATTTTATTAAAAGTTCTTAACTTTTTATGCTCTACAAATAATGCCATCTATGTTTTACTTGATTTTTATATCCTTTAATTGGAGTAGGTCATCATTTTAGTTTACTCAATCTATTTGTTCAATAAACAGATTGAACTGAACATCCCTAATCGTTATTTAAGTTAAATGTGGTAGATGAGAACTTAAAAATTTCTTCCCTTTGGAGAGAGTTAACTGATGAAAGAAGAAAAAGAAAGTGAAGTATGGTCAAAGTACACAATAATATAGAAACAAAGTCCACTTAATGTGGATTGATTTTCAGGGTTTGTTTTTAGAAAGTAAAAGTCATCCTAATATCAACAAAAGCATTAATGCAGCTCAAAATGTCTTTCAAGCCCTAAATTAATGGAGCTTATACAAGGGCTATAAAGTGCTTGTGAATTAAACATGGAACATCCCAGAGAATATACTTTTTAGACAATAAGCAAGTTGTAGAAATCAGTTACAGGAAGTCACTGACTTACAACTATCTGTTTAGTGACCGTTCAGAGTTACAATGGCACTGAAAAAAACCCTTACACTGATGACGGTCACAGTCCACACGGTCCCATATTCGAAATTTGGATGCTTGGCAACTGGCAGGTATTTACAAAGGTTGCAGCATCCCAAGGTCAGGTGATTATTTGTGACCTTTCTAGTTGGCTTCTGACAAGAAAAAACAATGGGGGAAGCTGGATTGCTTAATGACTGCAATGGTTTACTTAACATCCATGGCAAAAATGGTCCTAAAATCGAATGTGACTCACTTAATAACCACCTTGTTTGGCAACAGAAATTCTGCTCCAAGTTGTGGACGTAGGTCGAGAATGACCTGTATTCCATTACCATAGCTTGGGCTACGTTAGTTTGAAGTGGCCTCATGGATGCATGATTTCCATGTAAAAGGATTCTGGAGGATGAGGATAACTATATCCTATGAATGTGAAATGTGAATTGTCTATTCAGTTGTCCAGGTTATGATACCGTGTCTCCTTTTCCTATTAGACAGTCTGATTGAATTGCTTTCTCATGTATTTCTGAATTCTCGCAAGTTTCAGGAAAGTTTGAGGAATAAAGACTAGAACTGTAACCAAGAGAACTGGAAGGATCTATGGTTATATATGGTAAAGTCAAAGTCTGTCCCGCTAACCAGATAGCAATACAGTCCTATTGAGAAAAGAAAAACACAGTGAAAAGGCTGCAGATTTTGGACAGACGTTAATTTTCTGCTGTTCAGTATGAAATAAATTCATTCCAATTCATCATAAATTCATTCCAATTCTATTCTAAAGTTATCAACCTGCTGTTAAATAATTTATACTACATACTAACAGAATTTGTTGATGTGAATTATGTTTAGGGCAAATACCACCTCGTTGGAAGTGAATAGTTTGCATTGGTAGAGTTACAAATTTAGCTCTCCTTTATATTCTTGTAATTTTGCCTCTTTTTATACACAAGCTTCATATGGTTTCTACACACACCCATAAACACACATCTATGCACTTGAAGATATCTAATTAATTTTAACTGATACTGAAATTGAAGAATAAAGAATCTTACAAGGTACCCTTCTGTTTAGAAAACTTAAGGCAAACACACATTGTTGCATTCAAGCATACTAAGGAACACCTGTGAACCTGTAAAAATCAAATTAAGTTTAGTACAATGTGCAAACTTCTCTTTGGAATACTTCAGATATTACAAGGAAAGCAATGAGCATAGCTGGCTGAAGTTTTTCAAATGTATTTTAAAAGTCTCAGATAGTACTTGGCTTAATAATGAAAACTCAGAAAAATAAACACTAGATAAGATAAGATAACCTTTATTGTCATTTTTTTTACTGTGGGCACAATGGCACACATCAAAAATGAAATTTAGTTGCCCGCTCTCAAAGTGAAACACATACACGACACACACCTAAAACATACTATATACAACATATGTATAGACCCACACCCTTACATATACATAACAAATAAATATTAAATACTGTCCATCTTGAATATATAACGGAAGGAGGAAGCTTGAGAGTTCACAAGGTTAATGCTGTATGGAATGAAACTATGGCTGAATCTGGATGTTCTGCTGCGGATACCATGAAGCCTCCTCCCAGAAGGTAACAAGGAAAACAGGTCGTGAAGAGGATGTGTAGTGTTCCAGATAATCTTATGGACCCTGCTCAAGCAGCGCTTCTGTGCTATGTCCTGGATGGGAGGAAGGGGATTGCCAATGATCTTTTCGGCCATTCTCACCACTCTCTGCACCGCCTTCCTATCTGAAGCAGTGATGCTTCCAAACCAGACTGTGATGCTGTATGACAGGATGCTCTCGATCGTCCCCCTGTAGAAAGTGGTCAGGACAGGGGAAGGAAGATGTGCTTTCCTCATGCGACGCAGAAAATGCAGGTGCTGCTGTGCCCGCTTTACCAGTTTCTTGCTGTTGAGTGACCAAGCCAGCCTACTCGTTAGCTGCACACCCAGGAATTTGATGCTGGTAACCATCTCCACAGGTGAATCATTGATGCATAGAGATGTGTAGCTGTGCCTGCCTTTTCTGAAATCGACAATTATCTCTTTGGTTTTTCCAGTATTTAAAACTAGGCTGTTTTCCTTACACCAGTTCACCAACCCCTCAACCTCCTTGCGGTAAGCTTCCACCTTGTCTTCATGAATAAGGCCCCCTACTGTTGTATCATCTGCGAACTTCACAATATGGTTGGTGGCAAACCTAGCACAACAGTCATGCATCAACAGGGTGAACAGCAGCAGACTTAAGACGCAGCCCTGAGGAGAACCTGTGCTCACGGAAATGGTATTAGAAGTATTTGTTCCAACTCGCACATATTGGGGCCTGTTGGTAAGAAAATCAAGAATCCAGTTGCACAAAGGAGTGTTTAAGCCTAAGAGGCCCAGTTTGTCTACTAGATGCTGGGGAATGATTGTGTTAAACGCCGAACTGAAGTCGACAAACAACAGACGCACATGAGTATTTCTTTCCTCTAAGTGCTTCAAGCTCAGATGGAGAACGGAAGAAATAGCATCCTCCGTAGAGCGATTTGGTCGGTAGGCAAACTGAAGTGGGTCAAATGCTGGCGGGAGGCTAGATACAATAATGTCCTTTATCAGCTTCTCAAAGCATTTCATAATGGTGGATGTCAGTGCAACTGGACGGTAATCATTGAGGCCTGTAATTGTGGACTTTTTTGGCACTGGCAAGATGATGGCCGTCTTAAAACACGATGGGACCACTGCCTGCTGCAATGAGAGATTGAAAATATCTGTGAGAACACAAGCCAGCTCCTCTGCGCATTCCCTGAGGACACGTCCAGGGATGTTATCTGGGCCTGCTGCTTTCCAAATGTTAACTTTCTGCAGTGTTTTCCGGACAGAGTTGACATCAAAGCTTAGCACTTGCTTGTCAGGATGGGGCACAGCTTTCCTAGCAGGAGTACTATTTGATGCCTCAAATCTACCAAAAAATGTATTCAGTTTGTTTAGGAAGTCTGTGTCGTCCTTGCATCTCGATGGAGTCACCTTGTAATCTGTGATGGCCTTGATCCCTTGCCACATTCGCCTGGTTAAGTACACTAGTTAAGTACAGAAGTCAGAAGAGATTTTTAAAAATAGTTATGTCCCAGCTCCTGAGCTTTGTGTAATAGAAGCATCACCTAATGCCAACAGCTACAACATTTATCTGGTTTTCTCTCTGATGTGAAAAAGCAGTGAACTAAAATGCATTTAAAGTAGAAGCTGAGGAAATATTCTCATTGTAAAAACAAAAGGTTTTTTTTTTAATTCTGTAAATGTTGTTAAGTAGTCCAAGTTGATTTTGTTTTAATGGTGTGCTAAATACGAAGGCAATTCAGAAATAAACCTCCATTTGGTTATCAAACAGACACTTGCAGATACAGAACTTTTATTATACACATTAGAAAACTACAACATTACATTACTTTTCAACATAATCGCCATTCAAATTGAGGCTTGTCATAATGTCTTACAAAATGTGAAATTCCTTAGTAGTAGCCACTCGGCGCCAAATCTGGGCTATAGGGGGGGTGATCAAAAACATCCCAACGGAACTACTTCAAAAGTTCTTGGGTGTGTGTAGCGGTGTGCGGGCGAGCATTATCGTGAACCAGCACCACACCGGAAGTCAGCATGCCCCAACGCTTGTTATGGATGGCTCATCTGAGTTTTTGTAACATTTTACAGTAGACGTCTGAATTGATGGTCGAACCATGTTCCATGAACTTCACTAGCAGTACTCCTTTGGCATCTTCACATTTGGTGGGATTATCTATGGCACCACTTCTGGTGTGGTGTTGGTTCACAGTAATGCTCGCCCACACACCGATAGACGCACCCAAGAACTTTTGAAGCAGTTCTGTTGGGATGTTTTTGATCAGTCTCCCTATAGCCCAGATTTGGCGCCGAGCGACTACTACTAAGGAATTTCAAACCTTGTAAGATGTTATGACAAATGCCTCAATTTGAATGGCGATTATGTTGAAAAGTAATGTAATGTTGTAGTTTTCTAATGTGTATAATAAAAGTTCTGTATCTGCGAGTGTCTGTCATTGATAACCAAATGGAGGTTTATTTCCAAATTGCCCTCGTAACTTAACTGAACTTTAAATCCATCTAGTAACAAGAACACTTTGAATATATTACAGGTAGTCTTCCACTTACGACCACAATTGAGCCTAAAATGTAAGTTGTTAAGTGAGTTTTGCCCCGTTTTACCACTTTTCTCGCCACATTTGTTAAGTGAATTACTGCAGTTCCTAAATTAGTAACAGGGTTGTTAATTGAATTTGGTTTCCCCATTCACTTTGCTTGTCAGAAGGCCGCAAAAGAGGATCACATGATTCCAGGACACTGCAATTATCATAAATATGAGTCAGTTGTCAAGCATCTGAATGTATATCACGTGACCATAGGGATGCTGCAATGGTCATAAGTATGAAAAATGGTCATAAGTCACTTTTTTCAGTGCTGTTGTAACTTCGAACGGTCATTAAATGAACTGTTGTAAGTTGAGGACTAGCTACATAGCCCAGCAGAGGCCTATATTTGCTCCATCAAAGCTTCCCTATTGCTAGGACAATGGCAAGCTAACTCTGAAAGTCCCAGACACATTTATTCGAACTAGAATCCGGTGTGGGTTGCATGGAAGATTAGAGAGACGCTATCCCTATGCTTTGCTACTCAGTGCATCGTTTGCTGGGATTTCTTCTCCAGGCTGTCTTTTCATTGGAAAGCTAAGGATAAAAGCAAGCTTATGTCAGTTTCCCACTTTTTTAAGCAGAGGAGAGCTATATACGAAGTGTGCGTCTTATCTGTCTCACGTGCCAAGGTTCAGAGGTAAAATGCGAAGTAAAGACCTCCCCAGAAGATGAGTGATGAGAGTGGGAACTATTAAGCTGACATACTAAGGCAGGAGGCAGAACCAGAGTATCAAAAATGAAATAATAATACAGTACAATATATAATAAAATACTGAAACACACATCCCTTAAACATTAGACTCTAGAAGGAAATGTGCTTTATTTATCTTTCTCTGACCTAAATTTAACCAAATTCCTTTCCCATGTGGAAACCAGATACTATTAAAAAAAAAAAGGTGAGAAGTACATTCTTTAGAGACAGTTGGAGAAATTCATATGTTCTGGGGACAGGTGCCTTGTTGTCTCCTTTCATGATTGCAAGCTACTGTCTCCTGTTTCTGCAAACATTGGTAGTTAAGAAAAACTGAATGCAAGAAAGTAAGAGCCATCAACTTCGTAGGATGCATAATATTAATATTTTGGAAAGTATAGTAATTTGAAATCACTTTTGTTATCCAAATATTTTGAGAAAACAGTAGAAGAGATATTCTGGGAATGATTAATTAAGTATAATTTTAGGAAATAAAAATGTGAAATGCAGTTCAAGAATACTGTACCATACTTAAATGTGGGGCAATCTGAATAAATTCAATCCCCGAATAACCTTTTGTGGCTTAGTTACCATTACAGAATTGTAATCTTCCCCTTTTGCTATTACTACAGTTTGATATTGTTTAATGTAATCAAAACAGTTCTGATATTTCCATGCTTCATTCAAAATGGTTATTTTAAAGTTAGGACTCAGCACTTGCTTCCAAACCAAAGTGAATAACACTATATTAATTAAAAATATACATTTTGGAACTTTTTTGTTTTTCATCTTACAGCCGCCCCCCCCCCCCAACTACACATAATACAGCAAAAAACCTGGAAAAACATGGAACAGTTAAAATGGAAAATATTTGAACCCCCAATAAAATCCAATGACTGAAACTATGCTGTTGTACAATGAAACTCTTACAAATATATGGTCCATAGTAAAAACCAGCTCCAGGTTTCTCCTTCACTTCTGCTTCCCCAAATACAATGGCAGAAGGAGAATTTAAAAAAAGGTAGACTCAGCACAAGAAATGAGATAAGACAGTCTCATCTATTGGGAATATTCCCAATACTGTCTGCAAGTTTACATATTGGAAGTGGAGTAAGTCTGGTTAAGGTTTCTGTGGTCCAATAAAGATGCTCTGTTTTGAGGAAGTGTAGCATTTTGATTTTGAGGCCTAGTGGCTAAGGCACCAGGCTAGAAATCAAGAGTATACTATGGGTTCTAGTCCTGCCTTAGGCATGAAGGCCGGCTGGGTGACTTTGGTCAGTCACTCTCTCAGTCCAGCTCACCTCACAGGGTTGTTAATGGGGGGGAAATGATCGAGAGCATCCTGTCATATTGCATCACAGTCTGGTTTGGAAGCATCACTGCTTCAGAGACTCTCACTGTGCAGAGAGTGGTGAGTTCCCTCCCTTCCATCCAAGACATAGCAAATAAGTGTTGCTTGAGCAGGGTCCGCAAGATTGTCTGGGACACTACACATCCTCTTTACGACCTGTTTTCCTTGTTACCTTCTGGGAGGAGGCTTCGTGGTATCCGAAGCAGAACATCCAGATTCAGTCACAGTTTTGTTCCATACAGTATTAACCTTGTGAACTTTAAAGCTTCCTCCTTCCGTTATGTATTCAAGATGGACAGTGATTAATATTTATTTGTTATGTATATGTAAGGATGTAGGTCTATACATATGTTGTATATAGTATGTTTAAATGTGTGTTATTTATGTGTACACTTTGAGAGCAAGCAACTAAATTTCATTTTTAATGTGTGCTATTGTGCCCACAGTAAAAAATGACAATAAAGGTTATCAATCTATCGGGCGTCTTCGTCTCCTTGAGTTATAAATTTATAAATGTAATAAAGTTGAGGAATGAATGAATGAATGCAATTATTTGATTTATACCAATGTTTCCTGAACTATATGCTTATACATAGTGCTTTTTGTGTAAAAAGAAAAGGTGCCGGAACTCACACATGTCATACAACCTGCCTTGCCTACCCTACAAGGTTCCATCCAAAAAAGGTGCCGGAACTCCGTTCTGAGCGTTCTATGACAAAAAAAGCCCTGCTTATACACATCATTGAATACTATATTAGAGAAGCAATCCTTTTCTTTTTCAGAATGGGTATGCAGTTCATTGCTTCATCTCTCTGCACAGTGAACAGTATATCTTTTATGAAATAATTGGAAATCTGAAGTTTGTTCTTAGTTCTGGTTATCACCTCAACTGGATGCTGATTTCTTTTTTTTTTTTAATTAATTGGGAAATCTTTACAACCATGTTTTTGAGCGAGGAAAAAAGTTACAAGCATTTGAAACAATTGGATCATGTTCCCTCTCCTGGAATTATTTTTTTCAATCCATACTGAGATGCCATAGATTGAACCTTGGATTTTTGCCTGCAAATGTTGTGTTCCTCTGTTGAGCCACAAGATTAAATAAAGTATTATAAATAATTTAACTTTCAGAAAATTTTGGGTGCTTTCTGCTAGATAAATTTCCAAATCTAGTCTTTATAATGTAGTTAATCCATCTCTATATATTATCTTGTAATAATTAGTTTGCATTCGGACCAAATAACTCATTTAATGCTGTGTAACATGAAGAAAAAAATAATTTATAAAAATGAGGTTGTGGTGACATTATGAGTAATAAATGTTCTCCTTTGTAATATTAACTAATGAAGTTTGACGTTTAGCCATCTTTTTTCCCTTCCTTTTCCCTTTTGCTATATTTAATATTATTCCTGATTTTGGGAGAAATCTAAAGTTTGCACGTTGTGACCTCTGGAATAATCTAATAAGGACAATACCTTTCATGTAGATTTTGGAAGAATTCTTGGATGATTTTACTAAAGATGCTTTAGTAATTTATTTTCATAAAGAACAAAACTAAATTTGGATATTTTAAAATGAATTTGTTTCTCTAACAAAACAGCTGAGGTCTATAGAATTATCTTCAATGGAACAATTTTTCTTGCCACCCTTTTAAGCAAAGCAGATGAATACATAATATAATACTTGCTCAATAAACTAACGGCTATGATGATTCTTAATATTTGGATAGCCTATACATTTTTGATATTTTATATTGCTACCCAAATAAAAGAATTAAAATTATGTTTCTCTGTTGTGGAATAGTTTTATCTGGTATCTAGAATTCTATTTTAATGTTAAGATCTTTAGAGGTGCACATGTTGTTCAATCAGAGCTTATGTATCCTATAAATATTGTTAATATTGTTAAACTATATTGAAAAATGCAGATTGAATGATGCTACATTCAACTTCTCAGAAATTGGTCCAGGATCCTTCTGCTAAAGCAATTTACCTGTTTTGCCTTTTAGTTATTCATAAATCACAATAAGCTATTGTTAAAATATGATTGGCTAGATTTATGCAACTTGTTAAGCCATATGCAAGGAAGTCACACTATAGTTTTGTATAATGTGTAAAACTAGCCTGTATAAAGCCTTTTAAAATCTTTTTACAATTTTTTTGTCTTCTGTAGTACAAAGCTCTCAGCAGCCCTGTCACATCTTCATTTTTTTCTGACACTACAGTACAATTTACAGTGTCTTGATTATTTCCAGAAGAATTTCTATATAAATGCCTTTTAGTGCTAATAATTCATTCTAGAGACTTTCCTTAACAGATTATTTTCCCCATAAGAAAAAAACAACAATAATGCTGGAGGGTAGGTAAGGGGAATAGAGGTAAGACACGTGGATGGAAGTCTTTATCTGGAGTCCAAAATTATGTAAGTGACACAGCATAATTAGTCAGTGAAAGTCTTGTATGAAAGCTTCCTGAAAGAGCACTTTCTTAAATTAGACTTTATTTCTTTTTTATTTTTATGCTTGAAGAATGAATAAATTCAACGCAGAATTCAATTTATTCACTCTGATACTGTTTTTCAGCTCTTCAGGTCAACACAAGGAGCTGAAGATTCTTTGGACTGCTTTCCTTATCCAGAGAGGATTTTGTTAAGATCATGCTATCATGCAAATTGCATGACCCCATGTCCTCAAAGAGTTTCTGAATACCGGGCTACTTTAAGTAGAACTTCTCTTTCAGACTTTATCAGTGGAGCCTTACTCGAAGCTACTATATCTCTGGGAGCAAGAAGTGGCACCTTAAATATTTCAGGAGGATCAACTGGAAAGATCATGTTAAAAGGTAATGAAGGAAGCTATATAATTTTTGATAGTCTGCTTGTGAAAGCTGTTATGTGTGGAATCTCTCCAAAGAGCCATTAGAAAGCCAAATGGTGTGTGCATGTGTATATATATCTATATATATGTGTGTGTAAGCACACGTGTGTGTGTATACATATACTGCATATATATATACACACACACATATTCATATATACTGTACATACATATACACTTATACATATACATACTTATATACATATACATACACACAGTGCTTTTTTTGTAAAAAGAAAAGGTGCCGGAACTCACACATATCATACAACCTGCCTTGCCTACCCTACAAGGTTCCATCCAAAAAAGGTGCCAGAACTCCGTTCTGAGCGTTCTATGACAAAAAAAGCCCTGCATACACACATACAGACCACATTTTTAGAGTTCAAATGTGGATATTTTAAACGTTTTCCATACAAGTTATTTTTTTAAAAGAAACATGGAGCCTCTGATTTTTATCTTTAGAATGCAAAGAAGCTGTTTACAACCAATAATTTAAAAGCAAGTAAATTACCAGATTAAGATTGCCCATATGCTAAGATTGCCCATAGGTGTATGTATAATAATATAAAGTTTTCCTACCAAAAATGATCAGAATTTGCAGATTATGATCAAGCTGACATAATCAGCATCTATTCATTAGGTCTGGGAAGTTCACATGGTGTTCTTGGAACAAGTTGTTTTTATTTTCTTTTGTATCTTCAAGTTCTATAGCCAATATGGTTAATCTCATCACAGGGCTTACATATTCTTTGGAATTTTTTTAAAAAAAGAATCCCTCTTCCCAGATTATTTTGTGGAGTCTCTCAAATTTTATGTTTTTAGGAATGTTAACCACTTTAGATTGTAATGTCTCAAAGCACTGGGTGAAGATACTTAAGTGTGTTTTTATTGTAGTTTGTACTGAAGTAAGATTCCATGTCAAAGTGGTTCTTAATGAAAGGGGAATTAAAGTACAGTCCTCATTGTTTAAGATACATTCAGAATACACGTCTCTTTCTGTGTTAAATAATGATGTGTTTATTATGTTCCTGAAAGCTAATGGTCAAAAGATTTATAAAATGAGGAATTAAATAAATGCATCGTTCAATTTTAGAATGTAGTAGAGTGACATAAAACTTCAATGAATAAACGTTATATTTTAGTGTCTTATTTGTACAATACTATCAATCTAGTATGTTGTTGCTATAATGAATGCTGTAACATTTGTCGGAAAAATAATATATGTATCTCTACATCTGTACAGTACATTACTAAATCAGATTTCCAGATCCTAATTTTGCTTCTCTATAGCAAATTGGGAGATTGCAGGATACAGAGAAGAATGTAGGCTAAGGATATATTTAAAACTCTCTATTCCCTACTTTCCCATCATATCTTCCCCAAATGCAGGGGAAATACTTTTAAGAAAATCATGATGTCTACTATGTATTGTGATGTCATGTTATTAAAATGTTACTTTTTTTTGCTATTTTCCCCCTATACTGTTTTGTTTGGTAATATATAATAGACATATAAAGAGTAATTCTTGCCATGGTCCTCTATTTCTAAGATTATTTAGCACTCCTACTCATTTTATTAATCTATACAAATGTCTTATTTAATGGGCAGCACAATAAAGAAACCTGATTTGTTTGTGTACTTAAGCACATCAAACAACTTAGGGAATAACTTTAAAATATTTAACTATTTGTTTGTGGATCGGGGGGGGAGAGGGGATGGTTCCGTGCAAATGGCGGGCATGCATGCCTGCTGTTTGCACAGATGGAGCATGTGCACACACACTCACTTTTCATGCAAGTGGGGATGCACAGACATGCACATGTGCTTACCCGCCACTTCTGCAGCCCAGTTCCAAACGGCTCAAGGGCCGTAGTGGGCCGCAGCCAGGGGTTTCGGGAGCCCTGCTGTAATCTTCTTATCTTTGTTATTCTTTCATTCCACTAAAACTGAATTATTATATTATTGACATTTTTTGTGAATCATGTCACATTTGCCAGAATTATTGAAGTCATTTGAATATGTTGCACTAAAATTCAAGAGATGTATCATATTGCAACATGATAAAAGCAAGGAAGAGTTAAATACTCATGTAGTCCAGAATTAGTGCAAGTAAATATCTTGATATGTGAGGTCTTAAAATTAACATTTGAACATTGTTCATTTATACTTCATCAGACTTTGAAGATATAATCAGTGACCTCTTAGGTGGGAATCTTTACAATTCTTCATTATTGAAGAATTGTAGATGAAAAATACTTTTTCTAAGTAGTTGAATTTTTAACCTTTTCCTCTGAAAAAATAATTCAAAATAAATTTGGAGTTTTGATAATATAAACAAAAACAAACCCATACATAAATATGTCATGTGCTAATTAGGAATTTTCAGAAAGAATCATTGAGAGGAGGGCTTCTAATATATTTTGACAATATGAAAGGATATATTAAAAACAACCTACCGGTAGTACAGTATTGATTATTAGAAGATTTTGACCTCACTGAATCTGTTCCAGGTATATTGATTTTCATGCTGCATAAATGTGTTTATGTTTTTCTTGTAACCAAATAAAATGCTACTCTTTCTAATTCTTTTAAAAATAAAATTTATCTTGTTGGAATCATAGGGTTTCCGCTTTTATCTGGTAAGTAGGTAACTTGACCTTTATGCCTGTTGTCTTTGTGACTTACACAATGTATGCTAATTGTGTATTTTGATAGTTCATAGTTTCAGACTGAGCAGCTGTTGCACAACAGTGAATGCAAGTAAATGTAGCATGTTACATTTCTCTGCTTTTGAAAGCATCTGTACACACTGACATTTTAGGAGAAAATGAATAGAAATATTCAGTTTACTGGTAAGCTTGATGGCTTATATAGTCATTTCTCATGTCTTTTTAATCTAAAAATGTTTTTGAGATCGAGATAATGGCATGGATTTCAGAGTCAGTTGCTGTAAATTATTTGTGGGAAAGCATGTCTAACATATATGTATTTTTATCATTTTTTTTACAGATTTTGGATATATTTCCGAATATCTTAAGTACTGTGAAAATTTAGTTATAATGAATTTAGATTAGTGTGTTTTAATACTAATGTATTTTATTTAATACATGTTTGATTATAGTAAGTTCAGTATTGTAACCGTGGTTCGTGTTGGTTATGTTACTGGATATTACATATCAGAAAACTATTTTAGGTAATAAGGCTTACTTTCTTTGTTTTAGAAGTAAATTAAAAAAATTATATTAGAGAGTTATTTGCATAATTTCCAAAAAATTCACATAGAAAACCACCGGGCAAGTTTATATCATCATAGAAGAGTTGTAATGTAATAGTTGACATTGCATTCTAATAATAATTAGTGAAAAATATTGAGAATTTTATTGACTTGACTATTATTGTGGATACAATATTTATTAATTAATAAACATACCTAGCATTAGAAATCAGTAATAGTGTTTCTTTTGTATCAGGAATTATTGTTTTAGTTTCGATGACAAATGTTGCCTTTTCCTTCTCCCATAACAGATAATTTCAAGTTCTCTTGAATCCTTATTTGCCCTATTTGAATGTCACAGTCAGCAATAGTTGTGCAAATTGCAATGCAGAGGAGAAAACATATTTACCAGAGAAAGTTTAGAGTAATCATGTGGGGAGCAGATCATTCTGCAAAATTTTCTCTGTCCTTTAAACCAAATTTTGGAAAATCAGAACAAAATGTTTACTGGTTGTTTTCTCACAGTATGGTAACCAAAATTCTAACAAGCCACTGGGTAAGCTTAATTACAGTGCTATTTTTCATCTAGAATTCTTGGCAGTGTCTTGGGGATTCCAGAAAGTTGGATAATAATAGCTGCCCAGATTTAATATTAGAATGTCATGTAGCATTCTTATACGATATTGCAAAGAAGGGTTGTGGTGACTGGGGATTGTAGAAAGGATATTAATTTTAACTGATTTCCCATGGTATACAAGATTATTGTTCATTTATTTGCATGAGAAAAAAAGGAAAATCTGTGGCAATGACTTATTTCATTGACAAAATTAATAATGACTTAATCAGTGGTAACTTAATTCATTGAAAAAAGAATTTAAACAATGTGTTTTCACGAGAAGGATAATATGTTTCACCAGAAGGATTTAATTTATTTTGTTGTACATATTTTTATTTTAATACAATTTGATTAACAATTAAACCGTTTCATCTCATTTGTAGTACTGAACCAGCTATGATTTTCATTTTAGTCAGTGACAAGCAGATTTATAGTATAGTTGACTATACATAATTATGCTCTGCAAAGATTGGAAAGAGGAGACTTTGGAGCAGAAATATGGCAAAAAAGCAGGATTTGTATACACAATTTCCTGTTGATTTTTTCCCCCTTTTGCTTCAATTAACACTCACGTAGCTTGTTCTTTCACAAGCAGGCGGTGGCTAATCTTCTTTAATATAGAAGTGCTAATTTTGTTTCCAGTTAGACAGCAGGAATAAGTCAGCTATAACTAAAAGCAAATTGGATTAATACAGTATACTTAGATTCCCCCCCCCCATTCTTCTTATAGAATGTATTGCTTATGAAGGAGTTGTTAAGAAATCAGCAATGGGTTTTTCTTTTTGTGCCTAAAAATATCAGAATTTAGCCCTGTATTATTAGCTTTTAATAAATTAAAACAACATTAACCCCCTGCAATTTCTGGCTCCTGTAGATATGTATTTCTGATACAGTTAGTCCACAACAGGCCACAATTGAGCCCAAAATTTCTGTTGCTGAGTGAGACAGATGTTAAGTGAGTTTTGCCCCATTTTACAACCTTTCTTGAGACAGTTGTTAAGTGAATTTGGCTTCCCCATTGACTTTGCTTGTCAGACGGTCGCAAAAGGTGACCAGGTGACCCTGGGACACTGCAGCTGTCATAACTACGAGTCAGTTGCCAAGCGTCTGCATTTTGATCATGTGACCATGGTAATGCTGCAATGAAATAGTCATAAGTCACTTTTTTCAGTGCAGTGTAACTTTGAACTGTCACTAAATGAACTGTTGTAAGTCTAGGACTACCAGCAGTTGAGAGTAGAAACAGATGATACAGTTATTTGAAGATATAATCAAGTTGAGTGCCCAAAGTGTGGTCTCATGAATGTGGTGGTGGGGGAGCAGTGTTGGAACTTCAGATGTGGGATATAGGTTCCCTTTTTCAGGTCAGTTGTAACTTTGAAGAATTGCTAAGCAACAAATCGTAAGTTGAGGACTGTCTGTAGTTGAGTACTACCTGTAATAGTGGTACCTCCCCAGAGCCATTGCTTATGTACTGTATTGCTACTACTACTTTTTCTAGGATGGGTAATGATACTTTTAGTAGTACAGTACCACTGTTGGACTCTAATATCAAGTAAGATTCAAGTGCTAGAATATGTTTTTGGGTTTTGTGGTTTTGTACTGTAATGCTCAAGTTTTTTCAAATATGTTTTGTTCAGCTGTAATATTCACTGCAGTACATCATTTAATTATATAATTATATAATATAATTTGCCAAAGCAATTTTCATCTCTGCAGGGAATAACTTGACTTCATCAAGACTTCGTAGTACAATTACTATTAACAGCCTACTGTGTCTCATTATTTTTGGATATGTGTTGAACTTTTATAATACTCAGTTTGAAAATAGATGAATCTGAGCTATGACTACATATTAATCTTTATTACTTTAATTTATTGTTTATTAGAGAAGTAACTAATAAATAGTATTTTTGAAACTATTAGACTAAATTCTTATTTGAAAATGTCTAAAAATGTTGCTACAATTTTAAAAATGCCCCCATCACATGGTTTTAAAAAAATATGAGCAATATACTTAAAGCCAAATAAGACAGTGACATAATTTGATCAGATTGAAATAAAAACTTTCTGACGAACTTTATTTTTAATGCAAAAATGGTAACAAATCACATTGCTTTTTCTATAAATATATAAAAATGAAAACATCCAATGGAGGCACAAACATGAAAATGGCAAAATAGGTGCTAGGGAGAACTTCACTACTTTAAAAGAAAATCTGTATTGGCTCATGTTTTAAACCTAAGCTTTCATACAATGGACAACCTATATAAATTCCATATACATATTTTTTCAAAGACAAAAAAAGTTATTTTTCCTTAATGGCTTTCTGAAATTGTAGTGGACTATTGTAAATATGATCTCCATCCTATGGGCTGTCTTTAATGCCTTTTGACTTTTTATGTATGAACGATTCCTTTCTTTTTAATAGTTAGGAAATGTGTGAACTAAATGTACGACAGATTCATAAAAAGCCTAAAGGGAATATATCTGAGGCAAATTTATTTTTAGATTTCATGATTAGACTAATAATAATAAAAGTGTATCTTTCCTTGCATAAGGATTTTTTGTTTTTGTTTTTGATAACATACTAGAATGGATCAAAAGATTTCTTATTAATGCTAGCTTTCCTAAATTAAAAGAAACTTTTTTTAAAAGTTTTTTTTGTTTGCTGTTGGGAATTCCCCAGAGCTTACCAGCATTTCCTTTTTGGTAATGTTGGTAAAAAGGGTCATGGGGTCCCCTGTTTTATTATAAACTTGCTATAGGCAATAAATTATAGATACTGAATTTAGTACTAAAGAAAATTATAATGTCACTGTAATGTACTCAGTTGTTTATGGCAGCAGGTGCAGGGCGGCCATGTGATGACTGCAGAGACAGAATGTTTGGGGCCCGGGCAGACTTGTTATTTTAGCGCGGGAGAAATCCTTGCATTCATTGGTTAAGATTAACCAGAGCTCCGTGTATAAAAAGGAGGGAGCTAGTTTCATTTTCTGTTCTGTTCTGTATATAATAGTAATGAATAAACCTTGTTATTGTTAAACTAGTCTCTTCGATGTCTACCCAATTGAAAACAGAACAATTGGCGACGAAGGTGGGATTCTGCTGCCACCTTAAAGAAAGCCCTGAATCACCTTAAGGAGGGCCAGATCACGCTGAGGAACGGCGTTCCTATTGAGGCTCACTCACCCACCAGTACGCAAACACTGGGGGGAGTGCTGTGAGGAACTGCCTGGAAAACCCTCTAACTAGTGGCAGCACGGGTAGAGGAGAGACTTGTCATGGCCAAGCTGGGTCAGCTAGTGGAGTTCGACGTAGCTCACCCGGAGCAGTGGAGCTCGTACGTCGCCTGGGCCGAGAACTACTTCCGCGTTAACCGAGTCGCGGAAGATGAATTGAAGGCTACTCTCTGTGTGTGGCCAAACTGTCTTCGACATCGTGGAAAACCTCGTGTCCCCAGTGCCATTAGACACAGTGCCCTACAGAGAGCTAAAAAAGATGCTCAAGGAGCACTTCGAGCCGAAGCTGTCAGTCATCGCATGGCGGCACGCCTTCGAGCAGAGGGACCAGCGCCCAGGAGAGTCCGTAACCGAATTTATTGCAGCCCTCCGACAGGCAGCGAGGCCATGTGAGTTCAAGGACTTAGAGGAACGGTTACGGGACCATTTGGTTTGCGGACTACGGAGCCGAGAGCTTCAGCAAAAGATCTTTGCAAAGGAGACGGTATCATTCCAAGAGGCGTTGCGAGAAGTCACCGCAGAGGAAGCAGCCGGCAGAGCTGTAAGGGCCTTGCGGCTCTCAAAGAACACTTCCCCATCGCAAACCGCCCACCACGAGGACGTCAAACTTGAGGAAGAGACCAAGTTGGACCAGGAAGTTGACCTGGTGCGACAAACACCGGCAAAAGGACTTCCGAGGCTCCTTGACAAGGCAGATCCCTTCCCTAGGTGTATGGGGTGTGGGGGTCGGCACAAGCGAGCCGACTGCCGGTTCCGGACTGCTCATTGCCGAGCATGTGGCAAGCAAGGCCATATCGCTGTTGTGTGCTTAGGGCGCGGAAAAGAGAGTGCCAAGAAAGAATTGCCTCGGAAGGGTACCAGGGTACCCAGCCAAAACAGCAGGCGCAGCGTCCATAGAACCTGGGGACAGAGGCCCTTAAAGAAAAAGCTGCAACTCGAAGTAAGGTTGCAGGGGGTCCCAGTGAGGATGGAACTGGACACGGGGTCTACCGTGTCCATCATATCCCAGAGCACCCTTAATAGAATTTGTGGCCGAAGTGGTCAACGGGTGAAAATTAGGCCATCAAATCTAATACTGACTGATTTCCAGAATTCCCTGGTCAGAGTAAAAGGGGAGGTCACTATAAGGGTGGAATTTTGGAAATTCAAGGGAATGCTGAATATAGTTGTGGTAAATGGGGACAGGACAAGCCTAATCGGGCTTGATTGGTTCGAGGCTCTGGGAATCCAGGTAATGGGGCTGAACAGCGTAAAAATGGCCAGTTTGGAACAAGTCTGCAAAGACTTCGCAGACGTGTTCACCAGCGAACTGGGAGAGTATAAGAGGCCACCAATTGCATTAAGGTTAGATCCTTCTGTCGCACCAATTAGGATCAAGCCTCGTCGGGTGCCGTTCGCTCTAAAGAACAAAATTAATGCTGAATTGGATAAACTTTTGCAGCAGGGCATCTTAGAGCCTGTGGATAGCAGTCCATGGGAAACCCCCATTGTGACACCACTTAAGGCCAACGGAGAGGTCAGAATCTGACTATAGCTGACTATAAGTGCACGCTGAATAAAGCGCTGCAGCAACACTCCTACCCCGTGCCAGTGCCAGTAGTCAGCCACATTCTGGCATCTCTACAAGGGGGTTGCATTTTTGCTAAACTTGATTTGGTCCAGGCCTACCAACAGCTGCCGGTGGACGAAGCCACGGCAGAGGCACAAACCATTGTGACCCATCGGGGGGCTTTCAAGGTGCACAGGCTACAATTCGGCATTAACGTAGCACCAGGTATCTTCCAGAGTGTCATGGAGCAAATGCTCAGAGACCTCCCGGGCATATGCCTGTAGTTCGATGATGTCCTCATCGCAGGGGAATCAGTAGAGAATCTAGCTGAGAGACTCAAGGATGTGTTGTTGCGGTTTCGCAAAGCGAGCCTGAAACTCAGGAAAGATAAGTACAAGATTGGAGTCACATTCACAGAGTTTCTGGGGTTTCGCATAGACGCGGAAGGCATACACCCTGCTCAGTCTAAGCTGGAGGTAATCCAGCAAGCACCCAGTCCCAAAACAAAAACAGAACTCCAAGCGTTTTTGGGACTGTTGAATTTCTATCACGCATTCCTTCCCCACAAGGCAGCCGTGGCGGAGCCGTTACACCGGCTCCTTGACAAACAGGCTACTTGGGCATGGACGAGTGTCCATGAAAAAAGCTTTGCTGCAGTCAAAGCATTGCTTTCCTCAAATGCGGTATTGGCTCATTTTAATGAGCGGCTCCCTGTTTGCATAGCATGCGACGCTTCCCCGTACGGGATCGGACGCAGGTCCCGATAGCATATTACTCCAGAACCCTGTCTGCAGCAGAGCGTAATTATGCGCAGATAGATCGAGAAGCATTGGCAATCGTAGCGGGCATCAAGAAGTTCCATGACTTCTTGTATGGTTGCCGTTTCACGGTCTTCACAGACCACAAGCCACTGTTGGGGCTGTTTACAACTGACAAGCAGACACCCCACATAATATCTCCTAGGATGTTGAGATGGTCCATATTCCTCTCTGCATATGATTTTTGCATGATTCACAAGCCGGGCAAAGAGATGGGCCATGCAGACGGCCTAAGTAGGTTGCCTTTAAGGGATATAGAGCCTGATCCTGCCCCGGCAACCCATATCCTTTCCATTCAGGATTTGCCTGAATCCCCTCTCCACGCAGGGGATGTAGCAGTGGAGACAGCTGCTGACAACACGTTAACACGTGTGTTAAACTGGGTGTTATCGGGATGGCCGGACACATGTCCGGGCACAGAATTTCAGGGGTTTTGGAGGAGAAAATCGGAACTCTCCACTTTCAAAGGGTGTCTACTGTGGGGCAGTCGGGTAGTCATCCTGACCTCACTGAGGACTAGAGTCCTCGTATCTCTGCATGAGGGACATCCGGGGATAGTCCGCATGAAGGCGCTTGCGCGCAGTCACCTGTGGTGGCCAGGGCTTGATAAGGAGATCGAAGCCCAGGTACAAGAGTGTCACGTTTGCCAACAGTCCAGGCCAGAAACGCCCCAAGCTCCCATCCATAGGTGGGAAACAACACAGGATCCTTGGTCGAGGATCCATATCGACTACGCTGGCCCCTTTCAGGGGCAACTCTTTCTTATTGTGGTAGACAGTCACTCTTAAGTGGCTGGAGGTGGTTCCAGTGTCCGCTGCCACTTCCACTATCACCATCAGGGTTCTGCGTGGCATTTTTGCCACTCACGGACTGCCGGACGTAATTGTCTCCGACAACGGAACTCAATTTACTTCCTCGGAGTTCCAGTCTTTCCTGCGGGCAAACCTAATCCGCCATGCTACGTCGGCGCCATTCCACCCGGTGTCAAATGGTCAAGCGGAACGCATGGTGCGAACTACGAAAGATTCTTTGAGAAGAATCACGCACGGCAACTGGCATCACCGGTTGGCTGACTTTCTCCTATGCCACCGCACCACTCCATGCACTGCAATGGGCAAAAGCCCCGCCGAGCTCCGTTGGGGTCGCCGGCTTATCATTAAGCTGGATATGTTACATCCAGACCGCGTTGCATCTCAGGTGTCCCAACCACGGGCACCGAGGCGGCTGAACTTGGGCGATCCGGTTTGGGCTCGAAACTATGGGCCTGGTAACTTGTGGGTGGTGGCTGTCATTTGTAGGGTCACCGGCCCTCTCTCCTACGAAGTGGTGTTGGAAGACAGTCGGGTGCTGCGGCGCCATATCGACCAGCTTTGCTGGAGGTTGCCACACCACTCTTCCGCTCCTGGCTCTGCTCTGGGGGGGGAGGAAGCTCCCGAGATTGATCGGGACGGTCAACAGGACCCTGAAGATGGCTCATCGCAAATAGTGAATGAGGGGTTTGCCAGCGAGGCAGCTCCTGACTCAGGCACCACACGCATGGGACATCGCGTGAGATTGAATTTTCAAGTCTCTCCATGGGGGGGTTGCCCATCCGGGACACGACCCCCATTCACACCTCTTTACGGGGAGGGGGTTGCCCATCCGGGACATGACCCCCATTCACACCTCTCTACGGGGAGGGGGTTGCCCATCCGGGACACGACTCCCAACCATCTGCTTCTGCAGATCAGGGGGACACCACCCCTCTTCAGGGGAATACCACCCCTGCCAGGAACACCACCCATTCGGGGAACTCTACCCCAAACCGGCACACAGAGCTGGACCAACAGGTTAGCCTGCAGGTCCCAACTCCGACCGTTTCAAGCGGATCCCCAAGTCCTGGTCTGCCGAGCCCGTCTGCCGAGCCCAATCGAAAACAGAACAGTCACCATGTAATTTGCAGTTCTGCTTCTTCCTTACCCCCTTTTTGTTCTGCTTGTGATGTGCATTGTGAAAAACAATACCTCTGTTATAAAAATATTTTTTTAATCTGATAGCTAGGACCCAATTCGTAGTATATGCTTGTATGCATGAATTGTTAAGGCCAGAAATTATATTAATGAAACATTAGAAGCTGTTTTTCCTAAATAGCAACATCATCCTGAAACACCAAAATTATTTAAGTTCTTTCTGCACCCTGCTTAGACTGTATGCATATTCATCATCTTGCTAAACAATGAAGAAGTTGTGCATGGCTTTCTTGATCCATTAGGAAAAAAAAGCCTCTTTAATGGTCACAGAATGGAAATATCTTAATTGTGTGGTTGGCACACTGCAAGCAACCCAGAGTGACCCTTGTGCATTTCTACAGTAGAGAGTTGCCAAACATTCTGTTCATATATGGAACATTTGTAAAAGTTGAGATTATTTCATTCCTCTACTGGGCCATTCCATTCAAATGTTATAGGAGTGATCCTGCAGCATTCCAGAAGTCTTTTGGAAAAATGGAGTGGTTTATGGTGTATGGTGTTTCAAAGGTGAGTCAGTGTCAGATGGTACCTTCCAGACATGATCCTCAAAGGCTAAAAGAAATTTAAACTATGCTGCTTCTATAATGTAAACTGGTATATAAAACTGGTGTATAACAGTGTAAACTGGTGTATTAACACTTCATGTGAATAAAGATGTGTTAATACCATTTTATAATACCTTAATAAGACCGCACTTAGAATATTGCATCCAGTTTTGGTTGCCACGATATAAAAAAGATGTTGAGATTCCAGAAAGAGCGCAGAGAAGAGCAATCAAGATGATTAGGGGACTAGAGGCTAAAACATATGAAGATCGGTTGCAGGAATTGGGTATGTCTAATTTAATGAAAAGAAGGACTAGGGGTGACATGATAGCACTGTTCCAATATTTGAGGAGCTGCAACAAAGAAGAGGAAGTCAATCTATTCTCCAAAGTACCTGAAGGCCGGACAAGAATCAATAAATGGGACTTCCGGTTCCTGTAGCAGTGCCTGCGGTCAGGCAAAGAGTATGCTCTCTTTGCCGACCGGTTTCCCCCTGCCGGTAGACCCTGGACAGGGTCGAAAGTCACCCCGGAGAGGCAACTACCGTGGAGGAGGGCACTCGTTGATTGCGGAGGGAGCGGCAGCTCCCTCTGCGGTCCGAGAAATCACCTTTGGGCCGACGGGGAAAAGATTGGCCAGTAACATGGCCGATCACTCAGCTGCTCCAGCCGAAAGTCACAGCAACATCTAAGCAAAAAGAACCACCGTGGAAGATCTTTCCTTCCCTCTTGATATTTTACTCATTTCCCTGTGAAAAGCTCTTAGAAATTACTTCCCCCCCTTGAGAAAGCAGCGTTTGAACACTCGGGGAAACGAGCTGCGGGAAAAAAAAAATAACTAATTTTTATTGTTTATTTGAGCGGCTGGAATTCGGGGGACCCTGAAGAAAAAAGAGAAGAAAAAATTCTTACTGTGACTCTCTTTTTCTGCTTGCTTGTTTTCAGCTTAAGTGGAAACCTTTAGGGAGGGGGGTGGAGTGTTTTTCTTCTTCCCCCCCCTTCTGAACAGTGCTATCTACTTTAAAAAACAACAACAACGCTACGGCTTCTGGTCGAATTTATGTGGATTGTATGGTTACAATGTAACTCGGAATTAGGCGTGAAGCCCAGAAAGCGCCATTGCAACATTGTAACCATTTTGAAATTCTACTCCCTGCATTTAGCATGACGCCCAGACGCTTGCATATCTTTTGGAACTTGTTTAAGTTTCTGCCTGCTGTTTTTGATTTTATAATGCAAAGTATACTCTCCTGAAAAATGGATTTTTTCGCTTTAGGATCACAATATAATAATTGAGACACCAGCTGCTATTATTTATTTGGATTATAAATTAGTTATTCATAACATTGATTGGGACTTTTGCTGTTTTTATTTTTGTACTTGCTTTTTCCTATTTTTGTTTGGATTTTATATTTTATAAAATTGCAACTCAGCTTTTAAGTTGAAATTTTACTAAAAAAACGAAGAATGGAATCCCACTCACAATTTAACTATGGATTTATATTAGAAAAAATCTTGGAAACGAAGGAGGAATTAAAAGAATATTTTAGAATGCTTTGGAAAAGGGATGTAGAGTTAAAAACTGAATTTCAACTTATTGGATATGATACACAACTAGATCTACAACTTAACGATATGGAGGAAACACATTTACAATCTATTGAAGAGGAAGATACTACATCTTATACACAAATGATGGAGACTTTGGATGACCAAAGGCAGAGTTCAACTAAAACATCTATAATTTTAAAAGCAAGAGGAACAGACTTGCAAATACGAGACGTTAAAAATGCTGACAACATGAACAAACAATGAACAATCACCATATTGATTAAGACTGATTACATAGTGCAGACAACATTGGAGAAAAGAGAAGAAGACTATGACTGGATTCAATTGTGGAAAAATGTGTATGGTCAAATACTATGGAAGGAATTAGAGGCCCTATTGTGGAAACCTGCTTGGCACAAAAAGAAAGCTAGAATTAGGTTTAAAAGTCAGAGCTAAAATTTTATTGGATGGGTAAAAATGGCTTTTAGAGACTTTGACTGAACTAATATGCTTGAGATTTCTAAGGTTCAAGACTTTGATCTGAGTTAATATTGATGTAAATTATTGATTTGATTATGGTCCGGAATGGCAAGATGGAAAATTGGAAAATCTAAAATTAGGAGTTGGATAGAGATTGGTGAAACATTTAACTATGATTTATAAAAATATTTGATAGAGTACAGGAAATAGAATATAGTTGAGAGATATTAAAATATATATAGATAGATAATAGGCATATTATAAGTCTATTTTAGAAATAATTATTGTCTTATTATTTTAGGCTTAAATGTAAAATGGTTTTAAAATACTTAAAGTTATGTTTATCCATAAAATATGTATGTAAAATAGAATAGAATAAGAGATAGAATTTAACAGAGAAGTATAAATTGAATAATTGGAATAATATGTATATCTTAAAAACAATCTATACTATATGGGCACCCGAATTGTATACTATATGTTTATATAAGGCCAAATTGGAATATGTTAATTGTGAGTTAGTTAAGCCTGAAAACGGGTGGAAATATTATTGATATTGGTTTTTTTTTTCTATTTGTTTTTTCTTTCTTTGCTTAGAGAGGGAACCTTTAAAGAAGTAATCCAAATTGTTTATGTATGATTATATTTTTTACTTTGTTGTATGGAGTGCCCTATCTCCACGATGAGTTTGAAGCACTTGGTTGTAAAACAAAAAAATTCAATAAAACTTGTTATATAAAAAAAGAATCAATAAATGGAAACTAATCAAGGAGAGTAGCAACCTAGAACTAAGGAGAAATTTCTTGACAGAACAATTAATCAATGGAACAAGTTGCCTTCAGAAGTTGTGGGTGCTCCATCATGGGAGATTTTTAACAGGAGATTGGACAACCATTTCTCTGAAAAGGAATAGCGTTTCCTTCTTGAGCAGGGGAGTTGGACCAGAAGATGTCCAACATCCCTTCCAACTCTGTTACTGTATTCTATTATCACAAAGCCTTGAAAAGATGGTTTATTAGGCTTTATCAGTAGTGAGCAAAAATTAGGTAACTAGCGAAGGCATCATATGTTACCTCAACTTCATATAGCAAAATATAGGAATTGTAGTGCCAGTGCATATATAGTTATATTACCTCCCTTCCTTCCGTAAGTTTCTGCTACTTCTGATCAGTACTTGGTGCATTAAAGGAGATAAAACATACACTTTGAAAACTGTGTTGTAAACATTGCAGTATCAAAAGGTACTTTTTTAGATGGTCTATAGATGAATTTTGTTTCAGAATTATTGTAAGTCTGAGAAGTATTTTAAATTGCTTCTGCTATACTTTCTTAAAACTTTCTCTTTAAGCACATTTGTTTTATTAAAAAAATCCAAGATGAGACCAGTTAGTATTCCAAATACGATAATATATTCATCTTCACCAACTTTGAGAACAGAGGTGGGCCAATACCAGTTCTGTAGACCTTCCGTTGGCATAGGGGAGCTGCAGTGCTGGCTATTATCTATTATGTTACAGAGACAAGACTATGTAACTTCTTCTCTTCCAGTGTTATGATTTTCATCATAAGAATGACTTGAAGATGCAGCCAGGACAAACAGTACCTTTTGGAGACCATGGTAAAACAAATAGTTTTTAAAGTTCTTCACAATTTTTGGGCCTGTTTGTTCTCAGGCTTTAGAGATTTACTGTTATCTTCACAACAACGTGTGAGGTAAGATAGGTTGGGAGATAAAGATTAGCTCAGGAGGAAGTATTTACATTTTTAGTAACTGGGATAGTTTTGGAGGAAGCCAAACATGGATAAAATAAATGGATTTTTCTGGAGTTAAACTAGACTTCACTTTGTTGTTGGCAGTTGTCAAAAAGTCTAGCACAATCCCTCTTCATTTCTGAAGGCAAGTTTTTGAATGTTGTGTAGGTAAATTGAAAGAAATTTGAAAAGAGAAATCAGAAGCATCATATCTAAGTCACACTGCCTGAGATCACTGTTCTCAAAGTGTCCTTGTTTTCTGAATTTTGGCATTTCATTGGTTTTCACCTAGCAAAGTGTTGAGAATATCTAAATTACTTTTGGGGGAAATGTGCCAGGTATCTTTGGTTTTTTTGGAAGAACCAAAGATCAATACTGAAAAACTATACAACAACATGAGTGTGATATTCAGGGAAAAATTATTCTGCTAGGTAACATGAAAAATGGGTGGGAAGAAAACAAAAAGTAATTGGATAATTCAGAGATACGGCTTATCTTAGTACTATCTTATTGACTTGCATTTTTTCAGCTAAAATTGCTGGTAATTTAAATGAAGCTTTTTAAAATGTATTTTTTGTATTTACCCTGCAATTTACTTTAATCCTTTTAGTTTCAACATAAGGCTGACTTATGACTGCTTTGTGCTGGTTAATATTCTCCATGAGAATTGATTTGAAAAAAAATGTGTTATGGAAATCCAATGAAATATGTGGGATTAAGTTAATAGACTGTGTGGAAAAATGCTTAGTGAAATTATGAAGTGAAAAAGACTGTTAATGAAGAAAAAGTGTGTATAAGAGAATTATTATTATAAAAAAATAGAATGAGGAAAAGATATTGTATATTATATAGAAAGAAAGAAACAGTTAAGATTAAAACAGGAACAGACTGCAGAGTAATTTTGATGGAAATAAACATTTGTCATGAAAGTTAGTGAATAGGGATAAACAAGGAAAGTAAATGGAATTAAAAATAAAATTATGTCACAATGAAAATGAACTGAGGGAAAGCTAGAAGAAATACTTTATATATTTGTATGGGACTGGGAAAGGTATGTTGAAGGTGGAATTGTAGTGAATGGGAAAGAAATCATAAACAAATATTAAATTTATTTGCCGCCCATCTCACCATTCTGTGGGAATAAATGCTGTGGCAATGTTTAAAAATATTATAGCTCTATGTCAGGCGTTTTCAACCCTTGGCCCATGGGCCACATGTGGCCCTGGACAGCTAGTAATGCAGCCCCACAGGATTGTAAACTTTTAACATTAATATGTGATTTGTAGCAATATTTTTTTAGTGATACTATATTGTATATTTTATATGCGGCCCAAGACAATTCCTCTTCATTGAATGCAGCCCAGGCAAGCCAAAAGGTTGGACCCTGAATGCTTTTTATGTAGATAATGTAACAACTAGGCCCCAATCAATTTATTAAAAAACAAATTACTTCCTAAGACTATTCTTATCATACAAGTGAGACTTTTGTGATGTCCAAAGGTACTGTTGCTTCTGCAAAAAAAAAACAAAAAGTAATATTAGAGGCTGGTGTTTTATTCCTGTTTATCATTTATTATTAGATATGTCTTTTCAAAAGTCAGGTGAGTAAGGAGCACAAAGTGGGAAGCAAGAAGTGTAAGGAGCACATGCTGGCTATTCCGGTTTAAATTTAAGGTGAGTTTTACTGCAGAATGCAGTAATGCAGAATGCAGTAAAACTGGGCAGATCATTGGCTAGAAAAACTGATGAGTGAGATGATCTTTTTGAGACAAAATGACTGACCAGAGTCACCAGCTGGCTTCATGCCCAAGGCAGGGCTAGAAGTCACCATCTTCTGGTTTCTAGCCTGATACCTTAACCACTACTCCAAACTGGCTCTCTATCTTACCTACCTATATAACTACTTACCTATTACAGGGTCCTGATAATTTTTTCATTTAGACATGCATGTCCAAACTTGGCAACTTTAAGACTTGTGGGTTTCCAATTCCCAGAATTCCCCAGCCAGTAGGACTTAAAGTTGCCAAGATTGGACAGCCCTGATTTAGAACCTGTGACTGATAGCTGTGATCCATAGACCAGTTTATCAGCTGTAACATGTATTGGAAGTAAAGTTGTCACCACTTCATATTCCAAGTTTCATGCACTAAGTTTAAGGTAATACATAGACACAACTCTAAGGTTACTTTTTTAGACTCCCCTTACTTTTTAAGATTTTACAGACAAGATTTTTCCCTACTGTGTGAATAAGGCCAATTTAAGGTTGAATAAAAAAAATCAACTCTTGGTTCATCTTGTACATATCTATTAGAGAAACAGAAATTGTAAATATTGTACTATATAGGATTAGTGTCTAAAAGGCCCGTGCACCATAGGGAACATGCCAAGATGTATACATGCCCTGGTAGCTGCCGCACTGCAAGATGCAAAAACGGCCGCCACTGTGCTGTGAGGTGCAGAAACAAGGCGATGCGCCACGCAAGAACGGGGCAGGGCTAATGAGTATCACGTGGGCGCTAGCCCTGCCCCGTTTGCGGCGTATAAAATGCTTCCCCCTCCCTTTTCCTCCGGTCCGCCAACTGACAAAGGTTGGAGACCTCTGTTGTACAGAGTACAGTATTAGCATGCAATAAACCTGTATTCGTTTGAAACGCTGTAGCCTAGCTCCTGATTTCTTACACTTGACAATTTCCTTATTCTGATACCGTCCAAGACCAAAAAAGGGGATAGCAATAGCAATAGACTTATATACTGTTTCATAGTGCTTTATAGCACTTTCTGAGTGGTTAATAAGTCCCTGGTTTTTGTTTACATTTCCAACAAATATTTGATACATTTTTAAACATTTTCTCTAATCTGACTGGTGTCATATGCCATCTATAAAACATTTTATATAAATTATCCTTGTATGCAGCTGCTTTAGTAAGTTTAATATTTCGATCCCAAAGTTTTTGCCAATCTTCTAAGTCTATAGAATATCCAAAATTCTTTGCCCATACTATCATTGTTTCTTTTACTTGTTCTTCTTCTATCTTCCAGCTTAGCAGGAATTTGTAAAGTTTTTTAATCAAGTTTTCGTCTGTTTTTAGCAATATTTTATCTAGTGGTGTCTGTTCTTTATAAAATCCTGTAGCTTTTACATCTTTTTCATATCTTGTCTGAATTTGCAAATAAGACCACCATGTTAAATCAATACCCTGTTGCTGAAGAACTTGTCTGTCTAGTTTTCCATCTTTGTCCAAAATATCTTTATAACTAACGAGTTTATCATAGTTAATTAAATTTGGATAAGCAAAGGCTTCCATTGTCGAAAGCCACTCAGGTATTTTCATGTAAATTTTATGTTTAATTCTTTCCCACTCTGAAAACAATACATTCCTTATGGCATGATTTTGAAAGTATTTATGTACTTTATTTTTCTCATACCACAAAAACGCATGCCAACCTAATTGCAAATCATGTCCCTCTAAATAAAGAAGTCGTTTATTTCTCATTGTGATCCATTCTTTAAGCCAAAGCAAAATAGTTGCCTGGTAATAAAGTCTCCAGTCCGGGAGCCCGAAGCCCCCTCTGTCTTTGGAATCTTGTAATAATTTAATTTTAATTCTTGCTTTTTTCCCTTGCCATATAAATCTCATTATTGTAGCATTTAATTCTTCAAAGAATTTCTGACTCAATTTAACAGGGACCGTTTGAAATAGAAAAATTAGCTTAGGTAAAATGTTCATCTTAACATGCAATAGCAATAGCAATAGGGGATAGCAATAGCAATAGACTTATATACTGTTTCATAGTGCTTTATAGCACTTTCTTAGTGGTTTACAGAGTTAGCATATTTCCCCCAACAATCTGGGTCTTCATTTTATCGATCTTGGAAGGATGGAAGGCTGAGTCATCCTTGAGTCGGTCAGGACTGAACACCTAGCGAGTCAATCCGCAATACTGCAATACTGCATTTTAACCACTGGGCTCAGTGACAAGCAAGAAGATGGATGGATGGACACAATGATACTTGTGATGGGTGCACAGTGGGAAAACCTGAAGGGGCAGTTTGGGGAAAATCTTCCTGGAGAATATCTATTTTTGTGGTTGCTAAGAATAGACACCAATGTAATGCAAGATAACTGTTATGAGTATTTCAGCTGATGAAAGGAGTCATGTGCCCCTATTAGTTTTATTTTGATAGTGTTGGGTAAGATAGAATACTTCTTGGATATGCATTGTGAAGATCTTGCCTATAAATGCCTGGCCTTAGTAAAATTTTGATCACAGACCTGAGGTTTCACAGAACCATAGTGGACGCTAATACCAAAATTCTATGGAATTTTTAAAGTTTGGTCCCATTCACTTCATGGTGACTTTCTCCCATTTGTCGCTAAATGAGGATAAATTATCATGAACTGAGTGGACTTTGGAACTGAGGAAATAATTATTGTCCCAGCAGAGCATTTAAATGAATAGAAATTACTTGTACCATTGGTACAGAAGATAACATAACACATCTACCCATGTAGATGTTTATATATTATTGTCCACATTATAATTTAATGTATTTAATACATTGTTAACACTTGAAATATGTATCTCTGTATGGACCAATGCTATTATTGGAAAGTGATTTGCCCTGAGTTGTACATTTTTTTAATATTTTATTGAAATCAAAAAGGAACTTCAAATGCCATCTATGTGAAATCACTCAGCATTTAAACTTGTGCAGAATATATGATAAGCTTGTTATAAAATACTAATTAAACCTGATAAAAGAGAAAATGTTACCCAGTTTTTACTTTTATTTGTTTTAGAACGACAGATGAGTTCATCGATGGCTGCATCAAATGCCCTTACTTCCACCACCAGTAAAGAACTTGTAGACCTGCAGCATCTCATTCAATTTCCAGAGGAAGTTGCTAGTATCCTGATGGAGCAGGAGGAGAATCTTTACAGAAAAGTGTTTCCCATTGACTATCTCTGCTTCTTAACAAGAGATTTGGGAAATGCTGAATGTCGGAACAAACTTTCATCCATTAAAGCAACTTTTCTCTCTGTCCCAGATGGGGAGCAGAGTGCTGTTGAAAATTTGGTGACACGATTCAATGAGGTAGGTGGAGGGATTTTGATTATCTTCTGTGTGTTGCTTTTTGTTGTACGTTTTTTAAGGACAGATTGGAAGGTCTCAAGAGACCACTGCTGGGGCCTTTCCCCTTTTGATGAACTTTCAGACTGACTTTATAGGAGCACACATTTGTGAAGCAGTGAAGTAGCTAGATGTAGCTAGATTGCCCCCGACAATCTGCGTCCTCATTTTACTGACCTTGGAAGGATGGAAGGCTGAGTCAACCTTAAGCTGGTCAGGATCGAACTCCTGGCAGTGACCTGAATTAGCCTGCAATACTGCATTCTAACCACTGCGCCACCATGGCTTATAGTGGTGGCAGAAAGCATAGTTTGCTTTAGTTTGGCAAGATTTCTGTCTATAGGTGAGGAACAATAAAAAAAACTACTTTGAAGTAACATAGCATGTCTTTCTTGGGTTTTGGAGCCTGGCATAAATTGTATATTGCGTATTGGGCTGAATATTTTTTAGAGGACAAAGGACAGATTTTAACAGTGGGCTTTCTATTTCACTGGACCATGGTAATTGCCTGAGGAACTGTATAATTGCCAATCTTGGTCTTTTGACAAATAAATTGATTGTAACAATGGATTGGATTGTTGTAGAGAGTTTATAATTTAATTGCTGGACCATTTTGTTACAGAGTAAATGTAATTTTCCTAATTATATGAAAGAAATATGAAACAAGCATTTCTAAACTCTTAACAGATTCTACGTATTTATTCATAATCCACAATCCAAAATACTTTGGATATGCTATGATTGTTCTTAAGGAAATGATGTTGTTTTTCTTTTGAAGCAAACCTTAAACTTATTTTCTGTTTAATTTATTTGAATATGACTGAAATCCAACAGTGCAATTAGAACAGTGTAATATATACTGCTGTGCAGTTTTCCTGAGCTGACTCTGGATGTCCTTATAGTGTAATAGTGACAGCAGAAATGAGAGCCATCTTAGTCCACATGTCAGTCATATGATAGGTACATGATTCAAGGCACGATGGAACTGGCAGTGTTGATCAAAAATGACATGGCTAAATGTGTATTTGGGTCTATTATAATCAACAGAATCATATCTGTTAGAATTATTGGCTATCTAGTGAGTATCAGTTTTATATATGGCAGTATAGTAATTAAGATTTGTTTTGTATTTAAACCTACATGTTTGGAACGTGGCTCAAGATCCCAAAACAAACAAATTCTCTTGAAATTCCAGCAAAAAGAAGTGTTTGCAAAGGCCTGGTGAGCTGAAACACACGCAGGAGTTCAGCCACACCTCCAAGAGCTGTTTGACACATTTTTATATCCTACCCCCGACGCAGATTCCCCCCTCCCCTACCCCCCTCCCCTATCGCACTCAACGCCCCTTCCCTAATCATCCAATAAAACTAACTCAGACCGCCTAAAACCACTACACCCCTCCCCATGTTCCAGGAAGCCCCTTTGAGCACATCCTATCTATCACCATCTAATTTTCTATCAACAATTCTTATAATTATCTCTATATTTGTTTGCGGTTATACCTTTGCTACCTTAAGCTCTAAACTTTATCCTTAGTTTTTGTGTTTCCTCTATTTGCGGTTTCAGTTAGCTAGCAACTTCTGCTTTTCTTATTTGTCTGTAATTTACTTGTCTGATTTTATGACTTTCAGATGGCTTCTTCTATCGACCTTCATTAGAAATTTCTGAATAATACTTTATTCCTTTCATACATAATCATCATCATAGTAGTGCATCAGAAAGATCCTGATCAAAATATGAGTACATGAAAAGATATAACAAGAAAAGGAAAATAAGAAATACCTATAACAAGATCAGAGATTAGTGGCTGGCCTAAAATTCTCTTCAAAATACCCATATACTCTTATGCAGATATTATTGTATCTGGAAAAAAAAGATTCCAGGGGCAAGAGTCATACTTTGACTGCCAAAAAAAAAATGTAACTGCTTTCTGGCATTGCTTGTAAAAATAATTCACTATATTTATATTGTGGGAGCCAGAATGAATTTTTAGATGACAGACTCTTGATACTTAATGGAAGAAAACTATTTCATACCTTAGTCTCCTCTCCCCCAATTATTTCTTGCAAATTCTCTACTATGTAACAGTTTTTCTTATATGCTTTAGCGCTTTATTTACTTAATAGTTTTTATTCTCTGAGAAAAGAACTTTTGGCTTTATGTGGTTACCCATTCCTCTTACAAGTTGGCCCTTTGTGTTTGTGTAATTTATCTTTATTATCAAATCAATGTGTAAAGACCTTAAAGTCCTAATGTGGTTGACCATGAAATATAAAAGAGAAACATTGCAAGACAGTTTTATGTGTTAAATGAAACTGGATTGTTGTAAAAATCTTTGCTTAGATTAAAAAGGAATAGTCAATATTTTCAGACCCTTTTAGAAAGAAATAATATCTAAGAATATGTAGAAGGCATTTTTACAGTAATCTAATTTTATATACCTGTGTTAAAAGAGTATCAATTGATTTTTAAAGCCATAAATGGCCATTGATCACAAGGTGAAAAGTGATAACCTTTTAGAGTTATTTAATCACTTAAAGATCACTGTTATTTAAACACTATAGTTAGTGTTTTAGATACATTCACAATCTATCTGTCAAATTTCTAAGTTTACACCAGGTATCATTGATTTTGTAGTAAATTATCTTGTTCTTGGATCCTTTTACTTTTTAAAAAGTAATTTCCAATATTTTTCCACTCTCATATAACAATATGTCTTCCTATTTATATGTCTATTGCAATCCTATAGAGGTAAATGACTGTGATGTAATAAATGTATGTAAGACAGCTTAACTGTCTTACAGTCCAAAAAGAGATGGCTTAAAAATATAAATTTGCTTCAGCAGTGGAATGTAAATAAATATTTCATTCCCCAGTTCAGAACATTTGAAAACTTAAATGAGCTTGTAAAAACCTTTAGAAAATATTATGTTTGTATAAATAGCCAAATGTTTCCAGTCCTTGTTTGGAACACTATGTTTGAATTAGTATATAATCGGATTAAACTGATGAAGGTACTTTGTTGGTCTGTTTTACTCCTTTCAAGCAGACCAGGTAATTCATCATATTTTATTAAAGAAGAAGAAAGCAGAGTGGGTTTTGTTTGGTTATTTGTTTATGTGTTTTTTTGCTGCCTGGTGCCACCTCCAAACACAAAGCCAAAAACATTTCTAGGTCTGTCTTTCTATAATTTTAGCTGGAAAATGTAGTAGGATAAAGCTGCTTAATCTAGTGGCTCTTATCTTTTCATATTTTAAGTCCCTCCGGCCATACTAGCAATGAACTTTGATCCAGTCACAATAGAAACAAAACTTCTACTTTTTTGAGAAGGACATATATGTGTTTATAACCTTACTGTGATTAATTTTTTTAAATTACAGTAAATTTTAAGGATATAAAATTCTATTAATAATGTTGACCATAGCTAAAACTGTAAAGTATTCCGTTGAGCTAATTGGGGATGAAATAATGGTGCTCGCTGGGGCAGTCTTCCCTTGAATCCAAATCAAATAGTACTTTCAAATAATGAGGATAATCGGTGCAAAGTGAGATTTTATTCTGACGTCTAAGGCCAAATAATGCAGATTCCTGGACTCTAGGAAATATCTGTATCTACCCGAGATAAGTATAATATCTTATTTCAGGTCAAAATCTATAGACATGGATACTTGTCTACATGTAGTCCTTGACTTACAATCATAATGATGGTTGTTAAGCGGGTCATCATTGACTGATGCAATTTTATGACTTTTTGCAGTGGTCGTTAAGTGAATCACCATGGCCATTAAGTGAAAATGCAGGCATTAAGTGTACCCTGTGGTTATTAAGCTTTTGTGAAAAACCAGAAGTTAATGCCAGTTCCGGCACGTGATCACAGGATGGTGCAAACTCCTGTAAATGCAGGCCAATTGCCAAGTGCCAAAATGCAGTCATGTGATTATGGGGAGCGGCCCTGAGAACTTTTGGGGAGTTCTTGTAACTTCTGTCATAAGTCAAAGACTACCTGTATAGTTGACATGGAGTGATATTTAGTAGGAGTATCTATTGCTTGCCGTCAAGGCAAAAAGATATTGTGGAATGTGCCTGCAATTTAAACCAAATCCTTATTTTCTTAGGATTGTGTAGCAGGTAGCCCTGCTATGCCAAGCAGCTTTTTTTAAGCAGTTGCAGACTGCTATATTTGTATGCCTATGTGCTTCGAGATCACCTTTTGCCTTCAAATCCAAAATACCATATGGCACTAAGGCTTAGTATTGAATAACCCATGTGCAAATTTAGCCGACAGGCTTGGGATTAATCATTTGACAAGTTTTTAAAAGTGGATGGCTTATGAGATTTCCTATTTGATTCTAGCCACAGAAGAAGTGTGATAAAAAAATTATTCTGGTGATTAGCATTGTTCACCCAGAAAGACACAGTGCTTAAGGAAAGTTGGATACAAAAACAGATAGAAGCTATATAGAGCATAGAATTCATCTGATTGACTAAGGAGAGTTCGAATGTGGAACATTTTAAATTTGTTTTAAGCTTCACTGAAAGAAAAGTCAATATAAAATGAAGTGGATACTCTACTATTTCAGGTCTAGGGATAGAGTTTTATATCCTAAAGATTCTTGAGAACAGCTGAAGGTACAGTATAACATCAAAGCACACAGATTTAAGGACTCTGTGATATTTAGAGGTCACAAGTTGATTAAATACCCAGCTAGTTTTGAAGCATTTGTTAAATTCCAAAATGGATGGGCCGTAGAGATTTCAATTTGATGGTCCATGTCTACAGCCCTTGCTTCAAGCTCTGCCCTGCTCAGTCATAAATCTACTGTACATACTTCAGATGTTTGGCTTCTTGCATTGTTTACCCAGAAGGACTAATATTATCCAACAAAGTTTAAAAGACAGCCATATAGTATTTTGCTCAAATTGACTGTTCTAAACGGACTATATTACTCTTATTTTCTCACTTGGAATATTTAAAAGGAAAGTAAAAGAATTGTAGAGTTCATTGCTGTTGGTGAAAAAAAGATTTGCCAATTTATTAAATAAATACCAAGTGATCTGGCTTTATGTTTGGAATATTTGGCTTCAATTTTGTTTCTTTTTCAATCCAGATATTACCATTAGTTTCTTGCACTTTTTGAGGGCTGATAACATATTTTTTTTTCACTTTATTCATATTTTTAAGTGCTCCTAATTTGATTAACAACTTTGGAAAGGTTGCAGCCATTTGTGCTCCTTTAAAGAATTTTCCCTTTTGCTAGTTGCAGATCTTTTCTAAAATGTTTTTAGTGACATAACTACTAAGTTCACAAACAGATGTGTTAAAATTGTTCTGCATATTTAATTTTTACTAAACCACAGAGCCATGACGGTATGTTCATTATGTTCATAATTATAATTCATTAGAGATTCTAGATGTCAATGAAAATTCTCAATCATCCAGGTAGAATTGCCTGAAAGGCAACTGGACTGCCAGAAATTCTAGAATTCTATAGAAAATCTTGACTTTAATCTTGAAAATTTAATGTGATTTTGCTGTGATACTTAAAAACAACTAACTTATATTAATTACATTGGCTAGGAACTCAATGTTCTAAGTTTAATAGATTTTATAAAGACATTTATTTATTTATTTAGATTTATATGGCCACCCATCTCACTGATTCTGGGCAGCTAAGAAGAATGAAAATACAATATAAATGCATGTATAATTAAAACAAAAACAAAATAAAAAACCCATTCCAACCAGTTAACACAAGTGACTCCCAGTGAAATTGAGTTTTGCCGGAGAAGAGTCTGTAACACCCTCCAGCCAACCAAGCTAATGTCTGGGTAGGAAGTACATGATTTTTTTCCTGCTAGCACAGACCATCAGGAGTTTTGACTGCAGGGGGATATGAAAGCAATACATAAATAAATCATCCTTTTCCACCTCAGCTGGAGAGAATTTATGCGCCTCTGTTTGTATGAATATATGTACTATATACCTATTCCTTAATCTACCATTTAAGATTATTTATGACTGTTGAGGCCAAAAGTTCACCTCCTGTGCCAGATATGTCCCAAAAATGTATAAACTTAAACAGGAGCTTCAAAAAGGTGAATGTAGTGGTTATGAAGATGTGATCGGAGCCCAGTCCTTTTTTATGCTTATTGCCACCCACAATGAACACAAAAAGGGGTTGTGTTTTTTATGATATGGTCACAGTTGCTATCTTGATTTTTCTTTCACCCTACCTGCAAAGACTTCAGAATTTAGGTTACAATCATATGCATGCTTAAACGTATATGCCTCATGGACTATGTTCAAAGCAGCTTATGCATCCATAATCACTATGTTGTTCAACCATATTTGAAAGTCTAAAGTAATGGGAATTTTAGAATAACGTATCACGTGTTTAGAATCTTCTGTAATAGGGACCTGCTTATTTATGGGTTCTTCTTTCTCTTTAATTTCCCAAATAAACTGGATCCCCCTTAATTACTTTTCTTAATATTAATTGCTTAATCATTCAGATGTAAAAGTATAAAATATTTCCTTGCCATGCTCTTTACTGTTACTTTTGAAACAATTTGAAAGTTTTTCATGGTTCTGTATGGCCTATTCTGCTGGAAGCGAGACAGGCTTCTGTTTATGTTACCAGGACAACTGTCAAAAACTATGTTGTGTAGAGTTTAATCTCTGAATAATTCCGTAGCTATGTGTTACTTGAACTAAGGATGAAATATGACACAAACCTCTCAACTCTGTTTAGGCTGATACTGTTTAATAATCTGATTTATTGTATTTGTTAGATTACATTTGTTTCCAATCAAGATCTATTTGGGAATATATATGTTTACTAATGATTATACTGTGCAGTGTTTCAAATTCAGTATCTAGAGGTGCTTTGGAGTGTATGAGAAAACAGTCACAGCACCTGTCTGCAACATTTTAAGGCAGCTTTGATTTTTCTGATTTCCAAGATCTTGTAACTGCCCTCTGAAGCTACTACATACTTCTGGGAAAGGGCACAGTTACTTGAGTTATCTCAGAGAGGTGCTACATGTGAACTGCATGCAGTCTAAAGCACTTTTTTGAAATTGAACCCCAAACACTGCAAAACTCTACTACACTGAATGCAGGGTGGTGTGATGGTTGTAGGTGTGAGTACAGGCCACAAATCCCTTTTTTCTAAAGTTGTTGTAACTTTGACCCAGAGTTAAACGGATGTAAGTTAAGGACCACCTGTTGGTAACCAGTTCACTTGTTTGTTTTGCCTTTATGTGTTACTAGGAACACAATTCTAGATATGTCCTAAGATTTTGGAGAGATTTGTTTTCAGATAATGATATTTATGGGAGAATTACAAACTACAGCTAATTGATTCAAGTTTCAATTGGACAGTTGCTCTATTCTGTCTTCTCTTTGAAAAGAAGGGACTCTTATCTACTCTCCAACATGGTGAGAATCCAGTGATCTAGTCAGTATTCTCTCTCTCTCTCTCTCTCTCCAGCTGTTCAAAAGGAGTCTGCAAAATTTGGTTTAGTCAGTAACCCACCCAAATTACCTCATTTCCTCTTTTTCTAGTCCATTGTCCATTCACATCATACAACCAAGTATGTGAGTTTTTGTTTTCTGGTCAGCACTTGAAGCCCTAAAGTAGCCTAGGACTAGTTGATTATCCCCCCCCCCCAATCCCTGATACTCTAAACCAGTGGTGGCAAACCTATGGCACGCGTGCCAGAGGCGGCACTCAGAGCCCTCTCTGTGGGCACGCATGCCGTGCCCCGGAGATGGTGAGGGACTGGCCCCCACCGCCCTGGCCCCGCCCACCCAGTCTGCCATGACCATCCGGCACCCGGTGATAAATAAGTGGGTTTTGGGTTGCAGTTTGGGCACTGGGTCTCTAAAAGGTTCGCCATCACTGCTCTAAACATTTCTGAATCTGTAATGCTGTCTTGTTTTGGGGTTTTAGCTTTCATAGTAATGCATTACTAGTGGACAGAGGATTGTTTAACCATTCTAGTCTTTTGTCAATTAAATGTTCTTATCCTACACAGTCTTGTCAGTGTTTATCATTACCTTCTTGGTTCATTCTCTTTCTTTCTCCAGTGCATTGAACATACTTGTTTATTTTTGATCCCCAAACGTCTTGCTTATTAAGGGAAGTGTTTTACTTTCAAAATTGCTTTTAGTTATAATTATTTTATATTTACACTGTCATGTGTTTTATTCCTTTTAGATTCATCTTTAGACTTAAGACTTCTATTTGTTTTGCATTAGTTATTGACTGCAATAAGTATTGATTTGATGCAAAAAGTAAATGAAAGTTTAGTGTGATTTCATATCTCTCTACTTTGCTGCAAACTTGTCTGATTTTTTTTTTTGGCATTTCTCTTTCCCTGTATAACTCTAATTTTCCTTTTAAGATTGTAAGCAAAATATTGCCTGCATAAGAAATTAGTTTAGTGGTGCTTCCTGCACAAAACTTTGAAGGACTGCTTGATTTTGTTGAAATGTCATGCAGGGCACCCATTTAAACAGATTTTCGAAGATTTCATTGCTTCTAAAAGCGAAATGGCCACATTGCCTCTCTCTGCAGTGCTCTGGACTTCCTCTGCAACCTCTGTTGACACTTCCAATAGCAGAAGATGATTTTGTGATTTGATTTAATTCAAATAATTTAATTTAATTGATTTGATTTAAGATGCCACCTGACTCTAAACAAGTCTGGGCAGTGTACAGCATAACAACAACAAAAAAAGAATACCATAACACGGGGGGGGGGGGAACCCAAGTATTGTAAGTAAAAAGCAGATAAAGAGCAAATGATTGTGCTATGTCAGGGGTGGGGAACCTTGGCTCTTTTATGACTTGTGGACTTCAACTCCCAGAATTCTGGGAGTTGAAGTCCACAAGTCATAAAAGAGCCAAGGTTCCCCACCCCTGTGCTATGTTATTTGCAGGAACTTCTTCCGATGATTCTTCCGATGCAGTTCAGTAGATTTGCTGTAGAACGGGTCCCCAACCCCTGGTCCGTGAACCAGTACCAGTCTGCGGCATGCCAGCAACCTGTCTGCACAAACAAGGAAAGCCCCATCCGCGGAATGCAGGCAGCACACAAAACCACGCCCCCTCTGGTCCGCGGAAAAATCTCTCTCCACATAACCAGTCCCTTGTGCCCAAAAGGTTGGGGACCTCTGCTGTAGAAGAGCTTGTTAGCATAATCCTCAGAGACACAACATGGGCAGGCAGTCCTCAACTTACAACCATTCATTTGAAGTTACAACGGCATTGTTAAAAGTGACTTATAATGGATCCTTGCACTTACGACAGTCGCAACATCCCCCCCAAAGTCAAGTGATCAAAATATGGGCACTTGGCAACTAGCATGTATTTATGATGGTCGCAACATCCCGGGTTTACATGATGCCATTTGCAGCCTCCTCGTTGTCTTCCGACAAGCAGAGACAATGGAGGAAGCTGAATTCACTATAACAACCACATGTTTCATGTAACTGCAGTGATTCGCTTAACAACTATGGCAAAAGAAGCCATAAAAATCAAACACAACCCACTTAAGAACCACCTTGCTTAGCAATAGAAATCCTGGTCCCAATTGTGGGACTACCCTCTTTCAGTTATGGGAATCACATCATCTCTATGTCTTGTAGTAGTGAATTGTGGATGTTGTCCACTCTTATATACCAAAGTAGGAGTATTGCAACTGCTAACAATGATGCTAAGGTTAATGCTCATAATATCCCCTCTGAAATAAGTTTGTCTGTTTAAATGGGTGCACTGCATGATCACAATTGATTGTCCAAAATTTCCATTGCTAAGCGAGACAGTTGTTAAATGAGTTTTGCCCCGTTTTACAACCTTTCTTTCTACAGTGAATCACTACAGTTGTTAAGTTAGTAACACAGTTGTTAAGTGAATCTGGCTTCCTCATTGCCTTTCCTTGTCAACTGGAAATTTCACTGCAACTGTTATAAATATGAGCCAATTGCCAAAGAATCTGAATTTTAATCACTTGACCGTGGGGATGCTGCAATAGTCATAAGTGTGAAAATAGGTCATAAGGCATCTTCAGTGCTATTGTAACCTCAGATGGTCATTAAATGAATGGTTGTAAGTTGTAAGTTGAGGATTCCTTGTACAGTTATCTTGGCAACAATAAAAAGTGCCATTTTTCCAGATAGTATTCAACAGTACAGTTTAATCTTGTGCCCTGGTATATTCCCTTGGAGTCTTCTTAACCCGGCCCAAGCCTGATTCTCTTCCAAGCCCAGACATATATTGTTGCAAATAAGATACTTGATTTTTTTGACCGGGTAGTTTTCTCCGTTTATAAATAGTTTTTAGTTACTTTAGTACACTCTTGTAGCCCAGTTTGCTTTGTGTCTTTAGATCTAACTGTTAAAAGATGATGAAATGCATGTGAAGATCTCATTACTGAAAGAATGTCAGTAAACATAAATTATAAATCCTTCATGAGCCAAGAAGAAGAAAACTAAATGGAGGAGAGAAAAAAGATTGCATTTATTATCTCATGTTGATAAGTGTTTATACAATGGGAAAAAACAAAACTCTTGGGAATCTCACTATAAAATAGTCCAGTTGGTTTGAATTATGTTTCCATGTGAAATATGGTGTTTCTATATTTCTGTTTTTCTTTCAATTAATGTTGTGGGAAAGTGAACTGCATTTTCTAAGTGTTAGATAATTGTTCAGGTTTGAACATTCAAACAAATTATGTTGAAATGAGTATTCTCACTGAACCTAAAATGGAATTTACCAATGAAGTCATATTGGGAATATGAGTAAAAGAAAATTAAAGTAGATGTGTTTACATGTTAGGCAACATATGAAGTGTTCTGAGAGTTTTAATTATTTTAAAATATTTCTGGAATTTATTTTTTAAAATATTTATAGCAATAAATGATATGTATATAAAATGATGGTAATGAGGGGAAATTACATTCACACTTTTCTTACAAATGATGTAAAGTAAAATATCATTTTAAAATATGGTTTAAAGAAAGAGCATGACTTTGTAATAGAAAAAAAAATTATTATTTAAAAAGCATAAAACTTTATAGTTATAAAATGTTACTAAACGTTAAGCCTTAGTGCTTTTCTTTAAAATTAGCAATCTATCATTGTGTGTCCAATCATTGTATAAAAAGGCTAGTTTTAATTTACTCATAGCTAATTTTACATATATTGACAATGAAAGTGAAAATTCCTTAAATACAGATAATAATAATAATAATAATAATAATAATAATAATAATAATAATAATAATAATAATAATAATAATAATAATAATAATAATAATAATAATAATAATAATAATAATAATAATAATAATAAAGTTGGAAGGGACTTTGGAGGTCATCGAGTCCAACCCCCTGCTCAGGCAGGAAACCCTACACCATTTTGGACAAATGGCTGTCCATTTGGCTGTCCAAGAGGCTGTCCAGTATCTTCTTAAAAACTTCCAGTGTTAGAGCATTCACCGCTTCTGGAGGCAGGTTGTTCCATTGGTTAATTGTTCTAACTGTCAGGAAGTTTCTCCTTAGTTCTAGGTTGCTTCTCTCCTTGATTAGTTTCCATCCGTTGCTTCTTGTCCTGCCTTCAGGTGCTTTGGAGAATAGCTTGACTCTCTCTTCTTTGTGGCAGCCCCTGAGATATTGGAACACTGCTATATGTCCCCCCTCGTCCTTCTCTTCATTAAACTAGACATACCCAATTCCAGCAACCGTTCCTTATATGTTTTAGCCTCCAGTCTCCTAATCATCTTTGTTGCTCTCCTCTGTACTCTTTCTAGAGTCTCAGCATCTTTTTTACATCGTGGTGACCACGATGATTGCTTGATTGTGTACACAAATGTATTACTTAGTGTTATGCACCCCAATAATAATGTTACCATGATTACATTGGATATAAAAAATCTACACACCACTATTAAAATGTCAGGTTCTTGAGATGTAAAAAAAAAAAAAACCAGACCAAAATAAATCACTTCAGAATTTGTTTCACCTGTAATATGACATATAAGCTGTACAATTCACTTGAAAAACAAACTGAAACATTTTAGGGGGGGAAATAACAATAAAAAAGTACAGTAATGTTTTCTGCTTTCCTTTTTTCTTTTTAACAAGGTAAGCTCTTGGGTGACATGGCTGATTCTGACTGCTGGTTCTATGGAGGAAAAGCGAGAAGTTTTCTCTTATGTAATACATGTGGCAAAATGTTGCTGGAACATGGGCAACTACAATGGTGTAATGGAATTCTTGGCAGGGCTCAGGTACTTGAACTCATTCTTGAAATGATGGCAACTCAGGGATAGATTATGTTACAGCATCTGTTATATACCATGTGTCTATTTAAAAATAAATAAATGTTGAACATCACTCCATCAGTCATTGTGTTGAATGTTCTGTTAAATCGCATCCTTTATCTCACCCACTGAGTTTATGATTAAAAATGTTTTGGCAGAATTGAATAAGATGGATGACAGAGGTTATACCGTTTAAAAGAGAGGTCTTTTTCTAGAAAACTCAAGGGACCTCATTTACCCTATGGAGTGATAAACAAGTAAATCAGGGGAAAACTTTTAATCTCTTAATACCACATTTAAACGTAGTTAAGAAAAAGTGCTAATTACCACCCTGAAAGAAAGACAAACTTTAGATAACTTTAGAATATATCTTATCAAACCCACCATATTAAAAATCCTTGCTCCATTTTTCAGTACTATTCATGATTTCTCATACAACCATATCTTCTCTCAATCATAATCAATAAAATATGCACATTGGAAAATAAGAGTAACTTGATGAGACAGGGCAGAGGCAAGATCTAAGCTGCATGGCAGGGTACAAAGGAAGCTTTATACTTGAAAATATTTGTAGTTTCTTTTTTTCTTTTTTTGTTATATATTTTATTAGGTTTTATATAGGTGTGGGAAGGGTAGGGATGGTATGGGTAGCGGGTGGGGTTGGGGAATGGGATTGGGATGGGGATAGGTACAGTAGTGGGGTTACCCCCACAAAAAATCCAACGCTTGAACAAGCAGACTCTCGTCCGGGTACAAATATTAAATAACAGTAATTAATATAATACTAAACAATTATAATCGTTACAGCTAAAAATAATCATAAAATTAAAGCTTGCTAAATAAGTATAATAAAGTATAATAAATAAGTAGTTTCTTCATTCTATCCATTTATCATAACATTTCATAGCATCTTGATCATGTATTCTATATCTGAAGAGGACTTTTTTCTGCTGGTTTGTAATAAAACATAATGATGCGTATGATTTCATGAAATTATATGATGATGAATCTAATCTGATATGCTTAGTATATGGCAGTGATGGCAAACCTTTTAGAGATTGAGTGCCCAAAAACCGCCCCCGCCTCTCCACCTACCCCCGCTCTGCGCCCCGCCCAACCGCAGGGCCACCCACCGCCTCCACGGCCCGCCACAGCAGATCACCCAGGCAGCCCAGCAGTGCCATGGCAGCCACGCCCTCTGCCTACGCACCGCAGCATCATCTGTGTGTGACAGGACACTAGGGTGGAGTCTTGTCCCCGTTGCCCGGCTGCCATGTCCTTGACTGCGCTGCTCTGCACGGACCGCGCTCGGGGGCGACTCTCTGGGGGGGCTGCTGGTGAGGGGGCCGTGGGGGGAGGTGGAGCTGGGGCGACTACACACGTGAATTTAATGTATACTATATACTGTACACTCTGAATTTAATGTATACTATATACCAGTGGTGGTGAACCTATGGCACACGTGCCAGAGGTTTACCACCACTGGTATATAGTATACATTAAACACAATCTTCCTTCTGCTGTTGGCTTATCAGTTTTTATTTTGAGCACATTTTTAATTCAAGTGTCATTGTACATAGAATTAACTGAGTAAGATGAGAGTAAATCAGGAATATCTACTCATTCTCCTTACATACAAGTAGTCCTCAACATATGACCACAATGGAGCCCAAAATTTCTGTCTCATTGCTAAGTGAGACAATGTTAAGTAAGTTTTGCCCCATTTTATAATCTTTCTTGCTACCTTAAGTGAATCACTGCAGTTGCTAAGTTAGTAACAAAATTGTCAAGTGAATCTTAGTTCCCCGTTGAATTTGCTTGTCAGAAGTTCGCAAAAAGTGATCACAAGACACTGAGATACTGCAGCCGTCATAAATATGAGTCAGTTGCCAAGTGTCTGAATTTTAATCACGTGACCATGGAGATGTTGCAACAATCATAAGTGTGGAAAATTGGTCATAAGTCACATTTTTCAGTGCCATTGTAACTTCGAAGTCACTAAATGAACTGTTGTAAGTCAAAAACTACCTGTATTTAGAGCATGTACATCTAAATGATTGCTAGGTACTTATATTACCAGACCACACTAAGAGTAGGTAAAAGCACACATGTCCCAGACAGAACACTCCTCAAAGAAATAAAGCAGGCATATCTTTTGGGAAATTTACATGGCTAATATGATTAATTGTGTAATTGTAATTGTACAGCAGCAATGATATTTTCATAACTGCATTATGACATTATTTGTTATTACTGCTAACAAGATATGTACAAACAAGCTAGTAAATATTCTTATGTTTTCCAAATAGGTCAAGAAAAGTTTTAAAAATGTGGCAGTTCATGGACCAATCTGATATTGAAACAATGCGAAGCTTGAAAGATGCTATGGCACAGCATGAATCATCATTTGAATATAGAAAAGTTGTCAACAGAGCTCTGAATATCCCTGGCTGTAAAGTAGTTCCTTTTTGTGGTGTATTTTTAAAAGAGCTGTATGAAGTTTTGGATGGTGCTGCAAGCCTCATCAGACTTTGTCCTCAGTATAATTCTCAGGATGAAACACTAGAGGTAATTTAATGCGTGAGCAATCTTATCTAAGAGAGTTGTTATATTTCCATCATGTCTTACCTAATTTGATGATATGGCAATGCATAAAAAGGCGAGGTCCATTTATAAGTGTGTCTGTGTGTGTATTTGTAAAGGCATAAATATTTATTTATTGAAGCCTTTACAATTGCAATAATGTTTTATCTGATAAGTTTTCAAGTCATCCGCTAGATCAGGGGTCCCCAACCCCCGGTCTGTGGACTGGTACCGGGCCGCAGCATGCCATCAACCGGTCCACACAAGCAAGCAAAGCGCCATCGGGGGATGCAGGCAGCACACAAAACCACGCCCTCTCCGGTCTGCGGAAAAACCTCTCTCCATAGAACCGGTTCCTGGTGCCAAAAGGTTGGGGACCTCTGCACTAGATAAAATTGCTCAGATTCTCTCCAATCTGAACTCTGATGTTAAGGCACGTTCCATGGAAATGACCAAAGCACACTGGTTATAACTGGGGCAGTTTGATCATGTTGGTTCTGATGAAGTGGATAGGGTTCAGTCACCTGTGTGTTGGACCCTTGTTTTTCCTCCTGGTTAACTAAGGGTATCCTAAGAGACAATCTGTGATTGGATCCTGCTGGTGGTGAATTCATCCTTGAAAGATGGGGTGGTCTCACTGCTGCTTTCATAGACTGTGGTCTACCCACGCTTCAAGAAGCCATCTCTGTATTTAACTATTTTGGGTAACTTTTGTCCCTTCTCCAATCTTCACTTCTTAAAGATGTTTGTTGAGAATGTGGTTATGCTGCAGCCTCAGAGAATCCTGGAAATTCTCTTCAGCTGGGTTTCATGCTTAAGTATGCAACTGAAACAGCACTGATTGTACTTCTGGATGACCTCTGGCATAGGTGGGATGGGAGAGATCCAGCATATGACCCATTGTCTGTGGGGTCCATCAGGACTTAACATTCTCCACTGTTCTATTTAATATCTACAGTACATGAAGGACATCCAAGGCATGATCATACAACTTAATTTTGTGTGCCAGTTACATTCTTTCCTGGACTGGGATGCACTGCTCCTCATCCCTCACACCTTAGTTACTTCCCAACTGCAATGTGCTCTTTATGGGTCTGCTGTGGAATACTTTACATGGAGCTGCAAGCTTTTCACAAAGCATTAAAACTGGATATACTCCAGAACATGCGAGTTGGAAGATTAAGTAGCCTGTGCATTGTTGTTGTCTTACTTATTGCTTTTTATGTGTTGTTGATATGCTTTTTTATTCTAATGTGTTGTGAGCTGACCAGAGTTGCAATTGCAAGATGGGTAGCCATATACAAAGCTTTAATTAATAAATAAAATGAATAGTGTTATTCTGTACTAGAATTACTAGGTTAAATGGCAAAATTATCTTTTCTTCCATGTAAGTCTGTGAAGATTCCTATACCAAACAAGAATTAATTAGTAAGGTTATTAAATAATTCTCTCAGATACACACACTCACACATTCAATGTAATCCTTAAAATCTGCTTAAGTCGTTACTGTGTGAACCAGATAAGATAGATTATCCCTTAATGTTTCCGGCCAACTGGAATCGCATTAAATCTACTACCAGCTCAAGGTTCACTCACCCTTCCATCCTTCCAAGATCAGTAAAATGAGGACCAAGATTGTTGGGGGCAATATGTTGATATTGTAAACTGCTCAGAGAGTGCTGTAAAGCACTATGGAGCAGTATAGAAGTCTAAATGCTGTTGCTATCATTCCTATCCATACAACTTCACAGATATGCCCAATGGAATTGAATGGGGTCTATTCTTAGATGAATAGGGATAGACTTTCAATGGGAATACATTTCGGCACATATCAAAATGTACTTGCATGCTTGGAATGTCTACCATTAATTTTGCTTTGGCACTTCAGTTCAGCTCACAGAACAGTCTCTGTTCTTGATAACACTGATATTGCTGTTATAGTAAATCTGAAAGGGCATTTATCTGGAAATAACTACAAAAGCAGAGTATTTCACTGAGGAACATGGGAATATATTTATTGCATTTTTGCTAATTTAGAAACCAAGGAAGGATCCAAGAAACTATAACTATAACTCATCCAAAAACGTATTTAAAAAATCTAGTAATAGACTATTTTGTATAAGAATTTAAGCAGATTTTAAGGATTACATTGAATGTGTGAGTGTGTGTATCTGAGAGAATCATTTAATAACCTTACTAATTAATTCTTGTTTAATTAAATCTTCACAGATTTACATGGAAGAAAAGATGATTTTGCCATTTAACCTAGTAATTCTAGTACAGAATTAAGATGTCTAAAATATATATTTTTGTATAATAATCTTTAGCTGTGAATAGTTAAAAAGTGAATACTTAGCACTGTATCTTCTTTTTTTTAGTTTGTTGCAGAATATAGTGGTCAAGATAATTACTTGCAAAGGATAGGTCAAGATGGTCTACATGATATAGAAAAAGAATCTATGGCTAATTACATATTTCAAACAATTCGAAGCTGTAATCGAAGCTTGGAGTCAGAAGATGGAGAAGATAACTTTATTGAATATGAAGGTGGAAATTCCAGAAAAAATTCTTTGAAGGACAAAACTCTCTATCAGTAAGTTTTTTAAAAATATTTAATTTATTTAGATAATAATATAATAATAATAATAATAATAATAATAATAATAATAATAATAATAATAATAATAATAATAATAATAATAATAATAATAGTAGTAGTAGTAGTTGGAAGGGACCTTGGAGGTCATCTAGTCCAACCTCCTGCTCATTTCAGATAAATGGCTGTCCAGTTTCTTCTTAAAAACTTCCAGTGTTGGAGCATTCACAGCTTCTGGAGGCAGGTTGTTCCACTGATTAATTGTTCTAACTGTCAGGAAATTTCTCCTTAGTTCTAGGTTGCTTCTCTCTTTGATTAGTTTCCCTCTGTTGCTTCTTGTCCTGCCTTCAGGTGCTTTGGAGAATAGTTACAGCATTAAAAAGATTATGATGTAAGTTTTAAATGTAAGACATAATTCATATAATTGCCCAAAAATGTCCAGTCAATCATGATCTTAAATATTCAAAATGGCATCATCCTTATACAACATACAAATATTGAAAAAAATGGGGAACCCTTGAAATTTGTAATAATATATACACATAGATTTCAACTCAATAAGAATGAATTTCATAGGCATGAACTGTTGTTACAACTCCCATTTATACTTTTTTTATATTTCTACATATTTTTTTCCTTCAGAAATATCATCATTAAGTAATGAGATCTTACATTTTTAAATGTGGTTATATTGGCAACCATTATCAGAAATATCTCTAAATCATAACTGAGTATGGAGATATATATTTTTTTATAACAAGTTTTATTAATTTTTCCATTTTTTCTTGAACAGGAAACAACGTAGGGATAGGGTAATCAATCATCTTAAATCAAAAACATACACTCACAAATCAGCAATTGTCTAAAATCAAAAACATACATTTACTAATCAGGTTAACTTCTTGGAGGTTCCCTCTCTCTTTCCCTCCATTAATATAACATATTCAGGTTAATACATTTCTAGGTAAGTTTCAATCCATCCATAAAATTTTTTCAATCACATTTTACCTATAAAAATTCCAAGTCCTGTTTTTAAGTTTAACTACATTCCAATTACCACATTCCAATTTAACATTAATTAAACATACTATTTATATTTCAGGCATCCCTAATTTCCCTAATTACATAACATAACCATTATCATGTGTACAATAATATTCCAACAATTACCTTCTCATTCTATTGTTTCCATTCCATTAGAAGATAAATATCATATCTAACATAAACCTCTTATCTTCCCAAAAAGGAATAAAAAATAAAAAGAAGGTAAAAGAAAATGTATATCTTTACACTATTTCTACCATGTATAATCTTGATAGGTACACATTTAAAACATTTTTCATTTCACCATTCCAAACTATATTCTCAATTATAAATCTGAATCCTAAATATTAAATCAATCCCAACATCCATTCTGTTATTTTCATTCCATTACAAAATAGATATACCTATGGTAAACATATTATCTCCATAAAAAAGAGAGGATAAAAAATAGAAATAAAATAAAAGAGAAAATATACAGTATACCTTCTTACTCTATTTCAACCATATATAATGAAGATAGGAATACATTTAAAACATTTTTCATTTCAAAATTCCAAATTATAATCTAACCAATAATTCCCTCACAGTTATAAATCTAAGTCCTAAGCTAGATCAGTCCCAGTTTTATTTTTCATCTCAGTTACTATTAATTCAGACCATATCTCTAAAAAAAACCTGTTTTAGCCATCAAGTATAGATTTAAGTCCCATTTTTAAATCTGACTCTAGCTTTCTTTTTGAGCCAGGCCGGTTTCCATAAAAGGGTCACTATGTCAATAGATCTCGTTATTTTGTTTACGATATTCATCCTCAATTCAATCTGGTCTTGTGTCTGTTGTCCTTCTTCCATTGTCATCTGGGTGACGTACTCAATTTTATCTAGTGTTATAGTTATTAGTTGGTTGTCCAGGATATCATAGTTCTGATATTCGATGGATTGTAGATAGAATTGTCTGGAATCCTCTTTGATAGTGATAAATTCTTGTTCTGTTGATTTTTGGTTTATGAAGAAATCAGCTGAAGTCTGGGTGTCAATTTGTGATTTTGAGGCAAAGGCTTTTTCGTAGTTAAGTTGTAAATAAAATTCCTCGGTCTCATGTTGTACATAGGGTTGAACACAAACCTCTATGGTATTGATTTGTTCCTCAGTTTGTAGTTCTATAGTCATAATCAAAAGATAGTACAGTTGTAATGTCAATTTTCACCACAAGATGTCCCCAGTTAAGAGAACAAGAGCAATGATAAAAAAAAAAATATTGTTCAGTTTAATAAGTAGATTAAAAAAAAGGTTCAATAAGAGAAATTTTTCGGGAACCAGAGTACCCAAAAGTAAATATAAAAAATAATCAAAATAGATTAGTTATAGTTTCCAGGCTTATAGTCCCACATGCACAAACGCTGCTTCATAAAATTGGGGAAATAGTTCAGAGGCTTTCACAGGAGAATAATTAGGGTAGAGAGAGGAAAGGAAAGGTCTCACCCGGATCTTCCACGGTGGTTCTTTGACGCTTAGATGTTGTTTGACTTGTGGTTGGTGAAGCTAGATGATCGGCCATGTTAATGGCCGATCTTTTCCCCGTCGCCCAGAAGAGCTGTCTCGGACCGCGGAAGGTGCTGCCGCACCTGCTGCAGTCAACAAGAGTCCTCTCCAGCAGTAGTCGCCCCTCCAGGGCAACTTTCGACCCTGTCCAGGGTCTACCGGCGGAGGGAAACCGGCCGGCGAAGAGAGAAGATTCTTCGCACGACCGCCAGCGCCACGATCCGGAACCGGAAGTCTGAATATGGAGATATTTGAGGCTGGAGAAGGCATGTGGCCTAAATTCTTGGAAGTGACCTTCAGATCCCTTTAAAAGATGGTGCCCACTTCTGTCTCCTAGTTTTCTCTACTTTTATATATGGGAGTAGAGTATCCCAGTACTTGAAAGTACTGATCAAATCATGATGCTCATGATGCTCAACAGGAAACAAGGTTGCATATCTCTAGTTTAGAGTTTGACGGGTGTGTTCCTGCTTCCAGTTTTAGCTTTCCTTGTGTGGTTCCAGTACTTGTTATTTGGGGAATTTTACAGGGAATCCTAATCGCATTCTCTCCTTGTCTAAAACTCTTCCATATTTTTTCATATTTTTTTTCTTATCAAGAAAGAACCCTTTGGAAGGGGAAGATAGAACTAATTCCTTGTTTAGAAGCATCAAGGCTCAGAAAATAATAGGTTTCTATGTTTCTTCCTCGGCTCTAGCAGAGCCATAAAGCAACTGGATTAAGTATATAATTAAATGAGAGATCGCTAAGAAATATTAGGGCTGTGGGTTAATTTAGGAAACAGAAAACAGCCCAGAAGAAAGCAATGGAAGACCAGAGTCACCTAGACCAGCGGCCCCCAACCTTTTGGGCACCAGGGACCAGTTCTGTGGAGAGAAGTTTTTCCGTGGACCGGAAGGGGTGTAGTTTTGTGTGCTGCCTGCATCCCACAGATGGGGCTTCGCTTGTTTGCGTGGCCCGGTGTCTGGCATGCTGTGGACCAGCGCTGGTCCATGGACTGGGGGTTAGGGACCTCTGGCTTAGACAATGGGATGGGTGGTATCTAAATTTGATAAGGAAATAAAAAATAAATAATTTTGTATTGTTGCCATGAAAACTAAATGTCCCTTCAATCACAAGTTGAGCTCAAGGACATTAATGTAGGTTTTTTTGAAGCCTGGATATTATAGTAAATTAACAGTTACTTTAAAATGGAAGCAAAAATTTCTGAACTTAGCCTCAGAAAAGGAAGAGAGGTGCTATGAAGTGGAAGGCTTTTTGAAAAAAACTAAATTATACTTTGATCTTTAGCATTACATTCAGCTGAGCTGAATATGTCATTTTAAAATGTATATTCTCAATTGTAATATCTGAGAATACATAACTTAAAACAAGGGTATATTTGAACTTCTAAATCCAGTCCTTTTGTCAAAAATTATGTGTGGAATTGTGGCTCTAAGATTCTTGGAATCTTTCTCTTTTAAGTTTTATATTCCTTCATGATGTAATTACTTTCAGGCAAAATTATTTCATCTTGTACACGAAACATTTAGAAGCCTACAGATGCCACTAGAACATAAGTCAGCAATGCCAGGAATAACATCATGCCATCTCTGTTGATCTTAGCTTAGAACATTGTATCCTGCTGGAATAGCATTCTAACTCAGTCAAAATAAAGGTTATTTATTATTGTTCCTAATCCCATTACTTTTAAGGACATGTTATCTGAGATTCTGGAATTATTTTAGGAAGAGCTTATCAGAGCTAGTAAACTCTTTGAATATTCACACTAGAGCACAGCCATTCAGCACAGGTGTTGTTTTAATTATGACATATGGGAAGGTTGTTATTCTCTGTTCTCCCAATTCTCTCTGTGTGGTGAGAAAACAGCTGAGTCCAGAACACCATGCACCTAAATGAATGTTCTGAGAGAGCAATGAAAACTTTTTTAGACTACACTGCTTCAACTATATCCCCAAGAAAAATTATAACCACTATTATTTCTCTTTTCCTGGTGAATTGAGAGTCGACAGCTATGATATAGAGAGATAAAATTTCTCCTACGCGTATGACCCAAGAACAGAATTCTGTTCATCTGTGAAATTCAACTGGGTGGTCTGTGCAAGTTTCTATCTATCAGCCTAACTTTATTCTAAATTTATAAACTGCTACTGATGCTATGATCTTCTTTGAACAGGAAACTAATATGTCTGTCTGTCTGTCTGTCTCTATATCTATATCTATATCTATATCTATATCTATATCTCTCTATTCCAGGTAACATTAAATACCTAGGCCAAATGTGTTATGGGTTTCAAAGCATGAAATGCATTTATTCATTTATTGACTTTATTTGCCACCCATCTCATAGCAAACAACTAAAATAAACCTTTTGGTGTTCTTGCAAGCTTCTGAAGGCAATTCTGCCATATAATTATAATAAAATTATAAAATAATTACATTACAAAATAGAAACATTGCTTCCAGGAAACCTTTTCATGTGCAATATGCTTATTCATCCAAATTCACAGAGCATCCAGATGTCACCATCTCTTAGTCATCAGTTCATGTTTCATCCTCTTTTTTTCTGTTGTTGTTCCTGTTAACAAGGACAATCTGCTTAGAGAGAAATACTCATAGCAGTAATTTTGTCAGGATTTTGGTAGTGGCTTTGAAGTCAGCAGAGGCAGTCACCATTTTTCCTTCCTCCTGCCATTGCCCTGAAAATGTGACTTGTGAGCATGCAAACATGGCAATTTCAATGAAATTTTAAAACTAACTTTTTTCCTCGATTCTACCTACTTTTCCTTCAATCGTAGAAGGGACATATTTTTATTTTTGTACAGAGATGGGTGATGTATCTGCAAGTAAGCAGTGGTACCTTGGTACTCAACTGCTTTGAAACTCATTGAATTTGGTACTCAACACATTTTAACATGAAAATTTTGTCCCAGTACTCATTGTTTGTTTGGTACTCAATGCACAAGCTAGAACTTGTCCATATCAGTTGCCTTGTGACTCATTACATTATTCCTTATGGGAAAAATTTGTTTGGTAGTCATCGTTTTTGGTACTCATCCCACCTCCCAGAACCAATTAACGATGAGTACTGAGGTACCACTGTATATGGCAATATGTGAACAATAAATTGTACCCAAAGAAATTGTCACCCTTTTAACAAATAATTTCCAAATTATTGCTCTACAAGGGAAAAAAAATCATTGGGAAAAATAGTTTATTTCATAGATAGAAAAGAGTTGTATTATCATAGGAAGGTCAGCGACAAATGTGGTAGTTTAGGAATACTTTATAGGCCTGCAATCTTTGGGGGAAGGGTCGAGTAGTTTTATAGTCCTGCAGCTCTTTGTGCATAGGTGTGCGAAACTCTTGCATTCCTGTTCACAACTATCATTGTATTCAGGAAAGGGACTGTATTCAGATGAAAGGCTACTTTATTATGATCAATCCAATGAAACCGATGGTATACATCAGATGTCTTCATAATAAAGCATAAGAACTGCAGGAAAGAAAGTATATTTACTTCTGGACATGGCCAAAATCAAAATAAAATCTCAGTAACATCAACATTGAAAAGCAGCATTATAAGCAAGCAGTAACAAATTAATCATTAGAAGTGGCTATAAAGCCAAGCCTTTTAAAGCTACTAAAACATATAAAGAAAGACCATTTGACTGATGTAAACTATTGTGCTGGCATTAATGAAATCTGGCTCAGAGACAGACCAATCAGGAATCAGTACTTTTGGAATTTTCTTCAAAACAGACCAATGAAAGAACCGACTAGAAATCAGCTTTGTTACATTATTACTGTTTTACATGTACTGTAAATCATGGATCACTTTACTTGTTCGATTTGATTAGTTTTTTTTTTTTTTTTGAGATTTCAAGCCCAAAGTTTTATCACTTTTAAAAAAAGGTTTGGGTTTTTTGGTGGTATAAGTTACATTTTTGCTTGAAATACTCTTATTGAAGATTGCTACCTGGATGCATTCTTTGCAATGCTGTCTTCTATTCTCTTGTGTTATATTTCACAACCAAATAAATGGACTAAAAAGTCCACTAAGTTAGGCATCTATAATGAATTTGAATAAATAAATAACTTAAGACAAACAATTATTCCCTCATTATGAAGACTAACAATAATTACTTGTTAATTACTTGGTCCTTCACATAATTCATCCACCTGGCCTTTAGCAAAGTGGTAGTTTTTCTTTTATTTGAAGTAGCTATGGAACAGTTCTAGGAAGTGGTGGACAAATTATTTGAACATAAATAAAAGGTGGTGTCTTGCACTGAAAACACAGTTTGAAATGGTTTTGAGCAAAAATTTGTAGAAATGCAAAGCCATGGCTATAAATACATAAACAAAGAACACCTGAAGAACAATAATTACAAGTAATCATCCTGAATTTCATGATTACTAGAGGTAATAAAAGGAAGAAGAGGAAATGATGGTGAAACATAGTGAAGACTATAGTTCATCTTTGTCTATATTTACATAGCTGCCCAGCTGTGAAAAGAAACATCACAAACAAGCAGACCTCATATAATTTTAAACAATGAAGGTTATATTAATATTCAGTTAATCAACATTTGTGCAGGAAACACAAATGCCTTTTTCTAAATGTGCTCATTCCCTTAATATGTATGTGAAGTCATCTTTGCTTCCTGACAAAAGCGCTTCTAATGTAATTATCATCTGGCATCAGTTCTTTCTGGGCATATGAACAATATCTGATGTTTGGCTGATCTTCTTGTCCTTTCATTTCAACTCTTGACATCTAAAAAGCGTTTGAAAAGCCTTGGATTGTTGTTTAACAATTTACAGCTTTTGGGGGGGGAATTAGCTTATTATTAATTGAAGCTTATGTTTTCTTTGAAACATTATATTTCTTGGATACTAAACTTGAAAGGCTTTCCCTAAAAATAAATAGACATTTTCAGGCATTAGAATGAAGAAAAATGGAGGCAGTATACTGTATCTCTAAGCTGGATTTGGTACTTTGTGATTTTTTTACATTTTTTTTCTTTGTTTCAGTAGAATGCCACTTAAAGTGCTACTAAACTGAACTTTATATTCTTTATCTTTTTCTCATTATTCAAATACTTGTTTTTCTATCTCAGTCATAGCCGTTTTTGGTAAAATGAAGCAGCAAAACACATTCATTTTGATTGTATTGAAAATATTACTGCCTAAAATTTCATTCTTCAGCATTCTTTTACGGTAAACTAAAGTCTTTTTAAAAATTCTCAAATGTGAGAATTGTTGGAGATTGAAGCAGTGATGTGTTTCAATGGAATAAAAATAACCATGTCATTCTCTGTTATAACTGTTCATTTCAGTTTCGATACATGCTTTTGATGAACAATGTTGATTTCTGTAGTAGTACATTTTTATAGAAATATACTTGGAATAATTTCTCCATACTGTAAAATGTTTAGTTGTGAATCTTTGAAAAAACTTGCAATATTTCTTTACTTCAAATCCATAATAGCAATAGCACCTAGACTTATATACTGCCCCACAGTGCTTTACAGCAGGGCTTTTCAACCTTTTCACCGATTGTACCACTTTTAGGATATGGCAATATTCGAGTACCACCTAGCAAGGTGTCAAAAACTTGATGACCAAAAAAAAAATCCTGTTCAAAGTTGCAATTGCACTGAAATGATTTATGACCATTTTCACACTTAGGACCATTGCAGCATGCCCAGGGTCATGTGATTTATATTTGGATGCTTGGCAACTGATTCATATTTATGATGCTCACAGTGTCCCAGGGTCATGTGATCCCCTTTTGCAACCTTTTGACAAGTAAAGTCAATGACAGGGCTGCTGGTGGCTAAGTGCTAAGGCCGGACTTCCCTCCCTCCCTCCTTCCCTGCCTCCCTCTTTCTCATGCCCACCTCCTTCTGAAGGAAGAATTTGAACCCCCCACCCCATATTTTTTCTCTTCCATATATTCATCAAACAAGGAAAAGCCTCCAGAAACAGAAAAGACAAACTGCTGAGTGAACTAGCTTAAAAAGGCTAAGAATTAACTACTTTAAGAATTAGCTACTGGCTAGAAAGGAAAGTAAGGAAGAAAAAAAAATGTAGTAAGTATTGGCTGCCGGCTAAGGCAGCCTCCCCAAATGGCTCCATTTATAAGTAAATGAATCTACAGGCAAAATCCATTCAGGAGAAAAATACTTCAAAATCCCTTGCAGCAAAACTTACAGCTAACAATAGCAGAGCAATAGAAGCTAACATGAGACATCAGCCATCAGCCATCAGCCAAATAGAAATTGCCCAAAACTCCTTAAGAACACAAAGCCCACATTGCACAAATCCCAGAACTTCAAAGTCACAAAAGCACATAAGAATCCTTCCACTCTCCATCTCCCTCCCTCCCGCCTTCCCTCCCTCCCTCCTCACCTCCAGCCATTGCTGCCTTTTTTCATTCCTCTTGGAGGGCAACCCCTCCCCCACCCTCCTTCAACTTCTTTCCCTTCAGTGCAGCTAGAGCTGACTCCGCCTCCTTCCAAGGCTGCTTCTTTTTTCTCTCTCCCTCTCCCTCCCAAACTGCTTCCTTTTATAGCCTCTCCTGTCTCTGCCCCCTCCTCCTCCTTTCTCATGGGGGAGGGTGAGCCAGAAGTGAGCCTGGGGCCTTTACCTCGCCCAGCCACTCTGCAGCTCCAGAGGATTCTCTCACTGTAAGTCCTTGCCTGCGCTGGCTCATTCCCTCCCCCACTACACTTGGCTAGGCAGGGCTGCGTACCACCTGCCACTGTTAATGTACCACAAGTGGTACGCGTACCACAGGTTGAAAAGCCCTGCTTTACAGCACTCTCTGAGCAGTTTACAATCTCAGCAAATTGCCCCAACAATTGGACTCCTCATTTTACCGACCTTGTAAGGATGGAAGGCTTAGCCAGTCAGGATCAAACTACTGGCAGAGCCTTAATCCTGCATTCTAAACACTGTGCCACCACTGCTATAATGTAATAGTGCTTTTTGAAATCTATTTTCTAGTGCCATGCTTTGGGCTTATAAATATATGAATCAAGTAATCATATTATTACAGACTTGTCCATCACTTATATGATATAGGTTGAACATTATGGCTTTGGCATGTATTGAATAATTTGTGATGCTGAACTGTTTTAAATATACTTCTCAGATCTTTTCCGTGATTGCATTCCTTAAGCCATAGGAAGAGAGTCTTTTCTTGATTTTTTTGTGCGTGCTCATGCGCACATGTGTGTATATTTTCCACTTTTTTTTAAATGAGCAAGAATTTTAAATGAGCAAAAAAGAGAAAGAAAATCTAATGCATACATTTTGAACGCTGGTGTCTTATCAGTCCTCACTTCCTTTTGAATATACTTTTAATTTGCCTGAAATAATAAATATTTATTAACTCTACTATATTTTTATTAAAAAAGCAAAACCAACATTGGTGACATGGGGATTTACTCGTAAGAACTCTTTGGAAAATAAGCAGAATATAAATGTCTAAATAAATAAATGCAATAATTTTAACATGTTATTTTTCTTTATATAAAATAACCCTTTTGTTACAAATGAAGCTCATTGAGAAAGTATGACTTTAACATTAATTAATGTTAAAATATTTTACATATAACACATTGCAAGGCCATCATGCACAACTGTATATTACTTTACAGAATTGCATGATGAAATAACAAGTCACATGCTGATCTTTGCAAATAAAGGCTCACTGTATCTTGGTTTCTACTCAGCTTAACAACTGGAGAGCTGTCAGATTCTGAAAATGACATATTTGAGCAGTCCAAAGAGTGGGCTACCCAGGCTGCTGAAGAACAACAAGAAGCTTTCGGCCATGGAATAGAGATAATTCCCTGGTATGTGCTGTCAATCAGAGCTGATGTCCATCAGTTCATGTTGCAAGGCGCAACCATCATACGTTATGATCAAGAAACTCACTTATCAGCTCGTTGTTTCCTTCAGCTTCAACCTGACAATAGTACACTGATATGGACAAAGCCAACCATTGCTTGCTGTGCAAATTCTAAAATAAAACTTAGCACATTAGGTAGCACCACTGACCTTGGAAAATTTCAGTTTCTTGGCAGTACTGGATTAAACGGAGTGGCCGAGGGTTGCTTAGATCTGCTGTCAGCGAAAGCTGTGTATATGGGACACTCCGGCATTGATATGCATGCGGTGTGCATCCAGAATAACCTTTTAAACATGACTCTTGAAGAGAATGGTATAACATTATTATATGGACTTCAAACTACTGAAAACAAATTGCTGCACTTTGTGGCTCCAAAATATACGGTTAAAATGTTGTTTCATGGATTGCTGGAATTAATTAGTGCTATAAGGAAGATGAGGAGATTTTCTGATCAGAGGTTACAGTGGCTGCGGAAACAGTACGTCAGCCTCTATCAGGTAAAGTGAACTATAATTCTCCTTTTTCCTATCAAATATATATTTTTCCCTATTATTGTACTGTTGAATTCTGTAATCATCTATTTTCCATTCCTACACTGTGTTCTTTTCTAACATGTCTGCACACAATTAAAAGAATATAAACTATTTCTCTTTAACTATGTAGGTTATACATTTTAATAAAGTTGAATACATTTATTAGGAGGATGGCCGATACGAGGGTCCAACCTTGGCTCAAGCAGTTGAGTTATTCGGAGGGAGACGCTGGAGTACGAGAAATGCAAGCTCGGGAAATTTGGCAAAAAGCATAGAGAAGCCAGGTGTGCAAAGAAACAACACTTTAGGAATCAGTACAGCTAAGAAGAAGAAAAAAGTGCTCATGAGGGTAGGAATCTTTTGTTAGTTAATATTACATGGATTATTTAAGATTTATTATGTTTTTACCTGTCAGAGTGAATTTTTACATAATTTTTACATAAATAAACCTTAGTTTAAATAAACCTTATTAAATAAACCTTAGTTCTTTAAATTTCATTTATTTGGAAGCAATGCAATTTTTCTTTTTTCTTTTTGTTTTTATATATAAACAGTATATATATATATGCCTGTACTAAATAGAACTAGAAATAGAATGTTCTCAGTGGTATTTTGACTTCTGAGGTTGGTCTTTGTTTGTATTTTCAAACCTAAGGAGAATGGAATAACATACATTTGAAGTGTAATGGTATTTTTGATTATGCAAAAAATACCATTTTTCTATGCTGCTCAGAAAATACTAACTTGGAAGCAGAATCCAATTATATCAGGTTTTATTATCATTCTTCCTTCAGTCATGCTATCCAGTTAAAATCATTGCTTGCTTTTTCAAAGATATTTTATTTTTAAAAATGCCTAGCTTGACCCGCCAATGAATATTGTTACTCATTCTGTTCCATATGCAACTTTCATAGCCTTTCACCAACTGGTTTGATTAGCTGCTCATAGAGCTGTGTGACTTACAAAATAGAAAGTGGTTGAAATATGTACTGTTTTTCTAAGACGTTTATTGAGAAAGTCACTGTTTCAAGGGTGAAAGTGGAGATGGCACTGATGATGAGATGGCAAGTCGAAAAGTAAGACCTCTTAAGGAAAATCGGAATAGAAGTGGTTCAGACCCTCAAGATATTGATGAACAAGAAGAACCAGGTAAAAATAATAATATTTTATTAAACTTATATGCCACTCAACTCTCAATGACTGGGTAACTCACAGCAATCAAGAAAATTATAATAAAATCAATAAAAAGCTAAAAGATCGTGACCAGGACATACTCAAGAGCTGTATGTGACACATACATACAGCCTTCAAGATTAACAATGTGAAAAATTGTGATGAATATCTAACTTTGGTTAGTTTCAAATGAGAAAACTTCAGCCAAGAACTCCAAAACTGGCTAAGTAAAACAAATCATAATTATAGTTAGCCATGACTGCAGATTTGGAAAAGTAGCAAACTGTGGTCACTAAAAGTGGGATACAATTGAGAATTCAATGCTGAAATAAGCAATACACATTGTAGCAGTTCCTCTCCTCCTCTAATACAGCTGCAAAGAGGACTTTGAAGATATTTTTTATATAAATATTTTATTAATTTTCTAATTTTACAGTCATGAGTACTTAATAAACAACGTGTTGTCTGTTGTCTCCGTCCTTCTCCTTCAGTTTTTCTTTTCATTTCTGGTTTGTCAATATTCAGCATTTCTCCTAACAGCTTTATCATCCATTTGATCAGCTCTTCTTCCTTATCCTCAAATGTGTTCTGAGATCTTGACAAGTAAGATACCTCTTCCATTTCTGGTGTTATCACTGCATCTTCTAATTTTTTATTTGTCTGTATCTGTCTGTTAATTCCTTCCTTTAGGTCCCCCATCTTTGGATCCATTTCTTCTAATTTCCCTTCTGTTTTCTGGGTTACTAGTTCCTTCTTTGTAGTCATTGTCTGGATTTGTAAGTTTAGCTTAGAGAATTGTTCTTTTCTCTCATTGGCGTTATTTTTAGTCTCATCATGAAATAAAACAATTGTCTCTTGGATTGATTTCAACATAGAAAGAATTTCTTTCTGAGATTCATTAACATTTCCTTGCTGGTATATTAAGCTGGGGGCTCCGGAGACAAGTGTTAAAGATGGTTTTTTACCATTTGCGGCTAAGTACAGAACACCCATTTTGTTTTTGTATGTTGTAGTCTTTATAGTCCAATAGGGTCCCCAAAACAGATAAGCAGCCCAAGAGGTTTTTTTCCCCTTTTCCCAGCCGTAGTCTGTAAAAGTGAAAGTTTCCAGGAACAACAAAGAGTCTTATCTAAGTCCGGGCTTCAAGCCAAATTTCCTTTAAGCATAATAAATTTTAGTGCCGTGATTTGCCACTAGATGTCACCATCTTGACACCATTGTCCAGCTTTCCAAATCCAAGCCTATTTTACAGACTTTCAAATATCTTTTCTAAAAAAAAGTCTCAAAGGTACTTCTAGTCCCCAAATTTCAAAGCTATATATCTGTATTAATTCCAAATTGATCTTGTAGTTTTCTCTATTTTCCCCCAAAGCAATTAATTCGCCTCTTCTTTTCCTGAGGGAGCGGGGCAAAAACTTCCCTTCTCTCTCTCATCGGAGAGGATTCTTTGCTTTGGCATTCTTTTTTCCAGGAGAGTAGTATTAAGGTCATAAAAAGAGGATAAAGTCTCAGCCAGTTCCATCCATGTTGCTCAAAAATTGCTAGTTAGTGCTTATCTTCGGTTGTCAGCAGCTTCTGACTGGCCACACGAATGTAGCCAGTCTTTCCCCTGCCAGTTTGGAGGGCTTCCTCGGATCCAGCGGAAGGGCTGTCGCCTCTCTGCGATTGACGAGGGTCCCCTCCTTCTTCATCGCTTCTCCTGGGCGACTTTTGACCCTTTTTAGGGTCCTCAGGGGTGCGAAATCAAACGTGGAAGACGGAGCCCCGTCTTCCCGCATCCATTACCCCGCAATACCTAACTGGAAGTCCAGAAGGTATTTTTGTTTTATTCCAATCAACTGCTGCTTATCATTTCATCCAAACTGTTTAATTTTAATTACAGTTTGTTAGAAACAAACCAGCTTCAAACTATGGGCTAAGCTGATAGCTTGTTGGAATGTATGGTTATTAAGGTCTACTATAGGTAAGTAAAAAATGCAAATTACCTGTGGCCAGAATGATGGCTGGAGAAGAGAGGACACACGTAGATTAATGCACAGATTAATAATGATGGGAAATGAAATATCTGCAAGAAAACAACCAAGCTCAGAGAGCACTAGAGATTCCCCTTATTAATAATTAAACAGTTGAACTGATACTGCATATTGGAAACATTATGTGATTAAATACGTTATAGTTATTAAAGGTTAATTTCATATCTCTCAAGATTCCTCTGTGATACGGTCAATCAAAATTCCATTTGTGTTCAATTTGAAGAGGGCTATCATAATGACCAAAATGTTTTCAGGAAACCAAACATTTGGAAAAAAATTGTTGTCAGTGTTTTAATTTATGCTTAGTAGTTACTACCTGGTGGTTTTATTTTGCCTGAATAAAATTATTTCTTCTAATGAATATTAGAAAGATGAACATTTCTCTCTTTTTTTTAAATAGAAGTAAATCACTCCCAAATGGGAAACAGAATGTGGGACACTAGTGATATATGTTACTAGATATTTCCTAAAGCATTATGAACAGTTGTTTTCAGCACTTTTCTTTTTGTCTGACAAATGCTTGTGTATAACACAACATTTTGGACACTGTTTCAGAAACTGGACAAGTAGCTCGATAAAATATAGTTCTTTAGTTATAATTTATTTGATGGGGCATCAGACATGGGTCAGGTAGGACTTACAGATAAATAAAAGTCACTGATAAAATTACTTTTATTGTTAGATCCAACTCTTCTGGTTACTTTTACTGGAGCAAACACTCTGCCTTCCAGAAGAACACAGTCACTGACTACTTCAGAGCCACCTAGTGTAACACCTGGTGTCTCTTCACCTGTTAGACCACAGTCTTCTCCCGTGATGTCACCGTCAATAAAAAGCCAACCTAGGTAAGAAGAAAGCAGTTTTTTAAGCCTGTTGTGAGTGTTGGCTTTGAGTTTGCCTTTTTCTTTGAAGCGTATCATGCATGGTTTTAAAAAAGGTTTGTTTTTATTATCTGAGAAACTGATTGTTGGCAGCTTTTTTTAGTTATCACTTGTAATAGAATTGTACTTGTGTGTGTACAGAAACTCAGAATTTGGGGATCATGGGAAATCACCATACAAAATCAGAATTAATTTTTATTAAAAATTGTAATCTGTTCTACAAGTAAAGGAACTAAATGCCTGGTTTCATTCTAAGGATAGGATGCCATTTTTATAGCATTTCAGGCCTAGTTGTTAGACTGAAATATCTACTCAGCCATATCACTTGCTCATCTTTGAACAAATCATTGCCTACCCTACCACATAGGATATAGTAAAAATAAAAATTTGAGTCGTCTATGTGCACCGAGCTGAGCCTTCTAAAATAAAGGGATAAGATAGGCTAGACGAGGAGAGGAGAGGATAAGATAACCTTTATTGTCACTTTTTATATTATATCACTGTATTAATGATTAAATAAATCAATATAATTTCCTTCTTTAGTCAAGTGATTAAATTTGGCATTGTAAAGATGGTATGTCTAGCATACAATATTATTGTACTCTACAATATTATAATAATTAAATAACTGCTTTTACATAAACTTATAATCAAATATACACACTTTAATTTTTTTAGCACCTGGAGCAGTAGTAGCTGGCATGGAAGAGGTAAAGGAGGATTGAAAGGCTTCCAGACATGTATGGCTTCTGATAGCAATATGAGCTTTGTTGAATTTGTAGAGCTCTTCAAGTCTTTCAGGTAAACTACTGGTTTATTCCACATAGGCAGATTCAGTTTACATAATTGAAAAATACATAATAAAAATAGTCTGTATATTACAGCGTACGAAGCCGCAAAGATCTCAAGGATCTTTTTGATACATATGCCATACCATGCAATCGTCTGAGTCCTGATTCAGCTCCACTGTATACTTCCCTGAAGATTGATGAGAATACAAATGGCCTCCAACCTGATTTAGGTAAAACTAAACAATGTGATAGCAAATTAGTTTTAGATCTGGGTTGTCTATGACAGCGTTGTAATTCCAATGCAGATAGTCCTCGCTTAATGAATGTGGTTGTAATGTGCAATGTCATATGAACACGCCACTTAATGATAAAACTGGTAGCCCTATTGCCATCATTAAGCAAAGGTTGTGGATTGTTAAGTGAGGGCCTTACATGCCCAGTATTTGAAATTTCCTGGTTACTTCCAACAAACAATGGGGAAGCTGGCAGGAAGACAGAAGTCCCAGTCATGAGAAGCCTTTCTTTACATGGTTTGCAAGCAGTGTGGTTTGCAAGCAGCATGGAAGGCGGGATGAGTGCTATGACCCAGTGTGAGTGGGTCCTACACTTGCCCTGCTGCTTGGGAGCTCCTCGAGAGAAAAATGGACAGGAGCAAGAGTAATTTACTGGAATGACTTGCGACCTCCTGCTGGTTTCCCCATTGACTTTGCTTGTGGAAGCTGGTAGTGAAAGTTGCACATGACAATCATGTGACCGCAGGATGCTGCAACATCATAATTATAAACTGGGTGCCAAGTGCAACCAGTTTAGATTGTTATCATGACCATAGGAACACTGTTGTGGCTGCAATTGCGAGGACTATCATAAATCCTCCTTGCTCAGTACCATTGTAACTTTGAACAGTCGCAGGACAAATGGTCATTCAATGAGAATTATCTGTAATAATTTTGTATGCTTGTTGGCCAAATTTTTCTTTTTTATATAGTGCAGTGCAATGCATTGAGGGGTAAATCACACTGTAATATTTCAATATTACCAATACATTTCCAAATCATGTAAATCATGGATTCAGTAATTTTTTTCAAATCATGGATTCAGAAAAATATTCTCCAAATATCGTTGACTATTTAAAGACTGGAAAAAGCAGCATGAGTATTCTATGAAAGTTCTGATCGTGTTTTTAATCTTTCAGATTTATTAACGAGGAACATATCAGATTTGGGCTTGTTCATTAAGAATAGGCAGCAGTTGTCAGACAACCAGCGACAAATATCGGCTGCTATTGCTGCCGCAAGCATTGTTACTAATGGCACCGGAGTAGAGAGCACATCTTTGGGAGTATTTGGTGTGGGAATACAGCAACTGAATGATTTCTTAGTCAATTGCCAAGGAGAGCACTATACTTATGATGAAATCTTCAGTATTATTCAGGTAGGTAATGCAGACTTTTCAAAGTGCATGTATTTAGCTAATTTGCTCTTCGTATTTTCACATTGCTTTTTAAGCCCTTCATGATAGTCTCTATGGGATGACATTTTGTGCCTCAAAGGCACAGCAAATGAAGTTTGACTAAATGAGAGTTGGTTAACCTGTCAACTTTCTAACCTAAACTCAGTGTTTTTAATATTTTAATTGATTATTATGGTATGGAAGCTAGCAGAATGATTTGGGGCTAGTCACGCTTCTCTCAGACCCAGGAGGAAGGCAGTGGCAAACCATTTCTGAAAACGTGGCCATAAACCTTCCAGAACTCATCCATGTAGCAATAGCAATAGCACTTAGACTTATATACAGACCTCTCTAAGTGGTTTACAGAGTCAGCCTATTGCCCCAACAATCTGGGTCCTCATTTTACCGATCTCGGAAGAATGGAAGGCTGAGTCGACCTTGAGCTGGTGAGAATTGAACTGCTGGCAATCGGCAGCATTAGCCTGCATTACCGCATTTTAACCACTGTGCCCCCACGGCTCCTAATTCCCTGAGTCAAAATTGCCTTGAAGGCACTAATACCACCTTCCTCCCTATGTTCATATCACTTGATGCTATGGAAGTAGGTTAACATAGATGTACAAGGGACTGAAAGTAGTGATGTACTAAAGTTCAATACTGATTCCTTATTTACTGTTTTCATCCTCCAACATTTTCCTCTCTACCAGTTTCTTCTGGCTAGGTTTGAAGGCCAGAAATGGCTAAGACGAATGTTGTGGGAGTGGAGGGTGTTGATCTTTGCATGGTTGAAAACTGGCAAATGAGAGTTGTATTATTCTCTTCCAGTCTCTGCTTTTCTGCTTGATATTTATGTCCAGTGCTACCTTTCCCTTTTAGATGCCATATTAACATACAGCTTCATTTGAAAACCCAGATCTGCATTATCATATCTAATTAGCTGTGCCAATTGTGTATTGTATTTATTTATATGTAAAAACTGAGTCAAAATGGATGTTTGTTACATCTGTTAATTTTCACCCTTTCTCTTTCTACCATTACAGAAATTTGAACCAAGCATCAGTATGTGTCAGCAGGGGCTAATGTCATTTGAAGGATTCACACGGTAATTATCTTTGGATATTCCAATGTACAGTCCAGATGCTTTATGTAACTATTATGAATTTTAAAAATCTGTATCTTAGGTTTCTGATGGATAAAGATAATTTTGCCTGTATGAATAATGAATCTCAAGAGAACATAGAAGATTTACAGTTTCCACTCTCATATTATTACATCGAATCTTCACACAATACATATCTCACGGGACATCAACTTAAAGGAGAATCTTCAGTAGAACTTTACAGCCAGGTATACAAAGTCAATCTGCTGTCTCCTTTCTTCTAAAAGTATTTGTTTATTTATTTGTAAAGTCAAAGAAGCATGACCTTTCACATGTTCCTAGTCGTGGCTTGTAAAACATAGGAAAATAAGATGTGTGGGAAAGCGGTTTGTATGCACAGTTGTGCTCAGATGCTTTTTTTATATTTATATATTTATGCTTTGTTCTGAGTTTTCATTTGAGAGTCATAGAATTTAGACACTAGCCAGTCTGATCTAAACTGCTAAAATTAGACTTTCCCACAGGAAAGACTGAGCTAATATGTTGTTTCATGTAGATGTCAAGGCACCATTCAGAATAATGTAACTTGTGCTAAAAAGATGATGAGTTTGTAGCAAAATTATTACTCAAGAGAATGTTGCTTCTAAGAATATTATATAATATTTTAGACATACTTTCCAAGCAAAATGACCCAGATGAAAACATACTTTCCGGGGATTCAGCTTTATTTGTGTGCATAATGAAGGTCCAGAATAGTTAAAAGAACTCTAGAACCATCTCACTTATTATGTGTAGATATTAATAAACACTTTGTTAGCATTGAATGAAATGCTTCCTGGTTTAGCTTCAATGGATACTTCCAGAGTACAAGTATTCCTCGCTGAATGACCGGTTGCTTTGTGACTATTCAGAGTTATGACAGATCTACTTATGACCTGTTTTTGAAGTTCCGAGTGCCACATCTCCCCATGACCATGTGGTCATATTTTAGGCATTTGGCAACCAGTTCACATTTACCTCTGTTGACAGTGTCCTGTGGTCACATGACTGCAATTTTCGGCAGGTTTTACTGGTTTCCAGGATTTATTTCTGGTTTCCAGGAAAAAAAATCCAGTTGGGGAAAATGTACTAGTTTAACAACATTCACTTAATGACTACAATGTTCTCTTAAAACTGTGATGTTTGCTTAATGACCACAGTGTTCGCTTAATGACCACTGCAAAAAAGGTTATAAAATCAGATGTGGTCACATTGTGATTCACTTAACAATCACCACAATTTAGGACCAGGCTCAATTACAATAATAAATCGAGGATTACCCATAACAGTTTTTGGAACTATCAATCAAATGAAATTACACAATTATTCTCTCTTTCTTTTTCTTTTTCTCTCGCCCATTAATTTTCTTAAAATAAAAGATGAAATTAGCTCTGGGGAAGCATTTAGAAGCATTCTTGATGTGCGTGCCAAAAGAAGATGCATGCATCCATCCCAAACCAAAGTTAATTTCCACATTTCCAGGTGTATTTAAAATCTATAATATGTGAATTTATTTCTAAAATAGAAGAAGCTCATAAAACATAATCTGATTTACATTTTGTTTATGTGCAAACCAGTGTCTGTAATGGAAAGTTTTGCTGGGGCCTATGAAAAGATGGGTGGTTTAGAATGATACAGTAAAAGAAATTTTGCATAGAGCTAATAAATTTCAAAAAAGGAATAACCTCGTCCTTGTATCTTTAACAGCTTCTTTTGTTCACAGAACAAAAGCATGCTGGTTGGGGAATTCTGAGAGTTGAAGTCCACACATGTTAGAGTTGCTAAGATTGAGGAACACTGTTATAGGATCATTACATTATCATGCTTTTCTGTATTACAGATTTTATTACAAGGTTGTCGGAGTGTGGAATTAGACTGCTGGGATGGTGATGACGGCATGCCTGTAATTTATCATGGACATACACTTACTACCAAGATAGCTTTTAAGGTATATGTAGTTTATAATAATAAACATAACATAATCATATATCATATATCATATATACAATAAATTAATTTGACAGAAGAGTATATACTAACCTTCTTTTTATATATATATATATATATATATATATTTTATTGGATTTTTATAGGGGTGGGAAAGTTACATCAAGGTGCTTAGGAAACAACGTGGAGATGGGTACATCAAACATCCAAAAGAAAAATCATAAATATATAGCTCAAATTAATTCATTATTAGTTCCCTCTCTGTTTCCCTCATATACTATTACATATTCAAATTAATACATTTCTAAATAGAATTCAAGCAATCCTATCAAACATCAATCACGTTTCAGTTGTAAAGATCCAAATCCTGTTTTTAGGCTTTACTAATTTACAGTTACCATATTCCAATTAGCCTTAAATAAACATATTATTAACACTTCGGGTATCCCTCATTTCCCTTTTCCCTAACATAATAATTATATCTAAAATGAATATATTATTCCCACAATAACATTCTTATATTTTATTCATTAATACCATTTCTTCTCTTGTCACCAATCCCTCTTATTCTCCTTCCATTACAAAATAATTATCTTATTTGAAATAAAAATATCAGTTCAAAAAATACATTTCTATCTGTTTTAAATATATATTCTATCAATCAATCTATATCTATAAAAAGTCTTTTTAACCCAGTAGGTAACGTTTACCCCTTCAGATAGTTGTCATGTCTGAAACAAAATATTATTACAAAGGATATCCTCTTACAGAATTCACGTACTCCATTGGTTGTTGAATCAGTCAAAATCTCTAAAGCCTTTTTAACCCATTGAGTGAAATTTTAAAACACATTTTTAAATCTAACTCTAGGTTTCTTTCTGTGCCACACCGGTTTCCATAGTAAGGTCCCTACAAATCCCAATATTTGAAAAAAGGTATTTCTCAGCACTTCAGATTGGTCAAAGTTCTCTTCCCTTTCTTCTAGTGGCCTTTGAATGGTGTAGACAGTTTTATTCCATGTTGTAATTACTAGTTGATTATCCACGTTATCACAATTTTCAGTAACTTGTATCTGGGTGTCAGTCTCTATTGGTTTTGACAATTCAGGCATCTCAATTAAAATTATTCTTTGATCATCAGGCTTCTCCATAAATTGTATATGGGGTTGTGTAAAGTTGATTTGTTCAATGGTTTCCACAATTTCTCCCGGTATAAGTTCATGTTTAAGTTGTAAGTATGGTTTCTCTTTAGGTTGTATATGTTGCTCAAAGGCCTCTTTGGAGCCATTCTGCTCCCTCTCCACTGTTCTTCGGCCTATAACTTGATCCGTCAAAATTTGAGAGTAAGATTTCGTGTACTCCGTAGCTTCCAAGATTTTTTCCAGTATAAGCTCATAATCAAGCTGTGGGCAAAATTCTTCCATCTCAGTGATGAAAGGGTCTTTTAATCTTTTAGTGAAGGCTATATTTAGTAAAAGTCAACAAATATTCACCTCCAATTCCTAGTAAACAAAATCACCACCCAGCTGTTTCAAGATATCTCATCCTTTGAAGGTCAAAGCCATCCTCCAGCAAGAAAAATATACAGTTGCAGTAACACTTTACGTCACAAGATGTCCTCAGTAGGCTATAAAGCCTTTCTTTCCAAGTTAATAGATTTTTTGTTTTTCACATTGAACAAATAAAAAAAGAAAGTCCAGGATGGTAAATAGCGTGGTTATAATAGTAATGTTCAAAAGTAGAAATATTTTCAGGGTCCCTCAGTATTCCAAGAGTTGAATAGTCAATAAAAAATTAGCTGTTTTATTTTTTTCAGTTCCCAAAGCTGGTTTTCCCACAGTATCAAAACGCTGCTCTCTCATAGCAGGGAAGTAATTCAAATTCAAAAGCTTTTTACAGGAGAATAATTAGGGAAAGAGGGGGAAGGAAAGATCTCACCCGGATTCTCCACAGGGGTTCTTTGTGCTTAGCTGTTCTTCTGGCTTTCGGCTGGCGCTGCGAAATGATCGTCCATTTTACTGGGCGATCTTTTCTCCGACGGCCCTAAGGAGCTGGCTCGGACCGAGGAAGGAGCTGCCGCCCTTCCCCCGTCGATGAGGGCCTCCTCAACGGTGGTCGCCCCTCCAGGGCGACTTTTCGACCCGATTAAGGGTCTACCGGCGGAGGGAAAAACAGCCGATGGAGAGACGAGGCTCTCCTTGCGACTGCGTCTGCGGCGATCCGAAACCGGAAGCCATATACTAACCTTGAGGCATATGAGATCAAAAGCTTTGAAATTGTGATTATTACTGTGCTTTAATCAGAAGACTTTTAAACTAATTTAAGTTTCCCTAAACTTTGCATTCCTCTTTTGCTTTAGAGTCAGCATACTAAGATTTCCTTTAGTAATTTGTGGGACAAAGTATTGTGCGTGTTAATTGTGATTGGGGAATGCTGTAATTCTGATTGTTTTTTATTATTACAGGAAGTAGTTGAAGCTATTGATCGTAATGCTTTCATCACTTCAGATAATCCAGTTATCATATCTATTGAGAATCATTGTTCTTTGCCACAGCAACGAAAGATGGCTGACATTTTCAAGGTGGGTTACAAGACTATATTCATGTCAGATTTAACAAGCCAAGCTATTAACATAATCATTAATACATATATAATTCCTTTTCTCCTATGTTTCTCTTTTTATATTAGCAAATTCATTAGAAATTGCAGTCAGTTATTATCTTCTTACTGTATCCTTACAAGGATACTGTGAATAACAGCTTCCCAATAAGAGAGGATTTGAAATTAACTTTTAAAACATAGCTTCAAATGTCGCAATGGCTCAGCGGTTAAAGACACTGAGTTCAAGACCTGAGCATAAGTGATGCGGTGAGCTCCTGTTACTTGCCCTAGCTCCTGCCCATCTAGTAGTTCAAAAGCATGCAAATGTGAGTAGATAAATAGGTACCACTTTGGTGGGAAGGTAACAGGTTTTTGTGCGCCTCGGTATATAATCATGCTGGCCACATGACCATGGAAAAGGGTCTTCGGAAACCTTTACCATTACTTTTTTGCATCTTTGCTTGCTAGGAAAATAACAACAACAACAATAATAATAATAATAATAATTTTTATGGTTTGGACAAAAACAAAACCCTCCTTACTGCATTTTTAGGAAGTCATAAACTATTTCGTCTCAATCAGTTCAATTGATTATAATTGGATGAATTGATTTGTATTTTTAATCTTATTATATGAATGCTGTATCGTACTCAGAGCATATCAATTTTCATAATAAATCGTATAGAAATAAACAGTATATTATGGTTAACTGCAGAGTCCTAACTTTATTGCCACGAGTTGTTGAATATCAGAAGGGTGGCAAATAAATTTCATAATAAATAAATAAATACTCAAGCAAAAAAAGGACTGAATGCAGGTATATAAAGTTTGTACATATCCTGGTTTATTAGATTTGATTGTCTGAGGGGGATTAATAACATCATTCAGAACTAATATATTTTATTATGTTGATATTCCAGAATTCATTTGGGGATAAACTGGTAACTAAATTTTTATTTGAAACTGACTTTTCTGATGACCCGTTGTTACCTTCTCCCAATCAATTAAGAAGAAAGATTCTGCTTAAAAATAAGAAGCTCAAAGCACATCAAACTCCAGTGGATATATTAAAACAAAAGGTAAGTTTTAAATTGACTACAGATACTCCACTTTGGGCATCACAATGTTTTAAGAATAAAATTTGAATTTAAGGAAATAAAAGGCAGTTTTATTTGGAGCCACTAACTTCTTGCACCATCAAACAACAATATCTACCTATTTCAGGTCCTTGGGAAGGACATGATAGGTGGAAAATCCAGTCTAAACATCTGGCTGTCTGTGGACCAGCTATAATAATAATAATTTGAAGAAGAAAGAAAAAAGCATTGGAAGAATATCTGAAAGGCAGTGAAAAAGTTGTTTTGAAGCATGAAAGTTTACTGAATACCTAAGAGACGAAATGTTCTACAATAAAGACCAAATGAAGAATAGAAACGATACATGGCAAGACAAAGTATTATGTGGCCAGTACATAAAGAAAATAGCAGCCGAGGCAGATAACAAGACCTGGCAATGGGTAAGAGCAGGAACATTAAAGAAAGAGACCGAGGGGCTAATTCTGGCTGTAAAAGACCAAGCTTACAAACAAATGCATACAAACAGAATTGAGAAGATAGCAACAGACAGCAAATGCCACCTCTGCAAAGGTGGTGTAGACAAGCTACACTTGTCTGGTGTAGCTGAGAGGAAGGTTTTAAAAGCTTTTCCATTTAGCAGCCACAACTTGACATATCTAAACTTAACAAACTGTTATTAATATTAACTATCAGTTCCAAAGAAGGTATCTTAAAGCCACGATTTATGAAAATTGTTTAAATAAACCTGGATGAGCTACAGATCTGCGTTTTATGATTTAGTAAGATGTTGTTCATTGAAAACAAAAACAAAACTCCCACATTCCTTTAAGTCATGGTATATCTAACCTTTTTGTGCTAAATATCAAAGCAAATGATCAAAGCAAATACATATCTTATGTAATGAAGATATTTTGCATGAAGACCGGAATACATAGATGCCCAAAGGGAGAGTTTTATTTCTATACTACATCTTGGCATGGAATATTTTGTTCTAGTGTTTCTTTAATGAGAAAAAAAAGACATGCTTACTGTTGCAGGAGAAGATTCAGGCTTACATCCATGTCATTAGAGATAGCTAGTCTCTGCATGGAATAGCACTAGCAATAGCACTTAGACTTATATACCGCTTAATAGTGCTCTACAGCCCTCTCTAAGCTGTTTACAAAGTCAGCATATGCCCTCAACAATCTGGGTCCCCATTTTACCAACTTCGGAAGGATGGAAGGCTGAGTCAACCTTGAGCCGGTCAAGACATCTACATCCACATGGAGAGAAGTAAGCAGTGGGGTACCACAAGGCTCTGTCTTAGGCCCAGTACTCTTCAGTATCTTTATTAATGACTTAGATGAGGGAATAGAAGGGGAGCTCATCAAATTTGCAGATGACACCAAACTGGCAGGAATAGTCAACACCCCAGAAGACAAGCTCAGGATCCAAAAATACCTTGACAAACTTGAACAATGGGCCCTATCCAACAAAATGAGTTTTAATGTGGAGAAAAGCAAAGTTTTACATTTAGGCAGCAAAAATCAAAGGTTTAAGTACAGATTAGGCAAGACCTGACTCAAAAACAGCAACTGTGAAAGGGACCTTGGAGTCCTAGTGGACGATCACTTGACTATGAGCCAGCAGTGTGCAGCAGCAGCCAAAAAAGCTAATACAATCCTGGGTTGTATAAACAGAGGCATAGAATCAAGATCACGCGAAGTATTAGTACCGCTTTGTGAAACCCTAGTAAGACCACACCTGGAATACTGTAACCAATTTTGGTCACCATTGTACAAAAAAGATATTGAGACCTTGGAAAAAGTTTAGAGAAGAGCCACTAAAATGATCAAAGGTCTGGAGACTAAAACATATGAAGAACGGCTGCAGGACTTGGGTTTGGCTAGTCTAAAGAAAAGAAGAAACGGGCGACATGATAGCAGTATTCCAGTATTTGAGACGCTGCCACAAAGAAGAGGGTGTCAAACTGTTCTCCAAAGCACCAGAGGGCAAGACAAGAAACAATGGTTGGAAACTGACCAAAGAGAGAAGCAACCTGGAATTAAGGAGAAACTTCCTAACAGTAAGGACAATTAACTAGTGGAACAGCTTTCCTTCAGAAATTGTGGGTGCTCCATCAGTGGAGGTTTTTAAAAAGAGACTAGACAGTCACTTGTCTGAAATGGTGTAGGTTCTCCTGCTCGAGCAGGGGGCTGGACTGGAAGACCTCCAAAGTCCCTTCCAGCTCTATTCTATTCAAGATTGAACTCCTGGCAGTGGGCAGAGTTAGCCTGCAATACTGCATTCTAACCCCTGCGCCACCACGGTACCAATATTTTTGTAGCTGACCTCCTCTGTTAAATAAATTTAAATGTTACTCCAAGTGGATGGAGGCCTATATGTCTAGTAAGACCTTATTGATAGCTCAATGGAAAGAGTAATCTAGTAGGAAGTAGGAGGTGGTGTGGATTTTCATGGATAAATGGGAATATAAGAAAGGTGGTATATAACTGGGTGGTGGAGGATGAAGATAGAGGACCTGTTGCTATTTTCTAACTGAATATACAGTCTCACTTTAAAAATCTGATTTGATGCTGCAGGCTCATCAGCTGGCATACATGCAGGCTCAGGCAAGCAATGGTAGCAATGTGGGAAATCTTTCCACTGCTAACGAAGAAGAGGAGGATGAAGAAGATGAATATGACTATGACTATGAGTCCTTGTCTGATGGTAAATGAACACACTTGCATGTAATGCTGCATTTTTCAGATTTATGACAAGGTCAAAGTTTTGGTCATAATATGTTGCCCCCAAAATAAGAGCCAACCGGAAAATAAGCCCTAGTATGATTTTTCAGGACTCTCGTAATATAAGCCGCACCCCAAATATAAGCCCCAATTAAGATCGTCAGCCAGATGGATGCATTTAGAACCGTATTTCCCCCAAAAGACCTAACTTGAAAATGCATTTTTTGGAGCAAAAATTAATATAAGACCCGGTCTTATTTGGGGGGAAACATGGTCACTATTCTTGAAATTCCTGGGTCAAGGAACAAATAAAATAAACCCATGTCAAAATACAGTACAGTCTCTCAATACAATCTATAGTTCTTGGAAGGGACTCAATAAGTAGACCAAAATGCCAAAGCAGTTTGAACATCTATCTGACTGACCATAATCCATAGAATCTCTTCAGCCTCCCAGAGATTGGTATGTTCTGATACAGCGAATGCAAATCTTTTAAATCAAATTGAATTGGTGACTTCATGGATACCTCTATAGTTTTCTTGACAACGTTATGGATTTTTTAAAACATCAATCTAGCAGACATTGCTGGTACTAACCCAACTTATCTTTTTGAAATTAATCAGTCAGTTTCTGTAATTCCTAGATAATTCCTAGAAGATTGCTGGTTCAGGTGGAGTGATTTAAAATATTCCCTAATATCCGCTTTTGATAATAGAGATACTTTGTTTGTGTAAAGTACTGGGAAAATAATTGTATGACATGTCAGTCCGTATACATTTCATCTAAATTTTAGTTAAATAAATCTTTATTATTAAAAGCTCCTCAGGTTAACATTTCCAGACATTCGTGTATATCACACTGAAGGCTTTAATTTAGATGATAATGACAAGGCCAAAACACTGAACAAAAATCCCAAAAGATATCCTGTGATTAAGACAACTAACAGTCATTTCTAATTTCAATGTTCTGCCATGAGCCCAGTGCTTAGATGGTACCCCTCATTGAGAGCTGATTCAGTTGAATATGATTAAACAAGTTAAATTAGAATACACAATATAACTAATAAGTTGCAAAAGCAAATATTAATATGTTGTTGGTTATTTTTTTGCATGATGTAAAGAATCTGCTGATTCATCCCAGGTAGACTCTTCTGTGGCTAATACGATTAAAGTACCTGTCTGATAAATTAACATCACAATTTCTGTGCATTTTTACATGGAAGTAAGGTCCATTGCATCCAGTCATTGTCATGAAAGTGTGTATAAGACTGTTGTCTTAATCTCTTACCTGATTCCCATCTTTGCTAAATACTCTTACTAAGAAGTCAATTCTTCTCTGGTTTTCCGACAGCTTTGGATATGAAGGCCAATTGCTTTGCCTTCGTGTTCTCTTTTATAAAGTATTTCTACTGAGGTTTCCCTGAAGCAGTTCTTCAAGCGTTTGTGTCAGTATGATAATTCTACCTAGTCTGAATGTTATGTTTATTTATCTGTCAATTCCCTTTACTTTTATTTCTTTTCTGACTGTTTTCATAGCTGATGTCCTTAATGCTTCTCCTGCTGCTAACAGCCAGGAAGGTAAAACCCCTTGATCAAACATTTTAACTGCATGAATTACGTCTCTGCATTTCCAAGCAATTTAGAATGCGTGCTTTGAATGCATTTTCACTTAACAGTTAAGTTCAACTGTATATTTCATTAATTTTCTTTTCCTGCTTTGGAGCTTATAGTATTTGCAGATATTGCACTTTTTCTTATACATGTTGAAAGTAAAATAGATTTTGGGGCACATATATGATTTAAAGTATGCAATACAATTTGATGAGGGAATGAATGAATGAATGAATGAGGATGTGTGTTAATAAGCACCTCAGTTCCTTTTCACGCGCCTCCCTTTTAGCTATCCAGTAAATGCTTGAATAGTGTGGCTGTGTACATTGCCGTGCAACAAGTATTTAAAATACTTAAGTTTTTGGAAAATTGCATCAGATTGCTTTTGTCCATATACAGTATCTCGGGCAGTTTTAATGTAATGTATTACAGGTAGTCCTCAACAGCACTGAAAACAGTGACTTATGACCATTTTTTACATTTACAATCCCGGCAAATACTGTAAGCCCCAAGCTCACCCATGATCATGTGATCAAAATTCAGATGCTTGGCAACTGGTTCATATTTATGACCGTTGCTGTGTCCCAAGGTCATGTGATCATCTTTTGCAACCTTTTGGACAAGCAAAGTCAGTGGGAAGCCAATTCACTTAACAACCATATTACTAACTTAAAACTGTAGTGATTCACTTAACAACTAAGGAAAGAAAGGTTGTACAATGGGCAAAACTCACTTAACAAATATCTAACTTAATAACAGATATTTTGGGCTCAGTTGTGGTTGTAAGTTGAGGACTACCTGTAATGCACAGATATATAACTGGAAAAATCTGCTTTCTTTCTTTAAGGAAATGTTTGTTGCTGAACTCGGTTACAATAGGATATTATTCTGACTCAACAGAATAGTATTAGGGAAAGAAACATATTTGGCTGGTTAATCTCTATTCAGATAATAGCATCCCAAAACATTCACTTGAAATAAAATTTCCCTTTCAGAAACTTCAATCAGATATTACTTGCTTTCCAGATAACATTTTGGAAGACCGACCTGAGAATAAATTAACGATTGATAAGCTTCAGTTTGAATTTGGTGAAGAAAGTGCAAGAGAATTAAAAAGGCTGATAGCCCTGTGTGCAGCTCTAAAGGAAAGGTAGTATTTAGCTTTTTCTCCAAATTTCTATCTATCCTAAAGAAGGTTAGGCGGGAGCTGGGGATTTATTAAGAAACTATTTTTGTTTAAAAAAAGACAAGCTTTTAAAGATAAGTCAATGTATTATAACTTTTGTGATTAGCAAACAAACTTTGTCAGTACTTGAAAAGGACATTAGAAGTGAATTCTATAATATGGTTATTCTTCAATTTTGACACAAAAGTAAAGGTGGTTAGAAGAAAACATAAACAGCTAGTTGTAATATCTTCATGATAATACATAAAGCCCTCTTTTTATTTGTGATGTATTTTTCACAGCTGGTCTCATTTAGAAGCAAATTTAAAATATTTTGACCTGCCATTATTTCTTGTTGCACCTAATGAAGGATGTTTCAGGATTGTAAAACATGAACCATAGATTCTAGAAGTAACTCCAAACTTCAATTTTAGAATTCCAAGGTTCTAAGACATTCTGTATAAACGTGCACTTGATTGCTTGATTCTCATGCTTTTGTTGCTGCTGGTTGGTCTTTTTCTGTTGCATTAAGTTTGGCTAAATCCCTTTTGATCAATTGAACTCAAAAGTGGATTGCAACAGCACTCAACATTTGGGGGGTTGATGAATTCTGTCTTGTGCTTGGTGATCAATTTAATAAACTACATTTGGTATGCACTAGTTTGTCACATTAGGGTGCTTTGTAATTGATAGATATGGTCTGCCACATATTTTTATTTTTTACCACATGTTGTGTATGTAGGTATATATGTGTACAGAGTATATCTGTGTATATATGTGTGTTACAATATATAATAAATATATGTGTGTGTGAAATGTAAGTTATTGGTATCTTTAGGTTTTAGATTTCATCTTTTATTCAGATAGATAGATAGATAGATAGATAGATAGATAGATAGATAGAGAATAGATAGATAGATAGATAGATAGATAGATAGATAGATAGATAGAGATAAATATTAGATAGATAGATAGATAGATAGATAGATAGATAGATAGATAGATAGATAGATAGATAGATAGATAGATTAGATAGTTTTAAAATGTTCTGCTTTTTAAATAATTGATCCCAAGACCTTATCTATCTATGACTATAATGAAAGTTTATTTGATTTGATGTAGGTTTATGATATGGAACTGAGTGAAGAATTTTATCTTTCCCAAAATAAAAAAGAAAGTAGACAAATAGCACCAGAACTCTCTGATCTTGTCATCTACTGTCAGCTGTGAAATTCCCTGGTAAGTACATTGTCCTGACTGCCTTTGACTATTTACTTCATTTGTGTTGATTCTTCTTCTTCTTATTCCTCTTATTCCTCTTCCTCTTTCTTCTCTCTTCTCTTCCTCTTCTTTCTTCTTCTTCTTCTTCTCTTCTTCTTATTCTTCTTCTTCTTCTTCTTCTTCTTCTTCTTATTCTTGCTTCTTCTTCTTCTTCTTTCTTCTTCTTCTTCTTCTTCTTCTTCTTCTTCCCTTCCTCCTCCTCCTCCTCCTCCTTCTCCTCCTCCTCCTCCTCCTCCTCCCTCCTCCTCCTCCTCCTTCTCCTCCTCGCTCTTCTCCTTCTCCTCTCTCCTCCTTCTTCTCTCTCTTCTCCTCTTTTCCTATCCTCCTCTCTCCTCCTCCCTCCTCTCTTTTTCTTTCTTTCTTTCTTTCTTTCTTTCTTTCTTTCTTTCTTTCTTTCTTTCTTTCTTTCTTTTTCTTTCTTTCTTTCTTTCTTTCTTTCTTTCTTTCTTTCTCTCTCTCTCTCTCTCTCTCTCTCTCTCTCTCTCTCTCTCTCTCTCTCTTCCTTTACAAGAAGCATTCTTTCTAGGCATTGCTTTTTCCACTCTCTACCCCAGAGCTCATGCACAGATATGCACAAGTATTCCTTTCAGTAGATATTTGGTTGTAGTCCAACAAGGGAACTAAAAAAGAGGGGTTATATTGGGATAGGAGCACAAACAGGAAATTGGAGCAGAGTAAGAATAGACAACTTGCAATAAATGGGCCATCAGGCATTCCATAATGGATAGGGTGGGAGGGGAAAAAAGGCCTATAGCAAGAATAAAATAACATTGTAGAAATTTTAAAGAAAAGATGAATGATCTCATAATGCTGTGCATGGAAATTATTTTGTATCTCTGTACTACAGTAACTTTTAAAATGCTGCTTAGCACTTTCTATTAGCTTATAAAATTAGCTTTTAAAATGCTGCTTAGGACTTTCTATTAGCTTATAAAAAGTTTCTCTACCTGTTTCATTTTTCTCATTTTGTTTTCCTTTAGAGAAGTTGATCCTCCAAAAATTATTTACAGCCAATTACCTGACAATATGTCAAGCATGTGGGCCCATGCAGTCGGGCCAGTATATGTCTGTTACCTAGTTCATGGGGAAATAAGGAAAAGTGAAAAACAATCTGTATTTTGTTTAGTTTCCAAGTACTGTTGTATTTCTCTTCCCCAAATTAAATCTTCGCCATTTATGTTCCAGAGAATTTCCAAACCTTACAGAATTCCGTTTTGATGGTATTTATCAAAGAGGAGTGTGGAGATATAAATAATGCAGTTTCGCAACCAGAAATCCACAAATGAAAGTTAGAATCCAAGCCATAACGTTTCTGAAATAACCAATACACTAATTAGCAGAGCAGTTGATAAATTATTAAGAGCCCATATGGCCCCTTCGGTGTATAACCTGACAAAACTCAGCTGAAATTTCAAAAGCTGAGAAATGATCAAATGTGTTCACACTCATTTTTTCCCCATCTATTTATTATATTTTTATGGGAAAAGGCTTGTCAACTCTAAATCCATCTGGTTCTAGCCGAGGGAAGGAAAGAAAGAGCCGGAAGTCCATTTTTGGCAACAGTCCAGGAAGGCTGAGCCCAGGGGAGACAACCATACTTGCAAAAGCATCTGGAAAAGGTACCGTCAGAATGCCTAGATCAATTCCAGAGAAGGCTCCATAACAACACACATACCTCAATTACTTGTTATAAATTAAATGTGTGACTCTGTATGGGCAGTGCTCATCATATGGAAGGATTCTCTACCAGCAGTAGACCTGGTAGAAGATTAGAAGTAATCTTCTACAAATTAACAAAGTGGAAGTCCCAAAGGTGCTTTTTTTCAAAAGACAACTGGACTTTCTCGGGTAACTTATCGGGGGGGGGGAAACACCTTTGGGACACTGTAAACTGAATTAGACCTCTGTTGGGCCACTGGAAATATCAGTATAATTATTTTTAATTAGTTAACTAATTTACATCCCACCTTTATTATTTTTATAAGAAGGCGGCAAACATACCTAATACTTCTTCCTCCTCTTATTTTCCCCACAAAAACAACAACACTGGAGGTGAGTTGGTCTGAGAGAGAGTAACTGGCCTCAGGTCACCCAGCCACTTTCACACCTAAGATGGGACTAGAACTCACAGTCTCCTGGTTTCTAGGCATCTTAAAGCTATCTTTCTAGGCAAAGAAAATTTTCTTATAAAAATGTTTTATAAACTAAAGATGAATGTGCTGTGTTTTTAAAAACCAGTAGCAGCAGTGATTTAAATAGGAGGATTGTTTCTGAGAATATGACAGTGAAAATGCAATATGGAGTAAATTTAAACAGATGTTGTTCCTGCTTACTTTACATTTCTAACAAATGGTAATACTGGAATGGTAATACTGGAAAAAATCTTTCTAGTTATATCTAATGTAATTATTTGTAAGGAAATGACAGTGCAGTTAGAAAGATTTAATTTTCAAGAGGGAGCCAAAATACTGATATAATTGTGCCAATCTTTTAGCCATAAGAGATTGGTAATATCTGTTCCTTGGATTTGAACCTTCTATTTTGTTTCCTTCCTGTATAATCAAATAAGTTTTTCTGATCTAATACTAGCTGTAGTTAAGGAGGAAGCCCTGCTTAATATTTGTTAAGTGTTATGTAACTATGTGTAGTAGCAGTTAAGGTATATTGATGTATAGACTTGTTCCAAAGGAAAGAAAAAGAATATGGTAACATCTGTTTTCTGTTTTTTAGATTTAAATTTTGAATGTTAAGATGTTAATCTACACTGGGATTTATGTATGTGCCAGGATTCATTCTTTTCTGTTGAAATGTCTGATTATGCATGCATTGCTACTGCTTTTAATTTATGAGATAATAAATCAGCCACAAATCAGATTAATTTAAGCACAAATAAAGAATAGAAAATGCATAATATTGGATAATGTTTTTCTGAAGAATATATTCTGCAGCATTTATCATTTCTGAAGAGTTAAGCTATAATTTTATTTCTTAAAATGTTGTTTCCTTTGGGGAACAAAGTTTTCAAGAAAAGTGGTCATGACACACAAGAATTCCTTACTGTCCTGCCAATTATACTTTGGGTTATCATCATGATTTTAAAGAATTGTGCATTTATTTCCTATTAATATATTTTTCTAGATGAGCGCAACACCAGGTAAATGTCATAACTTAACATTTGGAAAATGTCATTTATTTTCTAGGAACCTCTGATAGTGTACGGCAGACCTGGGAAGAAACCTCTTCCCCTCTTCCCACAACTTCTCTGAGTTCTATAATAAGGACGCCGAGGTGCTACCACATTTCTTCCTTGAATGAAAACGCCGCCAAGCGCTTGTGCAGGCGATATTCTCAGAAACTGATACAGCATACCGCCTGCCAGCTACTGAGAACCTATCCAGCAGCAACCCGCATCGACTCCTCCAACCCTCATCCCCTTCTATTCTGGCTCCATGGAGTACAGCTAGTGGCACTGAACTACCAGACAGATGGTATGGGCTCTCTGATTCTTCCTAGATTTGTGCTGAAGTATCTTTCTGGGCTTACGTGATTGTACAGGCAGTCCTCAACTTACGACCACCGTTGCACCCAAAATTTCTGTTGTTAAGCGAGGCATTTGTTAAGTGAGTTTTGCCCCACAGTACGACCTTTCTTGCCTCAGTTGTTAAGAGAATGACTGCAGCTGATAACTTAGTAACCCAATTTGTTAAGTCGGGGGGGGGGGCGCAGCATGCCAGCAACCGGTCTGCACAAACAAGCAAAGTCCCATCCGTGGGATGCAGGCAGCACACAAAACCACGCACTCTCCGGTCCGTGGGAAAAACTTTCTCCATGGAACCGGTCCCTGATGCCCAAAAGGTTGGGGACCTCTGTGTTAAGTGATTCTGGCTTCCCCATTGACTTCGCTTGTCAGAAGGTCACGGAAGGTGATCACATGACACTGCAACGGTCATAAATACGAACCAGCATGCCAAGTATCTGAATTCTGATCACCCGATCATGGGGATGTTGCAAAGGTGGAAAATGGTTATTAAGTCACTTTTTTCAATGCAGTTCTAACTTTGAACGGTCACCAAATGAACTGTTGTAAGTCAAGGACTACCTGTACTGTGTAGTTAAAACAAAAAACATCAAGTTCAATGAAAGAAAGAAAAAAGTGGTTTCACAGATTCCTCTTCTTCCTGCTGTGGCTGCAGCTGAATCCTGCCAGCTTGTGAGATATATTCCTTGCACTGTAAGCCCAATACACTTTCCCATAAGTCTGCCACAAATGCTTTCTGAAGCTGGCTATTGCTAGCTCAGTGTTAAATGAGAGTTGGGAGGCAGGAAGCATGGAGGGCAGCCAAAGTATCCAATGGAAAAATACACCACTAAAGAAACAACTTAAGAAGTGTGTTCTATGCCCAGTATGGGTGGGGGAGTTCAATTTCCATATTTGCAATGTAGCACGGTGACATTTATGAGAAAAACATATTTCTGTATCATCACTCAGCAGAGAAATGTATATAATAATCCTGTGTATTTGCACCAAACAAATCCTTTTGACTTTGCAAAAATATATTCGATAGAACAGCTATTACTGTTTTTACATGCCATCAGTTTTATCTTGCACATTATTAAAGAAGAATCTTGGTAAAATGAGTGTTAGAAGTGGCTTTTGATTAAGAAGTTTGCAATTGTGCATGCAAACTGGTGGGAAGGCTAGGATAATCAAGGCACTGTGCAGATTAGCACTTCCTAAATAAATTCTTCTAATTCTGCCAAACATTTTTAAGGTGAAGTATTGATATTGGTTTGTAAAGATTAGTTAAATAATTGCTTTCACCTGTACAAATCTGTTTATATTCTAAATCAGCATTTCATTTCTCTTTTTAGCTTTGCTTTTGTTTAAGTTTTCTTATATGCTACTTAATGGTTGAACCTTAAGGGAGCTTTTAAGATTTTAACAATACAAAACAAAATACAAATCATAATTTTTATACAGATGTACCTATAGTATAGAGTTTCCAGACTTCTTACACTATTGTATATTTTATGACAGTCTTAAATCTTCAGATTAATGCTTGAGTTCAAACCAATTTAGATTTTGAAGAAAAATCAGTTTTGAAAAAGTTGTCATAAGCTAACTTTTGTTATTTTTGTTTCTTCAAGAAGGAATTCTTCCATTCTTCCATGAACATTATAATCATTTTTTTTTTCAATAATGGACCTATGAATGGATCTGTAATAAATTTTATGTAGCCACACTTTCTAAATACTGTACATTAATAAAATCTATTGTTTTTAATTTTACTTTTATGTATTACGGTATGTATCTACGTATGTACATATGTATATAGGTTAAATGTGTGGTCACATTGGAAGGAATCAAGATTATTGTGCATATTTTACCATTGCAATTTTGCAGAAATATTTTTCTGATCTGTTTTTAATATGCTTTATTTTGAAAGCTAGGTATAGTAATTTGTAATATTTTGGATGCTGTATCCATATAGATCTTCCCCTGCGTTTGAATGCAGCGATGTTCGAAGCCAACGGAGGCTGTGGATATGTTCTGAAGCCACCTGTTTATTGGAATAAGAACTGCCCCAAATATCAGCAATTTTGTCCTTTAGAACGAGATTTTGACAATATAGAACCGGCTATTTATTCACTAACAGTAAGTGCAGCCTGTTTGAAAGTCAAAAGCAACCAATCAACGCTCCCATACAATTGAGTGTAGGAGCAAATGGTGTCATAAAACTTTCACAGTGAGCTTTGATGTGATAAGAACTGCACACGTATGGGAACCATTTACAGACCAATTTTTTTATATATATATTTGATGGTGGAGGCATTGGATCTTTGGGCTCCTGGCTGCAGCAATTTTCCACTTGGGTGTTTTTCCAGAAGCAGATACTGTTCTACGGATCAGAATAAGCTAGCAGTAAATAACAAGACTGTTATTATAGTTGTGTTTATGTATAGATATATTTCTGCTTCCTCTTAATGATTCTCTGAAATCAAGCTTTAATCATTGTAGGCATTTTTTTTTTGTTTGGAAGTTCCTGAACTCTTCAGTTTGAGAATTAAAAAAGTATGAAAATCACTGTTATCAACTTCTATTTTTTTTTATGTGTCAGATTGTGTCCGGACAAAATGTTTGTCCCAGCAACAGCACAGGAAGCCCATGCATTGAACTTGATGTGCTTGGGATGCCTCTGGATAGCTGTCATTTCCGCACCAAACCGATTCATCGCAATACTCTAAATCCCATGTGGAATGAACAGTTCCTTTTCCGGATTCACTTTGAAGATCTAGTATTCCTTCGTTTTGCCGTTGTTGAAAACAATTCTTCAACTGTGATGGCTCAGAGAATAATTCCTCTGAAAGCTTTAAAAAGAGGTAAGGTAATGCTTGGATGCAAAGCCCAGACTACGTTGCTTAGTAGTTGTTGCCTAATGGTGAAGAAGAAAATGCATGCAGATACTACTGGCTGGACTCTACTCTCTTTGCATACTTTGCTGAGATATTTTATTAAAAATAAGTGACATGCCTTCAGCATTTTCCTACCTTACAATTCTACTTGTAGGGAAAATAATGTTTGATCACAAATTCAGATTGTCATTAGCACTAAAAATTATGGTGCAGCATACGCAGATTTTATTTCATGCAATTAATGCCTTATGAGAGAGAATTATAAATAGCAATATCTCTTGATGCGTGGGAAATGGCTTTTGATTTGGACTTCATGTGTATTCTTTATATATAAAATATAAAGTTTTTTTTAACTTATCTAATTTATAAGATTTAAGTGCTAGGGTAAGTCTTTGGTTCATTCCTGACTGCACAGCTGCCTTTATTACATATTGAGAAGAAGAATAGAATAGAATTGGAAAGGACCCTGGAGATAACAAAGAAAGAGGATATTTAGCTATTCAGAGATTAATTGTTTAGAAGATGTTCAATTTCAGAAGACTGCTGATGTGGTGGGAATTCTTAGACTGCAGAAGAGTTTCTTCCTTTCTAGTATGTACACCAATTTGTCTGTGTGCATGTTTCATAACATGCTGACCCTCTTAATTGTACATTGAAATAGCCTATTTCCAAAATATCCTAACAACTAATTCCAAAATATCTTAACAGATGACACCTGTCATCACTCAACTCTGTTTTAGAGGAACTTTCCCAGCATAGTCCACAGTATTTGTGCAGTATTTAGCCATTTATGCCATAGGCAACTTAGCTTAATGGGCAGCCATTGATTCCACTCTGAATTTCTTTATTTGTCTTTGATAAGAGAATACTCTTTTTATAATGAATCTTTTTCAAGATGAGCTCTTTGAAAAGCAACTTGGATAGAGTAGAGCACATTAGTTGTTTTTTCATTTACCTGATTGTGATATACACTGTATATTTAAGAATACACTCTTGTTTCATTGTTTTTTTCCTGCAATTTCCAATTATAAATTCTTTAAGGTTACAGACATCTCCAATTACGAAACCTGCACAATGAAGCATTAGAAATCTCCAGTTTGTTTATTAACAGCCGAAGAATGGAAGAAAGTTCTTGTTTGAATGCTGTACCTACTTCTTGGGTAATTAACTAAAATATATTTAGCACTATATTTCTAGTTAAAATTTTAATAGTTTTACATAGCTAGGTATGAGCTATAGCTAGTAGACAATTAAATTTATGATGCTCAATCTATTCCTATACAACCAACAGAATAGCCTTGGCATCTATGGAGCTTTCTTTCTTTCTTTCTTTCTTTCTTTCTTTCTTTCTTTCTTTCTTTCTTTCTTTCTTTCTTTCTTTCTTTCTTTCTTTCTTTCTTTCTTTCTTTCTTTCTTTCTTTCTTTCTTTCTTTTTCTTTCTTTCTTTCTTTCTTTCTTTCTTTCTTTCTTTCTTTCTTTCTTTCTTCCTTCTTTCTTTCTTTCTTTCTTTCTTTCTTTCTTTCTTTCTTTCTTTCTTTCTTTCTTTCTTTCTTTCTTTCTTTCTTTCTTTCTTTCTTTCTTTCTTTCTTTCTTTCTTTCTTTCTTTTTCTCTCTTTCTTTTAGAACTGTGGCTTTTAACCTATTTGAATATCAGCTACCAACACCAGAGGTTCATCAACCTTCTATCAGCCTTTCTAATGTTGCACATTTTTTTTTTTCTGTACAAGAATATATTGGCTCATTAATTTTAATTTAAAAATTCAACTACATCAGACAGCACTGGATCATAAAATTCTATGATGTGCCTTGAATTAGTAGTTTGATAGTGATTCCATAAATGATTTTTTGTTTAGGAGATAGAATGTGACCATATTATGATTCTACATATAATTCTTCTGTATGACTTGCTGAATAACTGAGTTAAACTCTGGGTATATAAAGTGTGTTTCTTTTAATTTTATTGCTTTTTTGGAAAAGTAAAGTTAGAGATAGAGGTCACCCAATGTTAAATAGGCTTAATTCTGACTTTTTTCAGCTTGAGAGATAAGCACTTGCTTACAATCTAATAATTTGATTAATTCTTAACTTTGGTTTTGATCATTCCTCAGTTCATAAGAAACTATAGCAACTATAGTTTATTTTTTCTAGTGTTTATATATTGTTACACAGGCAATTTTATTTCTCCAGTTTCCTAAGCCTACCCAATTCACCATATGACAAGTTATTCAGTTTTACTCATTTGAATTAATTCGGTTAATTTAGTCTTTCTGACTATTCTTTATCCTTACTTATTTTTAATAATGTTGAATCATAGCTTACTTTATCATGAATTCTGACTCACATGACCAACTTGCCATGGGTTTACTTGCCACAGGACAATTCAATAACTCATTTTTTTTCAATCACATTTCATTTTGTCCCTCCTTTGGCATCCTTTCTTTAATGATTCTATTCCTTCATTTCTTCAATATTAGTGTAACTCTTGTCCCATGGTGAAGTGTCTTGTGGAGAGTTGGCCGTGGCGAGTTGTCCCACCTAGACCCATTCTTGAGTCTCTCTTTCTCTGCATTGTACCTAGAATTTGCCTAGAGAAATCTGTCCTGATGTATGAATTGGGCCTTATGAAATTAGAATGTGCTATTAAGCAATGTCTAGCACTGATATTAGTTGAGTGCAATATATTACAATATACAGAAGCAGGTTCTATTTACTATTTACTAAGAACAATTAACCAGTGGAACAGCTTGCCTTCAGAAGTTGTAAGTGCTTCCTCACTGGAGATTTTTAAGGAAAGATTGGACAGCCACCTGTCTGAAATGGTATAGGGCAGGGATCCTCAACCTTGGCAACTTTAAGACTTGTGGACTTCAACTCCCAGAATTCCTCAGCCAGCAAAGCTGGCTGAGGAATTCTGGGAGTTGAAGTCCACAAGTCTTAAAGTTGCCAAGGTTGAGGACCCCTGGTATAGGGTCTCCTGCTTAAGTAGGGGCTTGGATTAGAAGATCACCAAGGTCCTTTCCAGCTGTATTCTGATTGATACTATTTTGGTGTGTGTATTTTGGACAGCAATTCAGCACAACAGAATGGAGAGCAGCTGCACTGTACAGAGTCACCATACATGGCGTTCCAGGTCCAGAACCATTCACAATTTTTCCTGTAAGGCAAGGAACTACAGTAGCTCAGCTTTTGCATGAAGTAAGTTTTGCATGAAATAAGTCATTTGAATTCTTAAAATATTAAGAGGCATGTAGCCAATACCAGAGACAGTTCTCAACCATAATTCGTTCAAGGACCATTTGAAGTTACAGCAGTGCTGAACAAATGGTGGTTACAACAGGCTTTGGAGTTCTGCTCTTTTATCTGTATGCTGGTTTGAACACCCCCCCCCCCCAAAAAAAAATTGATTTGATTTCTTTTACTTGTTCTACTCATTATGCACTCAACCCCGCATAGTGATTCGTTGTCTTCACAGTAGTGAAAAAAATGTGACAATTTCTTTGGCAAAAATCCTTAATATAACTGAAAAGCCCCAAGAGTCTTCTTGATTGCCTTGAATTGTTAATTGTCAATTGTCAATTAACAATTCATATTTCCCCCCCTAGAACAGCATTGAGCTTATGAGGCAAAAATAAATGCTGAAGTTTGTTTTGTCCTCTCTAGTAATTGTGAAGAAATTGTATTTGCACTGATGAAATTAAGTTGAAAATGTTACACATGTATGAATGGTGTTAACAGTTGTCCTCCTTCTCTCTTCTCCAGTCACATCCTCCAATCTCCAGTCAGAAAATGGTTTTTGCATATATTCTTTTTTCCTCCCTCTCCCTCTTTAATATCAAAGACTAGTTAATTATCTTAACATAGAGAAATGTTCAGTCAGAAGTTCATTAGGTAAAAATGTACCTGGAACACATCATAGCTACTAATTGTCTTCAAACTCAATTTCATAGAGCTGACATGCTGCAGTTGTCTGGTGAGTGAGGAAAAATATAAATTGAATAAATGTATAATCAATTAAATAGATTTCAGCCAGATCTTTTCCTGCCCACCCCCTTGCTCATTAGAACTGCAGTCATTGTAATCAGTCGTCTAGAAATTAATATGAATCAGATAAATCATATAACTCTAAAATGAAGCATCTTTGGGGGAAAAAAACCATCACTGCCTATACTATAGGGCTGCCAAAAAGCTTTTGTGAACGTTTGATTGTCAGTTATTCTGTGATACTAAAAAATGATGCAAGCTTTTAGGGCAGGGGTCTTCAAACTTGGCCCTTTTATGACTTGTGGACTTCAACTCCCAAAATTCCTCAGCCAGGCACGCTGAGTCCACAAGTCATAAAAGGGCCAAGTTTGAAGACCCCTGTTTTAGGGCAACAGAAAGACTGAGATCCTAAAGGGGAAAAAAATAACTGGTGGTGATGGCAGCAATAGGATCCTTTGTATCCCTAAAGTGTGCTTGGAGGATACGTTTGGTGTGAGAAATGAGATGTCCCTCACAGCCAGACAAATTGGCTTCATCGTAGGACTTTGGCTTGTCATGTATTTTCCCATCTGGAGCCAAAGCTAAAAGTGCCAAATTCATAAGTAGAAAATCCTTCAACTGATTGGGAGATTGCTCTTCCATCCTACTATCTTGGGATGCTGAATAAATATTTTGGCAAGACAGATTGAACAAAATATAGGATCCAAAAGCATTTGCCTCTTTTAAAATAATCAGTTGTATTACATCGTACAAAACTCTACGAAAGACCCTCTGAGTAATTCATTAATATGTATTCGTATACGCGAGATTATTTAGTATTGAACTTTCGTTCCTTTGCCATTTTAATTATCCCCATGGTTCTGTTTTAGATTTTGGCCAATGCAAATGGTATTGGAAACTATCCCACTGACTATTTTTTGATGGAGGAGAAATGCTTTATATCTAAAGACAGAAATGAGTACAGGAAGCCACCGTTCCAGAGGGTACTTGGCCCTGAGGAAGAGCTTGTCCAGCTCTTGAACAGCTGGTTCCCAGAGGAAGGCTACGTCGGAAGAATTATCTTTAAAATGCGTGAGGAAGTGAGTCTGTTTGCCTTGACATCTATTGCTGATAGTATTGGGGAACCGGGGGAGTGACAAAAACAGCATGTGTGGCTGGCTGGAATTTATTCTTGGCATTTGTACAGAAGATTCCAGCCTTATAAAGAAGCTGGATTGTTATGCACTCTTAATGAAAGCACTTAAATTAAATATGCGAAGTTGTTCTGAAGATGTTATTTTGCATTCTAAGATTCTTTTTTCTGCCCTGGAGATGTGCATTACAGCATGGAATAAAAGCTAAAAGCATTTTTTTTTGCTGTGATCTGAGCCTTTCCAGTTATTTAAAAACATACCATGTTGATGCATAATTGGTCACCACTGAAGAGAGAACTATACTCTCAAATTTCCTTTTAATCTTATAGTAATCTCAGTAGGGCCATTGTTGATTCTGCACTTTTACTTTCTATTTTAATATATGCCTTGGATACTTATTTTATAATTACTGCTTATATTTAATTATTGCAGTTGGAATTTGTGTATGCAGACTCATACTCTTCACTGTTTATTAGGATCTAGGATGCCTTTTTTGGGGGGGGGGGTATCTTTGATGCTTTCTGAGCTTGACTGTTTTCTTGCAGACATTTCATTACCCAAGCTAGGTAACATCATCAGTACTAGTCTATCTCATCACTAGCACTGATGATGTTACCTAGTTTGGGTAATGAAACGTCTGCAAGAAAACAGCCAAGCTCAAAGAGCACCAAGGACCCCCCCCCCCTCATAAAGAAGGGAGAAGAGATTTGAGGGAGCAAATCTTAAGTGACATGGCTCTACTTTGAAAACCTAGAATGATGCTCTTAATATTTAAAATATTTTTTTTCTAGAGTTTAAATACAAGGAATCTCTGTCAGGAGGAAAAAGACGATGCCCTCGCAGTCTCTGAAGATGATAATTTCTTTGTTCAAGTTCATGATGTTTCCCCTGAGCAACCTCGGACAGTCATCAAGGCTCCTTGCTTCAGCACAGCACAGGATGTAATCCAGCAGGTAGAACAAATTGTTTTGCTCCTAGCGCCTAGCTAAGATTTACACTGGTGTTCAGCGGAAGATAGGCATGTTTAAGGGGTACTATGGAAGTGTCTAATTCAGATCACCAGGGTACAATTGGTTAAGTGTTGACCTGCTCCATGGGGATAGTATATTGGAAGGACCTTGGAAGATTGGACCAAAAAATGCTGGCAAGAAAATGGTTAGATTAGAGACAACATAGTCCGCAGCTAGAGGATGGGTGAGGCAAGAGGCTCAGAAGAGTATCTCAGGTTGTAAGGGAGATGGGGGCAGGTTTGTACTTTCAGACATGCATGATTCTGTCCATGTAGCTTTACAACATAGTAGAATTAGCTCATCTGTTTATGAGTCCAATCTGATTTACCTGGTAAGACTGACACTCATAAATTGAGGGAAGCTTATTGGCTTCCAACTTGTTTTCTTTTACAGACTTTATGCAAAGCCAAATACTCCTACAGTATTTTGAACAATCCTAACCCAAGTGATTACGTCCTTTTGGAAGAAGTAACAAAAGAGCCAGCAAACAAAAGATCTTCCACGGCCAAAACATGTCAGAGGATCCTTTTGGACCAAGAATGTGTATTTCAGGCTCAGAACAAATGGAAAGGAGCTGGTAAATTTATTCTTAAACTTAAGGAACAAGTCCAAGTAAGTAAATTATTAAAGAGATCAAAGTTTGGATTTTAGGTAATAGTATATAAAATGATGTACAGCTCTGAAAATGTTTTGCTGTTTCACAGTTATGCATCATTAGAAATGGATTAAATTAGAAGAAACCCAACACATAATACCTATCTGAAAGTAAAATTGGCAGACACATATATTTCTTCACTTATTTTTAAATTAATTATTTTTAATCTTCTTTGGATAATTAATAGGTATGAATTGGGTTCATTATGCATCTTACAGAAAGCTTTATTAGGGAAAGAGAAAAGAGGAAAATATGTAGCTTCATATTATTATTAATAATAATGTAATGAGTCATGTTCTTCATAAAGGTATTTTTTCCAATATTTATGTGTATGAATCACATTTGACCATTTCTTTTGAAATCCTTCTTTCTTTCCTTTTTTCTTCTGGGCAGGCAGGCCGAGATGATAAAAGAAAAGGCATTTCCTTTGCTAATGAATTTAAGAAATTAACAAAGTCAAGTAAGCAGTACAGAGGCTTTATAACTCCACCTCTACAAACTTCTCCAGAAGGTCTTCAGAATAAAGATGACAAGACCACTTGCCATTTGACCTTTAGTGATGCTATGGAATAACTTCCAACAGCTTTCAATTCAGGTAGGGCACCATCATTGTCTAAATATTAAATAAAAAGTTGTTCTTTAGTTAAAAAAAAGGTTCTTCGTACAGGTGGGAGTTTTCAGGTTCACAGTCTCAAGACATAACACAGGAAGAAAAATGATTGGACAGCAAGGAAGAAGAAAGCAAGTCCAGAGATTAGGTGTCACTTAAAGGAGGATCGAAGGCAGCTAGTGTTTTAGAGAACTAATACAGTAGCTTAATTTTCTATGCTTCTGAACTATTTTTTATTTCATGGACAGGCTGTTTAATTCAGGCATGCTTCATGAAATATGGGAAATTTGATGTGCTGGGAGAATTTAACTTTTCTGTCTAGGCTTGGAAGCTATTAAGAGCGTTGAATGAATTTTCATTTAAGGATGTCTTTATTTACTATCAATGACATCCTAAAGATGAACACAGAAATTGCATAAATATTGCTGAGCTTTGGCTGTATAATGTAATAAATCCCTGTAGACTAAGACAGAGTTCCCCAACCTTTCAGCCCGGAGCAGGGGGAGGGGGGAAAGAAGGAATGGTTTTTGTAGAACACCCGTTGCTCGCACGAGTGGGGCCGTGAGTGCTTGCATGAGTGGGCTGCGAACCCACGCACAATGTTTGCACAAATGAGGCCATGAACGCTTGCGACGCTCATGCAAGTGGGGCCGTGAACGCCCGCGATGCTCTCATGAGTGAGGCCGTGAATGCCCACAACGCTTGCGGCAACACTTGTGCGAGTGGGGCTGAGCGTGTGCACACACATGCACACGCACCGGCCAGCCACTCATGCAGTCCGGTGGCTGATAGGCCGTGGTCCAGTAATGGGCCATTACCCACAGGTTGGGGATCCCTGGACTAAGAGACCTACAAAGAACTGTACTGAACTATGATGAGCTTCTATTGTGTGTTTCCATTATTACCAATTTGGTTTATTGCTCTAATAAAAGATAGCAGGAAAAACAAAACCGACAGATTATTCTTTCCACTGAGTTCAATTTAGGATTCCCTTGACATGGTAGTTTCTCATGCTCTCAATCAGTGCCCCCAAAACATCTTTCCCAGAAACCTAGGATAAAGAGCATCTTAGATTCAAGACATCTTCCCTTCTGCAGGAGACATATTTTCACAGGCCTTTGTTAGTGCATGTGATGTCACTCTTGATTGAAAAGTTCTCTCCTAAATAGAAATACTAATTTAGTGACCTCCACCACAAAGCTTCAAAGGAATAGTATAGGAGCCAAGGTTTAAAACAAATTGAGTAGCATGTCAGCTTCAGAACATGTCAGATGTTTTTTCTTTCCTGATTCCAAGGTATTATAAATACAAGAGACAACAGCCACAGTGAAGATGAGGAGATATAAAAACGAATCCTTCAGCCTCCTATTCGGGCAGTCCTTTTTCTGTTACTGGAATATGTCTCTGAAAGAGAGGGGGGGGAAACTTTGGTGAATGGAAGAAATCAGCAGTGATGCACTGGAAGGGCCTGCTGAGGTTGATTGGCAATGCAGGTGTGATGGACATGAGAGACTGATGGATTTCTGCAAAGGAAAAGTTGTGACTTTGAGCTTTGAAAAAATCCCATGGAAGAATTTGGAAATAGTTTTCTTCTTCAAAATCAGCACCTTGGTTTGGGAGAACAAAGCATGCACCTTATGTAGTCCCTTGCAAACAGAAGCCTGTTTTTTGGAATAGAAGATTTTAATAAGTATCTTAAGGGAAAATAAAGGTTCATAATGTTTCATAGTTTGTTGCATAATTGTAACGCACCTTTAAGAATTCCTCTTCACACTCATATGATCAAAAGGCGGATGTATGTAGTACATTGCAATTCACAATTTTTAGTAGAATATTGTGAGTATATTATTTGTCTTAGTGTCAGTGTACAGTAGATGGTATATATATTGATTAGAAGAGAATTTTTTCAGGTAATGTATCCTAGTTTCCCTGTTTTGAAATATAGTAATTTATTTTAATATTTTAAAGTATGTGACACTGTAATATATTTATCATGTCTTGCTTTAGAGAATTTTACCTATCTTTATAGAAAGTATTACTTATTTCTCAATTTAAAGGGGTAAATGTTTAATTTTAATGAAAAAGTACATTCATACATCTATATGTTGAATATCTCAGTAAGTAATATTAAAAAGTTTTGAGAAAAAGCCATTTAAGTAAAGTTTTTTTTTTTTCTGGATTCTTCAGCACACAACACAAGACCCAAGTAAAATTTATACTTTTTTTACTTACACATGTTCTGCATAGTAGAAAGTATTTAAAGTTGTATTTAAAGAAAGGAGAAAAATCTTCCATTTAAGTAGAATGTATGGATTGGTTGATATAAAACTTGGAGCTTCTTTTTGCCTAAAAGTCTTGTAAAATAATTACCTATTTTTATAAAATCACAGGTTTTTGAATTTATTTTATAAAACTGCTAACATTTATTAGATATTTTTCTTTTGCCTATATATTATAACTATCCAAAAATAATAGGGCGTTTACAGTAGGGGTTTACAGGCCATGCGGTTCTCCAGTGTTGGCAGGGATATGAATCCCCCCCCCCTTCATCTCCTTAATGTAGTGCTAATTTAGAATGGCTGCTTTGCAGCCTCAGGAAAAGAGGCAGGAGCTACCATATGCTGTAGCTTGGTTTACCCCCCCCCCTTTTTTTTTTTCTCTCTTTTGAATCTGAAGTTTTGTGCCACCTGATAGAAAACAGATTAAAAGTGGTAGCAAGTGTGCTTTACAGTTTAGAGCCATAACACATCTGAAGGCTGCAATCACATATTCACTACTCGGGTTTCATTTCCTTTGTGTTTAACCAGGCTTAATTTTTTAAAAAAACTTGTCTAGGATTGCAGTGTAAACCTGTCAAAATAGGCTATGTGAAACTTTGAGCAACACAGTACACCTGCAGTTCGACAGATTGAAGTTGAATGAATAAACCAAGAACTGAGCCTGTTTGCTTAACTGGAGTTAAAAGGACGCAAAATACCCAACAACAATTTGTACCTGAATGGAATGTAAAGTTATAATCAGATTGGACATGCTACAAAGCTTTGTTCTCATGTTTGCAAAACATATTGTTCACCTCTGGGACAAAAAGACTTCTAAAGACTTCTACATGTCAATGAAGAAGCACCAGAGAGCTATCTTGAAGGATAGAAACACAATGAGCTAATAGCTATATACTAACTTTTTGTAGTTGATGTGGAAAAATGTAATTCTTAAATCCATAAAAGACTCGTTTATTTTTGTCCATATCCTAGACTAAACATAATTTGTCCCTGAGAGAGAAAATGAATGCATTATTGGAAGAAAAAATCTGAAGCAGAAACATATTTGTGTTTGTGCGTTTAGGGGTTCACAAATAAGTACTTGCTTTAGAAAGGTCAGGGATTATAGCTCGGTTGGATCAGTACATACTGGATGTAGACACAAAGTTTGCATTTTATTTACTCTTTTTTCTCTTTAAAATATCTATTGAGGATATTTCCAGCCACTGAGAAATAGAATTGTGGCTTTGGGCCAATGGACATTTTGGAGAGAGAGCCGGGCAGGGAGGAATTATGAAGCATGCATTATGATGAGACCTCTGACCTTTTCATTTGTCATTGCCACATCATAGCTAAGTACACAAGGGACAATGTGTATTGCAACGTTGTGATGCCCCTCTTGTTAGCTGGATAAAATCTATAATGGCATGTGGGAATGGCCTTGGGAGTCAGGAGGAAGAGCTGCAGATTAGATAACCATCATGCAAAAGGTATCTCAGCCTACAGAAGAAAAAGGGATACGGAAATCTTTTCAGAAGGGACCCTTCCTAGTTTCCTGGAAAGTAAAAGCAAGAGGGGAAGTGCTCTTTCGGAGTTGCAAGATTCTGTTACACTTTACAATAAAAATAGTCTTAGTCATGGTTTGAGCTTCTTGTCCTGACTATCTTGAAGGGCTGACAAAATCTCAGCTTTTGATGCTATGGACAGCCTTGCACAGAAAACTCCAGTGATTGTAAAACTTTTACTTACAAAGTTTCCCTTTGGTAGGCATGGAGAAACAAGCCATGTATTGGAAGCTGCCTTGCTGATAATTATATTTCCCCAATTCAAAAGAAACCAGCAACTCTGATGTTGACGTTAAGTCTTTCTTTGCAATGAGAAAGCAGAAACATTGGAAAATATCCACTCTGGACCAGCAGGCTTATGGAGTAGTTCTATCTCATAATTGTTTGCTTCCATTTCATATTTCAGCATTTCATTAATCAGCTCAGTGCAGCAGAAGACCATTGGGTTGGCAGCAGTGTCATGAGGGGAGAAATTCTTTTACTTATTGATTGATAAGAGTATTGGAGACCTTCTAAATTCATCGTCCTCTTGATTTAGGCTCTTCTCACTTGGCCTCAGGGGAACAACTCAAGCAGGATACCAGAATAATTCAGTCTCCAAAATTTATGATGGGTTTGCAAAGGCAGATCAAGCTTGCATGGACATCTTCAGTAACATGCCATGGGCAAGCAAATACAGTAAGGTGCATTTATAATCAAGCCACAGGAAACTACAAGATCAAAAATGTCATGGGTTACAAAGAATCCCCAACAGAAAAAAAATACATAGGTGTGGTTAAAGCATTTATTGTTATTCAAATTGCTTAAATTCTTCCATAATTTCAGCAGAAGTTCCAGAATTAAAATCCAGCTTATTGGATCAAAAAAATGAAGTGCATTTCATGTATGCATTGTACCCTTATTATAGACAATTTCAATTGTCTTTAGGAAATCATTATTTGTTTCTTAGATAAACTTCTATAGATGTTGGTAGCATTATGTAAATTTGTGAAAGAAAAAAAAAAGTGCTCCCAGATGCTCAACTATATTACACCCAACATAAAAACTAGCCAGAGCTTCAATTGCATCATCATGGCTGCTATCTTGACCCTTTTGATCATACCCTTCCTAAATTCTGTACAGTATTTTATTGTTTGATCTGTAAGAGGCCCTTTTGTCCTAAGCATATGTTTCTGTTAAAACAGCACTTATTTTACTATCTGTGAGTTCTTACTGATCCAGGGGCGGCTTCTTTAATACATTGCCTTTAAAATAATACATAGTTCAGCACTTGTTCCAATCATTATAGACCAAGTGCGGATTGCAAACAATATTTTATTTATATGTTTAAAGTGGAAGCTTCAAAGAAAGAGAAGAACTTTGAAAATAAATAAACCGGTGATAGGAGAACCTTATTATTCTATAAATAAAATAGGGCTGTGGCTATACTTGTACAAAAATCAAGAGAAAATTAATCTCAATTTACAAGACACCAACACAAATGGAAATAGAGAACAAATCATGTTTCCTATCTTATCTGTATCTTTCTACTCCTTTTTGATATTTCAAGAGACCCAAGAAACTACAGCTGGAGCGTTTATGGAGGGCCAGCCAGATACACTGTTGCATGAGACAATAAGGGGAAGCAGATGGTATGGAAAGTGAGACAGGATTAATTTCAAGGTCAAACGTTATGGGAACCAAAAGTAGAGTGGACACTGGCTATTGGGCTGCTCACGTGTCCACTATGATATCACGTTAGTGGTCTTGTAATACTGATCAAGCAAAATCAGTGGCTTGTGGAGCTAAGGGATGCCAAATTGGAAGGACTAGTCAAGCTGAGTGGCCTGCCATTTTGTGCCTGGCGCACCCATCACATCCCTAGCACTTTTGAATGTGGCTGTGCCAGCCTGGATGCCACTAGAATGCAGATGACAAAGATAGTTATTGGAGGCCCTGAAAGATATATGCAGGCCAGCCACATGTGTCTGCCACGGGGAGGGATATCCATGGGACCAGGGCTTCCCATGTGCCTGTCATTTGGACTTCAGAAACTTTATGGGGCTGTCACAAAGCCTACAGAGATGTGGTTAAGTCCCATCTGTCGTCCCAGTGGTGTGGGTTCCAGTGGTGAAGCTTGTTGTGGGCTTAGCCATGGGTCTAGACTTCTGTCCAAACACAGGCCTACCATAGTAGTGCAGGGACAACAGTTCCATACAGGAGAGGTCCAGCACGACATGCAATAGTTCTGTGCATAAAAGTAACTGGGTTAGTGAAGTCAAGCAGTGTACTATTAAATCTTTCTCTTTTAAAAGAGAAAAGCCAGAGATGATCAGTCTACTGGTAGTCTACTGGTCTTGACTGGTAACAGTCAAGAAAATGTGAGAAAAGTTACATGTTATAGGAAGCAGTATATTTATTCATTGGACAACTCCTTAGTTGGAAGAAGTGATCAAACATGCATTTCTTTTGAGAACTCCTGGGTTAAAATGTGGTCTAGGACTGAAATGCAGGAGACTTTTGACTTCTGCAGGGCGTGGGGAGAAGGCTTGGGGAACTTTTTCCCAGGTTAATAGAGAGCAGGTGCTTTGATGCACCCGCTGAATGTTCTTAAGAGAGTGGCTATAGATAAAGCAAGTAAGGTTGGCAAGCATTGGCATACTCCCTGGAGGCTATCTGGGGAAATGTTTTCATTTGTGGAAACCATGGCTGTATTTCTCTTTACGGATTATATTTTGTTTGCTTTAGGGAAAGCATGGGATTGTTCCAGTCTCTAACAACATGCAAAACCTAACTAAGGGTTTTTCCATATTTCATTTTTTTGATGGGTACGTGCTTACAGGAAACAGGTCTGCAAACCATCTCAACGTGAATGGTTTAATTCTTCACAGTCAGACATTGGATAGAAATATTCAGTGGATGCAAAGACTGTCTGTTCTGAAGTTACCCAAAATATGCTTTGAATACTGTCAATGTATCCTGACACATGAATACTACGTTTGACTATGCCTTGTGCCAAATCAAGTATTTGGCCAGATAATATTTTATTTCATAAATACTTTTCTTTTTCTACCATCTCAACAGATGATATGCATCTATCTAAATGAATGTAATGATGGAAAAAAATGAATATAGCGTGTAAGAGAGTGGAAAATTTACATTTTTGTTTTTTAAACATCTGTTCAAACTCTGCTTATACCACTCAAATTAAATTATGAGTTAGAACAAATTAGTCCAGTCATTTTTTTTTTGAAAAAGAAATTTCTGTATTTATAATTTAAAAAGTCTAGGAATCAACCATATTTATACAGCTATGGAAAAAGGCATTATTTTGCACTGAGAATACTATACAATTGGTTTTTACAAATGCAAGTTTGAATAAATTAGAAATTCTTAACTTTAGCCATCAGTGTGAAGCCATCATTTCTGAATTTTTAAAAAAATTACCTCAAATATTCTAGGAATTACAAAAACACTCTTCTATTATGCTTCTGTATTCTCAAAAATTAGGGTTCAATGGAACAAGTCACTTTTTCATAGGTATTTTCAAACAGGCTGAATTAGCTTGCAATATAGTTATGATGCCAGAAATTTCTTTATGTCTTCAGCAAAATCCAGGGGTACTTGTAAACCAGGCTTTTCAAGATGAAACTTAACCAATTTAGTTATGTCCTCATTCAGAAATAAATCACCTTGTAAAAATTTACCCTGAAACAAAGAAGCATACAATCATAAAAAATTGAAAGTAAACAGTTATAAACCTTATGGTAATGTTCCATATTTTAAGAAACAAATTTATGAAGAAGTACCTTTTTCCTACATGCAATTGATGGAATAGAAGGATCAAAAGTCATATCTTTCATACTGTAGGCCTCAAAAAGTTCAGTAGGTGACCTATGATACATAGCAATATATAATTTCCATTATTTCCAAATATTATCTTAAAATTCAACAAGTTTTGAAAAAAACAAAGCAGTAATAGGCCTTAGTAATAAAAGAATCTAGGCCAGAAATCTACAGAGTTCTCTAGACTTAAACCAGAAAGAACATTTGGCCTTCAGATAACTGCAGAAGTACAATTCCGGGTACTGAGATACAAGGTAATTTCTGAAATTCTTTTATTTCCCATTAAGGGTAAGAATGAATTAAAATATTATTTTCTTCTTGAAATTAATATAGAAAACACATCTTTTGACGACCAGCCATTGGTCACAACAGCTACATAAAGCCTGCAGGACTAGAGATACAGGTAGTATATCACTGAATATCATTTGATGATAAAAGTAATGCTGGCTTGTTTGTGGACACTGCACAGAATGTTCTCTCACCTCCGGCCAAGCTCATACCCAAGAGCTTCTGATCCTTCAGCTGGAGCTCCTGCCAAAAGATGAGCTGCGAATTTCTGAACAACTGGATGATAGTGTCTCTGAAAACAGGAGAAGTCACAGCAGACTGAGATGCTTCACATTTTCTTGTATCGATGCACTTACCCTGATTTATTTCTCTGAAGAGATAATAATAATAATAATAATAATAATAATAATAATAATAATAATAACAACAACAAAGTTGGAAGGGACCTTGGAGGTCATCTAGTCCAACATTCTGCACAGGCAGGAAACCCTATACCATTTCAGATAAATGGCTGTCTAGTCTCTTCTTAAAAACCTCCAGTGTTGGAGCATTCACCGCTTCTGGAGGCAGGTTGTTCCACTGGTTAATTGTTCTAACTGTCAGGAAGTTTCTCCTTAGTTCTAGGTTGCTTCTCTCTCTGGTTAGTTTCCATCCATTGCTTCTTGTCCTGCCTTCAGGCGCTTTGGAGAAGAGCTTGACTCCCTCTTCTTTGTGGCAGCCCCTGAGATATTGGAACATATCTGGTCCTTCTCTTCATTAAACTAGACATACCCAATTCCAGCAACCGTTCCTTATATGTTTTAGCTTCCAGTCCCCTAATCATCTTTGTTGCTCATGAACATTATTTAACAGTTAAAAGCAACTGATTAAAACAATAAGGGTAGGTAATCTTAAACCACTGTTCAGCCTAAATAAATTACTTGGCCGAGGTAATCTGAAAACAGGCAGTTGTTGAAAAATAACAAAGCAACCAGGAAAGTTTTAATTTAAAAAAAGACTGATGGAATGGAGTAAAAATGTATGTAAGCTAATCAGGATTATGAAAACTAAAAAAACATTATTACATGAGTATTCCTATTACAGGTTGAAAGTAGTACATAAAATTCCTAAACTCATTCCTAGACGTTCTAACTCGGGAGGAAAATAAAACTCTTCAGACAAAGAAAACAGGATTACTACACTAGAAATCAAGAACAAAGCTACAAAATGTAAGCCTTTGTGGTTCTCACCAAGAGGGAATGCAACTCCCAGAGGGCTGAGTTCTGAGCATTACAGTATTCTGGCTGATCCAGTTCGGGCAGATAAACACCACTCCCCTGCGATTCATTGTCTAAAAGAAGGTCCGTTTTGGGGAAAATCTGCAATGAAATTTGTTGGGGGGAAAAAAGAGTCCCACAAAAAAATTACAAGATGCCATGTTCATCTCAAAGAATAAAATAATTTCTACACCAAGTGAGTACTTAATTCTTAATACAGAATCTCTATTGTACATATGGTCCACAGCGGGACTATCCAACCTTGGCAACTTTAAGACTTGTGGACTTCAACTCCCAGAATTCCTCAGCCAGCCATGAATTCTGGGAGTTGAAGTCCACAGGTCATAAAAGCTGTCAAGATTGGATATCCCTGGTCTACAGTATGTTAGCTATTGAAATAGATTTTTCTACCTCATAAAGACTAATTATTTTGTACATTGCAGGTTTATTTATTTATATCTTATTAATACAAAACAGTGAGCACCTATGAAGATGCAACAAATAAGAACACATGAAATTACAAGGACAATTTAAAGCAGAACCACCATCTATCAACTGCAGCTATTAAAATATACCAGTTTATAACTGGTATTGTATTTTGTCTTCCAAGAATAAATATACTCTCATTTTTCTCCTTGCTGCAATCCCATCTAACACTTACTGTATTACAATAGTTACCTGAGTTGAGAATATAATATTGAGGCTGGCATTTTGTTACAGCAGCCCCAGCAGGCAGACCTCAGCCTAAGGAGGTAAGAGACACAATCTTCCAGGAGCAACAGCTTCCATGTTTTAAGAAAATTTATATGGCCACCCAACTCACTCCTAATGACTCTGGGCAGCTTACAAGGATAAAAACCCAATGTAAAAACAGTAAAAAGCAATAACCCCCCAGCCCCTATGCATCTTGCTGCTAAAGGAAAGAAGAATGCTAACTCCAAGATTAGACTACCGCCTTCATTAAAACCTCTGTTGTCTCCTAGGGATTTCATGTGTGCATTCTTATTCAGCCTATGATCTCCTCCCTAAATCTCTTCAGATGGTGTAATCCAGGGAAAAGGAGCTCATGGGCTGAATGTTGACTAGCATCAGCAAACTGATTTTCAAGTTCCTCATTTCATAATTTCTGGAGGTGTCAGCATTATAAAAGCCACTGCATGTTCATACCGGGCCCTATATCACTTTTTGATGACATGGGTGGCTATATAAATTTGATTAATAAATAAATAAAATAAATATATAATTTCTTCACTGGGAAGATATGGTCTGCTTCCTTAAATAAGAGACTGATCCAATGAGCATATTTTCTCTACACATTTACATTAGATATAATTAATACTTAAGGTATACAGTTACCCAGAAGATTAAGAAAAACTGAAGACATAAATAGGGAAGCAGGGAGAACAACACAATAGCAATAGCACTTTGCAGCCCTCTCTAAGCGTTTTACAGAGTCAGCATATTGCCCCCAACAATCTGGGTCCTCGTTTTACCAACCTTGGAAGGATGGAAGGCTGAGTCAACCTTGAGCTGGTCAGGATTGAACTCCTGGCAGTGAATTAGCTGAATTAGCCTGCAATGCTGCATTCTAACCACTGCCCCACCACGGCTCCTAATAATGAGATTGTGCCTCCTGGCAAGAAAGTGGATGCAACAGCATATTGCATTGCACCCATAACTATACTACAAACTTACATGCATTAATGTTCTGTTGGTTGCCAAGATTCCAATACTGGAGTTCGGAAGGACCTGGAGTGCCATGGTGGAAAGTCGCTTAATGAAAGCAAGCGCCCTCTGCTGGGTCACCTGTTTTCTACGCTTGGTGAGCATTATATCCAGACACTGTAACACTATTGCTGCATCTTCATTTGTAGCTCCTTGAACACAAAACGAAACCCTCAATAATAGCTCAAAAAGTTGAAAAGCCACAGTTCTACTACCCTCTCTTTCATCAGTTAAGGATCACTTGGCTAAAGATGGTGTCCTGTAGAATCCCAGGTGGATTTACATCGAGATTTAGTTTCTTTGTTGATGAGCTGCAGTAATGTCTCAAAGCTATTGAGACTCCCAAGCCATCTGCTATAAAAGGGGCAGATGTCATTCAAACTTCATTCAGCTTTAAATATTAGAGGACATTCAATGAAACAAATCTGGGTAGTTAGAAAGCATCCATTTCTATATATTCAGATAATATATTCAATCCATTGAAATCAGGAATTACCTGCGTTTATTTTAAACAATGTCTTGTAAAGATGAGTGTAGAACTTCAAGGGATCAATATTAAGGACATCACCTATTGAAAATAATTCCAGTTAAGTAGGTTTTTATTTCTGAAAATCCAGTGATGCAATTGGTTTTCTCCAGTCCTCACATTAAAAGCTTTACCTTCTATGAGAATTGATTTCTTTTTTGATATACAAGTAATCATCATTTAGTGACCACTAAATTATTTGAAGTTATGATGCCAATGATTGAGAGGAGCTTATGATGGGTCCCTGTAGTTATGGCTACCACAGTGTCCCTGTAATCATGTGATCACAATTTGGGTGCTTGGCAATTGGTGCGCAATTACGACAGTCACGTGAATGCCATTTATCTTTACTGTAGGGTTCCAACAAGATCAATGGGGAAACTGGCAGGAAGTCACAAATTGCAGCGACGTGATGTTGTGCTTAATAACTATGTGTGATTTGCCTAACCACAACCTGAACTACCAGTGTAAAATTGGCAAAGTTATGTGATATGTTGATTTACAACCATGCCACTTAACGACAGAGTTGCCTGTCCCAAAATTAGAATAGAATAGAGCTGGGAAGAACCTTTGAGGTCTTCTAGTCCAGCCCCCTGTTCAAGCAGGAGAACCTATACCATTTCAGACAAATGACTGTCTAGTCCATGGGTCGGCAACCCGCGGCTCCGGAGCCGCATGTGGCTCTTTGAGCCTTCTCCTGCGGCTCCCAGCCTCCTCTGCCATTTGCAGAGAGAGAGAGACAGAGAGAGGCACTTGCGCTTCCCCCCATCTCTCTCTCTCTCTCTCTCTCTCTGTGTAAAAAAGAGAGTGGCCTCACGTTGTTCTCCAACGAGCGGACAAGCTTATTGGGCGGGGCTCCTCCCTTTGCTGCATCTCTGCAGGAAGGAGGAAGCAGGAAGGGCAGGAGAGAGCCAGCCCAATAATGTGTGTCAGCTTGTTGTAGAACAGCCTGAAGCCAGCTTGCCAGGTGAGCAGAAGATCGGAGAGAGGGAGAGAAAGGGAGAGAGAAGAAAAAGAGAGAGAGAGGGAGAGAGAAAAAGGGAGAGAGAGAGAGAGAAAGAGAGGGAGAGAGGAAAGAGAGGGAGAGGAAAGAGAAAGAGAGAAAGAGGGAGAGAGAAAGAAAGAGGAAAGAGAAAGAGGAAAGAAAAAGACAGAAAGAGAAAGAGAGGGAGAGGAAAGAGAGAGAGAAGGAGAGGAGAGAGAGAGAGGGAGAGGAAAGAGGGGGGGAGAGAGGGAGAGGAGAGAGAGGGGGGGAGAGGGGGAGAGGAGAGAGAGAGAGAGAGAGAGAGAGAGAACTCATGCACAGCAGCCTCTATTTTTTAAATTAAACTCTTTAATCAAGCTCCCCACCCCTTGTGTGCATGCGCAAGTTTTGCGGCTCCCAGTGTTTTCTTTTCTCTGGGAAATGGGTCCAAGTGGCTCTTTGAGTGTTTAAGGTTGCAGACCCCTGGTCTAGTCTCTTCTTTAAAATCTCCAGTGATGGAGTGCCCACAATTTCTGAAGGCAAGCTGTTCCATTTACAACTGTCCCAATTACGATACTTTTAACTGAGGAGTTCCTGTAAATGCAAATCTTGGAAATTGGTCGAGATGTTGCTAAATTGTTTTAGTTACAAATGTAAAAGCAGGTAGGAAAAAAAAACAGGCAACAAAATCAGTGATCCTACCTTAGTTTCAGATGAAAACAGTCTCCTTGTTGTCTTCTTACAAACTGTCTTAAAGAGACTTTTGACACAAAATTAACAACTCTCTAATTTCTCAGGCTGAACTATGGAATTGTATCACTTCAAGCTGATCATAAAAACCAATATGAAATCAAATCCCTTACCTTGCCCAGACAAAATGTGAAATGCTGAGAGGATACAGTGCAGGCTCTCTCTATGGTTTAACACCTGAAAAGGCCAAAGGTGAATTGTAAGGGCTCTATGACTGCAGCTGAGGGGTGGGAGGTGGGGACTCTTACAGCCAAACTGCAGGCATTTTCTTTCCATTCCCATTTATGTAACTGTCCGTCCACATGCATAAGAAAACACAATTTTCCTATGTCCAACCCTGCCCCCCAGCGCTGAGGGTTTTTTCGCTTTGAGTTGAGAGGAGAGAAAATCCTGCTCTGAACACTGGTTTTGTTTTCTTACAGCTGCAGCAGTAAGAGAGAATCTGAAGATGAAGCCTTATAAAGCAAATGTGGGCCCACACAGGCTATGGCAAGCAGCAGATTGCAGGTTCCTTCTGACACAGAATAAAGGCTGCTCGTTTAATCAGAAAGCAGTAAACTTACCCCAGACACAATAAGGGAATGGAGGACCATCAGAAGATCATCAAAAAATTCCAAGTTTATGAGATGGGCAAATCTAAATGAAAGAAACTTGATTTTAGGCAGGATTCATCCACAAAACTCTGATGTTGTTTGTTTCTATTGTATTTTATTTGGAGAGGTCAAAACTTAAGACTGCCCCTTAGTCCTGTTTTTGTAGCATTGCTTTCATTCCTAAATAATTGCACATGGCAAGGAACAAGGCTCCATTTTACTCACTAGGAGAAATTTTGAAAACCCCAAAAATTCATATTGATAACAAAAGATAAAACATAAAGTAGCTACAGAACTATTAGTCAACTAAATATTTCAAATGTTTTTTTATATCATGCTATTTAATTTTAAAGAATGTTGTAAATAACTGATATTTTTATAATGTAAGCATATATCTTAGCATGTAGTCCCTAGATTTCTTTTTATTTTATTTTAATTTTTTAAAAAAATTCTCAAACTTATTCTGAAATACTTACTTTGCAAGACCTTCCAGCACAGCAGGCACAAGAGGAGATTTCTGGGCTTTTTTCAAGATTCGGAAATAAGTCAAAAATACGATATCCAACGTTTCTGTATGCTATAATAAAAAGGCATAAAATGATACATGAACCTAAATGATTTCATTTTAATCAGATATTTTGTTCTTCGTGCATCAATTTAGAAGCTATTAATCATAAATTACTGTTAAAAATCCCTGGCTTTTCAAGAAACTGTCTAATTATAATTAGAAACATTATAGGCAGAAACATTATAGCTTTATACCAATCTGAGTTAACAGCAATTGTAGCCATGACACAACCTCTATTAATGTAATCACATTAGCAAATAAAAAGCTGTTTATTAGCTCGAACACAAGTAACTGTCTATTACTGTATACTTGGATTCGCTAAACTTCTGAAGAATACCAATGCTACAATGAGATATGAACCCATTTACTATAGGTAGCCCTCGCTTATTGACTGCTTCATTTAGTGACCATTCAACAGTTTTGTGAGAAGTCTTCACATTTATCACCACTGCAGTGTCCAATGGTCATGTACTCACCATTTAGATATTTCGCCACTGGCTTCCAACAAGCAGAATTAACAGAAAACGCAGAACTAAAATAGCAAATTGTTGTCATGTGATGTCTTGCTTAATGACAGCAGTGATTTGCATAATGACTGAATGAGAAGTGATGTGGCAAGCCTGTCACAATCACACAATTTTCCGCTTAGTGACCACAATGCTCAGTGACAGAGTTGCTGGCCTCAATTGAGGTCATTAAGCAAGGACTGCTGTGTATATCAGGCTTTAAGTCTCTATACGTGGCTCCCACGTCTACTTGAATCCTCTATTTCTGATGAGCCACAGAGGAAAAATGAATTTGGAAGAAATACTTTGCCTAATCCAGTCCTATTTCATGTGCAATACAAAAGGAACCCTCCCCCCCAAATGTAAAGTGTATGAAGAATGTAGATACCAGTTTCAATTTTTTCTTTGTATTTTCAGAGGCTTCAGCTTCCAACAGTTCTCGCTCCAGTTTTTCTTCTGCTTTCTTCCACTGAAAAAGAACAAATGATTTAGAAGATAACCACATTCTGGCAACTGGAACAAAAATAATTTTGAATCCCTGAACTTCCAATCTGCAATGGCATTTTTTCCTGAACATAATAACACTGAATTCCTCCATCACTAAGCCAGCCAAAACCTGGCTAAGGGAGAATTAGGGCCCTCCTCTACTTGAAATTTACCTCTCAATATTCTCTCTCTTTCTCTCTCTCTCTCTCTCACACACACACACACAAGTCAGGAAGGCAGGAATACAATGGTTGTCACTAGGCCCTGGGCCAGAGGTACACAGATGGGAGTGTCTGTATCTCGCATTTAACAATAACATTTAGACTTATATACCCCTTCACAGTGCTTTACAGCCTCTCTAAGCGGTTTACAGAGTCAGCATATGGCCCCCAACAATCTGGGTCCTCATTTTACTGACCTCAGAAGGATGGAAGGCTGAGTCAACCTTGAGCCGGTGAGGATCGAACTGCCAAACTGCTGGCAGCCAGGAGTCAGCAGAGGTAGCCTGAAGTATTGCATTCTTACCACTGAGCCAGGGCTCTAACTCTCACTGATTTTTTTTTTTAATTTGTTGGGTTGCATTATGACAGTTTTATCCATATGATTATTACTGTTTTCTGATGAGGTTTTACTTGAATGTTACCCAGCCAGAGCTTCTAAAACTGAATGGGTATCAATGTAAATAAATAAACAAATAAGTTACTGGATTACTCCCCAAATATCTGACAGGCTTCCCTTCTGTCATGATTCATAGAAATTGGCGGAAATGCTTGAGGCTGCACGTTCCCCGTGGGCGTCAAATTGTTAGGCAATGTTTGAGTCAGAATGAAATAATTCTGAGCTGTTTGAGGTTTTAGTACCAAACATACCTATGGTGTTTCCATTTAAATATAGACCCATGCTTTAACTGTTTGAGTGTCTCTGTGTGTGTGTGTGCATTTTCTGCTTATAATCTTGAACAACTGAGAATCAGAATCCCTTGCGGAGTTTTTCCAATCACTAGTAGATTTGGATCTACTTTCTACCCACTCCTGATCTGGAGAATCCCCACAGAGAATTTACAATAATACTGACGTTTTCTCAGTATTATAAGATTGGATAGTTTTTTAAAAATCCATCAAAAATATACAAGAATATATTTAAAAAAAAAAATAGGAGCAGGGTGATGTTAATAAAATGTGCAAGGCTAAACTACCAATGATTGGGTTCCCTACATTTTATATATTTGGCCAACAATATCATGAGACCCAAAACATGTTTCAAACAATTATGGTAAGTGTAAACACACCCAGTTTTCTCCCTCAGCAGCCACTCTTCCCTTGGTCCCCAGGGGAACTTGGCTCTGAATCCAGGACATGTTATTAGTTACAAATTCTACCTCACATTTTTGCTCACTGTGCCAAAAAAATACCTTTCTTTGCATTCTGGATAGATTTTTCCTTTTGTCTTTGTAGGTCATGAATTTTTTCTTTGGTGTAATGTCTTCTGCATCTTTTTTTACTTCCACTTCTTTAATTCTGAGATGAAGTAGTGCCATTAAAACCTAAATATAATCCACATGCATTTATTTCTCATTAAAAGTGTACAGGAAGTCCACAACTTACAAATACTTGTTTAATAATAGTTCAAAATTATGACATGCCAAAAAAAGTGACTTATGACCTGCCCTCAAAATTATGATTATACCACTCCCACGCTCATATGATTGTAATTTGGGCACTTGGCAACTAGCTCACATTTACGATAGACGCAGCATCTTGCAGTCACATGATTTGGGACCTCAGTTGGCTTCTGACAATCAAAGTCAATGGGGGAAGCCAGATTCACTTAACTGTGATTCATTTAATGACCACATGATTTGCTTAATGGCCACAGTAAACAATGGTTGTGAAGTTGAGTCTAGTCACATGATGACTTGCTTAATGCCTGCATCTCCTGATGACCAAAATTCCAGTCCAAATTATGGAATTGAGTCAAGACTTTACAAAAAAAAAAAAAAAGAGAAATTAAAACAATTTCTTTCTTTCAGATAGAGCAGGGGCGTCCAACCTTGACAACTTTAAGACTTGTGAACTTTAACTCCCAGAATTCCTCAGCCAGAATGAACTACTGGCAAGGATGGCTGGGTGGGGAATTCTAGGAGTTGAAGTCCACAAGTTTTAAAAGTTGTCAAGGTTAGACACCCATGAGATAGAAATTCCCAGCTGTCATTCTTTCCAGTAGTTCATGAAGGACAGAAATAAATAGATCCAAAGCTTCAGTCAAAGCACTGAAGATTTGATGCTACTTCAATAGAAACAGGGGAATCCATCTTCAATGCTTTCTCAAAAACGAACAAATGAACATACCAACAAACTCACCTCAGGTCTGACATCATAATTCCGACTTTTCACCAGGCCAGAAATGACCTTCACCACACCAAGTGAAGCAACACCTAACTTATCTTGCTTGAAGAGGCTTCTTACCGCATCACAACACAGTTCAGAAATCTGTGAGGTTTAAAATCCCAGTTTGGAGGATTAGCTTTGGAAATCAACATGTTTCATATAAGATTAAGCCGAGCAGGCAGTTACCTTTTTTGAAGCATCGTTCATAAGCGGTACCACTAGTACAATGATGTTATTGTGGAAGTTAAAGTAAGGCAGGGCCACCAGGAATTCACAAAGGCACTTCACAGCAATTTCGGCAAGGCCTCTGTAGGCCTTCATTGAAATCACGTTACTTTTCTTCAGCTTCTTCTGCTTCCAATCTAAAGGAAATGTTATGCAAAGCTTCAATATTTCCAGATTCCTTCGTTACTGATAGTACGATTTCAAAATCTGAATGGAATAGTTTGTAATGCAGAGGGGAAGAATGCCTGAAAATCAGGCACTGAACAGCATCACTGGATGATATTCTCCTGAGAGAAACTAAATGGAATATTGGAAAAACTGAGCATTGCTCTGTTAAAATTATTAATCTTCAAAATTTGCTTGAAACATTTTAGTTCTTTCAACTGAGTAAGTTTCTTAAGTGTAAATACTGATACTTTCTAATACCACCTAACCTATACACCAGGGGTCTTCAAACTTAGCAACTTTAAGACTTGTGGACTTCAATTCCCAGAATTCCTCAGCCAGCCAGAGTTGAAGTCCACAAGTCTTAAAGTTGCTAAGTTTGAAGACCCCTGCTATACACACACAAAAGGGATAACTGAGGAAAATTAGGGCTGTGCAAAATTTTTTGAAAAGAGTGATTGGCAAAGTGTTTCACCTCTGAGCATTAAAGCAACTGCATCATTTTGAAGGGTTTGTGTGACTACTTTGAAACCTTTCCTCAGCCTGTCTGTGTACATATATACACGCACACACAGACCCTTTGTTGGCAGTCTTATTGTACTGCTGATTTTCACAAATCCCACTATTGACTTTAGTAAATTCTTAGCAAGGAGCTGAAGCTGCAAACTATTAGCCACTACCTTTTTTTTGGTGATCCTTCAGTGGTGATGAAAAAGTTATTTTGTGACCAGTCATTGCAATAATGGCCTTCACAGGCTTGTAAAATGGAGAACAGCTGAAGTAAGATTGTAAAATTGTGGTTTCACTTAGCGACCACTTTGTTAACAACCAAGTTGCCGGTCCCAATTGTAGTTACTAACAGCATACAGCAAAAGATCAGAAAAGGACCGTGGCTTTTCATGTAAGGATATTTTTGTTCTTATATCTAATTTGCATTAACTTAAAATCAAAGCTGAGACCATTCCTGAAGCTAGCGCATATTTTACTCGTTTTTTTATTTTCTTCACAGATATCAGAAATGCAAAACATTTAAATCTTGAATGTAAGTTAACCTGTACGTTATTATTATAGTCTTCTGAGTTATGGGAGAGTTATGGATATTTAACAGTAAAATCTTCAATAAAACCAAGACTTGAATGGAGAAAAAGAAGTGAAAGACTAAAAATGGAATACAATCAGGAACAAATAGGCAAAGATTCTAAAATTAGACTCAATTAAATATGACGGTTTTTAATTTACAGAAAGGGTGATTTGTTTTTCTTCTCTATGATGGAATACCCAGTATTGTATTGGGGAGAAGACTTGTGCAAATATAGTTTTATATTATGTATTCACTGACTTTAGCATGACTAATCTTTTATAAGAATTGGTATGCTTCCCTAACTGGACATTCTATTAAAAAATACACATTTATTTGTATCTCGATCCATCCTGCAGGTTATACCTTTTATACATTGTTCCAGATTTTCTAAATAAAACTTGTATTGGCTCACAAGGCCTTCTTCAAATTCTCTCAATTTCTGAGTTTCTTTTTTAACCTACAGATAAAAAGGAAACGTAAAAATATCTTGCCATGTATCCACTGTAATACCCAATCATTTACATTTAAAAAACATGAGTCAGCAGTAGCTATTCTACTCGGTGTGATGCACAAGTCTGAAGGAATTAATGGACAAGATTTCAGACAAGTATTTATTTCACTGGAACTATACCAAATATAAATATAAAAAATTAGTATTAAAAATACTGAATTCTATGCTGAAGAGCTCCCTGAAACTTAGCAACTAGATTCCCTTTTTCTCACATGTTGTACAACTTGAAAAGTTCCAGTAAAAAAATTCTGAGCTTAAATCCATTTATTGTAAGAGCATCCTACAATACGATTTCTATGTCAAGTAGCTAACTCACTGGGGAAATTCTAAAAAAAATCAAAATTTAATTTAAATTAAATTTTCATCTATAAGTACAGGTAGTCCTCAACTTACAACAATTCATTTAGTGACTGTTCAAAGTTTCAACGGCACTGAAAAAAGTGACCTATGACCATTTTTCGCACTTACGACCTCTGTAGCACCCCCATGATCATGGGATCAAAATTCAGATGCTTGGCAACTGGTTCATACTTAAGACCGTTGCTGTGTCCCAAAGTCATGGGATCACCTTTTACAATTGTTTGACAAGCAAAATCAATGGTGAAGTCAGATTCACTTAACAACCATGTTACTAATTTAACAACTGCAGTGATTCACTTAACAACTGTGGCAGGAAAGGTCGTAAACTCACAACAAATGTCTCACTTAACAACAGAAATTTTAGGGCTGAATTGTGATCGTAAGTTGAGGACTATCTGCAGAGCTCCAGATTCTTATTCACTAGGAAATTATGCAATCTCTGCAAATTTGATATTTGACAAACATTTAAACTGACTTTCTTTCAATAAATCAACAGGGATGAGCAATGATACTAAGATCAAGATATAGTAATTCAAGTGACTATTAAAACCCAAATTGCAAACTTCTAACAAAATATTGATGTAGCTCCCCCAACGCATTTTTTAAACCTTTCCAGCTTTAATATTAGGTCCTTGTCATTGTGTAGCCTCACCTTTGTGTTTTTCTCTCTTTCAGTCAAAGGCCTGATTTTGTAGGATGGAGTAATATCTTTGAAGAGCTCCATCAAAGAAATCATCACCAATTTTCGCACAATTACAGCCACGTTGGGATCTTGTTCCATCAACATTGCACGCAGCTCTTTCAGTTTCCTTATCTGCTCAAAAATGACACACCTTTACATATCTGTACTATATAAGCTAAAGTGTAAGTGTTCAAATATGCTGTTATTAAAAATAAAAAATTCCATTTTATGCTAAGTTTGGGGATCCCATCACCAACTCTGCCAACCAAAACATTTCAAGATATTTTTGTTACTACTCCTGTCATCTCTGATATTTGGCTTTTCAAACTGAAAATGGATAAAAATGATAAAATCCAGATTAGGGAAAGAACTAGCACTGTTCCAGTTAACTCACATAGGTATAATTTTTAGCAACATTGAGCTTTTACATGAAAATGCTGCTTTTCACATACACTGTATCATAAAAATTAGCGTGTTTAAATTTTAGCCATTTTCCAAATTAGAAAGGAATTTTTCTACTAAAGTAAGAACAGAACAAAAAAAGAGGCTTGGAACTGAGCAACGTGTGATTTTCAGAGTATCACTTTTAACTTCATGACATTTTCACATTAGCCAACTCAAGTCTTTTAGAAGTTGTGTGATTGGGAAACTTATATTTACCCCTGAACTGCAATGCCTGGGAGGAAGAGATAGATGGTCAACCCTACAGTAATTATATGTCCACAATAAAATGAAATCTTCATGTCTATTCCTCCCTTAATATATTCCAGATGGCATTTCAGACAAGTAGGCAGGAATAATTTTCTGTCATACAATCTACTCTCTAAAAATTCCCAGAATCTTTCAACTCTGCTCACCGGTTCTAAATTTCTCGCTATAAAGCTTTTTTAAATCACTGATTGATAGCTAAAAAGATTTCATTTTTTATTAAACTACTTTTGAAAAGAGGACAGTATTTTTGTAAAAAAAATATGTTTAAATAATTTGTAATCAAAATTAATAGTATTAATTTAAAATGTGCAAGAGTGACCAAGAATAAGATCATGGATACTCTTTGAGCAGGGGTGTCCAACCCTGGCACTTTAAGATGTGTGGACTTCAACTCCCAGAATTCCAGAGGTCATAAAGGAGTTGAAGTCCACAGGTCTTAAAATTGCCTAGGTCAGACACCCCTGCTTTAGAGAAAGAGCATTGTTTTTTCTAGATGAATGGTAACTTCCACAAAGTCCAAGATGACAGCATGGAAAACTGAATATAAATCACTGAAGACCTGATTTCTCTACCTTAACTTTGAGCTGTCCATTATTTTAACTTTTTTCACATTCTCTTACCTGGAATTTCCAAAACCAGGGTCACTTACATTATTTTCTGGATCAGACAAAATTGCAGATGCTAAAGCAGCTATTTGCATCTTCTTTTCCTGTAGCTTTTTTTTCCGATGAACTAATAGTTCTTCAACAGTAAGACCAGATAAGGGGTCTTCAAGGGCTGGTAATAAAGACAGCAATTAACTGTTTAAAAAACATATGCAAGTGTGCCAGTGTGGAAACATTTAACTTAGAAATGGCAAAGATAGCTTTGGAAGAAAAATTCTGTTATCAAACTGTTAATCTAAGGATTATTATTTAGAACTTTTTGATCTCTCTGCTTCCATCTTATGATTTTCTGGAATGTTACAGCCTTGGCTCAGTGCTTCTAATAAAGATAAACTTCTAACCTTATATTGGGGGAATGGTTAGACTTTTTTTTGTGTGTGCATCATATCTACTTTCAAACAACAGTTCAGATATCTGCCTCATTTTGAAAACAGCATCAATTTTCTCATCATATCTGGCCTGACATCTGGAGCAGTTTAATAGTAGTCTATTGCTTGGTCTAAAATCCAGCTACAGGTAGTCCTCACTGAATGACAATTTGTTCAGTGACAATTGAAATTACAATGGTGCTGAACAAGGAGACTTACAACCAGTTCTCATAGTTGCACCCATTACAGTGGTCACATGATTGCAATCCAGGTGCTTGGCAACTAGCTTGCAATTATGATGATCAGAGCATCTCATGGCAATGTGGTTGCTACGTGTGACCTTCACTGCCAGCTTCTAACAGGCGAAGTCAATGGGAAAGCTGGCAGGAGGTGGCAAGTGGGATCGTGTGACATTGTGCTAAATGACTATGCAGAATTTGCTTAATGAAGTAACCAGAACTGCTGCAAGTGCTATTGGCACAGTCACATGATGTTAAGCCTTATAACCATGATCCCTGGGAGAGTTGCTGGTTCCAATTATTGTTGTTAAGCAAGGACTACCTGTTTAGCTTTCTTCCCAAGAAATATCAATTAAACTGCCTATACCAGTAATCCCCGACTTACAACAGTTCATTTAGTGGCTGTTCAAAGTTACAATGGCACTAAAGTGACTTATGACCATTTTTCACACTTGTGACCATTGCAGCATCCCCATGGTCACGTGATTAAAATCCAGACACTTGGCAACTCATATTTATGACAGCGGCAGTGTCCCAGGATCATGTGATCACCTTTTGCAACCTTCTGACAAACAAAGTCAATGGGGAAGCCAGATTCACTTAACAACCATGTTACTAACTTAAAAACTGCAGTGATTCTTAACAAGAAAGGTCATAAAAAGTGGTAAAATTCACTTAACAAATGTCTCACTTAGCAACAGAATTTTTAATTGTGGTCATAAGTCAAGGATTACCTGTACTACTGTTCCAGTAATATTAATAGCACTTGGGGGGGGGGAATCAATACTTCAACTGTTCAAATTATTATTTTCCAATTCTTAAATACCTTCTGTTACTTCTTTTTCTTCAACTACTTCTTCTTTCTCTTCTGTTTCCTCTTCAATACTTATAACTGCAAGAAAGAGCATGCCCTTTTAAAAAAAACCCCTAAGATTCCACATTTTATTACTGACAGCTTGCAAAGCAATCCTAATTGTATCTGACCTGGCTTTTCTATGGTCTGTGGAATAATTCCATGCTTATCTTTGATTGGAAGCAGATGAATCAGTTCCTTTTGAGGCTCAGACTGCAGGCATCTTGGCATCTTCTCATATTTCTCAATCACACTTTCATTCTTGCGTTTCTTGGCGTGAACTGGTTCACTACAGAATATAATTCACATATAAATCATTTTTATCTATTAAAACTACTTGAGTCATTAATTTGACTATGAAGGATCATCTACATCAGGGGTGTCAAACTGCCGGCCCACGGGCCAGACGCGTCACCAGGAAACCGCGCCCACCCCATTGCTGGCAATGGGAAAAAAGCTCCAATACGTCGCGCGACATTATGTGACGTTGCGAGTTTGACATGTCTGATCTACATAATGCTACCATTAAAAATTAACATGGCTAAGGGCCCTGTCAATGACAGCTTTCCCAAATTCTGTGATTTTATTCATGAGGACTATGCAATTATAATTAATGCTTCACTGACATTTTCTAATATTTTCTGTTATTTCAGACATTAACTACACAAAAGCAAAATATGGTCAAGCTCTTAATCCTCGAGACCTAAATTTGAAAGATCAACACAGAAAACATTAGTTGCATTTTAGACCTTATTTACATCAGAGAATGTGAAATAAAAGTTTGATAAAGAAGAAATTACTGAAAGGTTTTTTATAGATCAAAGTTTTGGATTTGCCAGCACCTACTTGGAAGACAAGTCCCTTGTTATAAAAGATGCCGTTTGAGCAAACTCTTCCATTAATTTCAGATCATCTTCATCCATCATATCTAGAGGAAGTGCTTCTTCCTCTTCCTCTTCCTCCATCCTCTCTGTTGAGACAAGTGAAAAAAAAATCAGAGATACAAAAATATAAGGAATGGCTGCTGGAATTGGGTATGTCTAGTTTAATGAAGAGAAGGACGAGGGGGGACATGATAGCAGTGTTCCAATATCTCAGGGGCTGCCACAAAGGAGTCAAGCTATTCTCCAAAGCACCTGAACGCAGGACAAGAAGGAACGGATGGAAACTAATCAAGGAGAGAAGCAACCTAGAACTAAAGAGAAACTTCCTGACAGTTAGAACAATTAACCAGTGGAACAACCTGCCTCCAGAAGCGGTGAATGCTCCAAAACTGGAATTTGTGATGTGATTATTGTGATGTATCGCAATGTTTTTTGCCTTTGCAGAGCCGGGGTGGGCGTGGCCTGCGTGTGACACATCCTGGCCTCCAGTTTGACACCCCTGCTTTAGAGAAGCAGGGCTTTCTCTTTTATAATCTATACTAAGATCCTATTAAGATAGAAGTAGGCTAAATGTCTGTGGAGATTCTCAAGCATCATGATTGTCCCAAAGATGCTTTTTCAAAAGGCAACTGAACTTTCTTAGTTTTTTTCCTTGAAAATGTTTCATTCTCATCTAAAAGGCTTCTTCAGTCCTGAACTGAAGAGCACCTTTGGGATAGAAATGCGCTATTTGCATGTTTTATTTGATCCCTAAAAGCTTTTATGTCACCTACAGAGATGCCCTCAAGTTGCCTCTTTGTAGGTGACATAAAAGCAAGACATAAAAGCAAATAGCCCGCTCCTATATTAATCAACAATCTTATTAAACAATCCTTAGAGTCAATAATATAGTGACATTTAACAATATCTCTATAGCTTACATATATAGACACACACACACACACACACACATCTTACTTGGAGGTTTTTTGTGATCTTCCAAAGGCACCGGCCTCCGAGATACAGCATCTTTTACAGCTTGTCTGAGTTTCCTTTGTTCTTTTCGGTATTTCTTGACAGCACTTTGCTGTTTGAGCTGCTTGTTTTTTAACTTGTTTTCAAGTTTTATTTTACTTGTTTTCAATATCTTTCGAAAACTTGGAACTCTTTTTTTATTTCTCCTCTGGAGACAATAAGGATCAAATCAGTATGCTTTTTAAACCAATTTGTTCCTTTCTTATATATTTTAACTCAAGTCTTGAAACATTAAGGAATATGTATAATAACCAATTATTTGTTAGATTTCTATCTTGCTTTTCCTCCATGTACTCAAGGCAGCATATTTAGCTCTTCTTTATCTGAGTTTCCCAACAACAACTCTGTAGAGTTCCTCACTGCTTCTATGGCTATGGGTGAACCTGAACCAGTTCCTAGGCCAACATCTTATTCACTGCAACACATTGGCACAGAGTTTTGAAACAATAAGATCAATTCAATAGCAACACTAAGTTAATATTATACTAGAAATAATTTTTAGCAGTGCAATTATCTAATATAGGTGAAAAGAAAGGAAAAAACTGTGAAGGAAAAAAGGTAAATTTTATTTCCAACTTTCTGTTGTATGTTTTGGAGACTGCCTCCTATAGAGGATTCTGCAATGTAGTATTTTAAAAATGTTCTATTGACACAGGGTTATTAAACTCTTTTTGAACTGAAATTTACCCTTGGTCTTGGAGTGACGAAGGTTGTACTCTATAAGTAAGTGGAATAAAATACGGGCTGGGCTAAATTTGATTGTTGAATTAAGATTACATTGAATTAATCAGCCGCAGTTTAAAAGATTATTCATCGTGCATACAAAAATTATTCCCTTTTATTATCCTAAAAATTAAAATATGGAGTTAACTTGTGGGTGTTCCCCTAAGGTTTTTCAGCACTGGCATGCATAAGGACACTTTTGTGGCAATGAAATGAAATCCCCTGCCTGTGTAGCAAATACCATATCCCAGTGTTTGTCAACCTTGGCAACTTTAAGATGTGTGGATTTCATCTCTCAGAATTCCCCAGCCAGCACAGGGAATGGCTGCCTGGAGAATTCTGGGAGATGAAGTCCCCAAATTTTAAAGTTGCTAAGGTTGACAAACACTGCCATATCCATGTTTATCCTGTGGTTATTTTTTTTTAATAAAATATCCATTTAATATTTTTGAAGCAAGTCACTTTAACTGATAAAAGCAAAAAAAGGAATTCTATATTTTTAATGCATCCCACCCAGGTTCCATCAGAATTCCTATTATTCACACCTCCCTCTACATCCCCCCCCCAAAAAAAAACCCTTCAACCATCGTTAGAAAATATCTTCCTATCCAACGTGTACACCCGCTTAAAACCAAACCCCAGCCCATCTGTATTCTTCTTTTTCCCCAATCTTGTGCCCTCAAAACGCGCTGGACTCTCATTCCCATAAATCGTTGCGTGTGCAGGCCCTCTAAGGATTCTGGGAATGGAAGTCCAGCTAAGCAAGTAGGGCGCTTTACTTAAACCCCCAAGAACTCGCGCACAGCACTTGGCTCTCAGGGCTACGCCCCCACTATCACGGCCTACCCCCTTCCCCCGACTTCCAACTGGGCGCAGGCCATGCTATTTATCCCGGCAGCGAGTCCTCGTACTCTTACCGGCTTCATAGCAGCAGCCAAGCAGGGCAAACCCTCTGCCTCGTTTCTCTCAGCACTTCACTTCAGGCACGCGAGAAGCAGCGGAAGTGGGATCTTGGCGCTAGTCAGGCCGGAAATGCCGCCCTGTCCACAGCGTCCTCTGCCGGAGAAGAGGATCTGAAGTCAGCTCCAGAGCCTGCGAAGAAACCGGGAGTGACGAGCGGTGGGAGTCGGTCCAGGAGTAGCATTGCAGCTGATTACTCAGCCGAGTCCATGGGGTGGAAAGCTGGGGGCCTGAGAAGCCTTTGGCTCTTCACATCCCGGTCTTAACTCCTGCTTTGGGATCGTGGCGTGGCACGACCAGACGCGCCCCTTTTGGCAGTTAAAATATAAAAATGAAGGAGGAAAATCCTCAATCAATCAATAAATAAATCAAAATAGACCTGGAGTGCCATCTCCTTCAGCCCTTTTCTGGAGGCCAATCTCACAAGAGATAAAATCAAAGAGAAAAAATAGTAATTTTTGAAACTTTTAAGTCTCAAAATGCCAGCGTGTGCTAACCCGGGTAAATAGACAGCTGCTCAAGATGAACAGCTCTGAAAGGGGAATCATCAAAGGTGATCAAGTGCTCCAGGCAGACTACAAGATTTATGTAAAACATATAGGTAGGCCTCAATTTATTTATTTGCAACAACCATTTATCGACAACAGTTACTGTTGTTAAGCAAGGACTATCTGTGTTTAGCTTCCTTCCCAAGAAATACCAATTAAACTCCTTATACATAGTCCTCGACTTACAACAATTCATTTAGTGTCTGTTCAAAGTTACAACAGCACTAAAAAAAGTGACTTGACCATTTTTTACACTCATGATTGTTGCAGTGTCTCCACGGTCACGTGATCAAAATTCAGATGCTTGGAAACTGATTCATATTTATGACTGTTGCAGTGACCCAGGGTCACTTTTTGTGACTTTCTGACAAGCAAAGTCAACGGGGAAGCCAGATTCACTTAACAACCATGTTAGTAACTTACCAACTGTGGTGATTCACTTAGCAACTGTGGCAAGAAAGACTGCAAAATGGGGCAAAACTCACTTAACTATCTCACTTAGCAATAGAAATTTGGGGCTCTATTGTGGTCATAAATCGAGGATTACCTGTTTAGCCATCCATCTTATAACTAACTGTGGTCCTGGTCTGCTACAAATAAAAAAGCACTTGCTGTAAAGCCATAGAAGCAGGGAATCAAATTATTGCTCCAAATCACAGAAGCTCTCAAAGAGAAATTATTTCCTCATGCACAATCTGAGATGTGCAGAAGAGGCTGACATACGCACAATTACTGAGTTTGCCCAGAAAAATAAATACAAGTTTAGCACAGCTCAGACAATACAGGTAGCCCTCGACTTATCCCAGTTCATTTAGTGACGGCACAGCTCAGACAATACAGGTAGTCCTTGACTTACAATTCTCTAAAACATGGTTGTCAAACTCGCCGCATCACGTGACTTGTCACGACATATCGCGACTTTTTTTGCATTGCCGGAGCTGGGTGGGCGCAGCCTCCGTATGATGCAGCGGGCCTCTGGGCCGGCAGTTTGTCACCCCTGCTCTAAGATATAGTGTACTGTTTAAAAGAAATAAACCTTTTTGCTTCATTATGCCGACATGCATAACCATGGGATAAAAACGGAAGACTGCATCTACTGATGTAGGAACTTCTGTTCATTTACTGTGATAAGGGCATTGCAAATATGCCAGTCAATTGTTTTCCATCCCTTAGGTTTGCAATCAGCTTCAGGGACAGCTAAGATGGGTATTTTGAATTCTTCTATCCTAGCTCTGTTTCATATACAAAGGAAAGGGGATTATATGTGAGGATGCTGCTGAATCACAACTCCCACTGCCTCAACCAGTATGGCCAGTGGCTGTAGTTCAGCAACCTGTACGGAGTCACAGAATCCCCAGCCCTTTGAATACATAGGTGTGACAGTCAGTGGTGATTCTTTGAGAAGATACAAACCATAATCTTTCATTAAAAGCCTAACTTTGAAAAAAAGACTTTAGCACTCATGTCTGGACTACTGAAGCAGATCATTGGGGAAGCTACAGAAGAATCTCCTTTACACATGAAGGCTGAACAAACTGATAGGAAGACAGTATTCATTCTGCTTACAAGTTTATTTACACAGGAATTGTTACTAGTAGTTTTGAATGAAGGCTAAATTCCTTCTATATACAATTTATATACATGTGTATACTGTACTTGAAAAGTAAGAAAACTGTACAAGAGAACCCAAGTAAAGGACATATACCGGAAGCAAGTAAATACATAAGAAAAAAAAAAGCAGACATTTGAACTTCAACTTGAATGTTGTAATAAGTAATATTGAAGTGTGGTTTACATCTGATAGCAACATAAATATTACAATATACTGTAACCAAATCTTTAAAATAGGCTCTGCAACACTTGACAACTGAAGCAGTCTCGCTTATTTATTTTTTTAATGCAATAATAAATTTGACTTTATTTGCACATACAGGGACCGGTACAAAGAAAAAAAGAAAGACAATTTTATTTACATTAATACTATCAAAACGGACTTAGAAAGAACAAGCATTAGCTGCTCGGAGAAATTAAGATGTATCCTTTCCCATTCCCCTCAGTTCAAAAGCCATTTTAAAACGTTTTGGAGTGTGAAGGAAGTTCGACCTTCTGCATGTTGTCTTTACAGTATCGATGCTGACATTAAAAGAGAGGGTATGGACTAACAAGATGCGGTTTGGGTACTCATTATTGTACACACTGCAGTAATCAACTTTAAATTTAAATGAGAAAAACACTTTAATATACAGGGACTCAGAACTTTCAACATTAACATTGCGTAAAATGTGCAAAAGGGTTATCACTAGCTTATTAATTATACTAGTGTTTATCAAGTATAAGTCACTTTGATTAAAAAAAATTCATATGATTTTTATGGATTAGAAACCAATTTTCCTGTAAGCAAAGTACTTCAAAATGTAAAACGCTGAACACCCCCTTGGCTGCTTACATAAGCCCACAGTTACTGCCACCTTTCAGCCAAAAGACTTATTTGCCAATGGCTCCATAGCAAAATTGCATGCAGTTTTCTCTGTATTCGCTTACATGCATTCACTTAGTTGGAAAGCGAAACTGCAGTTTAAAAGGAGTTTTGTAAGACGCGTGTAAAAGCCTCCTGTTCCTGGGCAAGCGTGTACACCAAAACAAAACCTGATTTGGTCCTAAGGACCTCATCTGTAATTTTGGAGGTATTTGTACCAAAACGTTTGGTTCAGGTAGCAGTTTCTGGGGCCTTACTTTAAAACACCAGCCCTGCCCCCAAAAGTGCCTTTGTGGTAATCATAAAAAAGGTATCCCTCAAAATTTTAAGTACCAACAAAAGTTATTACAAATGTTATTGCGTTCAACTTTAAATATTAAATATGCGATAGCCACTTTCTCAGTTTCATACTTTATTGTTCTGCTTCCTGTGAAAAGGTATCTTCCCACAAAAGAGGTCTTTAATACTGGCAGCAGGATAAGGACCGTCAAATTCCACCACTGCGTTCAGTCAATACTGTTTCTTCTTCAGTCTCTGAAGCCGTTTTTAGTGGTTTTCACTGAGAAGATGTTTAGAAGAATTCTTTCACAACCAAGTGGTTTTTCCAATTGAACTTGGAAGTTAACTTTTTAGTGCTGGACTATGATTCCTGTCTCCTTCTTTGCTATCCTTCATTAATGAGGCAAACACCTGAAAACCAAATTTTAAAATAAAACTTAAAAATGGGCACAACTTAACTCCTTTTTAACATTGATAAAAATAGCCATTTCTGCAGGTTTTCTCATCTATCAGGATCATAACCATTTACTTTCCATCATTCCCCTACCTCTATTTTTCAATAGTTCAATATCAGTTCTATAATCATTCATTATAAATGGAGAACCAAATAGCTTTTACGTCATAGATCAAGGAACTCTCACACACACAGTTTAAAAATCTTACAACTAAAGTTTGCAAAACGTAGCACATATACATGCTATATGTATTATTTATAGCACAATAATATGTGGCATATTTTTTTTAGTCTTGCTATCAGGCAAAAGTCATATCAACATCTCACTGTGAAACTGGTACATTTTAGCACTTGAATTCTAGCAGAAACATGCACAATAGTCTAATGTAAATATACAAGTTTCAGACTTGTCATTGAACTAAAGTCACTGAAATCAGTAAGACATGAAGTCAGTTATGATTCAGTTTATCGTGAGTAACTTAAAACCCAAATCCCACTGGTTTCAACAGTTACAGTAATATAAGGACGGTATAAGGAGAATACCCTAATATAAGCAAAACCAACTCTTAATATATTCAAATAAGAATTTCAGTTAAATTTCAGTATTAAAGTTGGTTATTCTTATATTAGGGTATACTCCTTAAATCTTATAAGAAGCTTTATGATCAGCAGTACCCTGAACTGTCACAATCATAGCATATCTTTAGAAAAATGCAGCCATGATACTTTGTTACATTTCTGAAATTTAGTTAGAAAATCTATAAGAGCAGGGATGCAGAGACTGGATACTTCTTTATTTCTATTTTGAGATAATTTTCATATCGTTTTTACATCTGGTTCTGTAAATGAGAGATCAACCAACAATAGAAACAATCAACTCAATCTACACAAATGGCTATTGGGGGACAGTTCATTGGCACTTCTTATCCAAGATTGCAGTTCCCCTAACGTAAGTACACAGCCTATACACAAGTAATCTCTTACACACTTCTTTCTATGGAATGGAATAATATATGGACAATGAAAGCGTACTTTCACTAATGGACTGATAATTTGGAGATTAAAGTGATGTGACATATAGAAACTGTTTTCCAAAATACAGCTGTTACATTAACTGGGACTATATACAATCTTGTTGCCTCAACTATAGCAATTGAACTCGAAGTGCAGATTTTAATCATCCAAGTTCTTCATGGTTTCAATAGTTCTTGAAATGCAATCCACATCTCCTTATCTATAGGCAATATTTTCAATAAATGATTTTCAGATATCCCTGCAATCTAGTACAGATTGTCCTTGACTTACGAACAGTCATTTAGCAACTCTTCAAAGTTACAATGGCACTGAAAAAAAGTTACTTACAATCAGTTCTCACACTTACAACCACTACACCATTCCCACAGACAAGTGATCAAAATTTGAGCACCTGGTAACTGTTAAGTATTTACGATGATTGCAGGAAGCCAGGGTTATCACCATGTGTGACGTTCCCAAAGTCAATGGGGGAAGCTGGATTCTCTTAATGACTGCATGGTTCACTTAACCATGGCACACAAAGTCATAAAATTGGCCGTGACTCACTTAACAATTGCCCTGCTTAGCAACGGAAATTCTGGTCCAAGCTGTAGTTGTTACATCAAGACTACCTGTATGTGGCAGGTGGCTAGAGAGGTCAAGGCTTTGATGATGGTGGTGTCCATTGCAAGAATGCTATTCCTAAGGCAACCATCTTCATTCAGCAACAGGTAAAGCCTTATTTTCCTGGAGAAGGTTAATCTTTATCTCTGCTTGTAGTTGCACTTCTCTTTTAAATTGAGAGTTCCTTTCTGACAAAATTAAACATTTATCCACATATAGTTAGTACTTACCTGAGCCCATTTTTTGTTACTATTCTGCATCTGAATAGATGTAATGCATGAGAAGAGCTTCTCTGACGTGATATCTTCTGGTAGCTTTGTTAGAAATTGTGCTATATGAATAAAGTCCATCTGCAGGAGAATATCTTCATATAACCTAAGGATTCCTAACCCAGTTCTGAACAAAAATTCTTCTCCATCTCTACAAAAGACATCCCAAACTCGACAGGCCAAATCAAGGGGTAGTGACTTGCTGTACAGGGTGAAGATCCTGTATTTTGAAATTAAAAAGAATCAGGCACATAAGGGCAAAACACCACATCCTCTAATTCCTCTAGTATAGGGGTCTTCAAACTTGGCCCTTTTATGACTTGTGGACTTCAACTCCCAGAATTCCTCAGCCAGGCATGCTGGCTGAGGAATTCTGGGACTTGAAGTCCACAAGTCAAAAAAGGGCCAAGTTTGAAGACCCCTGCTCTAGTACGATCAGTGATTATTTAATCTAGATAAGCAATCATGCCTTGGGTTAAGGAACGAAGCACCAGTAGACATTTCATTTACAACAACTATCCACTTCCAAGTGTACCTCCAACATTCCAAGTGAAGAGCTGTAATATGAAGATTAGAAAGCCAGTTTGGTGTAGCAGTTAAGACACCAGGCTAGAAACTAGGAGATAGTTCGTTCTAGTCCTGCCGTCAGCACAAAGCCAACTGAGTAACTGTGGGTCAGTTTCTAGGAAGAAGGCACTGGCAAACTACTTCTGAAATCTTGCCAAAAAAACTGCAGGGACTTGTCCAGTTGCCTAAAGTCAACACTGACCCTAAGACTCCAAAAAGAAAAGCCAATTTAATAAGTGGATGTGTAGTTATATTTAGATAAAAAACCATTGTATCCATTGACTAGATTTCAGTACTGCATTAAAAAACCAGCCTGCTGTATTTGGTGCCACAGTAGTAGTTCATGGGGACAGCAGAATGTGAACACATAATATTAAAGAAGCAGATTTTTCTCTGAGGTGTTCTATCCGGGAATGTTGTTTTAGTGGCAAAATTTAGCTCTGAAGCTAATTAGGTAAAACACCATCATTTATTCTCCCTTCTCTCATTTACCAACTTTATTTGGCCAGGGAGAAAACTATTTTTGTTCTAATAAGCAACTGAAGGTTAAAATCATGGGATAATCTTCTATAAGTCATCTACTATTAAATCTCACTCTCTTGTTTACTCCTCTGTGCTTTACGCATAAATGTTACAGTCACTTCTGTTCTCCTAACCAGATACCCTTAACCAATCACAAGGAATCCTAGAATGCCTGTTAAAATCTGGCTTATATTTAACTTCACCCGAAAGTTTATCACTGGGGTATGATGTGACCATTAAGTTTCCAACGTACCAATCTATCAAGTATATGTCGGGGGTAAGATTATAGGATTTAAAATGATGAAACAGTTTAGGCAGGTTTTCCTCAAAAAATACTTCAAATGCTGCAAAGTACTTCAGCATCTGTAAGGAAAAGGGAGAAAAATATATAATTCAGGAAATCATACAAAATGTCACAAATTTTGAAACTTCTGCAGAATTATATATCAGTTTACAGAATAGAGTATGCCTTATTTAAATGGTATACCTTATTTAAAGTGACATTACGGTTACCGTACAACAGATTCTGCAGTTGAGAAATAATTTAGTTGATATTAATGATTAATGATTCCACCTTTCCATTACCCTTGCAATGTAGACTAGTGTTTCTCAACCTTGGCAACTTTAAAATTGTTCTCTGGGGAATTCTGGGAGTTGAAGTCCACATTGTAAAGTTGACAAGGTTGAGAAACACTGATACAGATAATAGCAAGCACTGCTCATAGGTACAGTGGATATAGAAAGTCTACACAGCCATTAAAATTGCTAGTTTTTGAGCTGTAAAAAAATCAGACCAAGATAAATCACTTCAGAATTTTTCCCATCTTTAATCTAACATATAAGGTGTACAGTTCAATTAAAAAACAAACTGAAATATTTTAGGGAGGAAAAAATAACAATAAAAATGTACAATAATGTGGTTGTATAAATGTGCATATCCTTAAAATAATTTAAACTCAGTATAACATGAACTACATTAAAAATACAGTAAAATTATAAAAACACACAGCAACTATCTTTAGCACAACAGATCAAATGAAGCCTATCGGAACAACACTATCTTCACTAAGGGCAAAACATACCCAAAGGCCAGGCCACCAGTGTTTCACCAGGTGCAATGTCACACTATACTGGTGCAAACACCAAAAATGCTCTAATTTCGTCACCATTTTCACTCTATATGGTAGGTAGACAGAAAAGGTTCTAAGACAGTGCATCTCAACCTTGGCAACTTTATGATGTGTGGACTTCACCTCCCAGAATTCCCCACCAGCATAAATATAAATCAGTAACAACTGGAAAGGCACAAGTCCTCCCACTTCTGGTATAGAAGGAAACACTAGATATTCTGGACCAAACATATTGGCAGCTAGTGCAACAATGAAAGAATATGCCCTATATTTTCCTGGCAGCAACATTCTCAAAGAACTGCAGCTTCTGAAGAGGTTTTTGAAAGGTAATCCAATGAGGAGGTTTTTTTACAGTAATCCAACCCTGATGTATCTAAGACATGTGTTGCTAAGCATAAGTAATCAGAGTATTATTTTCTTCTTGCTATCTCTTTGTCCAAAAGGCAAAAGACTACAGGGATTACTATTACATCACAGAAAACTGGAGGAACTGAAAATCGAATGTGTAAATACTGAAAAATACAACAGTTCTGCAAAGGGACAACACATTCTACTGATGTATTTGCTGCTAGTACAGTTCCTTAGGTGCAAATACCTGTGAGCTATAAGGATATATACAAAGCTTGGAGGTTTAGAAGACTAGGAATACTACTGACTTCAATAGAAACATCGACATCAGGGGTCTTCAAACTCAGCCCTTTTATGACTTGTGGACTTCAACTCCCAGAATTCCTCAGCCAGCGTGCCTGGCTGAGGAATTCTGGGAGTTGAAGTCTACAAGTCATAAAAGGGCCGAGTTTGAAGACCCCTGATCTACATGAGCTGTGGTGGCGCAATGGTTAGAATGCAGTATTGCAGGCTAATTCTGCTGACTGTCAACTGCCTGCACTTCGGCAATTCGAGTCTCACCGGCTCAAGGCTGACTCAGCTTTCCATCTTTCTGAGGTCAGTAAAATGAGGACCCAGATTGTTGGGGGCAATAGGCTGACTCTGTAAAGCACTGTGAAGCAATATATAAGTCTAAATGCTATTGCTATTGCCACATGTACATTTGCAGTAAGAAGAAAATAAATTAAAGTATTAATATGGTCACATACCATGCTATGATCCACACGAAAAAAGGCTAGCTGGCATGGCTTGTTCAAAAGATTTGCAAAGGCAATAAAAGCATCTGCCTCGTCCAGATTAAGTATGAGAACCGCAGCAATGAAAGACATTCCCTGGACCTTTAAAACACAAACAGAAACAGGTTTTGAGTGTACTAAGTAAAAGATTCATTTTTATGCTACAGTATTTTTGAAAACTAGGATATTACCAAATTATGAAAATAAGCTGGCACCTTATTCTGAACCAGATTTGCTACTTTTTCCCATTAATTTACTTGATGAATTATAATTAAGTCTAAAAATAACAGTGATTATGGATATAGAAAAAAAACCATGTCCATTGTGAAGTACAGGTGCTCAATATTTTACTTTAGATAGCTAAAATTTGCAAATGTTTCTAAGCAAGTATAGAAGAATGGAAGGAAAATATATGTGGGTGAATGAATACACATTCTACACATACAATGATTCTCAGCAATTTCTTTCTACTTTCCATTTGTCTAGAGAAAGTGTCACCCTAAACTAATGCAATCCTGTGCATGTTTACCGAGAAGTATCTTTAAATATATCTAGGATATCTCTGGAAATCTCGAGATATTTATTTTTGCTAGGGATATCTGTTCTATATTCCTAGCAAATATATAAGGAGTTACAGCATTAGGAAGTTCACCTTTTGATATGAAATATCTTGCAGCAGAACGGTTGCACCAGTTTCTCAAATTCAGCAACTTTAAGGGGAGTGGACTTCAACTCCCAGAATTCCCTAGATTGCAATGGAATTGAGTTTAAACTATGGAAACTAAGTGTGGGAGAACATGTTTTCCCTTTTGGGGTCAAAAGGCTAAGTTTGTGGTAATTGACTCAGTTTATAAAGCATACATTTATAATCATATCAATAATCATATATATTGACATAATAAATTAAGGAAGCTTTGATTTTATTGTAATTTCTATTTTATTGTTGTGAAATACCCAGGGCTGTTGAGAGTTGGAAGGCATACAAATTTAATACCTTATTCTCTTTATTATAGTTGGTCGCACAGTTAGCCAAATGTTTAGATTGGTTTTGGCATTTTCATCTACCTATCAAATCCTTCCCAGGGATTTGGGATAGGAACATGTTGTTTGATGGTATTAAAAGTATAGTCACAGGATGTAAGCTGTTCCAAGTAAACCTGCCTTTTGCAACTGGCTGATGGTGATTTTTGTCAATGCCCATGGTATTCAAGTTGTGCTCCAGATATTTTGGGATTGCATCAAGAACATTGATTATTATAGATACTACCTTTGCTTTCTTTTCCACATTCTTCTTTATTATTGTTATTGTTGTTGAAAGATTGACAACATTATATGAATACTTACGTATCCTACATCAGGTCTGTAACATGTATATGCTCCCAAGACACTGTGCAAGAGGTCATGATAAGGGCCACCCTAAAATGGAAACAATAGATCAAAAAAGTAAAGGTTAAAAACTGAAATTTTAAAAATGGAGACATATGATAAAGGTAATTTTAAATACAGAAAAAATTCTGCAGAGATAGAATATAAACTAAAATTTGTACATATTATGTAACTTTTAATACCAACTTTTTGTCACACAGCACTTGTGTCATTAAAATCACTTCTAAAAACTCCCCTTTATAAGACCTGACTACCAACTCTTATGCATATGAATTAATGATCTTGAATAGCTGTTATTTTTCAAGAAAAAAACATACTAGCTTCAACCTGAACAAACACAGGAATGTTTTATAGTCTACTTTTGTGATAGGACACTCCATTTTCTAAAACTTGTATTCCTGCCTAGACAGATCCATGAATACAATATATTCTACATGAAAATGTCCAAAAATTTCAATTAATATAAATGTGGTAATCAGGATGCTAACCAGAGCAGTTGATTATAGGTAAGGCGTGTCTGAAAAAGCTACTGTCAGAAGCTTGGTGATTAGCATCTATGTGAAGAAGGATTCTTTTGTGTGATAACAAAATTTATTCCCTATGGAGCCAATTTACCCATTAATTCAGGCAATTTGTCCACCTGCTCAATCCTAGTAGCCTCCAGGTACTTACAATTGTAATCAATACTATGAATTACATTAGGTCATTAGAACTAGTGGTCCGGGATAATACATTCAATAATCTGTTCTCTTATCATTATAATTTTCATTGGAAGGCTACTGCATTTAAAAAGCAGCTTTATTAAAAAGAGGAAATCTAATATGTCCATTCTTTTCTGACATACCTAATTTAGGGACAAGGCAACGATGATTACAAGCAATAAACACGATTGAAATAATCTGCAATTTAATAAGGGTGATGCAGTCATACGGTACATTTTAGTAACAATGAAATAAAAAAGGCTTCAAACCCAAAGGTTATGTTTTAGCATTCTGTAATCCAAACAGGGAGGGGAAATGAGCTTTCATATTGATAAATGTTTGTTTCCAAGTGCAGGTTGACTGAACGTGAAGGGAAATACTGAGGCTCAAAACTACCTTCTGCCTAAGCAAAATATGCCAGCCTTGTTCCCAGACTAGTTGCAGGACACACTTTAAGGTGTGTAGACTTCAATTACAAAACAACCATTGCTAAGGATTGTGTTGAGTTGAAGTCCACACACTTAATGTTTTCAAGGTTGGGAAACACTACTGTAAAACATTGAGCAGCTTCAATTTCACAATGAGACATTAATCAGAGGAACCTACTATTTTATTTATTACTCTGTAATAAAGAGATGGAACTGTAGTACCTACATTTTGAGGGACATAATAACAGTACTAGAACACTACATTATGTACAAACAAAAGAGAAATATGCTTTTAAAAATGGTTTTATAACATGTGCACACTGGGGTTGAATTCTTTCCTTCACACAATTTTGAAAATGAAAACGTAAATCCCCCTCAAGTATATTTTGATTGAAGAATACAACACAGATGTTGTGTTCCCAAACACTTTGTAATTTGCTTACGTTGTTCTTTTTTTTGTATAGGCTTTTAAAAAGCTCAACACACAACAGCTGCAATTCTACAGAAATCCAAACATCAACCTTTCTGCCATACTTTAGCTTTCAAGAGAGTTTATAATATATGCAAACTGTACAGATTTTATATCTTTATCTTGTTAAGTCCCTCTTAATGGAGATGGCACTTATCGACTGCATTAAACCATAACCAAAAAGTCTTCCAAGGACAGAATTCTTGCTTTTAGCAAACATTATTTTAAAAGCAGTTTAATCTCAAAGCATAATCAATAAACGTTACCTTCTGAAAAATATAAAGGGATGGAAATGTGCGGGATATATCCAATTTTATTAGCTCCAAGCTAGCTTCTCGGTCAGCAAGTGATGCTCCAGCATCTAGAGAGAGTAAACCTGCAGATTTATACATGTCTGTAGATTGATTCCCAGTAATAGAAGATTATATTTGCAATAGTGACAAATATCTGTAGCTCGGGTATAGGATGAGGGTGAAGGTTCATTCTCCAAGATTGTGGGTTGGTTTCCGAACATTTTGTTACCAGGCTAGGTAACATCTTCTTGTGATGGGTCTTGTGATGAGTTAGGTGTGGGTGTGTCTTACAAGACCCTCACTTGATACACCCACACCTGACTCATCACAAGAGCTACTGACCACACAAAGCCCTTATAAACAGAAGAACGCTGACACTGACATTCCCTAAAGTCGGCTGAAAATGTTACCTAGTATGGTAATGAAACATTTGGAAACCAACCCACAAGCTCAGAGAACGAATCTTCACCCTCATAAGATTATATTGCTTTGATAAACAGTTTGTAAGTTTCCTTAAATGAATCACAGACATAAAGGTAGTTCTTGGGTTACATAATGGCTCCTGCCATCATAGTTGTAACAATATAAATTGGCTCACTCACATGATCAATCCATTTTTACAATATTTTTAACAGTGGTCATTAAGTGAATCCCCATGGTTGTTAAACAAATCAATGGTTCACTATAGTTGTGGTTTTGCCAAAAAAACTGGACATTCATGCAGGTTTTCAGCAAATCAATTGTAAAACAGTCATGTGACTGGGACGCTGCTAACAGGCATACATGTGGCCAGTTGCCCAGGGTCCAAAGTGGTCATGTGACTGCAGTCTCTCCTTCCCCCCGACTGTCAAAATTTCAAATCCAGGTCATAACTATACCCAGGGAGACATCTGTTTGTAATTTTAATTGCTAAGTGACTGGTCACAAGTTCCTGTATTCCATTTAAAAAACAAAAGAAGGAACTGGGCAGCAATTTTTTCACAATCTACTTCAACATTCAAGTAAAAGCATTCGCAGCATTTCAACTGTTTCAATATTTCTGTTATGTTATCTCTACTTTAAACTTCAGTAATGATTGACATATCATTGTACAGAATAAAATGATTTCAACAACAAAAATACAATTTTACTAAGAGAGGAATGGTATTTATCAGAGTTCTCCCATTTTCACCCTTCCTCCCAACCTCCATTTTGTGTGACTCTATTCTTCTCATTCTACAATCAGCAGCGATTACCCTTTACTAACACGGAGAACACTGTCTGAAACCTGAATTTCAGGAAGCTCCATAAATCACTTGCTTATTCAAACCTCTCCAGAACATAATTTAGTTAGGACAACAGCTTGCCTCTCATCTGTTGACAAAAGTAACACCCTGAATCTTTTGTGTCCCATCTAGAATGAAATACTCAAATTTAGCCATTTTTGCTTTGCACCTGAAGGGAGCCTTTTTTTTTTTTTACTTCTTTTGCTCCTGTGAAAATATTTTTAAACTAACACTTTGTAAATATTTTATAACAGTAAATTTTGAAACTCTGCATTAGGTGTATTTGTCCAACAGCAGACCTGAACTTCTCCTAGCTTCAGTCATGTTCTTATGAATCTACATTCTTGCATTTGTTAAATGCTGCACTATACACATTTTGTCATTTTCACTAGCTTTCCTCTATCTGAATTTTTGGCTAAATTCCCCCCCCCCCCCGTGTTTTATCTCTCATTCTTTTTATATTTTTGTTGTTTCACTTATCTCTTATCCCTTCTTGACCGTTCCCCGCTCTTCCTTCCTTCTCCAGATGAGCCTTTAGTGTGAGACTAGGGAGGCATTTTACTTTATTTAATTAATTAAAATATTTTTTTCTGCAAAGTAAGCTATGACTCAGCTCTGTTGCTTCTTTATATGGAGTTTTCTCCCTACACCAAATATACGTGCTATTCATTATGAGGTTTCCATAACAGCACACTTAATTTTCCTACCCTGGCACTGTTTTTGAAAGATATGTACAGGTGATCCTCAATTACCAATGGCTAATTGGGACAAAGAACTCTGTTGCTGGATGCACTACTATAAAGTGCAGTGTGACGCGTCTGCACTGACTTATGAAGGCAGTTCTGGTTGCTGTTGTTAAGATTTATCCTGCATGGTCATTAGGAGTAATATCACATGATTGCCATTGTGACCTCCTGCTGGCTTCCCCACTGACTTTGCTCATTGGAAGCCAACAGTGAAGACTGCAAAGGATGCTACAATGTTATAATTGCAAGCCAGCTGCCAAGCACCTGACTTGTTATCATGTGACCTTCAGGAATGCTGCTACTATGAGGACCTATCACAAGTTTCCTCATTCAGCACTGTAATAACTTTGAATAGCTGCTGAATGAGGACTACCTGTAACTAGGATTCATAAGTGTGTTAGGGATATGTATACCATACAGCCATTTAGCAGATGATAGGGTTAGGATCTTGTATCGAAAATGTATCATCTTTTCCCTCAATTTTGTAATAGCCAGAAGAAAGAAGCAAAACCAACTGGGCATAAAAAGTGAACTTCGCATGACTTATAAAACCAGAATTTTACTAAGTTATATAGTCAGGCTGTTATTTGAGAAGAAAAGGGCATTATGAAGCTTATAACAATAGCTATGAAGTTGTAATATAAAACGAAGATCTTCTAACACAGGGTTGAATGCATCCAGAAATTTTACATAACACTGATTATTGAGAATTGCACTACTACAGAGAATAGACCCCCAAATGTGATCCTAGTCTACATAATATTTCTAGAATTTTCCTGACTTTCCCTTTAAGTAGGAAACACACAATTGTCTGCTAAAAGTTCTGTGCTAGGAAATTATATTGTTAAAATCCCTGAAAGTGTCTTTGCACTATAATAAACACTACAAACGGTATATTATGTATTGTGAAATGATAAGAGCAGCTATTGGTACCATTTCAAAATACCTTCGGTATCATTTTCAGTGCCTGTCTCTCCAAAAATCTTCCATCGTTCCTTGGCTCTAGATAAGAAGATTTCATAGAGTTCTGCAAAACACAGCAAAATGTAGCCAAAAATCAAATTTATCATTTTGCAAATTGAATTATGTGATTTCCATTCCAATATTAATTTACAGGTTTTTAAGATCAGAACTTCTATAAATTGACTAGTGGAAGTCTCGGTTTGATGATTTAGGAATTTCTAACCTCCATAATTAGATTCAAGCTCTACTCACCAAAGGGTAAAAAGAGAAAATACAAAGTGATAAATACAAGTTTTTGTTATTATGAATAATGCATATACACACAGGTGGGCCTTGCTTAGCTATTAGGGCTGATACTTCTACCCTAGCAAAGTGATGGTGAAATGTCACATGATTGTACCACTTAGCGATGGCAGTTCCGGTAGTCCTAGTTGCAGTTGTTAAGCAAGGACCTCATGTTGAGACAGGGTTGCACTACCCCATTCAGACCTAGTTCGCAACCTCCTCTCTGACTTTCCCTTTCAGTAACTAGGAAACACACAATTGTCTGCTGAAAGTTCTGTGCTGGGAAACTCACATCTCCTGCTCGAAGAGCAGGTGGCAGGCATGACTCAGGAGAGCTTTTGCATAGCTCCGGTTTGTGAACCAGTTGCAACCTTTCTTGGATCATGACTCCCTGTGTTCAGTTACTCAAGTCCTGGTCATTTTTCGCCTGGACTATTGCAATGTGCCTTACAGGAGGCTACCCTTGACGTTCATTCAGAAGCTTCAGCTGGTACCAAGTGTGGCAGTGAGAGCAGTCCTCGGGGGCCCTAGGATGGCCTGTGACGTACGGGATGACCAGATTGAGCCCAAGGGAGGAGTCAAGTACTGTATGTCATTTGGAGTCCCTTTGCACCCATTCAGGATCTAGGTCCAGCCCTCCTTGAATTCCGTTGACTCTTATCTGCCAATTCCATTGACTCAAATCTGCCAATTTGCCTTGATTGTTACTAGTTCAGATTAAAGAGAGCTAGCATGGAATAAAGTTGTACTCATTTAAACAACCTTGGTTCCTGGTTTCTTGCACCTGACACATTACACCTCTGCTTAGTGAACTTCACTGGCTACTGGTCTGCTTCAAGGTGTTGGTTATGACCATTAAAGCCTTTAATGGCATAGGTCCAGGCAAGCTAATGAACCATCTTGTCCTGCTAGGACAAGCCTATCCTACTTGTGCCAACAGAAAGGGCTGAACAATCCAAACTAAATTGAATTATTGCTTCCCATGATTTGGAAAGTAGATTTGTAGACCCTAAAACTGAATTTGCCTTCTTAGAAGCATTGTTAGATTGCTGATTCACATTCATTTTACAATCAACTACAATTCAAATATCCTGTTCTCATTTATCATGCCAGATAATCCTCATTTCTTGTGCATTCGATTCTTTTTCCTAACTAGAAAACTTTGCCTCTATCTCCATTAGATATTATTCTGTTACTTCTAATTCATCTTTCTAATCAGTCAAGAACAATTTGAATTTTGCTCTTGTGAGCTACAGTATTAACTTTACCATCAAGTTTTGTGCTAATTGCAAATGTAATATATCTAAGTCATTAATAAAAATGAAGAGTAGAAAGTCCAGGACCTAATTCAATGGTATACCATTTGACACCTAATTAAAGTTTGATGAGAAACTGTTGATTATCATTGTTTGGCTCAAACAACCTGGTCATCACCTCCCTAGTCACTGAATCACAACTGCAGCCACTGAAAAGAAGCCCCCCCCTCTCTTTCTCACACACACACACACAAACCATTTAATGGCCTTTTAGTCATTTCTTCCTTCTGGAGAAAATATGTCTACATTTTCTTAATTACAATGATATTGATTAGGTCAGCAACATCCTAACCCAGAAGCGATGGGAAGCAGCACTAATATGCTGATTTTAGCAAAATCTTTTGACAATCTGTTCAAAAATTAACCATTCAAACTAAAAAGAAAATTAATTTGCTAATTTTCACAATGAATGCACACCTATTTAACATTGCATTATTTCTAAGTTGTTTAGAGCTAAAATTTAAAATATTATAGATTATTACTAGCTAAGTCACGGGTCGGCAACCCGCGGCTCCGGAGCCGCATGCGGCTCTTTGAGGCATTACCTGCGGCTCCGGAGCCTCCTCCGCCATTTTTGGGAGCGCATGCGCGGGCGGGTGCGCGTGCGGGGGTGCGCATGCGCGAACGGGCCCGTGCGCATGCGTGAACGGGCCCGCGCGCATGCGCGAACGGGGGCTGCGCGCATGCGTGGGCGCGCGCGCATGCGCAAACGGGCGCGGCTCCCAGTTTTTTTTTTTTTTAGGCCATGAGACCGTGCGGCTCATTCAACGTTTCGGGTGGCCGACCCATGAGCTAAGTGTATATCATAAGAAATGTTAGTCAGCACCATGTAAGTTTAACTTGTAGAATAGTTAAAAAAACTCTGATTTTTTTTTCATTCAGCCCTATTGATTATCTTTTAAAGAAAGGACTTCAATTTAAGACAGGGATTTGAGTGCTGCATAATCTCATCATTTATAAGGGAAGCACTAGGATACTGAAGTGTGACAGCTAATAATGCAATTAATTTCTGGGCAAAATGGACACCATCATACACTCAAGACAACCAAAGGTTGAGCTATGTTGCAGAATATCACTTGAAACTATTATATGCTTCAAACATACCAGGAGTTATATTCAATTCATTTCCTACAGCAAGACTCCAAACCTTTCCACGAACACTTGGAGGTAATCCTTGCCACCATAATTCTCGCACTCGCCTTGTAGAACGCCTATAAACACATAGAAATAAAAGGAGTGTAAATGTAATTGTTTGAGTACTATTAGAAATATCGTAGAAATAAATATAGCAGTAAACTTTAGCTTCACATGAGAAGCCAGAGAACTTCTATTGGAATTTGCTAGGAGTGCTTCCTGCAAGTGTAATATTGCCTGATCCTTATAAATCAGCATACACTGCTCTCTTAATATGTGGTCTCTGAATTAAAAAATAAAATAGCAGATACAAGAGAAAGAAATTCTATGTTATGATGAATTAAAAGTACAGCTGAGAACAGAAAGGAAAACATGCAGGAACACAAGGAAACCACTTGTATTACCAAGTATTCTACACTTACATGCTCTCCCAATTAGGCAGAATTTCATTGACCCAAATCACCATAGCACTAGCAATATTCTCCTCTTGTTTGAAGCGTTCTTTCATTATTTTCTTCCTTCGGTGAGCTTCTTTAATTTCTATTAAATTCAGAATTTTATTTGCAACGTGACATCAAAAAGCCATGTTTAAAACAAATATTAGATAATTAAAGGATATGGGCCCCTTAAATACAAATGCTTATAAAATATATACCTGCTATGTAAAGCAACTCTTAGCAGAGATAATTCTAATTACAGGAATGAATGAATTTGTTACACTGTTGTGGCTCTTTTTTCAATTATCAGAAAAAGTAAACAGGTATGTGCAAACTGTTCCATCTCCAGAAAAGGAACATTCTGAGGAATTCTAAAATGTTACGGTTTTTTCTACTGGGCAGTTCCAAGAGTGGTATCCAGGTGTTTTCTAGAAGTAGATTTAGAACATCATAAATCACTTCCTTATTTTGGAAGATTTACTGGGGGAGGGAGATAATAGCCCTATAACAGCTGGAATGGTCAGGTGGCATGATCTGGAAGAAATTGAGAGCATTTCCAAGAATGTTACATTTCTAAGGATGAAGTGTTTTACCCATATCTTACAGTCAACATTTTGCGACTCTGAAAATCTACATAGTCGTAGTAGATTTTGAATGTCAATTTTTTACGCATCAAGGCAGAGAGTCTGGCAGATGTCAAGGAAAACTGCTGTGGGTGCACTGGTGCCCCTGGACAGCAATACTGTTTTTATTTAAAATAAGTTTTCTTAGATTAGATTAGAATCTATTTCATATCATGAGGCACTGCCCTAACTAAATAATTGTATATAAGTACAGGGATGCAAAAGGAGAAAAAGCATGGAAGAAAAGATCTAATGATTTTTAAAGAATGGGACAACTGCCATAGGTTCCAGCAATGGTGGGGTCCCCATCCCTCATCCGTAACTTAATTTACTATTTCAAAACAAGTGAATCCATATTATTTCTTAAAATCATAAAAAAATAGTCTGTTAAAATATAATGGAAATAATTATTTCAATAGTTTCCTATATTCTTGTAGCCATGACTTCAATGAACAAAAAAATGGAAAATCAAAATAAAATGCTGCCTCTGGGTCTCTCAGAATCTTAAAAAGGCCCTCAAAGGTACATTAAAAAATAATTTACAACTTCGTTTCCTGACACATCAGAATATTTAGTACTATACTCTGAACCACAACTGTACTTAAATATAGAGATGAAACTGAATGATCGCAATCTTGGAAGCTTCCACCTTACCCTGAAAATATGTGGCAATCTACATTAGTTGTTTTATATTCTGTTTTACAATTGTTGAAATACTTATGATATTAAAAATAAGAGTTCTCTGTATGATTAAATTACAGTATAATTTCCAACAAATTAATCCCATTGAAATAAGGAATGGCATGAATCTGGTTTAGTAGCATACTTGGGACTGAAATACTGGAAACACTAATTATAGGTGTTTAACATAATAGCATGTGCCAAATGTGCTATATTTTGAATGACAGTTTGTGCTTCTTTCAGATAGCAAACATCTTGTTGCTAGAAAAAAATCATTCATTCATTCATTCAATTTTATAGTCTTTCCATTTCAGCCAAATGAGTCTGAGCAGTTCTGGGAAGCATGTACAACAAACAATCTCTTTCATGTATATAACGTTCTTGTTCTCTCTCTCTCTCTCTCTCTCTCTCTCTCTCTCTCTCTCTGTATGTGCATGGGTGGGTGGCTGTTAACTAGCACCTCTGGTTTGTCATCAAAGATGATCAGCTTGACAAAGAGGATCAAAGATCAAATCATGAAGTAATTTAATATTTACATTTACAGTACATCAAACAACATAAAAATTTCAGGTTATACAAACAATGCACACTGCAAAAGATATGAAGATGGTTTACTCATGGAAGGAGATGGCTGCTTTTTGGCTTCAGAAAGGATCTACTGAATGCTATTCTGAGAAAGATTACTGTGGACAGAAAAAAGTGGACTTCTTCAAGTCCATATTCATGTCCATATTCATACACTGCACATTTTATTTGTTCAATGTGTTTTGTGTGTGTGTGTGTGTATAAATTTATAAAACCATCTAGAAAGTCATGCTACAAAATCTCTCAGCATAGTCTGCAAACAGATATGATTTATCTCTTTATTTGCATGACCTTGGGCCAACAAGGTCACCACATAGGGTTGTTGTTGTGGGGAAAATAGGAAGAAGGTGTACTGGATATGTTCGCTGTCTTGAGTTATTTGTAAAAATAATAAAGGCACGATACAAATAAATAATAATATATTGTGTCCATGTGTGCATATATTAGAAAACATGTGTTTTAAAAAGCTTTACCTATATCTTAGTTTATGAATGTTCATACTCACTAACGAGTAATTATAATTCAGGTTTCAGTTTTAAATACGAAACAATCAATCAATCAATCAATCATGGAAACTAAATTTTCTGGTTTATAAATTCTCCTTTGTAGCATACACGTGGTCCTGAAGTAGTAAAAATAATCCACAAGACTTGGAAGAATGTTGTTTTAACTTTATCTGAAGAATATAAATAGGATAGTGCCTCTGTAACAAGCCAGTTTTTAAAGTTTGGTTAAATCTGATAAAGTACATAATGGACTAAATATTATTAGATCAGACATACCTCTCTTTTTTGCTTCTGCCACCATTTCATCATATTCTTGTCTGTGACGTAAAGCCTCCTCCGTAGATTTTGCGGGAAGGTTCCTGAAAAGAATTTTAAGGACTATATAAATTAATCAAATTAATCTTGTTAAATGTTCATACATTAAAAAAGAAATGCTAGAATGGTATTACAGATCCTACATTTTACAGATTGTCACCAATAATTTATATAAGAATGTATAACTAATGTTTTAGGAGCAAGTCTAATTACAAATAATGGAACAAATTATAGTTTGGACTAAATGGTCTTACGCTAAAAAAGTTTAGTTTCTAGATTCAATGCAAGGTGTACATCAAACTTGTTCTCTGACAAATTTGGACCAAGGATATTTGAAGGATAATCTGAAATGATACAGGATTATAATTGTTCTATCGGAAAGAGACCTGAAATTACTGAATAAGAGTGCTGAAAATTGTTTAAAGTATAAAGATATCCTATCATCGGTTCTGAGGGGACGTGGAAAAAACATACCAGTGCAGGAATGTGCGGAAATTAAGACCAAAAAGATTATGGTACCATGAAACCCAAAGGAACAGACCACTGAGATATAATTAGTCTCCAGTGTACTATGCAACATCACTGTTTTCATTATTCAGCTATACATCTATATTTGAGAACTGAGCCTATTCCAAAGCATTCAAAAAAAATAGGGCCATACCTTTTCCATGCAAACTTTATATATCCATTCTGACATCCTTTCCTCCTTCCTTGTATAAAATAATTCACTACTCAAGCCGTGCAGCTCCAATAAGTTGCTTTTCATCAAACTCCTACTCCAATCACTCAAATAATTTATTCCTTCCCTGAAGTCATAATATCCTCCCAACCCAAACTTAAAAGAAATAGTCAAGGACTTTAGAAAGTGTTCTGTTGCTATTCTAATTAGCGACAGGAATGATTTGAGAAAAAAACTGATTAGAGGATTAAAAAAGCTCTCCATAAGGAGAAGAGATGTGATAGCATTACATATGTGGACAAGTAGTAGTACTTGCCTCATGCAAACAGACAGCTGCAAATTTGCATGCTTTGGTCCCTAACAAAAATCTTTCCAAATATGTTGCCAGCATTAATACTGAAAGAGCAAGATATAAAGCACCTGAGTGTCTACTTCTACTCTTACTAGCAGTTTCATGCTTCATTAAGTGTTATTTTATAAACCTTTGATTGTTTACTTCTTTATCCACCCAAGTAGTCTAACCTTCTCACTTGACATCAGCCAAAAGGACTCTTGATAGATACAAAATATCAAACACTCTGAATCTTTAACATATAGATCTTCGACATGTAAATGTTCTGAATAAATTAAAAATAAATGAACAAGTTACTTCACCAAATCAATTTAAATTATCAACTCCATGCAGAGTAGATACTATTTATTTTAAAGTGATAAAAATGCAGGTTTTATTATTTAATCTTAGTTCTATATTTCAAAGCTTTTGTTTCAAAATCAGAGTTCCAAAGAAAGCATTACCAGTTGCTTTAGAAACAGGATTATTTTCAGCAGCATGTCAATTGTACAAAGTATAGTTCCTCAGATATATGCTAACATTAAAGCCTAATTCTTAGGTGGTAAAGTTGTACCCGCTTAGATTTTTAAATGTTTTAAGCTTAAAAGTAAAGCAGTATTAGATTGTACTCAACTAGAACATGATGGTTAGCTAAAGAATGTTTTTTTTTCAATTGATATTTATTAAAGTTAAGATAATTTTTTGCAGTTCCTATTAAGATAAGTTTTAGTTTTCCTAATGTGAACAACTATGGAATGCCTTTGTTTTAAGTATATATGTATGTAGGTAAGCATATAATTATTCCCACTGCATAAATTTTTGTATTATATTCACAAAAAAATAAGTTTTATTATTTTGGGAAAGGGGAAGCACTGTGTGCTACAATTCAAGCATAATTTACCTGAGTCTCTATCTTAGCTTATTTTTTGATCTGACACTGAAACACTTGTAAAAAGAATCCACAGGGACTTACGATGGTCGATCCTCCAGAATAAGAGCAGTGGTTGAAAGTGGCTCAAATTCAAAGTGTCTACGCCTTGTTGCTTGGGGTGCAGGTTTACACAATTTTCCTATCCGTGCTTCATATTCCTAAACAAAATTAAATAATATACTTTTACAGATTTGTAAATACAATAACCTGCACAGTTCAGATTCTACCAGCTATCTATTGAGATCAAGTGATTTAAAATTATGTCAGGTTCATTTTAGATAAATAGTGGTTGCCACGAAGCGGGGCTAATTTAAGGTTAAATAAGAAACATTGCATCAGTGCCAGAGAGAAATGTAGTTCTGACACTTACAATCTACAACAATATTATGCAAGCTGAAACTTATAAGCAAAGAGAAGGAAAGACACCAGGGAAATAACACTTTCCTAGTTCAGATGAAATAAGAGTACAAGGACCTTGAATTCACACTTGCACCATTGTCCTCCTCCAGCTTCACTGAGGATGGAGTGAGAATATTTTCCTTCCATTTTAAAGTAATTGGACTGAAATATATGATTTTAAATTCTGATTTAAAAAGCTAACAATCAAGCTGCAATGCCAGAACAGCATTACTAGAAAATGCTGCAGCCTAAACAATGGTCCACCAAAAAGATTTTCTGAATATGCTTACATTGCTACAGGTAGTTGTTGACTTACAACTGTTTAACTACATTTCAAAGTTACAATGGCCTTGGAAAAAGTAACTTAAGATCTGTCCTTGAAGTTATGATTGTTCTGCTACCCATGGTTGTAATTTGGACACTTGGTAACCAGCTCGTATTTATGACAGCTGCAGTACCTTGTGGTCATGTGATTGCAACCTTCTCAACTCGCTTCTGACAAGAAAAGTCAATTGAGGAAGCTGGATTCACTTAATCATCACCTTAGTCGCTTAACAACCGTTGTAAATATCAAGTCTTAACATCTTAACAACTGCAGTGTTTAGCGACCAAAATTCCAAGATACAGATACCTGTATCTCTTCTACATTTTGTATGCCATGTTACATGTTACTTCAATCTAAAATAAATACAGGTAGTCCTTGATTTACAATAATTTGTTCAAAGTTACAATGGCACTGAAAAATGGGACTTCTGACCATTTTTCACAGTTACGCCCTCTGCAGCATCCCCATGATCATGTGATTAAAATTCAGATGCTTGGCAACTGGTCCATGCTTATGACCGTTGCTGTGTCTCAAGGTCGTGATCACCTTTTGCGACCTTCTGACGAGCAAAGTCAATGGGGAAGCCAGATTCACTTAACAGCCGGGTTCTAACGTAAAATCTGCAGTGATTCACTTAACAACTGTAGAAAGAAAGGTCATAAAATGGGGCAAAACTCACTTAACAAATGTCTCAGTTAACAGCAGAAATTTTGGACTCAATTGTGGTTGTAAGTCAAGGACTACCTGTACTTGTTTTACGATTGATGTATTTCAGCCGTGAAGAACATCCTCATTACTTATACCTATCTGGTGGAATCAGCAATTTCTTTTTACTAAACAAGTTTGAACTGAGCCTTACACCACACTGTTTGACTAATACATTTCAAATCCTTATTAATATCCTAATATGTAGTATTTTTATCTTAAATAACTGCCAATAGGAGTCGAAATCATTGCACCTCCACCCAACTCTGAGTTTAAATTTATTTCCACCTCATGGGTCCACTGGGAAGAATCAGTAGCTTAGATAAAGGACATAGAACACACACAGATACACAGGAACACACACTGATAAGAACTTAGCAGCAGAATCAATACACTTGTGCAAATGGTGCAACAAAATGCAACAGAAAAAGTGTCAGTGAACACACTGATGCAGAAGCTTTCATAGTTTATTAGCAGGCAGGGCACTCAAAAGAATATTCAAAATATTTATTGTGCTAATATGCTGTAATTCTTCAACTTCCTGCACAAATTTTATTTGCTCATCCAGTTAAAACGTATCTATTAATAAAGGAGAATATTCGTAGCTCAGACTTGACGTGAGGAGTCCTTGGTGCCCTCTGAGCTTGCTTGTTTTCTTGCAGTCATTTCACTACGCAAACTAGGTAACATCATCAGTGCTAGTAACATCATCAGACTAGTATTGATGATGTTACCTAGTTTGGGTAATGAAACGTCTGCAAGAAAACAAGCAAGCTCAGAGGGCACCAAGGACCCCTCAAACTTAGCTATTAATCTAGGATACAGACAGAGAGTGTAAGTCTGACTCTGCTCTACTTCCATTCTTGTTTAACCAGGTGTTGTCTATTAATTATTTTATACTAGCCTTCAAAATTTAAGAATTAGAAAACTGTTCTTTGAAATAAAATAAAATATGAATGCTGAAATTACTAAGTTATTGAATTCTGTACCAATACAAATTCTATGGTGTACAATGAAACCACTGATGATTTATATCTTTTAATAAATCAATAGATGTTTAAATAGATTTTAAAGAACAGTTACGGAAAATAACATTTTTTTGATTAAAAGACTGAAACTCAATTAAAATGTAGTTTGGGCACTGTTTTCTGTGAGATCAAAGGAGGGGAAAAATTCTAAACCCTGAACTCCTTATGTAGACTTTAGTACATGTGACAAAATGAAAAACAATCCAGCTATATGCTTTGTAATAAAGTAGTGCTATATATTTTAAATAAAATAATGCTTTAAGCTAATATTGTTATCTCATGACTTTTTTAATTGTTAACACCTGCTAAAAACAGACCAAGTAATATTCATGTTCAGCTATATATGCAACACAGTCTCAAGGAATTGAAATATATGAATCAAGAGGAAATATATACAATATATGACATTCCCCCAGACTGTGACATATTGGTTTTCTTATTTGACATTTTGTTTTCAAGAAGAAAAATCAGTTACAAAGCAATGGTTACATTCACACATTGTATAATCCAGTTTTAAATGATAATTTTCTGGAAGAAGCTATAAAAACTAGGAATTACACAGATTATACTAAACTATACACCATAATTTTAAAACCACAGTGGCTAAGGTTACATAGCACATAAATCCAAACCAAGGAAACCAAAAGTAAATTAACTTGGTCCTTTATATAAATCAGATCTATGACTAATACAAAATGATACACATAGCAGAGCTGTTAAGAGCTCTGAAGGGCAAAATATAAGGCGAAGCACTATAGGTACGTAACAGGCTTTGCTAGGAATACATTAAAACAGCTGCAACTTTATCGGGGTTTGCATACGCTCCCTCTTCAACTCACCTATAATCCCCAGAAAAAAACACATATGGTTTAAGAAATTTCTGAGAAATGTTATGGGTATACCCACCCATGCTCCAAATCATGTTTTGTGCTTTGAATTCAAATTGCTGCACGTCTGGCAAGCTGTCTTAAACATTTCCAAGAACTAGTAAGTCTAGATTAAAATAATAAATCTAATCCACATTATGTTCCTTAAGTTCTGTTGCATTATATCAGTCAGATCTTTGAAATATGGTTGATTCCTCAAATGTCCATGAAGATGCTATAAGCAGGATGGGAAGCCATCCATTTCCTGAATGTACTTAGTCGGCAAGATACGATGCAGAGAATCAAGTTTGCACATCATAGCTGAACATTTGCTTTTAATTTGTACACTGTAAGCATTTCAGTTCATGTGTTTCGTGTCTACTGCATTGGGGAAAATGCCAAGGGTAACAGCTGCACAGCCTCAGCAAGCACCATTGCTACAGATATGTAGCAGAAAATAAAGGTCTCCTAATTCCACTGAGATTTACTTAGATTGGTGTTTTTGCTCAAAGAAATTTGGCAATGTGTTTCCTCCCATTGCCTTTTTCTGCCTTGGGCGGAAAACTATACTATACCATAAGCATTCAGGCAGGAAATGTCTTGGGTTTTTTTTTAAATCTCTATGTCTTTTATGCTCTTAGAATTCTTAATGCTGCTAGTCCTTAAACAGACATATTGGATTCCTTAGATTAAAAAAAAAAACCTCCCTTTTTATGACCCTGTGATCCCTTAATTCAGAGTAGCGTCAAGGCGACTGGATGGAGCTGAGCATTTACTGGCTGGATGCCCTTCCTGATACCACATGGAGTTTGCAGCAGATATATTTTCTTTGTGCCTTAGGGGAGAATTATCTGCCGTTACCTAGGATTGAACTCTCAACCTTCCGAGTGGGGGGCTAGCGTCTTCACCACTATGCCATCAAAACGCTCCATTGGATTCCTTAGATTAATACTCAGGAAATAGTTTGCTAGTGCTGTCTTGTTTCATCAAAAGCTTTCCTTCTATCCATTACCTGCTGGAAACAGACATATGAGGAGAACTGATGGAAGCCCCAAAGCTTTTTTGATGTAAACCATAAAAAATACAGTTTAGAGGAATTCTGAGTCAGATACTAATCCAGTTTCTTGCACCTTTATGCATGATCCTTTCTTGAAAAATAGAAACTTGAGTTTGAGTTCAAATGAGGAATTCTAAATTTATTAATTATTCTATTTAATATACCGAATCAGGATACGTCATTCTTCCCAGAGTAGAATGCAAGAAAATTTCTGTCTGGACTAAAATGAATATTCAAAACCAAAATCAGGTCTTCCTAAAAATGAGACACTTAATTCCAAAATTTGCACTTCAGAGAGAAAATGCTGGCATTTAGCAAAGGGACTTTGGTGGATAATAAACAGGAAGACTCATAAAAAAAAAAAAGAATAAAAGCAGTCTGCACTGCCATGGATATGGCAACATACTTCCAAAAAGAGGAAATGAAGATAACTAAATGAAGTAACAGAAATCAATCAACATGTCTCTTTTTTTGTAAACAATAGAGCTGTCCAATGTTTCAGATACATTGAGGTCTTCAGATAGTGCAGGGACATCTTTCTTTGCAATGTGCATGCAAAAAATTTTTTTCCTTTGAATCCAAAGTACTAAACAGTCCTAATAAGAAGCATCATTTTAAAACTTCTGATAAAAGAGAGATGCCCTCAAGTCAATTTCAATTCTTGGCAGCTACACAGCATATGTACATAAAAGATTTGTCTTTTCTGGGTTTTTTTAAAACTTTCCAATCTAATCTACAGCTCTATGACCTCTCAGGCCTCTTGTAAAGATATTCACAAAAAAATCCAAGTATTAGAAACCCCAATACTTGCCATCATCACCCCACAAATTCCCTAGTTCTTTCATCTTGTTATCAAGATTATTATTATGGCTTCATGGAGAGTCACAAAATAAGAAAAGCCATCCAAATATATACAGAATTGAAAAACCAGCTCAACAAAGGCAAAGCAGAGAGTGAGGAAAGGAAAATATCGTGGCAAACCCGAGCTCTCTTGCATTTGTAAACATACGTTGTAATTAACCCAATTTATTTCTAATTCTGATGTATCTTAAATGGAATATATAATATTTTTGTCAAATACAATGAGATACCAGTAACAGTTACACTATGTGACTTTCTATTAAAGCCACTGACAACCATTAAACAGAAAGGGGCAAAAGATATTAAATAGCAGTTGAGAAGGTCTAAATATTGAATTCACTGAGAATTCAAATCAAATTTCTCAAAAGGCTAGATTGATGTGTGGTTTAAGACATTAGTAAAAATTTAAGACACGGGTAAAACTTAAGACATTAGGAAAATTTTTGCTTAATTTGTTGCCTAATAAAATAGTCACACTGAAAGCTGTAATTGCCTCTGAAGAGGGCAGGATCAGGTTTCTAAATAAAAAGCTAAGTCTAGTTATTCACAATCCCATTTGTCATCACATCCCCAACTGCAATGTTTGCATTACATTATTAGTTGTCATTCATTCTTTGTAATTAAAAGATTTATTTTGTAATTAGTTACTGTATGATTTTTTTAAATAAATAGATCGCTTTCTTCTGAACCTCTGAAACTTAAAGAGAGAACAATTATACAATTGACCTGGAAGGAGTAAACAGTTTATGTAGGAGGAGTGTTTTGCTTGAGCCTAGATCACGGGTTGGCAACCCGCGGCTCCGGAGCCACATGTAGCTCTTTGAGCCTTCTCCTGCAGCTCCCAGCCTCCTCTGCCATTTGCAGAGAGAGAGACAGAGACACAGAGAGGCACTTGCGCTTCCCTTCTCTCTCTCTCTCTCTCTCTCTCTGTGTGGCCTCACGTGTGTGGCCTCACGTTGTTCTCCAACGAGCTGACAAGCTTATTGGGCGGGGCTCCTCCCTTTGCTGCGTCTCTGCAGGAAGCAGGAAGCAGGAAGGGCAGGAGAGAGCCAGCCCAATAATGTGTGTCAGCTTGTTGGAGAACAGCCTGAAGCCAGCTTGCCAGGTGAGCAGAACATCGGAGAGAGGGAGAGAGAGAGAGGGGGGGAGAGGAAAGAGAGAGGGAGAGAGAGAAAGAGAGAGAGAGGGAGGGAGAGCGAGGGGGGAGAGGAAGGAAAGAGAGAGGAAAGAGAGGGGAAGAGGAAAGAGAGAGAGAGAGGGAGAGGAAAGAGAGAGAGGGAGAGAGAGAGAGGGGGGGAGAGGAAAGAGAGAGAGAGGGAGAGAGAGAAAGAGGAAAGAGAGAGAGAGGAAAAAGAGAGAGGGGGAGAGGAAAGAGAGAGAGAAAGACAGAGAGAGGGAGAGGAAAGAGAGAAAGAAAGAGAGACAGAGGGAGAGGAAAGAGAGAGAGAGGGAGGGAGAGAAAAAGAGAGGGAGGGAGAGGGGGAGAGGAAAGAAAGAGAGAGGGAGAGGAAAAAGAAAGAGAGAGGGAGAGAGAGAGAAAGACAGAGAGAGGGGGAGAGGAAAGAGAGAAAGAGAGGGAGAGGAAAAAGAGAGAGAGGGAGAGAGAGAAAGACAGAGGGAAAGGAAAGAGAGACAGAGGGAGAGGAAAAAGAGAGAGAGAGGGAGGGAGGGAGGGAGGGAGAAAAAGAGAGAGGGAGGGAGAGAGAGGGAGGGGGGAGAGGAAAGAGAGGGAGAGCAAAGAGAGAGAAAGGGAGAGGAAAGAGAGAGAAAGAGGGAGAGGAAGAGAGAGAAAGAGGGAGGGAAAGAGAGAGAAAGAGGGAGAGAGGGGGGAGGAAAGAGAGACAGAGGAGAGAGAGAGAGAGAGAGAGAGAGAGAGAGAAAGAACTCATGCACAGCAGCTTCTATTTCTTTTTAATTAAACTCTTTAATCAAACTCCCCACCGCTCATGTGCGTGTACGTGTGCGCGTGCACGTTTTGCGGCTCCCAGTGTTTTCTTTTCTCTGGGAAACGGGTCCAAGTGGCTCTTTGAGTGTTTAAGGTTGCAGACCCCTGGCCTAGATGATCAGAGAAACAACTATTCTTTTAGCACTTTCCTTCAAATTATAAGAGTATAACTGAAGCCTTTAACATGTTCAAGTCTAACATTCTTTTTCTTTCACCAACTCATTTAAATTTGTTCTCGGAAGATTTCAACACTCCATTGTATTAAAAGTAAGAACTTTCATAAAGCAATGAGATATTAAAGCTACTGAAAATACCTATACATTTACACCAACAAAAGAAGTTAGCCAAATGCATTATGCAGTGGAATCAACTAAATATAAATGAAATTTATATAGTAAAGTATATTTCAACCAAACAGTAAAATTATGTAAACTTAAGAGAAACAAATCAGTTTATATCAATATTTATTATTAAACAAAGGCAATTAATATAATCCCCTTTTTGTTAATGGTATTTAATGACTTGATGTGTTAGTACTGTTCACTCATATTACAATTATGTAATGTAACTTGTATTTCAATGAATGCTACGAAGATCCTAAATGGCATAGAATGTGAAAGAAAAATATTAAATTTCATACCCCAGTGTTTAATAGACTGAGTGTAGATACTGATGCAACAGTGCCAGAACTTTCTTCCTAATGAGAAAAACAGAAGTAGATCCTTAGAGAAACATTTGACAATCATTAACATACAGCATTACGCATGCAAATTTTAGCTTTTCCTTCATAACCTATTAATGGCTCAAATTTAGCTAGCTCAAGTTGCCTGCGTATGTATCTCCCCAAAAGTATGCCAGACACCAATCTAAATTCTGAAATCAAAAAAGCAATTAAACTCTAACACTGACAGTTACTGTAAAAAGTACTAGCTGTTTCAAGAGTTTATGCAAAGAAATGTGCATGCCTAAGGAAGAGCCATACTATACTAGGATTCTAAATTCTAGCTAGATAGAGTTAGATGCACGGATTTCCTACAAGTTTTATCTTTGAATCCTGAAGATTTCCCAAACCCAACTAGCATCTTTAATTCTTTCAGTGATTTGGCTTTTGCTATTGCATAGCTAAACTTTTCTTGTTTAATTATACCATTCATTTAGGAGTCAATAGAATTTATGATTTTTTAAAAAATAAATTTGACAGGTTTAAAAGCGTCCTACAATTTCCAAGATTTCAACTACTTAAAAATATAGGAAAACATTGAGAGGCACTTAGTGGAATCTCAGATATATTTGGTCATGTAGCTATCCCATTTTCATTCTCTGAAACTAAAAAGCCATTCTAGTCTAAAATAACAGCCAATTGCCATTGTTTAAAAGTCTCTTATCAATACTCATTAACTACCTGTATTTCCCATATCAGAGATTCTACCAAGTATTTAATCTACATAAGAGAGGTTCAACAGGGATACATTATTATGGAATATCAACACTTGTGATTCAGGCCTTCACAAGATTAGCTATTTCATGGCCTTTTTTAAACCCTTATTGAATTTAGAAGTTCACTCTAAAATATTTACGTTTGTTAAATCTATTTTAGGTTTTCTCTAAGATTTATAACTGAAATTTGGTTCTACATGAAATTAGAAGAGTTGGGAAGAAAGAGGCCTTCTCAGCTAGTTTACCCTTATTTACAATATATCTCCTCAAAGAGAGTGCCTGGTACCATCTGTTATCTATCTGTGCCATCTTCTTTCTCCCAGGCATTTTATGCATGCACACTTACATTTTATGGAGAACTTCAAATACCAAGCATTACAATGACAGTTTATAGATATATATCTCAAACTGTTTTCCTATTTCCTGTGTTACAGGTTGGTTTTATTTTGTATTGTTGGGACATTTTTTTTGTTAATGAGTAGATAAAATGTACACTTAATATTAAATAATTATTAAATTGCTTTAGTGGTATGATTAATTTATGCAGAGTTATCATGGAAAAGGCGTAACCAACTGTTCAAACTGCTGAACCTGTATATGATGCAGCGGATAGATATATTGATATGCTGATAATGGATTGATATACTGTAAACTTTGCCAATCTGCTACAAGGAGGTATGAGCTACACTTTTTATTTATTTAAAATATTTTTTATAGCTCCCCATCTTCTAACCAAATCTAGTTAATGACTTTCCCTCTCCTGGACAGCCCTTCCAATCAGAATGCTGACATATTTCCAGACCTCACAAGACATGCAGAAGCCAACAATTTTTTACTTCTCAGAAACTGAGAAATAATTCCAGAAAGCCTGGATGGCAGGTTGAACTGAAATACCAGGAAACATGATAGCAAATACCCACTACTACAGGGTTATTTTCCCATACCTTTGAAAGCTCATTATGTGGCATTAAGCATTTCTTCTGTATTTCATCAATATACTTGCAAATTAGAAAAAAACTGCACTTATTTGTAAGTAACATCACTACACAGAATCACTTTTGGTATTAAAAACAACGTGACCAAAATATACTTATTAACTCCAATTTAACTGAGGTAATTTTAAAATCCAGACCTTAGGTATACAAAAGACAGATTTTATTTTACATTTTTTTCCATGGACAGCCACAGTGATCTCAACATAGTGGTTTTGAAAATGTCTTGGTTTCAGAAATGATTTGTCATAGAAGCTAGAAAGTTACTCTCAAAAACCTTGAGCCCCAAAGTTAGATTATACTGTCCCATGTTAGAGTAAACAACTTCTTAGCTGTTCTAACATTACTTTCCCAAAATCAACCAGGAAAACCTGTTTAAAAATCACCAAAGGATATCAAACTGTATACAGTGCATTAAGATAAATAAAATTGTGAGAAAAAGAGACAAGTAGACATATTTAAAAGGGAAGCAGAAAAGCTGATACTAGGGATTTTCAGTTTCACCCGCTCAAGAAGAATAGTGCTAACTAGAAGCTCTGGAAAATATACCATATTGATTGTAATTCTAGGGCCCTTTTAAAGAAGAAAGTTTTCTTTCCAATCATGCTTCAGTGCTCAGAAATGAGTATATTTTAATGCAGTTAATACATATGGAATGTTTGCTTCCTTTCTATAGAAGAGATTAAAAGAAGTGATGGGATGAAAATATCTTTATTCTGGCATAAAAACCTTCACTGCTAGATTAAAAAAGAGCATTCATGGAAGATTATAAGCAAACAATTCTGCTGTTTATGTTCTTGCTAATAGTAGGTCAGAAGAGAGGATAGATCAAAGATCTCAAGCCAAAACACTTCATTTCTATCCTAAGACTTTCCAAAACAACTTTTGTAATATCAAGAGTTATCAGAGAGGGAGGAAGGGTTAGAAGGGGTGTTGTCTTACCGTTCAGCCTTCTCTCAGCATGATGAATGGAGAATCCACCGATGGGTTGAATCTGACCTCCTGCCCATTTAGACCAAGTCAGTCAAAGCTGCCACGCCTGTCCTGGCTCAGGCCACGCCCCCAGTTTCGATGAGGATGAAGCAATGACTGCACGACGTGTTGGCTCCCAGATCCCTAACACTGTGCCCGACTGTGCAAAAGGGATGAGTGTGGATTCTCCATTCATCATGCTGAGAAAAGGCGTTCAGGTAAGACAACGCCCCTTCTCCAGCATGAAGAATGGAGAATCCACCGATGGGACATTCCAAAGCCCAACTGTCCCTCTGGGTGGGAAGCAGCTTGAGCCAGTATCCCTGTAGCCGGCACCACTTGCTGTAGTACCCTGCGACCAAAAGAAGCCTCCGCCGAGGCAAACCTATCAAGTTTATAGTGGCGCACAAAGGGGGAAGGCGAGGACCAAGTCGTCGCTCTACAGATGTCAATTATAGAGGCCTGTGTAGCCCATGCCGCAGATGTAGCAGCACTTCGAGTGGAATGCGCCGTCACATGCCGTGGAGCCGGTAAGGAACACGCCTGATACGCTTCCGCAATACACGCCCTGATCCACCTGCCAATGGTGGAAGATGAAACCTTCTGATCCTTAGAGGCCAGTTGGAATGAGATAAAAAGGGCTTCAGATTTGCGAAAAGGCGCAGTCCGCTTGACATAATATCGCAATGCCGTGCGGACATCCAAAGTGTGCCATTGTCGTTCCCGATCATAGGACGGGTTGGGACAAAAATCAGGCAACACAACCTCCTGCGCCCTATGGAAAACTGTATTGACCTTGGGAATAAAGGAGGGGTCTAAACGCAGGACCACCCTATCCGTATGAAAAACACACAGGTCCTCTCTGACTGAAAGAGCTGCCAGCTCTGAGATACGCCTGGCCGAAGTAACTGCGACCAAAAAGGCGACCTTGAGAGATAAGGACCTAAGACTGCAGATCTGAATAGGCTCAAAAGGTGACCCTGTGAGGGCCTGTAAGACCTGTGGCAACTCCCAAGTTGGGTATCGATGCACTACAGGCGGTCGACTGTTGATGACCCCCTTAATGAAGGAACGGATCATGGGGTGTTGAGCCAGCGGCTCTGTATTATCACAGGAGAACACTGTGGACAAGGCCGCAACTTGTCTACGTATAGTGTTGGGCAGCAGACCCCTGTTAACACCTTCCAACAGATAGTCTAGGATCCGAGGAATAGTCACCGCTGATATAGACAATCAATGTGTTTCGCACCAACTACAGAAATTCCTCCACGTGGAGTCGTAAATGCGATTGGTTGCCGGTCTCCTAGAGGCTTGTATCATGGAGATCACATCAGATGAGTAGGAGTCTTGAATCAAGAGGTGGCGTTCAAGTGCCAAACGGCTAACTGGAGCCACTGAGGCTCTGGGTGGTAAATGACTCCCTGTATGAGCCTTATCCGATCCGGAGGAATCCTCCACGGAGGGACCACTGACAGGCTCACGAGGTCGGCAAACCACAGCCATCTCGGCCAGTGCGGTGCTATGAATATGACCTCTGCCCGTTCGAGCAGCAGCTTCCTGATGGCTGCCGGAATCAGAGGGAGAGGTGGGAAGGCATACAGTAGGCCCTGGGGCCAAGGGCTGCGAAGGGCGTCTGACCTCTCCGCTCCCAGAGACGGGAACTGGGAGAAGAACCTCGGTAGCTGTGAGTTCGCTGGTGAGGCGAACAGATCCAGAACCGGTCGCCCGAACCTCTTGAATATTTCCTCGAACAGATCCGGATATAGGCCCCACTCTGAGTGGTCCACTGTGGTCCGGCTTAAATAGTCCACCTGCCGATTTGCCTCTCCCGAGATGTGTTCGGCCTTCAGGGAGAGGAGATTTTTCTCTGCCCATGATCCCAATAACTGAGCCTCCGCCATGAGGGACCGGGATCGGGTACTGCCTTGACGGTTTACATGGGCTTTTGCTGCCACGTTGTCCGTGAGGACCAGCACGTGTTGCCTCGCAATCTCTTTGCGGAAGTGGCGGAGGGCCTGATGAATAGCTCTGAGTTCCAGCCAGTTGATATTGTGCTTCAGATCCGATCGGGACCACCGGCCCTGAGCCAACTGGGACTGGTAATGCGCTCCCCAGCCAAACAGACTGGCGTCTGTAGTCAGGGTTAGCCTCTTGGGATCCTTGAACAGTGATCCTCTGGCCAACACTGGGGAGGTCCACCACAGAAGGGATCCTAGAGTCTGTAATGGTACCCATACCCTTTGGTTGGAAGAGCTTGTGCCCAGTTGTTGTGATGGGAGCAGGAACCATTGCAGGTTTCTGGAGTGTAGTCTGGCCCAGGGCACTATTGCTATGCATGATATCATCTTTCCCAGCAGCTGGGAAAGGATAGCAAGTGCCACTACACGCTCCCTGCGGACCTTGGGGACCATGGTGCGAATGCTGTCCTGACGTTCCCGAGACAGGTAGACCCGACAGAGGTCTGAGTCTATGACCGCGCCCAAGTGTAGAACGCGGGTTGAGGGAATCATCTGTCTCTTTTGAAAATTGACTGAGAACCCATGGTCCTGCAGTGTCTTTATAGTGAGAGCCAAGTCCGCCTGGGCTGACCGGACCGAGGACGACTGGATGAGAATATCATCCAGGTAGCATTGTAGGCGCACCGGCACCGACCTTAGTTGTGCAGCGAGTACCGCTAGGATCTTGGTGAAAACCCTGGGGGCCGATGATAGGCCGAACGGAAGTGCTCTGTATTGATGGCTGTTGCAGTAGCAAAAGCGGAGAAATTGCCTGTGGTTTGTATGAATCGGTATGTGAAGATATGCCTCCGTCAGATCTATTGACGTCATGAGGTCTCCCCGCCTGACACTGCCAAGATGGATTGGAGCGTCTGCATTTTGAACTTCCGGTATGAGAGATGGGGATTCAGGCCTTTGAGGTCGAGAATTGCCCTCCATCCCCCTGAGGTTTTTGGAACTACAAACAGGATAGAGTAAAAATCTCTTCCTAACTGATCCTCTGGTACCGTCTCTATGGCTTTTATTTTTAATAGGTGCTGAATGGCGTCTGTCATAAGGCCCTTTTTTACAGGGTTCCTGGGAGGGGGACAGGACAGAAAGCGTTGGGGGGGGGCAAGTCACGAACTCCAGAGACAATCCATCTCTGATGGTGCTTAACACCCAAGAGTCCGTGGTCGTGGTCTCCCATTGGTGGAAAAAGTAAGTTAGCCTGCCACCTATGGGAGAGGCCCTCTCTGAGTCACTTTGATTTATGGAAGGGACGGCCGCCCCTGCCACGAAAGTACTGCTTGTCCTGAAGCTGACGTCTGGATCTGTCTCTATATCCGGACCGGTCAAATGTACGATCCAGGCCCGCAGAAAAGGGCCGGGAGGTCTGGCCTGAGGAGGAATCCGGTCCGGAGCGAAAGGACTGTTGGCGGGAGTACGGGACAAACCGTCGGGCCGACCTCCTAGAGAGCTGAGAAATCACCCTACGTTTCTCCCTGTTTTCAATTAGATAGGGAGTCAGGGCTTCACCAAAGAGACGGCCGCTACGGTACGGGGCCGCTGCCACCCGCCATTTGTGCTTTGTGTCAGCCCTCCAATTCCTAAGCCATAACAACCTTCGTGCAGCGATGTTGGAAGATATGGCACAGGCCAAGAATCGGGCAGCGTGCAGAGACACATTTGCCATGTACTCCGAAGCCGCAAGTAACTTAGTTAAGTCCTGATGGACTCTTACCTCCTCCGTGGGAATTCTGGCCTGAAGTTGACGGAGCCAGATGAGCGAAATCCGTGCGAAGAAAGAAGTTGAGGTGGACGCTCTTATTGCCCATGCCGAGGCCTGATGAGCCCTGTGGAGCGAAGCCTCCGACTTTTTATCCTCGGCCTTCAGAACCTCCGCCATGTCACCAGGTACCTTGGAGTCTGAAAACAGGGGGGTTAAGGACTCATCCACCTCAGTGCCTCATTCAGAACCTGCACCGTATCCATCAGCTTATGGTCAGTTCCCCCTACGGGGGGAAAAGCCCCTGGAGATTCCCATTGTCCTTGAATATTTTTTAGGAACATGGGAGGGCAAGGAATCTGTTTATGTGTAATGACCGGCTCAGAGAATAGTGGGCTGGTGACCCTATCTGGAACTTGTTCAGGAACCTGAGGTTGCTCTGGATCAAATTTGCCAGTCGCACAGGCCTTGCGGAGCAAGGACGGGAATAAGGCGGAGTTAAATAGATCTACCAGGGGAGGTGGTTCTTGAGTAGGCTCCTCATCCTCTGACCACTCACCCTCCGTGCGTCCAAACTCCGGGTATTCTGAGACCTCGCTGCCAATTGAGTGAGGGGGGGGGAAACAGAGCCCTCTCCCTGTTCTGTGGTATAATGTGAAGCACCAGATCTGGAAAGGTCTGGTGATGCTAAAGAGGACCTAGGAGCGAAGGCCATCTGTGGACGCGCTGCAGACGCCATAGCCTGGGCAACGGCTTGGGAGACCATGGCTTGTAGATGAGCTGAGAAGGCTGGCTCTTCTAGAGCACGAAGACCCGCTGCGGTGGGAGTAAATGTGGCTGTTGGAGCCTGTAACTGACTCACAAGAGGCGGTCCCTCAGGGGACCTGAGCCCTGCTGCAGTTGGGGTAAATGTGGCCTCTGGTGTTTGAATTTGCTGGGACCCCGGTGCCTCTTCGAAAAGGGAGAGGTGCTCCTGATAATGGCCCGCTGAGAACCCCTGTTCTGGTTCCCGCTCTGAGGACCATACCATCGGGGTGGGCTCAGGGACTGGGCCACATGGCAGTGTTGCCATTGTGGTAGACTGAGGTATGACCCTCTCCTCTACAGCCAGTTTCTGTGCACAGGAGAATTGTTTGTCCAAGGCACGATGCCTGCGGCTGGCCTGTTTATCTGCCGCTTTGGAGGCTCGTTTGTCTAGACCGGCCTTAGTTTTGGCCTTGATTTTTGCAGCTGCCTCCTGACTAGAGGACTTACGCTTAGTTTGTCCACCTGAGGTGGAAGCCTGTGGCTCAGTGTTATCTGCCATTGTAACGTGAGAGTTTTCAGTGGGGTGCTGAAGCATCTCGGTCTGCAAGAGAAGCGGCTGTTAACCACCGAGGTGGGACTGGCCTGCACATGGATCTGTGATGGTCCGGCCCACCGGCAAGCTCGGAGTCACACTTAGCAATGGTTGTCACTCGTCACTAAAGGTAATGAACAGGTGCGAGAGATCTCCCTGCAAGGTCAAGGTCATGTTTAGTGACGGGATCACACGTGTCTCACTTAGTGATGCAGGGTATTTTGAAGGCGTGTCACTAGATGCAGACTATGGCAACAGGCTGAAACTGGCAAGGCCCAATTAGTATGTTATAAGAGGCAGTAGCCTAGGTATAGCCTTGATAGGCCCGAGGAAGGCCAACAACTGATGTGAGAAATAAAGGGCACCACTGTATTTGTGCTGCAGTTTGAGGCCAGGCAGGGCCCTGGTGGTCAGCAGCAGTTAATTTTGAGGTGGCAATGCCAAAGTCACAGATGAGCGTCTGTGAACACCATATGAATGCAACAGTGTCCTGAAATTTTCTTTGACTGCTCCCTCCGGAGTTCAGTGCTTGATTATTCACTGCATCCAAAGTGGCAGCCACCAATAATCCAGAGCAAATAAATTGCAATAACTCAGTGATCCTTATCTGGTGAACCCACAGCCTATGTGCAACTGGCTAAACTGGGTCCCAAACTGCATGCAGCTCCCAATGCAATGATGAATGAAATTGAATCACGAGGCCTCCAAAATGGCGTCGTGAGATCAGTGAGGCAATCGGAAGCTTTCCAGACTGCCTCTGATCGGGGGAATAGCCTTTCTCCTCCCACTAGACCAATCTGCGCACGGCGTCCAAGATGGCGGCCGCTGCGATCGGTAAATAATTTGAATGCTCAAGGCAGCTTGACCACAGTAATTAATTCCCCTGCTCACAGCAGTACACAGTAAGAGAAAGCAACTATTGGGATCCTGAATAAAGAGAGAAAAATGATCCGATCTGTGTAAGGTCGCCAAAATGGCGGCTGCGACTATCGGATAAAACAAAAATTCAGGAATCAAGAGAATCTGGTGAGTAGTGAACAATTTCATTCTCACCAGTGCTTCTGTAGAGAAAACAGCAGATAAATTGAGCCAGAAAACAAGGGGAGAGAAAACAAGCCGATTTTCGCCCGGCGCCCAAAATGGCGGCCGCAACTATCGGCATTGAATTTCAGGCTCAGATTAGCCTGAAACACCGAAGGGCACTCTCCCTCTGTGATTAGAGACCCCTTAAGGGTGAAAAAACACCCACAGCAATAATAACCAAGGAGAGCTAATAGCCACACGGCGCCCAAAATGGCGGCTGCGACAATCGGCTGTGAGGGAGGACTCCAAACACAAAGAAATTTACAAAGAAAACAATTTGATTGTGAAGAAAATCACAATCTAAAACAGTGCTGATCCCAGCACTGACCAGGGGAAAACAGAAAGAAAGGGAAATCCACGAATGGAAATTTCTGACTAAACCTACTTTCCTCAAAGACTGGGAGCCAAAGTAGTCATGTCTGTCCGGGCTGAGACCAAATCGAAACTGGGGGCGTGGCCTGAGCCAGGACAGGCGTGGCAGCTTTGACTGACTTGGTCTAAATGGGCAGGAGGTCAGATTCAACCCATCGGTGGATTCTCCATTCTTCATGCTGGAGAAACACCTCTTCCCAGCAGGATAATTTTTCCTTCCACCCCTCCCACTTTCACACAAATGATACTTCCTGACTCATGTAAAAAGCTTGAGTCCATGAAATTCTTTTCCTTCAGAGCAACTTCCATTTTGAGACTTGCCCATTTTTAATGCAGAACAGACAAGAAGAAAAATATGAAACAAAGTTTTACTGTTGAAGAAGAAAGCCTCAAGTTTGCTAATGATCACAAAAAACTATTTTTGCAATTGTTTGGATTCTGCCCATTATCCTGACACAACATAATCAAAAACTGCCCTATTAGCACTACTGAATTGCTAGCTTCATTTGTAACTGATATGCGCAGAGATATAAATCTGGTCTGCTTTCTACTCTCCTGATAAGCGCTCTATTTAGAAATAATTCATATTTTTAAGAGACTTCTTGTTTTCTGATTTTCCTCCAAAATAGAGCAAAAAACTTCACCTTATTTACAGACAACACTGAATATAATCCTGGCTGTATGTAGTCCTTGACTTACAACCATTCGGTCAGTGATTGTTTAAAATTACAATAGTGCTGAAAAAATGGGCTTATGACCTATGCCTGAAGGCATGGCCATTGCAGCACCTCTGCAGTCAAGTAATCAACATTCAGACACTTGGCATCCCACCTGCACGTATGACCACAGGGGTGCTTCAACTCCTCTCACTCACCTATCCCCCCACCCCACCTTTGCCCTGTTGGCCACCTTGTACCCTGACTTGTGGGGCAGTCCCAAAACTGCATGGCCATGCCCCAAAAAGCTTCAGCAAGTCCCAGCAAGCATTCTGTCTTCTCTCCCAGATCTCCACACCAACCTTTCACTTTTGCATTCAGCACCTTGCTGCCTTTGCTGTCTCCTTTTTGGATCCACTTCCATTCCGGCCAAAACTGCACTGGTCTTTGGAAAGATTTGCAAAGACAGGGTGCAGCTTTAGTCATTCTGAAAATGGGGAGGGAGGAGGGAAGGTGCTGGGACTGAAAAGGACACAGCAAAGGCAGCAAAGTGCTGGGCGCAAAAGGCTAAAGGTTGGTGCAAAGAACCGGGAGAGAAGATAAGTGGGTGCATGTATGCCTACTGGTACTTGCTGGGGATCGAAGGAATGTTTGCTGGCTTGCTTGCTGGATCAGGCTTGCCGCTCCGCAAGGGAGGGTGCAGGGTGACGAAAAGAACAGAGGTGGGGAGGGAGTTAGCCAGGTGAAGGGTGTTGGAGGCAGTCCCTGACCATACTGAGGCTTGGGATGAGAGAGACCAAACCTGAAATGGCTTGATTAGGATAGTTACTCACTTAACAACCCATGATTCTTAGTTAATGACAGCATCAGACAGAGCCAGGGTTGCCATCGTAAGTCAGTGCAGTCACATGACATCTCGCTTTTAGAGTGGACTGACTTACGATAGAAATTTCAATCTCAATTATGGTTATAAGTTGAGGACTACCTGTATTCTACTAAACATTTCTAAGTCTCATTAAGAATATGCTGAAAGAAAAAAGTTGCTAAGAACAATTTCTCTGCCTTAAAACGTCAGAACTGTCTCTGAGCTTGTAAATGGCTGGAATGGATGTAGTTCAAAAAATACACACGTTCTATGAGCACAAAACTTAAGTAAAAGACTAATATAAATGAAGTGTTGCTATTTAACTATGCAAAATTCAAGTTTGGACTTCGTGAAAAGTTACCTTTTCCACTATTTTAATTACTATATCAATGAGACCGAGAATAACATCTACATGGAATGATCAAAGACTCTTAACAGGTTGGACCCAGATTTACTAGTCTGTAAGGTGATCAAAAGCCAGTGTGGTCTACCAACACCTAAGGCAGGGGTAGGCATGGCTGGCTCAGGAATTCTGGGAGTTGAAGTCCACGAGTCATAAAAGAGCCAAGGTTGCCTACCCCTGATCTAAGGAAAGGAAATCATTTTCAGATTTATTTCTTCCTTACTTTTGTCTAAAACCAAATTCCCCCCACAAATTGGTTTTGATCAGGCAAAGAGCCTTTTCTCTCTCTTTTCTCCACTCTGCATTTTGTGTTTGTGAAGGGGCGTTGTCTTACCTGAACGCCTTTTCTCAGCATGATGATGGAGAATCCACGAATGGGTTAACTCTGTCTTCCTGCCCAATTAGACTAAGTCTGTCAAACTTGCCACGCCTCTCCTGGGCCGGACCTCCCAGTCATGACAAAGGCGAAGCTATTGACGACAGTCTGACATGTTGGCTCCCAGACCCCGACACAGGACCTGACTGACCTTAAGGGGTGGGTGTGGATTCTCCATCATCATGCTGAGAAAAGGCGTTCCGGTAAGACAACGCCCCTTCTCCAGCATGATAGATGGAGAATCCACGAATGGGACATACCAAAGCCGCCCTGTCCCTATGGGAGGGAAGCAGTCTGGGCCTGTGTCCCACCTTGTGGCACTACTTGCTGTAGCACTCTCCGGCCGAAGGAGGCGTCTGTGGAGGCAAACCTATCCAGCTTATAATGCCTCACGAAAGGGGAAGGCGAAGACCATGTCGCCGCCCTACAGATGTCCTCAATGGACGCCTGTGTCGCCCACGCTGCGGAGGTCGCAGCTCTGTGAGTGGAATGAGCAGTAACATGACTTGGAATTGACAGGGAATGCGACTGATATGCCCCTGCAATGCAAGCCCTGATCCACCTGCCTATAGTGGAGGCAGAAACCTTCTGCCCCATAGAAGAAGGTTGAAAGGAAACGAAGAGGGCTTCCGACTTGCGAAAGGGCGCCGTCCGCTTGATGTAATAGCGTAATGCCCTGCAGACATCCAGGACGTGCGATTGGCGTTCCAAGTCATGAGACGGATGAGGACAAAAATCTGGCAGTATTACCTCCTGCATTCTGTGAAATAAAGTATTGACTTTAGGAATAAAGGAAGGATCCAATCGAAGGACCACTCTTTCATCATGAAAGACGCATAAGTCATCTCTGATAGAGAGAGCTGCCAGTTCAGAAATGCGTCTAGCCGACGTGACGGCTATCAGGAAGGCTACGTTAATTGTCAAGAACCGCAGTGTACAGGTGCTGATGGGTTCAAATGACGGTGAGGTAAGGGCCTGTAAGACCCGCGGCAAATTCCAAGAGGGATACCGATGAACCACGGGTGGTTTGGTGTTGGTCACTCCCTTGACAAAGGAGCGTACCATGGGATGCTGAGCCAATGGCTCCGAATTGCCACATGTAAGCACCGTGAATAGAGCCGCCACTTGTCTGCGGATAGTATTGGGCGCCAAGACCTTGTTGAGCCCCTCCAATAAATAGTCCAAAATTCTCGGAATGGTAATAGAGCCAACTGGTTCTTTGCACACCAGTGGCAGAAACTTCTCCATGTGGAGTCATAAATCCGGTTTGTTGTAGGCTGTCGGGAGGCCTGAATCATAGAAATTACATCCGACGAATAGGACTCCTGTGTCAGGAGCCGCCGTTCAAGTGCCAGGCGGTTAACTGGAGCCACTGGGGTTCTGGATGTTGCAGAGCTCCCTGGCTGAGTGCAATGCGACTTGGAGGAATCCTCCACGGGGGAGAGATGGAAAGGCTCACGAGGTCGGCAAACCATGGCCGTCTTGGCCAGTGTGGAGCAACCAATATCACCTCTGCCCGTTCCTGCAGTATCTTCCGGATGACTGCCGGGATCAGAGGGAGAGGAGGAAATGCATATAGCAGACCCCCGGGCCATGGACTGCAGAGGGCATCTGCCCTCTCCGCCACTGGAGATGGGAACCGGGAGAAAAACCTCGGAAGCTGGGAATTCGCCGGAGAAGCGAACAAATCCAATACCGGATGACCGAACCTCTCCGATATCTCCTTGAAGAGATCGGGATGCAGGCGCCACTCAGAGTGATCCACTGTCGACCTGCTCAAGAAATCTGCCTGCTGATTTGCCTCTCCTGAGAAGTGCTCGGCCCTGAGGGAGGAGAGGTTGATCTCTACCCAGGATCCCAACAACTGGGCCTCGGCCATAAGGGACCTGGAACAGGTACCCCCTTGCTGGTTCACATGGGCTTTCGCCACCACGTTGTCCGTGAGGACTAGAACGTGTTGTCTCACCACCTTGTTGCGGAAGTGGCGTAGGGCCAGATGTATGGCTCTGAGCTCCAACCAGTTTATGTTATGCTTCAGGTCTGACCGGGACCACTGGCCCTGAGCCAACTGTGACCTTAGGTGCGCTCCCCAGCCAAACAAACTGGCGTCTGAAGTCAGGGTGAGCCGAACAGGTTCCTTGAACAATTCCAGAAACAGACTGAATCTGATGGTGTTTTGTCTGCTTGCAGGCCTAGTCACCCTTGAGGCTGAATTGCTCCGAATGAGGGAGCAGAGAGACTAAGTTTGAATCCAAGACGATCAAAGAGACCAAGAACTGGATAGTGGTGATGGCTGCAATAGCCGGCACGCTCACAATCCTGATAGTGGCTGTGAACCAACCTAATGGAAATAGCCAGCACACTTAAGTTTAATAGTGGCTGCAAGGCCAACGTACTGGTACGGTCAGCGCACTACACTACTCTTGATGGCAGTAAAATGGAAAATCCACGAATGGGAGAAGGAGAGAACAATACAACCTGCTCTGTAGCTGTAACTGGGAGCCAAACTAACACGTCTGTTCTAGGCACAGACTAAGTCGTGACTGGGAGGTCCGGCCCAGGAGAGGCGTGGCAAGTTTGACAGACTTAGTCTAATTGGGCAGGAAGACCGAGTTAACCCATTCGTGGATTCTCCAGCATGAGGATGGAGAATCCACAAATGGGTTAACTTCATTCTCCTGCCCAATGAGACTAAGTCAAACGATTGCCACGCCTCCTGCTGGGCTAGATACTGACCCAGTTACCCCAACAGGACGCGCATCGTTGGCTCCTCAACTAGCAGGCAGGTCGTTTTTTCCCATTTGTGGATTTCCCCATTTCTTCTAAAAACTTCTCAGGCCTTTCTGATCCTTTTAAAAGAAACCGATTGAAATTTGGCCAGAACGCCGCGGACGCCGCCCTGCAGCTCAGCTGAGCTGCGGGCTCCGCGGGGTGCCGCTGCTGACTGACAGCGCAGCCGCAGCTTCAGACGCCGGACTCTCCTTCCCCTGAGCGTGTCTGCTGCGAGACTTTTAACTCCGGAGCCTTTTTCTTCGCCGCTGCTTTCCAGAGTCGGCTTGGACGGGACGGGCCTTGCCAGTGGGCCGCGGATTTGGCGGGCTAATCGCGGCCATTTTGGGTACCGTAACTGATCTCAACAGCCCCGTGAAAAAATCCTCTTAGAGGATTAATTTCCTGAGTGCCGACAGCTTGAGGGTTTGGCCTTCAGGCCTCACGATCACTACCCTCCCAAGCGGACAGAAAGGCTCAGTTTTTAATACCAGACAGGTCCACCCCAAGGGGCCTTCTCTCTCGGACGCCATTTTGTGTCGTCTCTTCGCCTCAGGATTGCCGCCCTTTCAACCTGAGCAGCATTTTTGGCTTGGCAGCTGGCTATAATTCATCGGTGCGCGAGCGACCATTACTTGGTCCAGCAGCCACCACTGTTAAGAGCAGGGACCGGCCTTGCTGGTGGCTCTTGGGTATGCGTGTGGCCAATCCTTGGTCCAGCGGCCACCATTATTCAGAGCCATTACCGGCCTTGCCGGTATCTGGGGCCTCCACCAACCCTAACGCTCTGCCTCATATTGCCTGCATTCCTCAGATTCTGCTGAGGGACCCTGAATGGGATGGCAGTCAACGTGGCTTCAATGACCACCCACGGTGGTCTGGCCTCTCCAGCCAAAAAAGAGGCGCAAATCCTCAAAGCTGGAGGCAGCAGGGAAGCTGAAGGCCAAGGCCAAAGCGATCTCTAGCAAGGCTCCCTCTAAGGCTGCCGAGAAGGAGGCTAACAGGAGACATCTTGCCTTGGAGAGGCAGTTCTCCAGGGCCCAGCAACTACAGCAGGCCGACATCACAGTTCCGGCTGTCCCTGTCTCGATGGAGGGGACCCTTTTTGATCCTCAATTCGCCCCCCCTGGTGCCCCTTCTCAAAGGGCATGGTCTCCTGAAGGAGACACCGGACAGGGACAAGAGCTGCTGAACCAGCCAGCATGCCCTCAATGGGTGGCTCCATTGCCCAACACACGGCCCAGGCCAGAGGCCACGTTCACGCCTACTGCAGCGGGGCTCCACCCAGTAGCCCCTCAGGAGACTTGGCCAGAACAATTCCAGGCCCTAATAGCCCAGGCTTTCGCCCAGGGCATGGCCTCATCATTCCACAGACCCAGGGCCGAATCCGCCACACCCATAAGGTCATCTCATTACCCATCAGAGCCTATAGATTATCCTTGTTCCATCGCCTCTGACCGATCCTCTCAGGATATGGAATCATATCCAGAGGAATACGAGCCGGGGGAGATACATCTCTCCGAGGATGACGAATCAACACCAGATCCTACCCCATTCATTGGGTTGTTTGACCCATCCTTATTCAAATCCCTTTTGAATAAGGCAACCACCTCAGCAAACATTGACTCAGATCAAGAGGTCCAACCAACCCCCTCCACTAGTCAGGCATCAAATCCTCTATTTTCCGAGCCTTCTGTATTCCAGAAGCATATCCCTTGTCCCCCCCTCTTCACCAACACTATCAGAAAACAATGGTCAGCGCTGGGTACCCCTCCCACACTGAGCACTACAGACAAGAAACTGTTCAATGTGGCCACCTCGTCTGAACTGCTTGAGGTCCTAGCGGTGGACGAAGCTGTAACACCTCTGGTTTCTCCATCCACCGTATCTGGTGACATGGCTGAGACCCTAAAAACAGAGGACAGGAAGTCAGAGTTCTCTCTTCGCAGGTCTCACCAAGCCTCGGCGTGGTCGGTGAAGGCGTCAACCTCCACCTCCTTCGTCAGGACTTCTATAATGTGGCTCCGTGAGCTCCAGGCCATGATTCCCCAGGATCAGGTACGCGCCCACCAGACCCTGGGTAAGTTGCTGGCCACGTCCGAGTACATGGCAGATTCATCACTTCATGCAGCCAGGTTCTCCGCCCGGGCCATAGCCTACAACGTGGCTGTAACAGTGGAGAGAGGACCAAAAATCAAAGTGGCGCCTGGCTACCGCCCCTTATACCGGCGGGCAGTTGTTTGGTGAGTCCCTCAATCCATATCTGGTGGAGAACTGGGACAAGCGCAGAGTCATGTCTCACCTTAACAGGCGTGTGGATAGACGCTCTGCTCCGGATTACCGCAGATTGCCATTTTGTGCAGGCACAGGCTCAGACTGAGCTCCACCTACTCGGCCTTTTCCTCCCAGACCCGACCGTCCAGTCCAAGCGGCCCTTTCGAGGGACCGGCGGCCACCCATTCAGAAGGAATAAATTACTCCAGAGACACAGCCCCCATCGGATGGGAGACCACCACAACAGACTCAACAAATGGGAGACCACCACAACAGACTCTTGGGTGCTCGACACCATCAGAGAGGGTCTCTCCCTAGAATTCCTATCCAGACCCCCGGGTAGCTTTATCTCTTGTCCAACCCCATGTAGTCTGGACAAAAGGAGACTCATGCACGAGGCCATACGTCATCTTTTAGACATCAAGGCCATAGAACCAGTATCTACCAGACACACGGGGTCGGGATTCTACTCCATCCTCTTCGTGGTGCCAAAGACCTCAGGAGGATGGAGAGCCATTCTCGCACTCAAGGGACTGAATTCCCATTTAAAGTACAAAAGGTTCAAGATGCAGACACTCCATTCTATTCTGGCCAGCATCAGATGGGACGACTTCCTAACGTCCATAGACCTCACAGAGGCCTACTTACTTGTCCCCATTCTCCTTGACCATTGCAGGTTCCTCAGGTTTTGCTATGCAGGGCACCATTACCAATACAGGGCCCTTCCATTTGTCCTCTCTTCCGCCCCAAGAGTGTTCACCAAAATCTTGGCGGCTTTGGTGGCCCACCTGAGGTTAGTCCCGGTACGGATCCAGTGTTACCTGGACGACATCCTAATCCAGTCCACCTCTGTCCAGGCAGCTCAAGCGGATCTGCCCCGAACTATTGGGGTCCTCCAGGACCACGGGTTCTCAGTCAATTTCCTGAAGAGCCATACAGTACCATCTACTCGCCTGTTACACCTGGGGGCGATTATAGACACGAGGCAGTGCATGGTCTACCTGTCACAGGAGCACCAAGACAGCATACGTTCCCTGGTGCTCCAGATACAGAGAGAGCGGGTGGTTTCTCTGGTCAAAACTTTCCCAACTGCTAGGGAAGATGGTCTCCTGCATGTCCATAGTCCCATGGTCCAGGCTGCACTCCAGGTACCTGCAATGGTTCCTACTCCCATTCCAGAGGCTGGGCACGAGCTCCTCCAACCAGAGAGTCAGGGTCCCACTTCAGACTCTGAACTCCCTTTGCTGGTGGACATCTCCAGCAGTAGCAAAGGGGTCGTTATTCAAGGAGCCCCACCGGGTCATTCTGACTACAGACGCCAGCCTCTTCGGTTGGGGAGCTCACCTCCAATCACAGTTGGCTCAGGGCCGGTGGTCTCAACCGGACCTGAAGCACAACCTAAACTGGTTGGAGCTCAGGGCCATACATCTTGCCCTGCGCCATTTCAAAAGCAGTGTGGTAGGCCAACATGTCCTGGTCCTTACGGACAATGTAGCAGCCAAGGCCCACGTGAACCGCCAGGGGGGTACCCGGTCCAGATCCCTCATGACCGAAGCTCAGTTGTTGGGTTCTTGGGCAGAGTCCAACCTCTCCTCCCTCAGGGCGGAACACATCTCGGGAGAGGCAAACCGGCAGGCGGACTCCTTAAGCAGGTCGACGGTGAACCACTTCGAGTGGCACCTGGATCCCTCCTTATTCGGGGAGATCTTGGACAGATTCGGACTACCGATAATAGACCTGTTCGCCTCGCCGCTGAATGCTCAGCTCCCGAGATTCTTCTCCCGGTTCCCTGCTCCGGGGGCGGAGAGGGTGGACGCACTCCGCAGTCCTTGGCCCAGGGAACGGCTATACGCTTTTCCTCCTCTTCCCCGATCCAGGCGATCATTCGCAAGATTCTGCTGGAACGGGCGGAAGTTATACTGATTGCCCCACACTGGCCGAGACGACCTTGGTTTGCAGACCTTGTAGGCCTCTCCATCTCTCCCCCGTGGAGAATACCTCCATACCGCATTGCCCTCAGTCAGGGAGCCCTGCAGCATCCAGAGCCGCAGTGGCTCCAGTTAGCCGCCTGGCACTTGAGCGGCAACTTCTAACTAAAGACTCCTATTCAACGAGGGTCATCTCGATGATTCAGGCCTCCAGGCTCCCCTCTACGAATAGGATATAGGATTTCACCTGGAAGAACTTTAGTCTCTGGTGTACCAGACAACAATTGGATCTCTCCTCCCTCACCATTCCGAGGATCTTGGAATACCTGATGGAGGGGCTCAACAAGGGCCTATTGCCCAACACCATCCGTAGGCAGGTTGCAGCCCTGTCAACGGTGTTGCAATGCGACAATTCGGCCCCTTTGGCTCAGCACCCCATGGTGCATTCTTTCATCAAAGGGGCGACCAACACCAGACCCCCTGCAGTCCATCGATATCCCTCTTGGGATCTACCGCGGGTCTTGCAGGCTCTCACCTCACCCCCGTTTGAGCCTATCAGGACATGTACGCTCCGGCTTTTGTCCATGAAAGTCGCCTTCCTGTAGCCATCACATCGGCCAGGCGCATATAGGACCTAGCGGCTCTCTCGGTCAGAGAGGACCTATGCACCTTTCACGAGGACAGGGTGATCCTTCGCTTAGATCCGTCGTTTGTTCCCAAGGTTAACACCTTGTTCCACAGGGCCCAGGAGGTAATACTTCCTAACTTTTGCCCCAATCCGTCCCACGGATTGGAACGCAAGTGACACGCTCTGGACGTGCACAGAGCATTAAGACATTACATCAAGGGAACGTCCGCTTTTCGCAAGTCAGAGGCGCTGTTTATATCATTCCAACCCTCTTCCATGGGGCAGAAAGTTTCCTCTTCCACCATAGGCAGATGGATCAAAGATTGCATCGCACGGGCCTACCAGTCACATTCATTGCCCGTGCCTGGCCGCATCACGGCTCATTCCACCCGCAGCGCTGCAACATCGGCGGCTTGGGCAAAGCAAGCTTCCATCGATGAGATTTGCAGAGCGGCGACTTGGTCTTCGCCTTCTCCTTTCATACGACACTACAAGGTGGACAAATTTGCTTCCGCAGACGCCTCCTTTGGCCGGCGGGTGCTACAACAAGTGGTGTCATCAAGTGGGACATAGGCCCAGACTAGTTTCCTCCCATAGGGACAGTGAGGCTTTGGTATGTCCCATTTGTGGATTCTCCATCCTCATGCTGGAGAAGGGGCGTTGTCTTACCTGAACGCCTTTTCTCAGCATGATGATGGAGAATCCACTCCCACCCCCTTAGTGGCCGTCAGGTCCTGTGTCGGGGGCAGGAGGAGTCAACATGTCCGACTATCGTCTGTTGCTTCACCTTCATCGTAACTGGGTCAGTATCTAGCCCAGCAGGAGGCGTGGCAATCGTTTGACTTAGTCTCATTGGGCAGGAGGATGAAGTTAACCCATTTGTGGATTCTCCATCATCATGCTGAGAAAAGGCGTTCAGGTAAGACAATGCCCCTTCTCCATCTATCATGCTGGAGAATGTGTTATGCACGTCCCTAATTTCTTAACAACCTCAAGGTCTTCCTGAACTCACAGTTGTTCAATGAATAGGTGGCTGCTATATCTATTCATTGTACCTGCACCAATTGCACCCTTTCCTAGATGGGGGGGGGGGGCTTCATGCGCAGATCACCTCATAGCTTGACTTTTGCAATGTGTTCCACATGGGACCACCCAGAAACTTCAACTGGTTCAGAATGCCTCGGTATGTCCATATAACACCTCTGTTTTGCAAGCTGCACTGGTTGCCAGTTTGCATCTGGGTGTGATTCAAGGAGCTGATTGTTACTTATAAAGCCTTAGGTGGTACAAAGTCTGGTTATTTGAGGGAGCATCTGTTTCCTATAGCAGTTGAAAGGTACATGGCAGGTTCCTTCAATTAAACAATATTATCTACTGGAACCATAGAAGCATACCTTCTGTTGCACCGCCTGCCCAAATCTTTTCCAAGATCTGAATGGCCCTTATCCTACTGGTATTTCAAAGGGCCCTGAAAATGTAGCTCTTCACCTAGGTTGTTGGTGAGGATGACTCCTTTTAATCGAGGTTGCTTCCTTTTGTTTCCATCCTCTGTGTCCCTCTTGTATTTTTTGTTATTTTTGTCTTGTTTTTCATGTTTTAAATCATGTCCAATCAGTGGGAATCAGGCGGCGTATAAATTAAATAATAAATAAACAACCATATCTTCCAATGTACATTCGCGCACAAATCAAACAACAGGATTCCTGGCTGACAAATCCTTTAGTCTCCTAGGTGATCAATAATGCAATGAAAAGAATAAAAGACAAAACGGCCCTGGGAAGCAGTGACCTGTGACTTGTCAGAGAGGGGTGTTTGTTTGTGCTCTTCCAGAGCACCCTAGAGTGTTGGCATGGGAAAGCAAACTACTTCAAAATGGAAACAACTAAAGATGGCTTTAGGCTGCCTTGGCAGCAAGCTGGGTATAAAATGGAGGCAACAGTATCATGACATGTCCCTCAAATACAATCAGTAAAGCATCTTCATGCTGCAGCAAGCCCATTGTTCCAATAGCTGAAGGAGACAGGATGGCATAGAATCAGCAGAAATTATCTTCCTTCCCTTCTCTAGTGAACATCAGTGATCCACCCCCCCAAAAAAATCAGTTTGTTAAATACGGATATTTTAACAAGTTCATAATAAATAGCAAACTAACTTCACTGGAATAAGGCATAAAACACATCTAAGCTGATTTCACGATAAAAAACTAATTCCTCAGTTTTTATCTTTGCAATATCAGAGCATGCATATTTACTAAATAACTACAGATTTGTTTAATCACCAAAACCAGAATCAGATTATAATTTTATGAGTCCAAAAGCAACAATAAGAAGCTCAATCCAGTAAATATTTTCAACATTTAAGTTGAAAACACACTTTATTCATTATTTTTAGTACAGAGCTGTATAAACAAGTTTTATGTTTCACTATCCAATAAACCAGCCAGGGGTTGTACAACTGTTTGTGTGTTTGTTTTTCTTCCTTTTTTTAGTCGAAATCATTTGACTCCTACTATGGCTTTTGCTTGCTGTTCTAAATCTATACTGAGTGGAGTTTTTATCTTATACCAGGGTGGATAATATTTGAGATTTCAGAGGCTGCAAGCCAGCCTTACAGTCTATTTTCATCACTAAAATCTCCCTAAACCTTAAAAATCAATTCCAAATCATACCATTAAAATTTAGTGATAACATGATTAAATTTCAGCTGTGCAATTTTATGAAGTTGAAATGGTCTCAAAGACTTTGGTTTCCCCATCACTATCCTTTGGGGGGGGGCACAAAAAATTGCACATCTGAAAACTGCCTCTGAATTTCAGCAGTGTGATCCTATAGTTCTGGAAGTACAAATGGGAACGACTTGAAAGAAAGAGGGAGTGGCTAAGATGCCTGCTAGCAAGGTAGGGCTGGCTGGGGGGAGGAGCTATCAACAGGTTAACTTTTTTTCTGACTGGAGGGAGCTCTTGGAGACATGCTGGAATGGGGAACAGCATGGAAATGAATGTATGATATATGGTTTTGATGATTAGACATGATGGACTATAGAAAGAAGTCACGTTGTAACTTAGAGAAAAGTTAAAACTGTAATTGTACTTATAATTGCTGTAAAGATCAGAAGCCAGTTTATAACTTCTTTTTTGTATTTTTAATTTTTCTTTTATTTCTCTTTCCCTTTTTCATTCTATTTTAGCTTATATTAGTTCTTCTAATTGCTGCTATAATTTTCAATAAATGTATATGCGTGTGTGTCTCTTGGTGCTAGCTATATATTAGCAATAACAATACACTTAAGACTTATATACCACTTCAAAATGCTTTACAGCAGAGGTTCCCAACCTTTTGGGCACCAGGGACCGGTTCCGTGGAGAGAGGTTTTTCCACGGACCAGAGAGTGCATGGTTTTGTGTGCTGCCTGCATCCCACGGATGGGGCTTTGCTTGTTTGTGCGGACCGGTTGCTGGCATGCTGCAGCCCGGTACCGGTCCACAGACCGGGGGTTGGGGAACCCTGCTTTACAGCCCTCTCTGAGCTGTTTACAAAATCAGCATATTGCTCCCAACAATCAGTTCTCATTTTACCAACCTCAGAAGGATGGAACTTGAGCTGGTCAAGATCGAACTCCTGGTAGTGGGCAGAGTTAGCCTGCAATACAGCATTCTAACCACTGCCATCACCATGGCTGCTAACCTTCATTCCTCCTGCACACCTCCATTAGAATTCCCATGTATTCATATCATCTTCTTAGACACTCCAGTTCTATTCCCTCTATTTCCCCCTTTATATTATTGCTCCTTGCAATCCTTATCAAACCTTCCTCCAAGCATGATTTTCAGAAAAATTCTCATTAATATAAATAGTATCTTTTTTCCTAAATCCAATTTCAGGAATGTCAGGAATTTGGGGGCAGGGAAGAGACATAAGTATAGAAGGACAGAATTATACTTTCCCATCCAACTATGATTTACTCTATCCAAAATGCCCCACTGCAGCATCCTGAATTAAGAAAAAAATTTCATTGATACATATATATTCAAGTTAACTGCCTTATGGGGAAAAAAATCTGACAATTATAGTTTTCCAACATGTTCAGGAAATGTGTCTTTCAGTCTACTTTATTCATCAGGACTTCTACAGCATTCAAATAAGTAGTTTTGTTTCATATCTGTGTATGGAAAGTACAATTATGTATCTAGTTCAGTATAATTCTGTAGAGCACAAATGTTAATGGCTATAATTGTATCAATATATTTTACTGCTAACATTTTTCGATATAGTGAATATACCCATCTCAAAATAGTAAGTTGAACGTAAAATATTTTTTCTCTGACTGAACTGATTAACCTTAAAGATAGAATGTTCGCCTTGAAAAGTATTGTTTGAAAACCAATGTAAATAAAATGTTTACAAGGAGGGTTGCCAATTATACAACAATAAGTAGGAAAACACAGCAAATGTAACTTAAATTACAGCCAGTTTTCAATAGCCATTAAAGCAGAACTACAGCAATGGAAGACAACCCAGGAGCAGATGAGACAAATTTCTTGGAAACATGTGATTCAATTGTTGCATTTCTGTACTGCTTGGGTCAACAATCTGCCTTGCATGGAGGAGGAGACCACACTGCTTGTCAGCTGTGAATCAGGAGAGGATCTGTCCTGGAAGAATTAAGCAACTAGCTACTGGTTGAATCTCTTTGGGAGAGTTGCATTTAAGGCTGGGTAGCATGGGTAGCAATGGAAGTTATCCCTTTGGGATATGCCACTTTGGAGTAACATAAAAATGAGGGCTGTAATCCTACTGGTGTGGTGTGAATGTTTGTGTGAAAGTATAAAAAACCTGAAGCTGTCCCCAGCAGAAACATGGTTGATTAAGCCCAACCACCTCTGCTGGTATAAGAAAAGGAACTCACTGGGAGTGATGGTATAAGCTTGGTTGACACATTAGGGAATATACTCAATCTTTCAGGTGAGTTACAATGTACTGGACTTTCCTGATGGCCCCGATATAATTCTGAGTTGAAAGATTCACCATTTGGTGAAGTATCCTCTTTCAATACCGTGTTTCCCAGAAAATAAGATCGGGTCTTACATTAAGTTTTTGCTTCAAAAGACTCGTTAGGGCTTATTTTCAGGTTAGGGCTTATATTCAGGGAAATATGGTACTAAATGCGTCCGTCTGGGGCTTATTTTTGGGGTGGGGCTTATTTTTGGGGTGGGGCTTATATTATGAGCCTCCTGAAAAATCATGCTTGGGCTTATTTTCCGGTTGGGTCTTATTTTCTGGGAAACACGGTACTGGAACTATTCATTCAGCACTTCATCAGGGCTGGGGGGGGGGGTTTTAGTATATATATATATATATATATATCACCCAGGGCTGGGGGGGGGGGGGTTAGTATATATATATATATATATATATATATTGAATCCAGAGCAGCAATTACAGTAGTAATGCAGAGTAGCATTCTTGGTGTTGACAAGTTAGCAATCTGTTACAGGAGAAAACAGATTAAAAATGGAAGTGCTATTCCCCCTTTTATCTTTCAGGCTTTGAGCCCAGTAAAGTCTTGATCTTTTGTAATAACAGAAGAGCTCAACATAAATCAAAGATAAGGAAGCTAATTGAATCTGTGTAACAGAAGAACGACTGAGGGAAACATACGGGCCAGTATGGATTCAGTTTATTCCAACCGATAGTAAAGCAGGGAAAATGATATTGCTCCAATCTCCAAGAACAGTAGCTCTCACTGAAAGCCAATGGGTTTATACTGAGTGTGTGTACCTCAGTTTTGGAAGTAGGGATAGGTTGAGGATTCTATTGTTCTGTGCAGTGCTTAATGAAATCTGTGACTGAGCTGGTGTTAGAATCTCCCAGGTTCATAGTGTTAAGATAACTTCATGATCTATTTTGTGGTTTGTTTCTTCTGATAATAGAAATTTCTGGCAACCATGACTATATTGAGCCTATCCAAATTAGTTACAGGCACTTCTGCACATAGCCAGTTCAGCATTTGATCTGAAATTTCAAATGGAGCAGGAGTCAGTTCTTTCAAATGTACTTAACTAGGTTGATGGGCTTAATCTTTGCTGGCTTTTTATAAGCTCCTAAAACCTAGCCTTCTCTAACAGATTTTTAATTGTTTTTAGTAACTTCAGGTTTAATTGTAGATTTATGTTTTTACTGAAAAATGCTGAAAGAACTTGGCAGCAAACGTAGTTTAGTAAATAATAATAAAATAATCTGGTTCTGTCACATGATTAAGTATTTTTATTCATATTATTTATTAAAATTTGACTGTTCCTGTTTATAAAGTGGGTGAAACTCAAAATGTCTATGGAGATTCTCAATCATCCAGGTCATGGTTGTCCCAAAGGTGCTTTTTCAAGAGGCAACTGGACTTCCTTGTTTTCTCCGAAGACATTTCGCTTCTCATCCAAGAAGCTTCTTCAGCTCTGACTGGATGGTGGGGAATGGAAGGATTTATATTTATATTTATATAAATCCTTCCATTTCCCACCATCCAGTCAGAGCTGAAAAAGCTTCTTGGATGAGAAGCGAAACGTCTTCAAAGAAAAACAAGAAAGTCCAGTTGCCTCTTGAAAAAGCACCTTTGGGTGAAACTCAGAAATGCACTTCGCTTCCTAACAGGATTCTTTCTTCTCTGCAGTCCAAATGCACTCTTAAATCTATTCTAGAGTTAGTAGACTTCCTAAAATAAGAAAGGCAGACAAGAAGCTATGGGGATAGGGATTTCCCACCTCCAAATCTGAAGGATGAAATTTATACTGTTATTGGAAAGCTACAGGTTAGAATTCTAACTACACTATTTATTTGTAACTGTCTGTACATAAACTTTCAGTTTAATTGTTTTCTAGTTAGGGAACTTCAGGAGTTCAGACACAATGCCCTGAAATAATGGACTTCCCCATTATGTGAGGAAGCAATCTGGAAAGTGGTTTCTGCTTCCCCTAAATAAATTTTGTCTGTGCATGAATCAGGTTTGAGTCCAGTTGAGAGAAAGGTGGAAGGGAAGTCTGGGCAGGTAGTGGTTGATACGCTGGGACAAAGTAGAGAAAGGAAAGCTGGAAAATTATTGGAAAGACTGGAAAGATAAACATGTAATGAGTTAGAGCAGTGGCTAAGTGGGGAGGGAGGGAATCTACTGGGAAGACTAACCAGATGAACAAGATAGGAAGGGACAGCAGTGGAAGTGGCAGTTCTAGGTCTTTCTTTTCCTGGTTCACCATCTTTACCACTATAGCAAAGTTAAAGGTTACATCTCCTTTTAATCAAGCTCGCTCCTGATGATTACATGGACACAACCATCTAGTTTCCTTGGCACTTACAGTAGGAAGTAAGTTTGTTCATCTTTTCTTCCAGCATGTTTTTCAACTTCCTTGGTAGTCTCTCACCTAGGCACTAAGTAGCTCCAGACCTACTTAGCTTTCTAGCTTAGACAAGATCAGCCAGCTGCTACTAAGAAAAGTGTGTGGATATGTCACTGAAGTCAGTAGGAGTTTAGTTCAACTGAAGGACATTAAAGCAAACGCACATCAAAACTATTGTGACTACAGATTCCATCCAAGGTTCTTTTTAAATGGTTAATCACTCTTGAGAAATATTTGAAATGGAAGAACAGTCTAAAATGAAGATAAAAGCTTATGATGCCACTCTAGAATGCTAACCTGTTGAATTATTTTGGAGTCTTTCTGCAGGTTCTCTTTCGGTGGAACTTTTCCAAATAATTTCCAGCCAGGAGCACTATGGATACCAGGCTTGAGTTCCTTTGTTCTTTTGGTAAAGAAGTTCCTGTAAAAAAAATATATATCAAAATGTAGATGTTTTCACTACATTAACAGACTGAAACAAAAAGCTGCCTTATCTAAAAGGGAGTATTATATATTATTAATTTTACAGCAATTGGAAAATCTTTTATTTATTCCGACTAATATGGAATGAAATAAACCTGTTTTTCCAGTTTCAATATTTAAAAGAACAAGGATTAAATTAATGCAGATGTATCACTGACATTAAAAATAAGCCTTTCATGTGCTACATAGTGCAAACATCACTGAAATCAAAATATCCCAGTAAAAGTTCTTTCCCTTGATATTTTAAGTTTTTTAATATAAAGTCCTCAATTACTCACAATATATAATATAAAATACAAATGTAATTATAACAGTAAACAAAATTAACTTAGAAGTTTAGAGGAAAACTTATTTTGTGTTATAATTACATTGTTGCATAACAATGTTATATACTTCTGATCCAGAGATCCATTCTCCCTGTTGAACAGTTTTATTGTTTTCTTCTATGAAATCTATGAAATAAACATTATTTTCTATATTCATGGAATAACATAAGGAAAAAGCTAGAAAAACACACACATACCACAAATGACATTTTGCACAGATAACTATAAATATGATTTTTTTTTGTGAGACAAGGTACAGCCAACTCCAAAAATGTGGTAATGTTTTACCAGTTTCATATATGCATGCATGACAAGAAACCCAAATGACATATGGGAGGAAAGACAGGCTTTAGGAGAAGCAGAAATATAATTTTGGGAAGTGGTACCTACAGTATATTGCCATGCTGCCTCTGAAATAAGAAGAAACTTGACTTGCACAATCAATATGTGTGGTTATTCAGAGAAATTAGTTACAATGGTTTAGCAAGCATTGAAGCCATTTGTGAAAGTCATCATTCTTATTTGTTGAATAGTAGCAGTCTCCCTGTCCTATCCAGTTTTTGCTACTTCTAGGAAGAAATAACAATCTCTCGTCTTCTGTACTGCAGCATGAAGATTTAAAATGGAAGTTCTTTCAAATGTTGTTTAGTCAGCAAAGATTTAACACAAAAAACAAGCATTTTTGTGGATGTACTGCATACAAACGAAAATGGACATTTTATATTGTTGATTGAACAAATCTTCAAGCATAGCAATACTACCGGACACACACAATTTCATGGTATGGCTCTCCTCCGGGAAGACAACACACAAACCCTATGCCATAAGTTATGGCACTGCAGGTGATCAGATGGTTTACAGCAATTCATTTAGTGACTGTTCCAACGTTACAACAGCGCTGGAAAAAGTGACTTATGATCAGTCCTCACACTGTGTTCCTGGGTGATCACCATTTGTGACTTCCCAATCAGTTTCCGACAAGTGTAATCAATGGCGAAGTCAGCAGAAATGGTTGCAAACTGCAGTCACATGACACCTCGTTTAAGGACTGCACTGCTAAACGACAAATTTTCTGGTCCTAATTGTGATTGCAAATCAAGGACTACCTGTATATATCTACAGTGCAATCAAACTAAGAAATTCAACCTTTGGAATATAGCTTAATCACACATTAAGGAATATTTATGTGCAATTGTTTACGGATTTAAAATATTAAAAAGAATAAGGCATTGTAGAAATGTAGACAGCCTTTTGGTCAAGATTTTTTTTAAAAAAACAACAGCTTCCAGAGCCATAATGGCACAGTGGTTAGAATGCAGTACTGCAGGCTAATTCTGCCGGCTGCCAGCAGTTCAATTCTCAAGGTTGACTCAGTCTTCCATCCTTCCGAAGTTGGTAAAATGAGGACCCAGATTGTTGAGGGCAATATGCTGACTCTGTAAACCACTTAAGAGAGGGCTGTAAAGCACTGTGAAGTGGTATATAAGTCTAAGTGCTATTGCTTCCAAAAATTTCCTGTTGCCAACTAAGAGTCTTCCCATTTGTTTAGAATTCTTCCCACTCTTCCTTGCAGAACTCTGCTAGTTCAGAAATATTCTCAGATACATTGCTATTTAGTTGAATCCATATTTCTGCTTGGCCACATAGTATTTCCTGTGCTGTTGGCTGTCACACAACCCCAAAGCATAATCGAGCCGCTCCTGAGCTTAATGGTTGTCAGGGGACTCTTTCCTTGAAATGCTACACTCCTTTTCTCTGAATGTATCTTGCATAGTTTCAGCCAGTTTTTTTTCCCTTTCATCTGGTTCCAAAATATCTCAGGCTACTCAAGGTTTTCTTTTGTATACAAATAATCCTTGCTTAATCCTCACCTACTCCCCATCTTACCACACCTGGGAGGGCAGAGCCAGTTACAGGACTCAGTAGTGCATGTAAAGTTGCCATGGACTAGGTGGCCTGGGCCAGCTACTATAGGCCCCACCCGTATATAGAAAGCCACCACAGGCAGAGGCCCAGGCCAGCTACATGGCCCAGCAGTGCTCATCAATTGCTCCGCTTATTTTTGCATTTTTATGCAGTTGCTGACAGGCACTCCTAGCCAATGTGAGGCATGGCCTTCCTACAGAGACTCCCTCATACCATTCTGCAAGCAGATGCCATTCTCACTATTGTTCAGAAGGCCCCGTGTGCCAGTGGCCCCTATAGCACCTGGCCTGGGCCACCCAACATGCAACAACATTCCACATGCTGGTGGGCCCTGAAAAGGGCCTCCTCTACCCCAGCCCCCTCCCCATGCTTTGCTTAACAAGATCATATGATCACTTAACAACCAGATTGGGAAAGCCGGGATTGTGGTCATTGTGTGAAGCAGTCACATGATGTCTTGCTTAACAACTACTTCATTCAACAATGGAAGATTCCAAGCTCAATTTTGGTTATAAGTTGAGGACTACATGTATCGTACAACTGACTTTTGTTTGGGGTCCAGAAAAAAAAAATCTGACAACTCTCACATGAAGATCATTGTTGTATAAGCAATCCTATACTATGGACATGCAGACAACCACTTTAGTGTCAGCTAAACTTTTCAGCAATTATCTAGAGCAGGAGTGTCAAACTGCCGGCCCACAGTCCGGATGCGTCATGCCGAAACCGCGCCCACCCCATTGCCGACAATGGAAAAAAAGTTGTGATACGTCACGACACGTCACGTGACGTTGCGAGTTTGACACCCCTGATCTAGAGCAACCAGAGGTTCTGTTTTTGTCTGAAGTGACCAGGGGTTCTGCTTTACAGATCTAACCAGTTTGGAGGCAGTTGTAACCAAGATTTTTCTTGGCCTTGAGGCTGATGTCCCAGTCAGTGAATAAGCTGAAGCTGAAGCTGAACACCAACTTGATATTTCAGCAAGGCAACAATCCAAAACACACCTCCAAAGTGGCCATGAAATACTTCCAGGAACAAAAAAGACAAAAATCTTGGAATAGCCTTTGCATTCTCCAAACTTGACTATTATTGAAAATCTGTGAGGAGATTTCAAACATGTAGTGTAGTAGGAAGCCCAAGAATATTTCTGAGTTAGAAGAGTTCTGCAAGGAACACTATTATGGGGAGATTGTGCTAGTTTTTGTTCCGTAAAGATTCACTGAAACCTATTGTCTGAGTAGAAATATTTGCACCTTCACATACCGTTGTAACCATTCCCAGATCCGTGCGGCGGGTGGGGGGCGAGCAGCCGCACGGCGATCCGTGAGGGGGAAATGGCGGCGGCACAGCGATCCGTGCAGGGGGTAAACGGCAGCGACACAGCGATCCGTGAGGCGGCTCGGCCAGGGCTCGGGGGACCGTTCGCTCCACTCTTTCCATTCCTTGGGACACCAATCTTCCCTCCCCCCATGGCAGGCTGCTACTCACCACGCTGTGGGCCGCCCTTGCGGCCCCCGGGAGTCAAAGGCTGGCTGTGACCACCTGGCCCCCGGTCAGAAGGCGCCGGCCACCCAGGCCACAGGGGTGGACGGGGGTTCTGCTCTCCCAAAAGGCCGCCAACTCCTAGCTGGCAACCTGCTCGGCGGCCCTGCCCTCTCAGCGCCTGGTCGGGGCTGGAGGCGGAGAGGCCACGCTGGGGGTCTGGCCATCGCCACCCAGGCCTCGCTCTGCGCAGAGGACGGAGCCCCAACGGAGGCTTCTTGACCGAGGCTGCGGAGGGGCGCCCAGCAGGGCAGGGCAGCTGCCCGTGCCCGGAACCCCTGGACGGCCACCGGGTGGTGCCGACGAGACGGTCCGGCTTCCCCTCGTTGCTGCTGGCCGTCCGGGCTCTGCGGCCCAGCGCCCCCCTTCCCCCCGCAGCTCGTAAGGCCGGGGACGCGGCTGGAGCGCGGGCATGGCCAGAACCGCTTGGCCCTCCTCCCGGCCATGCGGCAGACCCGGCAGCGCCGCCTGCCACTTTAAGGGGAGCAGCCGCGAGGGAGGCACCCGCCGCAGGACTCCGTGTGAACAAAGGGCGGCCCTCCGGGGAGGGACCGGAGCCGCGCCTGCCCGCCCGCTCTTCCTCCCAACTGGGCGTCCGGCTCACTTCTTTCAGAGCCGGCCCGGCTGCAGCCGCCGATGCGGAGCCGCCGAAGCGCTGCCCACCTTGCCCGGAGGCGAGCGCGCCACCAAGGCTGAGGCCAAGATCTGCGCCATGCCGAAACCAGCCGTTTCCCGGCAAATGGCCGGTTTCGGTGTGGCACGGATCTTTGCCTCCGGGGGAGGCCGGGGGCGGCTCCAGGCAAGGCGGGCGGCGCTTCAGCGGCTCTGCTTCAGTGGCTGCGGCCGGGCCGGCTCTGAAAGAAGCGAGGGGGACGCCCGGTTGGGAGGACCCGGCAGTGCCGCCTGCCAGTTTAAGGCCCCTCTGAGCGGGCCACCAGGGCTGAGGCCGAGAGGAGGCAAAGATCCACGCCACGCTGAAACCGGCTGGGGGCAGCGCCGGACAAGGCGGGCGGCGCTTTGGCGGGTCTGCATCGGCGGCTGCCTTTTGGGAGAGCAGAACCCCCGTCCGCCCCATGGGCAGCAACGGCGGCGCGGGGGGAGGACGATGCTCGTGTTTGCACTTTGGAGGAAGCAGGTGGGAAGTTGCATCCATTTGTGCTTTGCAGAAGCTCACGGCGGCACGGGGAGGAGGACGCGCGTGTTTGCATTTCGGAGGAGGCAGGTAGGACGGTTTGTGCTTTGCAAAAGCTCGCTGTGGGCAGGGGGAGGAGGACGCGCACGTTTGCACTTCAGAGGAGGCAGGTGGGACGTAGCGCCCGTTTGCGCTTTGCAGAAGCTTGCGGGGTGTGTGTGGAGGACGCGTGTGTTTGCACTTTGGAGAAAGGGAGAGAGAGAGAGGAAGGAAAGACGGGAGGAGGAAGGAAGGAAGAAAGGAAGGAAGGAAGGAAGGAAGGAAGGAAGGAAGGAAGGAAGGGGGGAATGAGAAAGGGAGGCAGGCAAGGAAGGAGGGGAGGAGGAAGGAAGGAAGGAAGGAGGAGAAGGAGGGAGGCACATGACCCTGGGGATGCTGCAACGGTCATAAGTGAAAAATGGTCATAAGCCACTTTATTCAGTGCCTTTGTAACTTCAGTCACTAAGTTAACTGTTGTAAGTCGAGGACTACTGTACTTTTATCACTTTTTTCCTTTTTTGGGAGGGGGGATCATCAAGTTTTTGACACCTCTAATTCTAGCTTTCTTTTTGTGCCAAGCAGGTTTCCATAAAAGAGCCTCTAAATCATCAAATCTCAGTGTTTGGTTATACATATTTATCAACAATTCAGTCTGGTCATATTTCTCTTCTCCCTCTTCCAATACTATCTGAGAAGTATAATCAGTTTTGTTCAATGTGGTAGTTACTTGTTGGGTTATCCATGTCGTCAGTTTTCAATGCCTCGTATTTGCAAATCAGTTCCTGTCGCTTTTGGCATTGCAGATGTTTTAATTAAAATCAGTCTTTGGTCATCAAAGTTCTCAATAAGATTTAAAATTTTATTTGATGGGTTAAAAAGGCTTTTACAGATTTTGACTGAGTTAATACTACTGAGATGAAAATTATTGATTTGATTATGGTTTGGAATTGAATATGGAAAAGGTTGTAAACAAGGAGTTATTAGAATAAGAAATAGAATATAGATGTGAAATGCAGTAAGAAGGTATCTTCTGGAATAATATGTTTGTTTTAGGTATATTATTATTTTGACGGGATTTAAATTTTACTTAATGAGTTAAAAAAGGCTTTTTAGAGATATGGACTGATTTATAAAATATATATTTGAAATAGAGTAGAATAAGAAATAGAATATAGTTGGGAAGTGTAAAAATATAATGGTTGGAATAATATGTTTACCCTATATATAATTAGTATCCTATGAAATGGGAAATTAGGGATACCCGAAGTGTAAATTATGTGTTTATTTAAGGCTAAATTGGAACATGGTAATTGTAAGTTAGTAAAGCTTAAAAACAGGATTTCTGATATAGGTGAAATATTATTGATATTTTTTGATTGATTGAACTCTATTTAGAAATGTATTAATTTGACTATGTTATATCAATTGAGGGAAATAAGAGAGGGAATTTTTAAAGAATTAATCTGAACTATACATGTACGATTGTGTTTTGTTTTTGTTTTTTGATGATTGATTACCCCATCTCCACGTTGCTTCCTAAGCACTCTGATGTAAAAACTAAAAAACTAATAAAACTTGTTTAAAAAAAAGTTTTTGACACCTTGCTAGGCGACTGGAAAAGCCCTGCGTTAGAGTACTCAGATTGCAGCTGCTTTCTTGCAGGTATGCGGAATGGCGTGAGACCCACAGGTTTTGCAAAGTTAAGTGAGGAAGTTGGTTACAGCTTATTAGGAAAGATAAAATAGACAACCAAGAATGCTTTATTGACCATTCTTCGTCCAGATTTTATATCAGTTGCATCTCCTAGTACAGGCATTCTGCTTCAGATTTCTGTTATTTTCAGTATCTGGCAAAATGAATGAGTACTTTTCCAACAACCTGTAAAGTCCAAGACACTGTGCTTTCATTATTTAATTCCCCCCTCATACAGTAGTGGCCAAAATTGTGGAAACCTTTTGGGAAAAGTGTACAGTAGAAATGCCACCTTTGGTTAAGTTTCCACCAATTTTTCTTCTAATTTCTTTATAACTGTAGTCTTGTTCACTTAATAATACTATTTTACATCGCTTTCTGGGCAACCAGTCAACTCTTTGCACCATTACTTTAATTTTATTACGTTTTACAAGCTCACTAAATGAAGGAACACAAAAAAACCCAACCAACTTGATAGCGATCACATAACACACTGACAAATGTCCTCCTCTCAGCTTCAATACATAACATCAATAACTGAATCCTACTGTGATCTGATTGGCTCATTGCCAAAACAAGATGACGAGCCTCCTGCCCACTGCCCCACCCGCCAGAGACCCCCTGGATCTTCCCCAACCCTGCCCGGCCCCCACAGGCACCCCTCCTCAGGAGCAACATCGAGGTGGCCACGCCCACCCACGCTGCCATGACTACCATAGCCACGCCTACTCGGTGGTCACGCCCACTCGGTGGTCATGCCCACCCGGCACCCGGCGATGCATAAGTGGGCTTCGGGTTGCAGTTTGGGCACTTGGTCTCTAAAGGTTCGCCACCACTGGTCTATAATTTTAATGGTAGGTTTATGGTGACAGTGAGAGACAGAACAACAAAAAAATCCAGAAGGGGCGTTGTCTTACCTGAACGCCTTTTCTCAGCGTGATGAATGGAGAATCCACCAATGAGTTAACTTGGACCTCCTGCCCACGTAGACCAAATCAATCAAAGCTGCCATGCCCCTCTGGCTGAGAGCACGCCCGTTTCGAAAAGGGCGAAGCCAATGACTGTACGACGTGTTGGCTCCCAGACCCTAAACACGGGACCTGACTGCGTCCAAGGGATGGGTGTGGATTCTCCATTCATCACGCTGAGAAAAGGCGTTCAGGTAAGACAACGCCCCTTCTCCAGCGTGAAGAATGGAGAATCCACCAATGGGACTTACCAAAGCCCTACTGTCCCTATGGGAGGGGAGCAGACTGGGCCAGTGTCCCTGCCGCCGGCACCACTTGTTGCAGTACCCTGCGGCCAAAAGAGGCCTCCGCCGAGGCAAACTTATCAAGTCGATAATGGCGCACAAAAGGGGAAGGCGAGGACCACGTCGCTGCCCTGCAAATGTCCTCAATGCTGGCCTGTGTGGCCCATGCTGCAGAGGTAGCAGCACTTCGAGTGGAATGGGCTGTCAAGTGACCTGGAACCGGTAAGGAAGACGCCTGATACGTCTCGGAAATACAGGCTCTAATCCACCTGCCAATGGTAGAAGAACACACCTTCTTACCCTTGGAGGCCGGATGAAAGGAAACAAAGAGGGCTTCAGATCTACGAAAAGACTTCGTCCGCTTGATGTAACAGCGTAACGCCCTGCGAACATCGAGAGTGTGCCATTGCCGTTCCAGTGTATGAGACGGATTAGGGCAAAAGTTCGGTAACACGATCTCCTGTGCCCTGTGAAAAATGGTGTTAACTTTAGGAACAAATGAGGGGTCCAAGCGCAGGACCACTCTGTCCGTGTGAAAAACACACAAGTCCTCCCTGACAGAAAGAGCTGCCAGTTCCGAGATACGCCTAGCCGAGGTAACTGCAACCAAGAAAGCAACCTTAAGAGACAAGGACCTAAAGGTGCAGGACCTAATGGGTTCGAAAGGCGCCTGAGAAAGGGCCTGTAAGACCCTGGGCAACTCCCAAGTGGGGTACCTATGTACTACTGGTGGCCTACTGTTGGTGACCCCTTTGATAAAGGATCGTACCTTGGGGTGATTGGCCAGTGGCTCCAAGGTGTCACAGGTAAACACCGTGGCCAGAGCCGCGACCTGTCGGCGAATGGTGTTGGGCGCCAAGCCCTTATCAACACCCTCCAACAGATAGTCTAATATCCGTGGAATGGTTACCTCTGAGATAGCCAAGTGATTGCTGTCACACCAACGGCAGAAATGTCTCCAAGTGGAGTCATAAATGCGATTGGTCGCCGGTCTCCGGGAGGCCTGAATCATAGAAATCACTCCCGAGGAATAAGACTCTTGGGCCAAGGCCCTGCGTTCAAGTGCCAGGCGGCTAACTGAAGCCACTGAGGCTCCGGGTGTTGTATTACTCCCTGCACTAGTCGTATCCGATCTGGAGGAATCCTCCATGGAAGGACCATGGAGAGGCTCACGAGGTCGGCAAACCACGGTCGTCTCGGCCAGTGCGGGGCAATGAATATGACCTCTGCCTGTTCCTGCAATATTTTCCTGATAATTGCTGGGATCAGAGGGAGAGGTGGAAAGGCATACAGCAGTCCCCCTGGCCAAGGGCTGCGAAGAGCGTCCGTTCTCTCCACCCCCGGAGAGGGGAACCTGGAAAAGAATCTTTGAAGTTGGGAGTTCGCCGGAGAGGCGAATAAGTCCAGGACCGGCAACCCGAACCTCTCCGATATCTCCCTGAAGAGATCCGGATGTAGATTCCATTCTGAATGGTCTACTGTCGCCCGGCTTAAGTAATCCGCCTGACGATTTGCCTCCCCCAAGATGTGTTCGGCTTTCAGGGATAGGAGATTGTTTTCTGCCCAGGACCCCAATAACATGGCCTCGGCCATGAGAGATCGGGATCGGGTACCGTCCTGACAGTTCACATGGGCTTTTGCCACCACGTTGTCCGTGAGGACCAGCACGTGTTGCCCCGCAATCTGGTTGCAGAAGTGGCGAAGGGCCAGATGAATGGCTCTCAGTTCCAGCCAGTTGATGTGTGTCAGATCTGCTCTGGACCACCGACCCTGAGCCAACTGAGATTGGAAATGGGCCCCCCAGCCAAACAGACTGGCGTCTGTGGTCAATGTTAGCCTGCTGGGCTCCTTGAATAGTGACACTCTTGTCACCTCTGGGAAGCCCACCACAGAAGGGATCTTAGGGTCTGAAGAGGAACCCGTACCCTTTGGTTGGAAGAGCTTGTGCCCAGTCTTTGGAATGGGAGCAAGAACCATTGAAGGTGTCTGGAGTGTAGTCTGGCCCAAGACACTATCTCTAAGCAAGATATCATCTTTCCCAATAACTGGGAGAGGATAGCCAGTGTTGCTACACGTTTCCTGCGGATTTTGAGAACCATGTCTCGAATACTGTTTTGACGGTCTCGAGACAGATAGACCCGGCAAAGGTTTGTGTCTATTATCGCGCCCCAGTGTAGTAGGCGTGTTGAGGGAGTCAATTGACTTTTTTGAAAGTTGACTGAGAAACCATGATCCTGAAGAGTCCTTATGGTGAGGGCCAGTTCCGCCTGGGCGGCCAGAGCGGAGGACGACTGGATGAGAATGTCGTCCAGGTAACATTGGACACGCACCGGTACTAACCGTAGGTGTGCGGCAAGTACCGCCAGGATCTTGGTGAAGACCCTGGGAGCCGAGGATAGGCCGAACGGGAGGGCTCTGTATTGGTAATGGTTGTTAGAATAGCAAAACCGGAGATATTGCCGATGGTTTGGATGTATAGGGATGTGGAGGTACGCCTCCGTAAGGTCTATGGACGTCAGCAAGTCCCCCCGTCTTACGCTTGCCAAGATGGACTGAAGCGTCTGCATCTTGAACTTTCGGTACGACCGGTGAGAGTTCAGGCCCTTGAGGTCTAGTATCGCCCTCCATCCCCCTGAGGCCTTTGGAACAACGAATAGGATGGAGTAAAAACCGTTTCAGCTGATCGACTGGTACCCGTTCTATGGCTCGTATGTGTAACAGATGAGAATGGCCTCCCCCAGGAGGGTCTTCCTGACTGGATTCCTGGGGAGGGGACAGGAAACAAAGCGCCGGGGTGGCCTGGCCACGAACTCCAGAGACAGCCCGTCCCTGATGGTGTTTAGCACCCAAGAGTCCGTGGTCGTGGTCTCCCATTGGTGGAGAAAGTAAGTTAGTCTGCCACCTATGGGAGCCTCCCTCCCCGAGTCACCTGGATCTACGGAAGGGACGGCCGCCCCTGCCTCGAAAGGACCTCTTACCCTGAGCCTGCAGTCTGTATCTGTCCCTGTACCCGGACCGGTCAAATGAACGGTCCGGGCCTGCGGGAAATGGCCGGGAGACCTGTGCTGAGGCCGAATCTGATCCCGTCCGAAAGGGCTGTCGACGGGTATACGGGGAGAAACGACGGCCAGGTCTCCTGGAAAGGTGATAGAGAACCCTCCGTTTCTCCCTGTTTTCAACTAAGTAGGGGGTCAGGGCCTCCCCAAAAAGACGGGCGCCACGGTACGGGGCGGAAGCTATGCGCCATTTGTGTCTAGTCTCAGCCTTCCAATTTCTGAGCCATAGGAGCCTGCGTGCGGAGACGTTGGATGCTATGGCACGGGCAGAGAATCTGGCAGCCTGCAAGGATACGTCCACCATGTACTGCGATGCGGCCATTAGCTTCGTCAAGTCCTGATGGACTCTTACCTCTTCCGGGGGAATTCTAGCCTGTAATTGGCGGAGCCACATAAGAGAGACCCTGGCGAAGAATGAGGCTGAAGTAGAAGCTCTTATTGACCAAGCTGAAGCTTGGTGTGTCCTGCGTAAAGAAGCCTTGGATTTCTTATCCTCGGGCTTCAACGCCTCCGCCATATCTCCAGGTACCCTGGAATCAGAATATAAAGGCATTAAAGACTCATCAACCTCAGGCACCTCCAGGGCCTCATTCAGGACCGGTTCCATGTCAAGCAATTTGCGGTCTATTCCCCCAGTAGAGGGAGGAGCACTTGGGGCCTCCCATTGTCCCCTAATGGATTTCAAAAACATGGGGGGGCAAGGTATATGTTTGTGTAGCACCACCGGTTCTGAAAACAACAGGTCCGTGTCCTGGCCAGGAAGCTGTTCAGGCACCTGTTCAGGTACCGAAGGCTGAACCGAATGTATCTTACCGGTCGCACAGGCCTTGCGGAGCAGGGACGGAAATAGTGAGGGATTAAACAGTCCTATTAGAGGAGGAGTTTCCTGAGTAGGCTCCTCGTTGTCCGACCACTCTCCCTCGGCCTGACTGTACTCCGCGTATTCCGAGCCCCCGCTGGCAGAGGAGTGAGGAGGTGAATCAGAAATTGGATACTGGAGGGCACCTGACCTCGATGGGTCAGGTGATGGCATAGGGATCATGGGAGCGGGAGCCACTTGAGGACGCCTCATGGGCGTCATGGCTTGAGCAACTGCCTGAGAAACTAATTCTTGCAGATGAGCTTTGAAGGATGGATCCTCCAGCTCACGAAGCCCCGCTGCTGTGGGGGTAAAGGTGGCAGTTGGAGCCTGGCCCACCAGGGGTGATCTCTCAAGGGGTCGGAGCCCCGCTGCAGTTGGGGTAAATGTGGCTTCTGGAGCCTTAGGGTCCTGAAGCCCCTGTTCCTCTTCAAAGAGGGAAAGGAGTTCCTGATAAGGACCAGTTGAGGGGGCCCCCTCTGAATCCCGCTCTGGGGACCATGGGGCCTGGGGCTCAGGTTGAGGGCCACAAGGTAGTGTCACCATCGTGGTAGGGGGCGGCTTAACTGTCTCCCCTACAGCCAGTTTTTGAGCACGGGAGAACTGTCTCTCCAGGGCACGATGCTTACGGCTGGCCTGTTTGTCGGCCGCTTTGGAGGCTGCTTTCTTTGAGCCGGCCTTGGTCTTGGCCTTGATTTTTGCAGCTGCCTCCTGACTAGAGGACCTATGCTTTCCGTGTCCACTGGAGGTGGAAGCCTGTGGCTCGGTGTTATCTGCCATTGTAAAGCGAGAGTTTTCAGTGGGGTGCTGAAGCGTCTCGGTCTGCAAGAGATGCGGCTGTTAACCACCAAGGTGGGACTGGCCTCCACGTGGATCAGTGATGGTCCGGCCCATTGGCAAGCGCGGACTCACACTTAGCGACGGATGTCGCGGGTCACCAGCGATGATGAGACTAAGCGTGAGACCTACTTTGAGGCCAATTTCGCGCTTAGTGACAGGATCAACACGTGTCTCACTTAGTGACGGCAAGCTCAGTATTGACCGTTCACTAGATGCAGACTGTGGTAACAGGCTATGACTGGCAATGCCCAATGATTGTAATTGTGTGGCATGTATATACAATACAGGGGACCCCTATGTCCCTGGAAATAAGGCCCCAACTGGCAGTGATGAAAGGCCTGATTTGTGAAAAAATCCCTGGACTCAACTCAGACTGATGATTCTGAAAGGGGACAAAATAAAAAAGTGTGGCCTTTGTATTCCCTGTTTGTGTGAATTAAGATGGCGGTTGCCAAGGGAAAACGAAAGTGAACTGATCGGCCTCTTTTTGATCAGGAAAAGGCCGGCCTGAATGCTGGTGAAATGGGAAGGTGAAACCGAAACAAATTCTTTCTGTGCTCCACGCGGTGCCAAAAATGGAGGCCACAATGCTTGGTTAGAAATTTGGACACCCTGGGACAGCTGGAGAATAGGGAGCACCCCCCTCACACCAACAGCTCTCCCAAAATTGAACCAGCACCTCACAGGATCGCAATAAGGCAGCCGATTGAGTTGCGGCGGCCAAAATGGCGGCCGCGACGATCGGCCAAGAAATCCGAGGACCCAAGCGGTCCGAAGAGGAGGGGAACGCACTCCCTCCCCCAAGGGACACCCCCCAGAGAAGCCTAGAAGGCGAGACAGGAAGGAAACAAAGGCAAAGCCGATGGGGACCAGATCGCCTCGCAGCGCCCAAAACAGCAGCCGTGATGATCAGCTGTGGGGGGGGGGAGCACGAACTCAACCAAAAAGGCACTCACAACAACTAAAACTTTTTGTCCCTTCTAGAAACAGTGCTGATCCCAGCGCTGGTCAGATGAGAAACAAAAAGCAATGAAAGAATCCACCAATGGAATAGTTATAAATAAAACCTGATTCTCAAATCGCTGGGAGCCAAAACTACGTCTGTCTGGGCTGAAGACCAAAACGAAACTGGGGGCGTGCTCTCAGACAGAGGGGCATGGCAGCTTTGATTGATTTGGTCTACGTGGGCAGGAGGTCCAAGTTAACCCATTGGTGGATTCTCCATTCTTCACGCTGGAGAAAAACGCATTTCAAAAAAGTTATAAATTGATTTGCATTGTAATGAATGAAATAAGTATTTGACCCCGTCACAAAACATGACTTAGTACTTGGTGGCAAAATCCTTATTGGCAATCACAGAGGTCAGACGTTTCTTGTAGTTGGCCACCAGGTTTGCACACATCTCAGGAGGGATTTTGTCCTACTCCTCTTTGCAGATCCTCTCCAAGTCATTAAGGTTTCGAGGCTGACGTTTGGCAGCTCAAACCTTCAGAACCTTCCGTTCTTGGGGTCATAGGCAGCATTCCTCCTCCTCCAAACACGGCAAGTTGAGTTGATGCCAAAGAGCTCGATTTTGGTCTCATCTGACCACAACACTTTCACCCGGTTCTCTGAATCATTCAGATGTTCACTGGCAAACTTCAGACGGGCCTGTACGTGTACTTTCTTGAGCAGGGGGACCTTGTGGGTGCTGCAGGATTTCAGTCCTTCACAGCATAGTAGTGTGTTACCAATTGTTTTCTTGGTGACTATGGCCCCAGCTGCCTTGAGATCATTGACAAGATCCTTCTGTTTAGTTCTGGGCTGATTCCTCACCGTTATCATGATCACTGAAACTCCTCAAGGTGAGATCTTGCATGGAGCCCCAGACCGAGGGAGACTGACAGTTTTGTGTTTCTTCCATTTGCAAATAATCGCACCATTGTCACCTTCTCACCAAGCTGCTTGGCGATAGTCTTGTAGCCCATTTCAGCCTTGTGTAGGTCTACAATCTTGTCCCTGACATCCTTGGACAGCTCTTTGGTCTTGGCCATGGTGGAGAGTTTGGAATCTGATTGATTGATTGCTTCTGTGGACAGGTGTCTTTTATACAGGTAACAAGCTGAGATTAGGAGCACTCGCTTTAAGAGAGTGCTCCTAATCTCAGCTCGTTACCTGTATAAAAGACACCTGGGAGCCAGAAATCTTGCTGATTGATAGGGGATCAAATACTTATGCATTTTTCTGGATTTTTTTTCTTGTTACTCTGTCCCTCATTGTTACAATAAACCTACCATTAAAATTATAGACTGATCATTTCTTTGCCAGTCGGCAAACGTACAAAATCAACAGGGGATCAAATAATTTTTTCCCTCACTGTAGTTGTGTTTTTAAAATTCCCATCTCTATTATTTTGTATGAATAATCAGAGAAGATTCTAACGAACGTTCGCCTATTGGTAACAACTAGTATTGAATTCCTTCCAGGGACGTGACAGCTCTCCCAAAAAGATGGATTATAGTCGAATAGTCAAACCTGTATATACCTATATCCTGCTTTAAACATGGATACAAGTGAAACATATAGTGACTCCATATGGGAGGAATCCTCTGATTACCATCAAAACAAAGCCCTGCTCTAGTAAAGGTGACAAAAGCTTTAAGTCATTTCATATGAATACAGCTTCTAATATGAATTCTGATGGCCAGTTTCAGAATGTACTTGAAGCACAATAGACTAGTCATTTATTTTTTCTTCTTTTTTACCCTAGGTTTGTGAGAAAACAGGTTGCAGGAACCATCATGATTAAACACAGCAAAGACATAACAATACTATGTATTGTGCAGAATCTTATTTTCTGACAAACACACTGTGTGCTGAATGACTACATTATAATTCTGTTTTAAAAACAAATGTGTTTCTTGCATGCCCTCTTGGCACACCTTTATTTAAATGGAATACACAAGGAGCCCCCCCAACTCACTCCCCCAAAAGAAGATATTTTTTACCTTCCAGTCACATTACATCCTCGTGAATGATTTGCAGAAATAAATCTTTCAACATTTAACAAGTTTAAGTATGAAACTAATTTAAATTGGTTGATCTAGCAGTCTAATTGTGTAAGTTCAATTAGCCTGTCATAATTGCAACCTGGTTGCCAAGTGCCTGAATTGTGATCACATGACTGTGGGAACAACAGCTACTACTTTGAGGACTGGCCTTAAGCCTCATTTAGTAATACTGTTGTAACTTTGAACAGTTGCTGAATGAATGGTCATTAACCAAGGACTAACTGTATTACATTTTATCTTTTACTTGTAATGTTTGATAGTTTGCTTTGGAAGTTTGCTTATATCTAATTTAACAGAAGAACAAAGTATTCTTATAATTAAATTGTATTTTACCCTTATGACTGGAATAAGAAGTGTAAGCCATGATTTTTTTTTAATGTTAGAGCAGCATATGAACCAGGAAAAAAAAATTAAGCTTGGTGTCAGGATCTAATTTATGAGGAGGGGGGTTGTTGAGCAATTTTAACTATTAATAAATATATATTCCACCATGTTATTATACAAGCTCTCTAGATGGCGAACATGAATATACCCACTTATTTTCTGGCTATAATATAGCTCATATGGTTAAATTATATAGAATTGGGCATGATAATGCAGAATTTGCCATTTTAGAATCGTTTTTTCAACTTAAATGTTAATGACTTATGATTATTGAGGAAAGAGTTAAAAAAAATTCTGAATTGAAATTTGGGTAACTTAACTTTGGAAATAAAATCCCAATCCTACTAACAAAAATTCTAATGACATATAATGGGATATAAAACAAGCTTTTACTCACAAAGCAAAACAGTTTTCTCCCATGTTCTACAGTTTTATGACAGTGCTACAACATATTTTATTTCTTTGTATGAGGTTTGATTAGTAGCATATTGCTTCCCTTTTTTATAACAATCTTTATTTTCTTTTTACTGTTTGTAAATATCTATAAAGATAAAACATGTGAAAAACATGGTATTTCCCATGACACTCTGCAGAAGCTAAAGTTGGACTTTATAGGAGAAGTATTGATGCTTTTGAACGTTGGTGTTGCAGAAGACTCCCAAGATCATTGTGGAGAGCCAAGAAAACAAATAAATGGATCATCAAGCCAATCCCCTTGAGGCACAAGGGGCCAGGCTAAAATTATCCTATTTAGGACCCATTATGAGAAGACCTACTGGCAATCCTTGACTTATGACCAATTGCTTAGCAGCTATTCAAATTTACGATGGAACACCCCACCCCACCCCACCCCAAATGTACTTATGACTCAATTCTGATGTTCTGATGGCTGGGTCTCCTCCATGGCCACATAGTCACATTTCAGACGTGCTATAACCCACCTGCATTTACAGCCATTAGCAAATTAGGGTTTGCCGAAAGCAGGTTTGCTTCTGGTTTTCAGCAACCCCTCCCCAGCGAACAATAAGTTTGCTTAAGGACCATGGTGTTTACTTCATGACTGAGGTTCACTTAACGACTATGGCAATTCACTTCATAAGCACCAGAAAAAAAGGTCATTATGGCTCTTAAGTCAAGGACTACCTGGGAAAGGTGGAAGGAAAATGAAGAGGACGACCAGCAGCAGGATGAATAGATTAAATTACAGCAGTGATGAGCGTACTATTGGAAAACCTGAAGGTCCAAGTTACGCACAGATCATCATGGACAAATCTAACTATGTGATTACTAAGAGTCAGCAACAACTTGATGGCATGTAATCATCATCAACAAGCAAATAAAAAAGGGACCCAAGCATTATGAGCAGCGGTACGTAACATTCTGCATACAACAGTTCTATAATGCAATTTATCTATCAATGAACTTTATTATATCTATGACACACCCAGAAAATCAGTTTTTTTCAGTTAATAATATCAAAAACTAGTAGCTGATTTAGATAGAGTATTTATGTCATATAAGTAGTCATCAATGGAGCCCACAAATTTCTGTTGCAAAGCAAGACAGTTGTTAAGTGAGTTTTGCCCCATTTTATGATCTATCTTGTCACAATTATTAAGTGAATCTGGCTTCCCCATTGACTCTGCTTGTCAGAAAACTGCAAAAGGTGATTACATGACCCTGGAACACCGCAACCGTCATAAATACATGCCAGTTGCCAAGTGTCTGAATTTTGATCACATGACCCTGAGGATGCTGCAACAGTCATAGGTATGAAAAACAGTCATAAGTCATTTGCTTCAGTGCCACTGTAACGGTCACTAAATGAATGGTGGACTACCTGTATTCAATTAAATATGCATACACTAAATCTCTAACAGCAATTTTATAAACACTGTGGATTGAGACAAAGGTGAAACTGATACCTGTGAAAGTCATTCATACACAGATAAGTATTAGTTACATAAATATGAAAAAGGAAAAAAAATAAATCACAACCAGAAAAACAAGTTCACAATCAAAGTAAAACATTCAGTTTCAACTAAGTTACTAGGAGAACTTAAATTAAAATGACATACGGCTAACAGGTACTTCTTGCCTATATTTGTACCAGTTTCAATTTGTGTTTATTAAAATATTAGATTTCTGAAACATCACAGCTGTAATAAAACATGCCACAGCACATTGCAGCATTGCAAAATTCAAGTTTATCAACTTTTTAAGTAGGTTATTTATAGCCCTATTTCAGTATAAACTTAGAGTAGAGTAGGTGTGTCTTTATACAATTTCTTCTCTATTCATTTCAAATAAGTAATTCCTAAAACACTTTTCTCTTATAGTATCAATAATGAAAGTACTGCATGTAAAAAAAACATCTAAAGGACTGAACTATATTACTGCATTGCATTAACTCAGAAATAAATTCTCCTTGGTAAATGACTTTAAATTTACTGTTTTAGCAGCATATTTAGCAGTATATAAAATATGTAATAAAAAGTATAACAATGTATGAAATGTGTGTCTGGATATGTTTATAATTTGCATTCAGCTATTTGTCTTTCTTTACTCATTGGTCATTTTTGTCCAAATTTCACATGCAACTTACACTGAAGGGATTACCTCGTCAGGTAACGAAATGTCAGCAAGCAAACAACCAAGCTCAGAGAGCATCTAGGACTCCACAATTCAGCCACTGCTACATCAAATACATTACTTCTAATGGGTAATGTAGCAGAGTGTTATAAGTACTTAAAATACAATTTCAATTTTCAGATGCAATGTTACTGTGAGATGATCGATATTCTAACCCTTTATTAATGCTGCTCAAAGATACAAGCTTCAAAAGAAATTCTAGACCGCAGCCTTAGCAGAAATTAAGCATTTGCTTTTCAATATAAAACTGACATTTCATGTTACAACCAGATATAGCAACAAGTATCAACGAATTCAGGAAAACTTCAGATTTTGCAGAATTATAAAAGGTATAATTGTATAAAAGAAAAGTGATAAACCAAGCAAATATGCCAAGATGTGATTTTTATCAGTTCTCAGAATGAACAGTGGGTCAGATTAGTTCCTCAGGATGCACTCTCAGCAAAGTCCATAGTTTACATGCCCTTTTAACAATATTGTGGGGCAATTTCGCATACCTTCTGAATTTTTAAAATGAGACTACAAGGGATACAGAATCAATTTTCCTTTCAGGAGGTATTATGCCAGATACCACTAGCAACTTTTTTTACTTGCTACTTGTCAAAGCAAAAAGTGATGAATTAATTATCACAGAATCATAAAATTGGAAAGGATCCCTTATACCCTTAAATCAAAGTATGTTCAGTGCAGAAACCCAAATTTAAGCATGAAACAGATGGCTGCTGAAACATGCACTTCTACCATCTTAAATTTTAAGTCTAACCTCACATTCAGCCAAAATCTGTTTGCCTATAATTAAGGCTATTATTCTGTATCCTTCACCTTGAGGCAATAGAAAACAGGTCTTGACCTTTTTTGTGATCCCCCTTCAGGTACTTGGAAAATGCTCGCTGACACTTCCCTATCAGTTCTCTTTTCCCAAGACCTAGCCAATTTATTCTTTATCTCTTTGTAGAATTTAGTTTCCAGTGCCTTCATCATCTGTACTGCCCTCCCCCATTTTTTGTACCTGTGCCAGTTGTCTGTACCTTTTTAAAAATGTGATATTTGGAATTGGACATGTTCTATCTGGTCTCTGACTAATGAAAAAGAAAATGGAACGATTATTTCATGTGATTGAAAAATTATGCCTCCACTGAGTCAATCCAAATTTGCATTTTTCCTTTTTAAAAGCCAAGTCATATTACTGACTCATATTTAATCAATGATGAAGCACAATTTCAAGATACTTTTCACATGAACATAGGAGATACACTAAGTAATTCAGGCTTTAGTCTCTGCTGTCATACTATGAACCTCACAGGCAAAACACAGAATCAGGATGGTACCATGGTTAAGAGACCCATAATGTAGGCCATTTTCAGCCTTGGGTGACTTTGGGTCAGTCGTTCTCTCTCAGCCTAATCTACTTCACAAAGTTGCCGCAGGGTAAACAAGAAAGAAGCTTGAAAATTAAACTTGAATGCAGAAGCAAGAGTTCTGCTCAAGAAATACAAACAGCTTTCACACGATTATCACAAACTTAAAAACACAGGAACTCAATTTTTACAGATATTATAAATTATTTTATTACTCTATTCATTATTTGTTGATGTTTAGAAAATGCAGTTAGAAAAAACCCAGATGACTTTGTAATGGTGAAAGCAGACGTAAGAAAAAGCACAGGTATAATTCTATAGTCTCTTATATCACTCAGGATAAATGGCACATTTCTGTAAATAGGATTAATAGTTCTCTAATGATACATTTTCTAGATTAAGCTATATTATGAGGTAGTGAGCATTTCAGATGGAGAACTGTTTCTAGATAATTGCTAAAGGAGCAACTGGCAACAAATCAGCTATTCATGAATATTGAGACATCAGATACTTCAACACAAGAATCACAATTCCGGAAAGTATTGTAAATTACATCAGATGTTTCAGCAGGATATTAGCTGGCTACTTCAAAAGAATCTGTCCACTGTCATTCCCCTTTCTCCTCTTCTCTCCCCATCTTCACCAAACAAAAGTTGAAGAAATAGACGATTTTAACTTTATTAGGTATGCTAAAACATATATCAACAACATAGTGGAAAAGCTTAAAACACCCTACCACCCTACCTTTTACCACAAAAAGGCCACAGTTGGCATTAAAGTTCTTGCTCTAAATAACTGCCACAATCCAGAAGCCATTCCACTGCACTGTGTCAGAGGAAGAGAAGGAAAGCAGGGCCACCACCTATATTCTTCAAAAAAGTAAATTTCTTCTTTGATTCTCCTGTATTAGTGACTAGAGCCACTCTAGTGAGCTATTGCAGGTGAGATTAGAATCCCTGAAACATTAAGAACTGGTGCTTGAATGATCTTGTTTTCTTTTATATGTTTTTCTTTTGTATCATAACTTTATAATAATAATTTATTGAACTTGAAACTGACTCTCAATAACTCTGGGTAGTTCATAATTACATTACAATAAAATCAACAAAACATAATGATAACAAATGGCAAGCGTAATGAACAGTTTTACTCTCCCACACTGAAGGCGTGGGTGAAGAGCCAGGTCTTTATGGCTTTTAGATTGTAAACATCAAGGTAGAGACTCAAAAACTACCCATTTTTACTGTTTTTTTCCAGAAGCTTGGGAGCATAAATTTATATATTTGTTAAATTTATCTGCTGCCTATTTTGCTATAGGGCTACTCTAGGCAGCTAACATAACATGCATAACAGACATAATATATATGCATAACAGACATAATATAACATAAATGTTATAAATACCTTCAATGTCCAAGACACTGAATACTGTATCAGTGTGTGATAGAATAAAATCCCTTTAGAAAAAAAATTAAAGTGGCTAATTTTTACTCCATTTCCAGTACTCATTAAGTCTTCCAGCATTATTGAAGCTAAGAACAAATAAGAATGCATTGATCCTTCATAAAACTGAAAACACAGTCAAATAATGATGTAAGGTTTCATTCTTGAAAACTGCTCAATTTGGAGTATGTCATGCGTATCTAAAGAACAGTGTAACAATCAACACTAGCCTATAATAGAATTCTTTTCTTTCCTATTAGCCTAACCATTGTAAAGTCTTTAATTACTTGTAGTTAAGAATATGAAAATAACATTTTGTATTACAGTAAAACATGCAAGAGGAGAATGATTAGGGAACATTAGTGTTATAAATGGTAGGGTCTCATTCTAACAGATATTCTAATGTGCTTGTGCAGCTACTTCAGAGGCCTCAGAAGCTAATGATTTATCAAGGTAAGTTCTTCCACATGTCACGAAAAACAGCTCCCTGCTTCAAAAAGGATGTATCACTGAGAGATAATAGATGTTTCTGATTAAAAGGTTTGCCAATATTTTCTGGTATAGGCTTTTAAGGAAATGTAGAGGTCAAATCCCTAAATTCAATAAAAGCACCTTTTGCTTTCAAAATGCCACATGTAACCAAATGTGTAACAACGCAAGATACAGCTATTGTAACAAGACATCTGACACAAAACATTATCCCCATTCTCCATTAATATGGCATTTGGTGCAAAACTAGAAAAATGCTATCCAAAGCATAAAATATGATTGTACCCCATTTACAGGTAGAAATCTTTGAGTAGAACAGAGTTAAAATATTTTTAAAAATGCACTCTAAGTTAAACAATTAATGCATTAGAATTGTGTATACTTTAAGTGAATGCTACACTCAATAAAGTTAAGGACATCTCTCTAAAGGTAATACACGTTTAATATTTTTTGCCTTCAGAACTGGTTTATCAGAAATTAAGGGGCCGTGCTAAAGACATTCCTAAACATTACCTGCTAAGATTTTTCTTTCTGTCACAAGGGATTTCCTAGCCTAACATTTTTTTAGCAGGCCATCCCTCATTCCACATCTGTCCTTTCCAGTGTGTCAGGGTACCCAGAAAGCTCTACCTGCTTGGGAGAAAAAAAGTGCAAATAAGGAACCTCACACTATCCATAATTCAGAGCCTTATTCACCTCTGCAAAGCCAAATCTTTTAAGTAAAGTTACACACTATCCTTTCACGGCAACCCTATCTAACCCGAGAGGAAAGCCAGCAAGAATGGGCGGCTGCCACTACAAGGCTGGGAAGATCGATGCTATTGAGGATCAGCGACTGAGGAGCCCAGAACTGCAGGATCCAATCTGGGTCGGTCACCGGGACCAGAGGTTTTTGCCTCCCGAGCTTTCGGACTCGTGCTGGAGCCCGTCTCCCAGATTGGACCCTGGGACACGTATTATTCGCCTTCATTCATAGAGCCCAGAATTGCACAACTCGGGTCTGCGGCACCCGTAACCGTACCTTTTCTCTACACGCACAAGGGAGGGGCACGATGAGTCATTTTTACCTCGTGAAAAATTCCGCAAAACTGGACCCGGAGATCCCACTCAGCCGTTTGGCCCGATCCCCTTGCTCTGACCCGGCGGCCGCAGCGTGGGCGCCGGTGGAGGGGGCGTCCGGAGGCTCCGGCGGCGGCAAGTGCACGGGGGCGCTGCGGCGGCGGTTCACCTCGAAGGTGTTTCGCGAGTTGAGGCTGATGTCCATGAAGGCCAAGGCGGGCAGGCAAGGGAGCGCCCTCGCCGGGGAAGACAGGCTCTCCGCCTCCTCGGGGGTCCCCGAGGAGCTGGAGGCGGCGGAGGAGGACGAGGTGGGCGAAGGAAACGGGGCCGAAGCCAGGGCAGCCCCCGCCAGGCTGCTCCCGCTCGGCGGCTCAGCGACGGCCACGCCGCTCAGGAACAAGGCGCAGCCGCCGTTGTGTAGCTTCTCCTCGCCGCGCTGCGGAGACGCGGGCGCCTCGGAGCCCGGCGGGCCCTCGCGGGGCGGCGGCGGCGAGAGGAGCAGAAAGCCGGCGTCCCCGTTGGTCATCCTCCCTCCGCCGCAGGCGTCCCCGTTGGGCGGCCTCTTGCCGGCCAGGTAGCGATGCAGTCGGTCCCGGGAGCCCTCTCGGCTGCCATCCCGCTCGTTGTCCGCTTCCGCGTCCTCCTCCTCGCCCTCCGCCTCCTCCGCCGCCTCCTCCGCCTCCTTGTCCCGGCCCGAGGGAAGCAAGGCTGCGCCGCCCTGAGCTCCGGCATCCTCCGGCCCCACCATTTGCCGTCGAGGAACTCCAGGGGAGCCAGCGGCCCGGCCGAGAGCACGAGGACACGGGGAGGAGAACCGGCTCCTCACGGCGGCGCAGCGGGGCCCACCGGAGGGGAGAGGGCGGGGCGGCTGTTATTGCCGCCGAGCCCGCGCGTCTCCGCTCAACGCATACAGTTCCGTGGATGGTCGTGGCGGCAGGAGCGGCCTAAAGGGGCCCGGCTCGCGCAGGCGCATCCAACCCCCTCAGCGGTCCCAGGGGCGGCCGATCATAGAGACTATTTCGTTGGTGCGGAAATGCAGCTTGTAAACATCCGGTGTGGTTTCGGGCCGCCCTGAGTAAGATTGACGGAAGTCTTTGGCTTACCGTATATTCTCTAAAAGCGCCGTCTACAAAATGGAGTTCTATGAAGGCGTTACGGCCTGCTGGAAGAACGTATCTCCTTTTCCTTCTTTTGAAGAAGCGTCTTGGAGACTGCCTTGTTTTAAGACATCACCTCTGTTGTTTCTTTCCCACCTTCCCACGCTGACTGGGGAATTTTGGGAGTTGAAGTCCACAAATTCTAAAGTTGTCAAGTTTGAAAACACTGAACTAATTTCTTTGTGGTCCGATGTACTTACGACTTAAGTTTCTATGTGCACTCCTCAGATTAAGCTTCATTAAATACATGAAATTATCTTGTGAATAGGCATGCATAAGACTCTTAGTTGAATTGAAAGATTGCATATAAGAACGTGTTTCCCACCGCCTGACAAAACATGATTTGATTTTGAGCCAGAGATGCACACCTTTCATTGGGCTGATGGTTAGGCAAACCAACTTTTTTCACTTATGATTTGAAAATCCTGTCAACTGTCATGGATATACAGACTAGGCTTAGATCTAGTTTAGATTTAGTGTGATATATATCTCCACTTGTAATGTGGATCCAGCCCATTATTACATTTCTCTCAACAAATAAAAAAGACTCAGTTTACATCAAGGCAAGTATCATGGACCTACTGCTTCAGACTGCAGACCATCCTCATTGGCAAGTGGCATTTCAGTATTTCTCATATTAAAATACTTTGCTAAATACTAAATGCTAAATACTTTTTTTTATGTCAAAACTGGAGGAAGAAAAACCTTTCCTTTGATGTTCCAATTTTCTATTTGCAGAGACTGTTCTCTGCATGCAAAATATTTCTTGTCTATGTCCTTTCCCGTTCTAAACTGGTATTATATCTATGTTGCAACCATTTCAATAGCTTAAGGTTTCATTATGCTTTTAAGTTTCCATTTCCTGAGTTAAGTTAAGGTACCCTTTTAAGTTTCATTTCCTGGCAAAACCCACCCTTTACAACCTCCTGCTGTGACGTAAGTGTACCAATAAAAGAGAGGCACGCAGATCCTTCTGCGCTCTCGCTTGCTGATTCAACCTGAAGAAACATGTTGTCCGTGTGTTTCCTATCTACCAAACGCGAGGTCCGTTGGCCTAGGCTAACGTACATCACTGGTCCGTCCAGCAGGCACTGGACCCCGGGATTCAAACTCCCACAACTGGTGACCCCGACGTGATTCACTCTATGACGTGATTCACTCCACGGCGTGTTCTCTGTCTAGGGAAACGCTGCTCTGGCTCCTGTATTTATGCACCTGGCAAAGGCTCGATTATCGTAAGTATGGGTCCTCACTTTCCAAGGTTTTGTCCAAGCATGTGGATGAACTTTCCTCTTTAGCCAGAAAGGCAAATTGTTTGCAAAAAGTTAACGGAACAACTGTCTATCCCCAGACCCTTCCTTTTAACCTGTGCCTACTACGGAAGACGTTCCAAAGCCGGCACAGCCAAAAAAAACCCCCTCTTCGCTCTATCCTTCTCTCTCTCCTCCAAAACAGAAACAGGCAACCCTGTATTCTGTTCTGCAGAGTTTTGCAACTGCACTCAATGCTTCCGTTTCATCAAACTACCAAACAATAAATTTTCAGAACAATTTAGAGACATAAATTAACTCAAACTGCACTCCTCTGCAATGCGTTTTGAACAATTGGAATGTTTTGAAACTCTTTTGTAATCTGTTAAGTTTGAACCCTGTCAGACAATGTCTGGTGGTGCTTTGTGTTGATGTGTGTGTTTTGTTTTATATATGTTTAATTCCTAGAACGTTACGTTTGGACTTGGAATGGTGAGAAAAATAGGAGATGGTTAAAGGGCCCTATAAAAACCACATGTTTGGTTGGAATCATCTCATGATTTTCTCGCTTCTTGCAGGACAAGCCATATGTCTAAATAAATGTTGTTTTAATGGTATTTGTGTATATATGTCTGTCTGTGTTGTTTTGTGTTATTTCCAAGACTTGGAAAAGGGTCAAAACCCTCTTTGATAACAACAAACAAAAAGGCCTTAATTAAAAATAAAAAGTTTTGCTTGAAAAACATATGAAATGAAATATTTGTATATGGAATGGTGTAAGTAAACAGAATGGAAGTGAATGAGTTAATTTGCTGGTGTAAATGTGTGTGTGTTAGCCCTCACCCCTCCACCCATCCCACGCTGTGAAAGGAATAGTAAAACTGTAGTTTTTATTGTTGTAACATGGGAACGCAATGGTATGAGTTTGCATGTGCAAAGTTTTATGGAAGAGGTATAAAAGAATTTATACATGTGACTGCATGTGAATTTTTTTGGTGGTGAGATTTTTGCAAAGTTTCTTTTTCTTCCCCCCCCCTCCTGCCTCTTTCGTTTTTCGCTGGCTGTATTGTTTTAAGAGCAAAGGAAGGGCAGATAGAGGAGGGGGGGCAGCTGTCGTTTTAACAACTTTTTTTTTTCTTCCTTTGTTTAGAAGTTTGGGTTAAGGAAGGGGGGTGGATGTGAAATTTGATGCCCACTCTTGCAGTTTCAGCTTGCTATTTTTTTTACTCGAAAGAGGAGGCAGTAATTGTTGGGCAATTCTTTTGCAAATTTTTGAGTTTTAAATTGTTTAGTTAGACATATACATCCATCAACCAAAAGAAATGATTGAATTGTTTTGCTTAGATTTGTAAATGTTTTTCCTATTTCATGAAAATTTGTTTCATCTGAATGGAATTTGATTAAATTGGAACCACAAAAATACAATTTAATTGGCTTTTTGAAATACAAAATGATTCAAGTATCTATGGATTGCAAGTTGCCTTGGAAAAGATACAGTTACACTTTATCTTTATTTAGGGCATAAAATGTTGCAATCTTATTCTGTTCCAGTTTTTGTTATAAAAAAGAAATCAGGCAAATGGCGTTTCCTCCATGATTTACGTGCAGTGAATGCTGTTTTATAACCTATGGGAGCATTGTAATACGGCCTCCCAAACCCAAATTTAATTCTAAAAGATTTTGACTTAATGATAATTGACTTAAAGGATTGTTTTTTGTTTTTGTTTTTTCATTCCTTTGTATCAACAGGATAAATATTTATTTGCTTTTACAGTGCCTGAGTTGAATAATTCTCAACCAACTCAGCGCTACCAATGGAAGGTTTTACCACAGGGCATGCTAAATAGCCCTACAATGTGTCAGTTTTTTGTTTCCCATGTTTTGCAACCATATCGGGACCTTCATCCCTCCTTTTTGGTTTACCATTACATGGATGATATTTTGGTCGCAGCACCAGGCCCAAAGGGTACTGTTTTTGCAACTTTGCCAACCCTCACAACAATTTTGCAAAAAGGAGGTTTGCACATTGCTCCTGACAAGGTCCAAACCTCCCCTCCTTTTCAATATTTGGGCCATAAATTATTGGCCTCCCATGCTGCACCACTTTTTCCCTTATTAAAATTACCACACCAACCAACTTTATTTTAATTACAGCAATATTTAGGTGCTATTAATTGGATTTGACCTTATATAGGTCTCACCACTTTTCAGTTATCACCTCTTTTTTCAGCCTTACCCAAAGGCAAACATCCTGCAGATGTTATTTCACTGCAGGACAGTCATTTAAAAGTGATTCAATTGGTCAACCAAGCCCTACAAATTCAGTGGGTTGACCGAATGACCCCAAACATTCCCTTTTCTCTTTTATTGTGTAATACTATTTCTTTACCTACATGTGCTATTGTCCAAACTATTCCCTCCTTGCTGATTCTAGAATGGCTTCATCTCCCTCACACTCCTAGAAACACAATTAGCCAAAAACCTTTTCAATTTGCCTCTCTCATCTCTAAGGCTCGCTTTCGAGCAAAAGCCCTTGCAGGAATAGAATCTTCTGTCCTATATGTATCATGTTCTCTCACTACATGGGAAACCATCTATTCTAACTCTGAAGCCTTGCAGCTTGCTCTCACTGAGTGGCCTGGAAAGATATCCTGCCACCCTCCTGCTGATCCTCGCATTCAGCTCCTACAAAATATCCATGTTTCATGGGATACCCAATTACAACGCTTTCCCATCCCACATGCTGTCACACTCTTTGTAGATGGCAGTAAACAATTTGGTGCTTGTGCCTGGTATATTCATGACCAATGGCACACAAAAATAACGCCACCCCAACGGTCTGCTCAGCGTGCGGAACTAGCCGCTGCCATTCTAGCTTTTCAAACATTTTCCACTCAACCTATAAATCTCATTCTTGACAGTCTCTATGTCACTCAAATTGTCACCACTATTTTTCAATCATACCTTTCTCCATCCCTGGACCCTGATTTAATTTCTTTATTTTCCACCCTACAAACTGTAATATCCAACAGGAAACATCTTTACTTTGTCACACACATAAGAAGCCACCAACCTTTTCCTGGCTTCTTGCAAAAGGGAAATGATATTGCAGACGCTGCGGCCTCTGCTACCTGCCTCATGTCTCTTTCTCCTGTCTCCCCTTGGGACAGTCATGCTTATTTTCATCAAAATAAAAAAGCACTAATGAAACAATTTGGAATCACTATGGCTGAAGCTACAGCCATAATTCAACAATGCCCAACCTGTAGCCTACAGTCTAAAGGTATCCCACAGGGCGTTAACCCTAGAGGCACTGAAGCCTGTGATACCTGGCAAATGGATGTAATTCAATATCCTCCATTTGCCCCGTGGAAATATCTACATGTTACAGTAGATACGTTCTCCGGATTTATTTTGGCAACCCCACAAAAAGGGGAAGCTGCAAAACAAGTGATTAATCACTGTATTCGTACCTTTACAGTGCTGGGATGTCCAAAAATATTAAAAACAGACAATGGCCCAGCTTATGTCAGCTCACAATTTTCACAGTTTTGTCATCACTGGTCCATTGTCCACAAATTCGGAATTCCTTTCAATAGCCAAGGGCAGGCTATTGTTGAGTGAGCAAATCAAACTTTAAAAAATGCATTAGATCGTTATATGGGGTCCAAGGGCTTATGCCCCCCAAACCTCCCGGCACTGCAAAACGTGTTAAATGTTTGTCTGTATACTCTCAATTTTCTAAATCTCACTGGCACTCCTTCTTTGTCTGCTGCGTCTCGACACTTTACTAAACCTGTTGTCCCAACTTCAAGACCACTTGTATACTACAGGCAGCTCCCGGATCCAACTTGGAAAGGTCCAGCTGAACTCATCACCTGGGGAAGAGGCTACGCTGCAGTTCAACTACCCGACAGAGTTTTGTGGGTCCCTGCTCGTTGTATTCGCCCATATTTCATCACTCCACACAACCCACCAACTCCATCGGATGTGCCATCATTGCCTTTGTGAGTGTGGATGTACATGCTGTTATTGGTGTAACAACTGCATATTGCACCACCCATATTATCCAGGGGTCCAACACTTTTGCATCAATCATGTGGACCCTAATTTTGATGACACTCTTGACAAGTTCCTCCCCCATAATATCCACACTGCACCTTCCCATGATGACAAAGCACCTGAGAATTCCTCTAAATTTTCATAAAGGCCTATATTGTGGTCCTGTTTTTTCTTTTCTTGATCTCAATACTACTGCCCTTTTTCATTGTTATGACCGAGGTCAATCCTTTTGTCCCTTTGTGTTTTCTCAGTATCCTAATCGTGGCATTCCTCTTCCACCATCTCCCTCTATTTCCCTCACCTATGCTCATTACCCTTGTCACATGACTTTTGCTATTCTTGTGACCCCTGAGACTACGGGGCGCTATTATGTGTCTGGATTTTCATCCTATGGTACTTATACTACACATTCTTTTGAACTCGCATCAGTGGCGAGCTATGCAAAACCTCCTTTGTCTCCTCGTTTACTTGCCTACAACTTTGTTCCTCATCCCCGCTCCTTCCTAGACCTGACCGCCCGTATTTTTACCTCACCTCACTTACAACACTTTCATTCCACAAAGCAACCTCGCTCACACCAACGCATCATTCATTCTCGACGACGGCGATCTCCTGATCCTAATCCTCATCGACCCCTCAACTACACATGGACTGTTCGTGACTTTGAAAATCAGGTATTATTCCAAATCTCCAAATACACAATATGGCCCTGGTTCCCTATCTTACATTTTGACTTTGCTGAAATGGGTACCGGGGTCAACAAATTTGCTTCAAAATTTCTCCAAACTAACAAATGGGACAAACAAGGTTCGTGCACACCTTCTCCACTAGAAGCAACATGGTGGGACCTGTATTTTTGTCCCGAACCAAAGACACCTGAGGAAAAATATCAATGTGGCACTTTCTTGGATAAATACTGTGCCTCATGGTCTTGTGTTTCTACGGGCGCTATATCCTGGACTGCCCCTCGCTCAAATGATTATATCGCCATTACCCGTAGTAATGGCAAACCCCCTTCTTTTTCCTGCCCTTTTAATTTGCATTGTTGTGGTGAGCGGAAAAATCCAATGAACATTACATTCACATCCCAAGGAAAGACTTTGACTGCAGAGCAATGGGCTGTCGGATATTCTTGGGGTGGAAGAGAATGGAGCGATTCTGGAAACGACGGCGGAGTTTTTTCCATTCGTCTCACAATCCAGTCACCACATTCCCCTCCTATAGGTCCTAACAAAAGCATTCAACCTGTTTTTTTACAGTCCGTTGTACATAATATGCCTAATCCCTTGATTAACCTTGTCAATGCTTCTTCCTTTTTGTTAAAAAGTGCTGTTAATTCTTCTTCACAAACCGACCACTGTTGGCTCTGTTTATCAGCCACTCCACCCTTTTATGACGCCGTTGGCTCTATTGAACCTATTAAAGGGCCAATTCCTCATCCCCGGTAACAACTCCATCTGGGCTTGCTTTACAGGTGCCACAGCCTGTGTATCAGGGGATGTCCTTATACAACAAAAAGCCTTTTGTATTCAGGTACGCTTAGTCCCTAGAATCACTTATTATTCCCCCTCTGATTTTGTTTCCCTTATGGAACCACCGGAATACCACCTACGTGTAAAACGTGAATTTGTTACAGCCCTAACCCTTTCAGTTCTTTTAGGATTAGGTGTTGCAGGAGCAGCTACTGGAGCTGCAGCTTTGGTTGTTAATCAACAACAAATACAAAAACTTAGTTTAGAAATAGATAATGATCTTTCCCGCATTGAGACTTCAATTTCTGCCCTTCAAACTTCTTTGTCGTCTCTTGCTGAAGTAGTTTTGCAGAATAGGCGTGCCCTCGACCTTTTATTTTTAAAAGAAGGTGGAACGTGTGTAGCCTTAAAAGAAGAATGTTGTTTTTATTCTGATCAATCTGGCATTGTGCGCGACTCTATGAATGAGTTACGCAAACGATTGAAAGACAGGGAACAGGAAAGGTTCTCCCAACAATCCTGGTATCAAAGTATGTTTAATTTCTCTCCCTGGATTACCACATTGCTTTCTGCTATTTTAGGACCTTGTATAATTTTGCTTATATTATGTATGATTGGCCCATGTGTTTTTTCACGCCTTTTGCAATTTCTCAAGGATCGTTTGAATGGTTTGGATTCTAATCTTTCTAAGATTAATGTTATGCTTGCCTCAAACAATATATATGAACCCTTGAAACCCAAATTCCACCCCTTTGAAAAGGTTGCCCTACTGACACTGTCTGACACGGACTCCAACTGTTCCGATACTGAATCAGACTTAGCCATGGAGGCTCTTGCCCCCAAGCAAGAATCTCGTATTCTTATGGAGTTGCCCTCTTCTGTTTCGGAGGATGCAGATGATGGCTACGAGTAGGATAGAGATTGAACTTTAAAAAATAAAAACAGTGGAGATGTTGCAACCATTTCAATAGCTTAAGGTTTCATTATGCTTTTAAGTTTCCATTTCCTGAGTTAAGTTAAGGTACCCTTTTAAGTTTCATTTCCTGGCAAAACCCACCCTTTACAACCTCCTGCTGTGACGTAAGTGTACCAATAAAAGAGAGGCACGCAGATCCTTCTGCGCTCTCGCTTGCTGATTCAACCTGAAGAAACATGTTGTCCGTGTGTTTCCTATCTACCAAACGCGAGGTCCGTTGGCCTAGGCTAACGTACATCACTGGTCCGTCCAGCAGGCGCTGGACCCCGGGATTCAAACTCCCACATATCTATTCTACCATTTCACCACTTTCATAATTCCATTTCTACCTTATTTTACTTCATGTGCAGTCCAGGCTATAAACTCTATGGCATAGAGGTAATCATGTTCAAATCTGCTTTTAGTTATTATTTATCCCACACAATTTGTTGTCCATCTGTCAATCTCTGATTGACCCACATAAATAATATTCCCATTCTTTAGCATATTCTATCTTGCCAACATTAGGGCGGGACCCTTATGGCTTTGACAGTACAAGTGTATCACATATCTTCAGATAACCTGAGCATACATTCCAAATGTATTGCAGGATGGGATCTTGTATAGGTTTCACTATCTCCTAAACAATAAAAAAAACTGATGGGGAATGGATGTAGAGCTATTATAATATAGTCCAAGATTTCCTGAAGAAATTAGGTTTCATGGTATCTATCCCCTTCTGGGTTTGTTATAAAAGCCATAGGGATATTCTTCTAATCTGTTTTATTCCTAAATATTTAGCTTCTTCATTTATTTGTAATTTGTATGGAAACTCTTTTCCAGGTCCCATATATGTGGAGGATGTCTGTAGTGTATTTTTTGAACACACAGTACATGATCGGAGCCCTTTTTTTTAGTCATCAAATATTCTAGAACTAAGCCTGAGATTCAACACAGAATTAGGTTTTAACAGCTTAAGTGAAGCACTGCCTAGTTTTCAGTTTATATATAACGAATGGTAGCAGGCCATTGCTTAACTATTTGTTCAGCAACTGTTCAAAGTTATAATGGTGCTGAACGAATTGTAGTTATGGCCTTTAGTTGAATTTGATCTGTTTTTGTGTATCAGAAGTCAAATAAGACAACATATGTGTTACGTCCTGGGACTGCTGAATGACTCAGCAGGCTCAGGAGGCTGCAGAAGGCCCGGGCGATCCACATGGTTGCCTGGGACCAGACAGGCTATCTCCAGCTTTGTGCGCATGCGCAAGGCGGGAGACAAGCCTTGCATTGATTGGCTGACGCTGTCCCTTGCAAGGGAGTATAAAAGGCCTTGGCGCCATTTTGTGTGCTGTTTTGTTCGTAATCTCAATAAAGAAGTTGTGTTTGTTACTCCTGCCTCGCCTCGATGTCTTTTCTTCGGAAACAGAACATTGGCGACGAAGGTGGGATCCGCTGCAAGCAGAACAACAGGAGAAGCTAGGCTGACTTACCAGAGAAGGCCTGAAGCGCTGGGAAGTTCGGCGTCCGGAGGAAGCGATTGCCTGCCAGTACGAAAACGCTGGAGGTGGCTTCGAGGGACCCCTTCTCATTCCTTGCAGCGAGAGGCATCGAAGAGGCTACAGGCTGTAACGATGTCAAAGCTGGGCCATCTGTCGGAATTTGACACTTCTCACCCTGAGCGCTGGAGTTCCTACGTGGCGCGAGTGAAAAATTACTTGCGAGTAAATAAGATCCAGGAAGACGGCCTTAAAGCTGCTACATTGCTGTGTGTCTGTGGGCAAGAGACTTTCGATATTGCAGACAATCTTGTAGCCCCAACACCACTGGAGTCAATTGTGTATGCTGACTTAAAGAGGATGCTGCGAGAGCACTTCGAACCCAAGCTCTCAGTAATTGCTTGGAGGCATGCGTTTGAGCACAGGGACCAGAGGCCTGGTGAGTCTGCTGCGGACTTTGTTGCTGCCTTAAGACAAGCAGCTAGACAGTGCGAGTTCAAAGATCTGGAAGAGAAGCTCCGGGATCGCTTGGTTTGCAGACTGTGAAGTCGTGAGCTGCAACAGAAACTTTTTGCAAAAGAAGATGTCTCATTCCAAGATGCTTTGAGAAAGATTGCAGCTGAAGAAGCAGCGGGCAGCGCTGTGAAGGCATTGCGGCTCGCCAGGAACCCTCCAGCGGCGGTCTCCATCCATCAAGATGTCGCTCGAGAGGAATCTGAAGCGGATCCAGAAGAGGAGGTGGACAGGCTTCAGCATGCAGAAGAGAAGAGGCCTCAAGGGCACAGAGAAAAAGCGACAGCATCCCCTCGGTGTTTCGGTTGTGGAGGACGTGAACTGATTGCCGGTTCCGCTCCGCTATCTGCCGGGCATGTGTCAGGCAAGGCCACATTGCATCCGTCTGTTTGGGTCGCCAGAGGGAACGGTCTGCAGAAGAATTGCCTCTGAAAGGTACCAAGGTCCCCAGCCAACACAGGGTGGGCTTCTGCGCGTCCCGTAGGCGCATTTTCAAAACCGGGGTTCACAGGCCACTTAAAAAGAAGCTTCACATTGACGTGAAGTTGCAAGGGGTTCCCTTGTCAATGGAGTTGGACACAGGGTCCGCTCTATCGATCATTTCCTTTGACACCTTCAATAAGGTTTGCAACAGAAGTGGCCTACGAGTTAATCCTTACTGACTTCCAGAATTCCAGAGTCAGCGTGAAGGGGGAGGCCACGCTCAGGGTGCAGCGTAGGAGTTTTGAGGGGCTGCTAGATGTGGTAGTTGGGGGTGATCGTGCGAGCCTTATTGGACTCGATTGGTTCGAGGCCCTTGGGATTCAAGTGACTGGACTTCACAATCTGCAAATGTCAGGCCTTGCAGAAGTTTGCAAGGAGTTTGCTGATGTGTTCAGTTCAGAGCTTGGCTTGTACAAGGGGCCTCCCATTGCTTTACGTTTAGACTCAGCCATCACACCCATCAGGATCAAGCCCCACAGGGTGCCCTTTGCCCTAAAAAACAAAATAGATGCAGAGCTGGACAAGCTGCATTTTAGAGCCTGTGGACTCTAAGTCCATGGGAAACACCTATAGTTACGCCACTGAAAGCCAATGGAGAAGTCCGGATTTGTGCGGACTATAAATCTACACTTAATAAAGCATTGCAGCAGCATGCCTACCCGGTGCCTGTGGTGAACCATATTTTGGCCTCCCTCAAAGGGGGGCGAATCTTTGCAAAGCTTGATTTGGCTCAGGCCTATCAACAGTTACCTGTTGATGAGGCAACGGCTGAGGCCCAAACAATTGTGACACACCGGGGAGCCTTTAAGGTCAAAAGGCTGCAGTTTGGGGTTAATGTAGCCCCTGGCATATTCCAAAGCGTGATGGAGCGAACGCTCCATGGTATTCCTGGGGTCTGTCCCTACTTTGATGACGTCCTCATCGCTGGAGAGTCATCTGTGAACTTAGCTGAGAGGCTGAGGGCTGTCTTTCCGCCAAGCAGGGCTGAAGCTGAAGCAAAACAAGTGTAAAATTGGAGTCACCTCCACTGAGTTCCTGGGATTCCGTATTGATGCTGAAGGCATCCATCCTTCGGAATCCAAGCTTCAAGCGATTCAGCAGGCCCCAAGCCCCCAGTCGAAGAGTGAGCTTCAAGCCTTCCTGGGGCTGTTAAATTTTTACCATTCATTCCTTCCCCACAAGGCTGCAGTGGCTGAGCCGTTACACCGGCTCTTGGACAAACAGGCTCCATGGAAATGGACTAAGGTCCATGAAAGGAGTTTCACAGAGGTCAAGGCCTTGCTCTCTTCAAATGCGGTTTTAGCCCATTTCAATGAGCAATTGCCTGTGTGCATAGCCTGTGATGCAACCCCTTATGGGGTTGGGGCTGTGCTGAGCCATCTCAAGCATGATGGGACACAAGTCCCTGTGGCCTACTACTCCAGGACTCTCTCATCTGCAGAGCGTAATTATGCGCAGATTGACAGAGAAGCCTTGGCAATAGTGGCTGGAATAAAGAAATTCCATGATTTCTTGTATGGCCACCATTTCACGGTTTACACAGACCATAAACCTTTGCTGGGTTTGTTTACAACAACAAAACAAACCCCACACATTATATCTCCTAGAATGCTGAGATGGTTAATTTTCTTGTCAGTATATGACTACACTTTGGTTCACAAACCAGGTAAAGAAATGGGCCATGCAGATGGCCTCAGCAGATTACCTCTACAGCAGGTAGAGGCAGATCCGGCTCCGGCTCTTCACATTCTCTCCATTCAGGAATTGCCTGAATCTCCCCTCAATGCTAGGGACGTGGCTGCAGAAACTGCCACTGATCACACACTTACACGCGTGCTGACATGGGTGTTGTCAGGATGGCCTGACACGTGTCCAGGTGCAGAATTTCAGAGTTTCTGGCAAAGGAAGCACGAGCTTTCCACTTTCAAAGGATGTATCCTATGGGGTAGCAGGGTAGTCATCCCGGCCTCATTGAGGACTAGAGTCTTGTTCTCTCTGCATGAGAGACATCCGGGAATAGTCCGGATGAAGGCGCTTGCGCGTAGCCACCTCTGGTGGCCTGGGCTCGATAAAGAGATCGAGACCCAGGTGCATGGGTGCCAAGTGTGCCAACAGTCAAGGCCAGAAATGCCCCAGGCCCCTGTACATAGGTGGGAGGAGACACATACCCCATGGTCGAGGGTACACATCGACTACGCTGGGCCCTTTCAGGGGCAATTCTTCCTTCTCCTCATGGACAGCCATTCCAAGTGGCTAGAGGTTGTTCCTGTCTCCTCCACTACTACTGCTAGGACCATCCAGGTGCTGAGAGGAATCTTCGCCTCACATGGTCTTCCAGATGTCCTTGTCTCAGACAACGGACCCCAATTCACATCTTCTGAGTTTCAGGGCTTCCTTCAAGCCAACATGATCCGGCATGCCACATCTGCGCCGTTTCATCCAGCTTCCAACGGACAAGCTGAGCGTATGGTGCGTACGACCAAAGATGCATTAAAGAGACTCACTCACGGAAACTGGCATCACAGGTTAGCTGACTTTCTTCTTTGTCACCGCACCACACCTTGCACTGCAACTGGAAAGAGCCCAGCTGAACTCCGCTGGGGTCGCAGACTCATCACTAAGCTGGACAGGTTGCACCCCGACCGGGTGGCTTCACAGGTGTCACAACCGCGGGCACCTAGGAGACTACAGGTGGGTGATCCGGTCTGGGCAAGGAACTATGGACCTGGACATCTCTGGGTGACAGCAGTGGTATGCAAGGTCTCTGGGCCGCTGTCATACGAAGTGGCCTTGGATGATGGTCGTGTGATCAGACGTCACATTGACCAACTGCGCTGGAGGCTTTCCAGCCACCCTTCCGCTCCTGGCTCTGCTCTGGGGGGGGAGGAGGACCACAATTACGATTGTGGACCACAGTCTCTCCGCGAAGGTGGACCTTCAAATGTTCCTGCACATGTTCCTGAAGGGGGTTTTGCCATGGAGGCGGCTCCTGACTCTGGCACAGGCACCGGGTCTATGGGACATTGCTGTCAATCGGCTACTCAGGCCACTCCAGCTGCTGGTCTTGGGCTCGAAGGACAGTGTTCCCAAGAGGGGTCCATTGTGGATTTGGGGAACTCCACCCCACCACTGGACTTGGGGAACTCCACCCCACCAAGGAACTCTGGTTTGGGTTTAGCGGATCCAGTCAGCAGTTTGGAGGGTTGCCTGGGTCTCGGGGGCATCAAAGTCCTGGTTTGCCTAGCCCAACAGGCGAGATGGCACGCAGGCACAAATGCTGGCTCCAAGAAGGTCAGAGCGGGCCAAGGGTCCACCCAAACACCTAAAGGACTATGTGAGGTTCCTGTCATGTATTGGGGAGGCTTAATAGTTCTCTAGAACTCAGGACACACTCATAGAAGAGTGTTCTATTGATAGCCTGCAACACTATGAGGTATTCTTGTAAATACAAGAAATGGAATGAAGGGGTCTGCCAGTGTGCAGGCATAACTGTGTTAGAAATAATATCAGGATAATGACACACATGTATATGTAGGTTGCTCTAAAACTGTAAGTATTCACTTATTGTTTTATCCAAGAGGGGAGGGGTGTTATGTCCTGGGACTGCTGAATGACTCAGCAGGCTCAGGAGGCTGCAGAAGGCCCGGGCAATCCACGTGGTTGCCCGGGACCAGACAGGCTGTCTCCAGCTTTGAGCGCATGCGCAAGGCGGGAAAGAAGCCTTGCATTGATTGGCTGACGCTGTCCCTTGCAAGGGAGTATAAAAGGCCTTGGCACCATTTTGTGTGCTGTTCTGTTCGTGATCTCAATAAAGAAGTTGTGTTTGTTACTCCTGCCTCGCCTCGATGTCTTTTCTTCGGAAACAGAACAATATGTGCAATGCAAGAGCAGAACAGAATATTGCTTTGAAGACCAAGTATAAATAACTTACTCATTCCAGGATCAGCTCTGCACCGCTGTGATTCTCATGGTGTACTTGATACTGCTGTAAAACTTTGTTTTAGGTGAACCATTTCGCATAAACAAGATGGTAAATCTTTCCAGGGGAAAAAGGTACCTTGATCTCTTTTCAGCTTCCCCTGCCTCATCCCCAGGAATAGTTAGGATACCTTGTAGAATGCTAAACAAAGAAATATAATGTAAGGTCAAGATAAGCTAATGTTTTTCACTTTCCTTTGAGTTTTTGAGCCAATGGATTGAAAATCATCTTCAATTTTTTGCAGGATTAGAAAATAGAAGAGGGGACAGTGTGAAAGAGATTTATCAACTGTTTGATGCCAGTGACAGAATTAGATTTGTCTTCTTGTCTGTGCAATCAAGGACTCTCCTAGTAAAAGTTTTCCTGCTAATCCCATTAGAAGCTGAATCTTTCACATTAGCGAGCGCATGCTTGCTGTTAAAGCAGAGGTTCCCAACCTTTTGAGCACGAGGGACCGGTTCCGTGGAAAGAGTTTTTTTCTGCGGACTGGAGGGGGCATGGTTTCATGTACTGCCTACATCCCGCATGCCACGGCCCGGTGCCAGTCCATGTGTAAAAGGACTCTTAAAGCTATTACAGGGCAATCGCCTTATCTAGCAATATCCTATAAACCTGCCTATAATAAGGCTCTATAAAGCTTTTGAAAGAGATACAGGTAATCCTCAACTTAGAATGACAATTGAGCCCAAAATTTCTGTTGTTAAGTGAGACATTTGTTAAGTGAGTTTTGCCCCATTTTATGACCTTTCTTGCCACAGTTGTTAAATGAATCACTGCAGTTGATAAGTTAGTAACATGGTTATTCAGTGAATCTGGCTTTCCCATTGATTTTGCTTGTCAAAAGGTTGCAAAAGGTGATCCCATGACCTTGGGACACAGCAACGGTCTTAAGTATGAGTCAGTTGCCAAGCATCTGGATTTTGATCCCATGATCATGGGGATGCTACAAAGGTTGTAAGTGTGAAAAACAGTCATAAGTCATTTTTTTCAGTGCCATTGTAACTTTGAACAGTCACTAACTGTTGTAAGTCGAGGACTACAACACTCTGTGTTTGCATGAAAAAGGCCTTTCCTCAAAGTGTAAAAGTGGCTATATTATTTGGAAGGCTCGCCCTCTTGCCTCATAAAGGCTATAATTCAGACTTCCCAAAACCAGCTGCATATGCAGGCACAGAAACAGTCAGGAATAGACTTTGAAACAGGTATGGGAGCAAGCTTTGTAAATGACGCTGTTGCTTTCCATGCTCTGAGAAGAGGTGCTTTGCTGGTGCTAAAATGCTCTGCAAACAGTTGCTTTCATGCTTTTCTAGTTTGTCCTTAGCCCTGGTATCGGTGCTGATATTGTTAGATTATCAAATGTAAAGAGTGAAAGTTAATAGCTTATGATCAGAATTGACTTGGCTTGTCAGAAGGTCGCAAAAGGTGATCAAATGTCCACAGGACACAGCAACTGTCATAAATATGAACCAGTTGCCAAGCATCTGAATTTTGATCACGTGACCATGGGGACGCTGTAAAAGTTGTAACTGTGTAAAATGGTCATAAGTTATTTTATTCAGTGCCGTTGTAACTTTGAATGGTCACTAAGTGAGCTGTTGTAAGTTGAGGACTACCTGCATGCATCGCATTTGTTTGTTTGTTTGTTTATTTGTTTATTTATTTATTTATTTTCTATAGTCTTCCATCTCAGCAAACAACTCTGGGCAGCTCACAATTCAGAAACAAATAATTACCATTAAAATCTTAAAAACAGCTTAAAACGATAAAAACAGTAAAAAAAACCATTAAAACATTAAAAAACATTAAAACGTCTAATTCGAGTACATACAAGCAAGACATCTGGCCTGTTATTTAATAAAGTAACCATTGGAAACATTTGAAAATAGTGTTTTATGAGATAAAGATTTCAGAAGAAAGGAGATGAGATCAGCTCAAAATTTCAAAAATCCAGCAAAAAAATAAATTAAAAAACTGCCCTTCCCCCCACAGAAACATAACAGAATTTGAATGGCTGAGTTTGTTAAAGCATAGCGTCAAACTTTTATATCAGAACTTTCCTTAAGGCAATTTTCTACAGAATGCACATTATTTGAACATGCACATGTATTACTGTATTCAAGATATGAGACCAAATATTTCCTCATAATATTTTACATTGCAGGGTGTATCCCAACGTAGAGATCAAAACAAGTTTATCCTGTCCTAAGCCAATCTTGTGTGACAAACTCAATGTCACCCTTATTCTTTTGTTTATACTTCATCAAATATTTTTGTCCTGCATTTGCTCTTTTACCTTGGCATTTTGGATCTATTTGGTTTAATATTACAAAGTTCTTTTTCCACAGGTTTATAACTCAACTATAAAGTACAGTCCAGAAACTTGGCATACAGTATCTCCATCTGGAAGTTAAATATTTCAAAGCAAATTTGAAAACATTCAGTTGCTTGCAGGATAATGCTTAGAAAGGTTCCAAGATTTATGTTTTTGTTCCACTATTGTGCCTTTCATAACTCACTATGATTTATATCTGGAGGTCCCTTTAGAAGATGTAGCATTAAACCAGGTATTTTAGGAGTCTGAAAAATCTGTAAGTAGAACCAGCGCTCAGCAATAGAGCTCTTGATTCACATGTAAAAGGTCTATATTTCAATTAGTGTAATTTCTAAGGTGGTGATGAGAATATGCCTGCGTAATATAATTTGTGATGATTACCAGCTTCCACACTGCTTGCAGAATGAGGTAGTAGCTTCAGGCAGCCAATATCAGTGCGTCGAAAGTAAAATCAAAGTTTTCTTCAAAGTGAGCTCCGTGAAGGCTCACAAATTATTAAATCTTGTTGTGTTTAAACTTATACTCATGTGGAGAGTTGCTTAAGATTTTCTGCCCTAGCTCAGAACTTCAGAGATCCTGTCTTTCAGGATTTGTTAATTAATTTATTATTTTAGTCCTTTTAACAAGTAAAGGAACTGCAGACTAGCACCTGGTAGGGTAAAAATGTCAGACTTGATGCCATGATGTGTCATGATTACAATCACAATCACAATCATGAAACCTCTTCCTTGCGATACTCTGTGAAAGCAAAAACTGAATGTTGAAGAAGCAGAAAAGAAAGAGTATTGACCCTTTTGAAGTTTGATGTTGCAGAAGAATCCTGCAGAATACCCTGGAGTCAAGCAGATGATCATAGATCAATCCAGAGTTCTTATTTGAGATAAAAATGAGCTGGCTTAAATGATCACATTTTGGTTCATTAGCTCCCCTGTGAAATCCATAATGCTGGAAAAGATTTAAGAGAAGAAGAGGATGGTCCCCAGCATGGTAGTAGTTATGGATACACTACTTAGAAATATTGAAGGTTGGAGATAGATCACTGTAGAGAAAATCTATCAATATGGTCACTAAGAGTTGATATTGACTTGATATCACAATTATTTTTAACAGAGATTTCAAGTAATTTAAAACTCAATAGAATGGACCAAAATAAAATTAGTAGAATTAACACAATGGAATTATAAAGATGGAACTAAACATAGTTAATAGCAGCAGATATGTAAATAATTAAGGAAATGTATGTATTAGGCACATATATTTCCTTAATCATTAAGAAAGCTGCCTCTCTAATAGCTATGAGGTAACCTCGGAAGGAATGATTCCTGAAAGATCTCCATTTAAACAACAGGAATACCTCCCTATTTAGTTTCTATTATGTTTGTTCATAATCAACAAAGCAGGGGTTTGTAGCTATGTTTAGCTTCCACAACAGCATCTGAATTACACAATCTGGGAATGATCATGGAAGGGAATAGATTGATTACAACACAGTGGTTTTCACTTTTTACTTCACTTCTGCTTCAGATGAAACTCTGTTCCTAAAAGAGTGTTTCTTAGAAAAGAGAAAGAAGAAAAATATATGGCTGGAGAAGACAGAGAAGGTGAACCTGGATACATGTAGGCAATATGACAAATTTGCTTATAAACAATGATAAATATGCCTGATCACATTAACTGGCTCACCTGTTCTCCTCAATATACCCCACCAATGGCAGCCACTGTTTAATGTTTCATCTGCCTATGAAACTTTCACCAACCAGACAAACACAAAAATAAGCCTATTTTTGATTTCTTCCTGAGGTTGTGGTGGATAGAAATATTTAACAAACTCATATTTTTGATATGACCATTATTGGAAAGGCATGTGGAGTGGTGCAGAAAGGGTCACTAGTACTATCAGATATCACTAAATAAGAAAAGCCATTTTATCCTTGTTGTATCCTTCCATTCAAGTCTCCTAAATACATATGGCTTCCAGATATCTCCTATATTGGGCTCAAAGAAATCCATTATGTGGCCTGTTTATAAAATGTCCTAAGAAACTTTCTATAACTCTGTTAAACAAACTCATTAGTTATATAGTTAACAAAGTTCAACACCTGGGATTATTCCAAGTCTGTAGTCAGAGTGAAAGAGCAAGACAACCTCAGTAACATAAGCCACTGATTAATCTAATGCAGAAGAAAGAGAAGAAGAAAAACATTCCTCAAACAAATGCATTCCCTTCCTTAACCACATTTGGGGCTATGTGAAGAATACTATATTTTTATCGATTTGTTTGTATTCTGTGATGTTTATAGTTTGCAAGTCCTTGCATGAATTATTATATAACTAAGTAGGCCAAATCCAGACAAAAAATAGTCATGGCTGCTTTGTTTTCACTTGACCTTATGCAGAGATTTCACTGGTAGTTTACAAACTGAAAAGGAAGAATTCAGCTGTTGGCTTCTATTCAGCCGATAGAAGAAGAAGGCTGATAATTCAAGGCTGAAGTGGGAGGAAAGAGTGAATCTTCTAATGTAAGGACACTTCTACACCACCAATTTCCTCTCTCCAAGTTTTCTAAAACTGTTGAAAATTGCTACCAATCTAGAAATATGGGGAATATGCTGAAATTATCACCAGCCCTGCACTCTATGGTTGATCAAAGGAGCATAAAAAGTTTATTCAATCAGTTGTGCAAAATCAGGATGTGCAAAATGATTTGCCTATGAATCATTTCAGGCGTGGAACAGCTAGTCAAGCTGTTTGTGTACAAAACAAAGCATACATGTTATAAGCAGGGCTTTTTTTCTCATAGAACGCCCAGAACGGAGTTCCGGCACCTTTTTTGGATGGAACCTTGTAGGATAGGCAAGGCGGGTTAAATGACGTGTGTGAGTTCCGGAACCTTTTTTTTTTTTTTTACAAAAAAAGCAGTTATAAGTACTGTGATCTGAGTATTGTGAGTTCTTAGGATCGACCAGACAATCTAGGTATAAACAATAACAACTTCTTCCTTTACTCTTAGCACAACAAACATAGAAAGGCATCAATTATTTAGGAGGTTGACTTCTCCAGCTTCATTTCATGCAGATAAGAAGTTCTGCCCTTTTGACTCTCTGAAGACAGCCTTCAAAGGAGGATGGAAGATAACCAGTTTCTTTCGGGCTTAATATCTTCACCATTCCAAGATCTATCATGTCTCACATTAGTCACGATGACTGCTGTTGTTGGAAACTGTGGCTCCTCAACATTGGGAAGGTCACAGTTTCCCCACCTCTATGCAATTTGACAGCAGGGGTGGTGGGGGGAGAGACTCAGACTCTAACTTTGACTTTGAAAACAAGGTTATAAAAGAACATATATGTTTCTATTTTCTTCCATGAAATATTGGGGACTGAATATAATGAAGTCAGCAGCACTGGAAAGCTTTTATAGTTAGAGGGTGAAAAAAGTTTCCAAGGACAACATATTTTACCCTAAATTCCAGTAAAATGCATCCTTACCATAATTATTTAGATCTCATGCAACATAATAATTGGCAATTATAAAAAAATATCTGGAAGACACATATTCAGGCTATAGGTTATCTTGGGAGAATTATCCACTGAATGCCAGTGTTGTCTAGGACCAGGGAGATGGGAGTTCTAGTCTGAGCTGCAGAAGCTTATTGAGTGAATTCGGAAGAATCACTTTCTCAGTTCAACCGAAAATAGGAGGAAGAAAATTATATATGGTACATCAAGCTCCTGAACAACAGGAAGAAAAACAAAGGATATAAACCTAATAAATAAATCTCAACAGGGAGCGGCAGGTTGAGAATTCAGTCTTAGGCAATGACATGTTTCTCTATCAGGGCTCAAAGAGAAAATATCTGCTGTGAACTCCACGTAGGCGTCAGGAAGGGCATCCAAGCAGTAAAGGCTCAGCTCCATTCAGTTGCCCTGACTCCACCCCGAAGCAAGGGATTATAGGGTTGTAAAAAGAAAAAAAATCTCAACAGGATTCATCCCTGAACAAACGTGTTAAGGATTACAGTGTCATGTTAATCTCTGCTGCAAGTGTCCCTGTTGGGTGGCCTCTTTCATACTGGATTGTACAATTGCCATTGTACAGCTTAGTCAAAATGGATCATACTGGATTAATGCAAAGGGAGCTGTGTATAGTATTTACATCTAGACTAAAGGCCGCTAGTGATTGCATACAAAGAACCATTGGTGACTAATGGTGGACAAACCTCCTTTCACAAAGCCTTCTTTTTCAAATCACCCAAAAGGAACTTACATTTATCAATGTTATTTAAGTCTACAGAATGTCATTTCAGCAAAATCAGGGGAAATATTACCCCCTGAATTACTCTTCCTTCTTCAATCCATTCATTATTCATTGTTCTAATTACAACAAGGCTTTTGTTTCCAATCTAGTCTTTTTTCTGTTATGAGAACACAAGGCAGGTCCAGTTCCTATTTCAAGGCTGGTAAGACAAAGGTATTAATTACATTTTACTTCCCTACTCCCTTGTCTTTTCATAGTGTTCTCGTCTGTCGGGTGGGCAATTAATTTTCCCAAGGGGCCACATAACAACTGGGAATGTTGTGGAGGGCCAAATCAATTTAACCTGATTTTATCTCCATCATCGCAACTTCTCAGGCTGCTCCAGGCGAGGACCGAGCACTGCGCAGGTGCAAAAAAGTGTCTTCTCTCTTCAACCTCTCATCTCCTCCAGATGACTGATGGAGCACATGGTGACTGCACAAACCCAGACCTGACTCGGCTTCTTCTCTTGCCCCGTGGCACACTTATTTACATTTGATTTCTAATTTCCAATTGACCCCAGGCGGGCTGGGCAGGGATAACCAAAGGGCCAGATGTGGTCTGTCTTACAGTGATGTTTTCCCCTCATATATCCATTAAATTATGATGAACCAAAAGGGAAACCAAGTGTTGTCTAGATATGTATCTCAGCCATTTGGCATGAAGTTGATTCTACAGTTTTTCAAATTGGCAGCTCCCTCTGGGAAAAAAAAAAAAGGAAACCTCACAATTTTCCTGGCAGCTGGATCTTTGCTTTCCAGAGAAATTGCTGTGGAAGTTAGTTCTGGCAAAAATGACAAAGTGTGTTGTGGTACTCTTAACAACTAATCCAGGTATCATTGCTTAAGCCAGGAGTCCTCAAACTTGGCCACTTTAAGACTTGTGGACTTCAACTGCCAGAATTCCCCAGCCAGCCATGCTGGCTGGGGAATTCTGGCAGTTGAAGTCCACAAGTCTTAGTGGCCAAGTTTGAGGACCCTTGGCTTAAGCTATGGTGACCCGTGGCAAGAGTTGACTTCATAAGTTAAAATCAGTGGGGGCCATTGTATGGCTTATCTTGTAATATCAACATAAAAGGGGATAGAGTGCATGTAATAAGCAGGTGGGGGACCATAGGATATAATAGCAAAGCACCCCTACCAGCTGTCAGCTTGCCCATCTGTGATTTTTTTTCATGGGCAGATCAACTACGTTAATGGAATATTTTGCAATTCAAGGCATCCCACCAACACATATTTGAAAAAGAAACATGCCTTCTCATAAACTAAATGATTGAATCAATTAAACTAATGCTGTTGACATTGATTGATGATGGCTTTCTAGAATCAGAGTTGAGAGTTTTTCTCTTTGTATCTGGAAATTGCCAAGAACTGAATCTGGAATCTTCTGCATGCAAAGCAGATGGTCAAGAATTGAGGTATAGTTAATAACAGCAACAACCACATTAACTATTAGAAGAGAAAATGCTTAGATTGTGAGTTTCCTCTAATGGAAAAACAGCCAGGAGAATGACATTTATGTCTTTTTCTTACTAGAGATTGAGGACCATCATTTTTGCTATTTTTTCCCCCAGTGACTAATGATTTTCTGTTGCATTTCACAACACTGATACATTGCTGCCCAAATATAGTTTATCCCTGCCATTGTACATGACCCTACAACTATTCCAGATTACACCCTTCTATTTCTGGTTGCTACTGCTAACTGCCTTCCTTAAAGTAATGCTTAGATAGATGCAATGATTTGGTCAACTCCGTAATTTTCTCAAATGATCCTATTAATGTAATCTGCTAGTGTTGCTGCTAATTGTCTACAACTGCTTATTCAACAAGCTTCTATCACATCAAAGCCTTATGTCTAATCACCAGGCCTCTATTTGTAGCCTGCTGAATGTACTTGGTAGCCTTAAGCTAGCTACAGAAATGGTTTCTTTGTGAGGGTTTTCTATCATGCACTATAATTTTTGTTCATGTGTTTCTTAAGCTATAACAGGGGTCAAAATTGCCTCAATTACAGTATGTTTTGTTTTCCTTTCCTTTTAAATCGGGCTAAAACTGGGTTCATATGCCAGAATGGGTGTGCTAGGCCATAGTTTGCATCTCCTTTGATTTGCTGAACAAAACACAGTATTTGTGTTCACCCCATGCTAAGCTATATCCTGTGATTTGGACATCAAATGGCACTGTCCTAAACATGCCACATCCAAACCTCTAATTTATGGCTTTGCAGGATGTGTGAACCAAGCTGAAGTCAAAACTTAATTTGACTAAAATTTTCACATTTTTGCTAATTCCCCCTCTTTACCTTCAGGCTTAGGATACTTTTTGTACACCAACTTCATTGCCTATCCAAGCAATGATGGGAGATAAAATTCTTTCTGGACTGGTATCAGGAAGGAAGGAAGGAAGGAAGGAAGGAAGGAAGGAAGGAAGGAAGGAAGGAAGGAAGGAAGGAAGGAAGGAAGGAAGGAAGGAAGGAAGGAAGGTAGGTCTAGGCTATAAAAATCTTGATAAATGGATAGATTCATTTAGCACCCCATTTTTCTCTTCGTTTGTATCTAAGTACTCTAAGTTCCAATATTTGTTCCAATATTTGAGGAGCTGCCACAAAGAAGAGGGGGTTGACCTATTTTCCAAAGCACCAGAAGGCAAGACAAAAAGCAATGGATGGAAACTGAAAAACTAAGGAGAAATTTCCTGACAGTAAGAACAATCAACCAGTGGGACAGCTTGCCTTCAGAAGTTGTGGATACTCCAACACTGGAGGCTTTTAAGAAGGGACTAGACAACGATTTGTCTAATTATGGTATAAGGTCTCTTACTTAAGTAGGGGGTTGGACTTGAAGACCTCCAAGGTCCCTTGCAACTCTGTTATTCTGTTTTCTGTATAAGTTTAACCTGTGTGCACACACAGAGCTTTCCTTTGTCTTTGTTCAGTTTTATTAAATAATGCTTCAGAAGAAGCTGGTTAGGACAAGAATTCCTTGATCTTCTTGCTTTTAATACAATAAATCCAGTTTGGTCTAATGGTTAAGACTCCAGGCTAGAAAGCAGGAGACCATGAGTTCAAATCCCACTTTAGCCATGAAAGTCAACTAGATGTCCTTGGGCTAGTCACTCTCTCTTAGCCAGACTCACCTCATAGAGTTGTTGTGGGGAAAACAGGAAAGTGTGTTGGATATGTTCACCGCCTTGAGTTATTTATAAGAATAATAAAGGTGGGTTACAAATAAAATAAAATTAAAAAGGCTACATTTTCCTGAGAAAAGAGGAATGTATTGCTGTTCCGAACTTGCAATATTTTGCAACTTGCCATTTTCTCTCCATTCAACATGTACTATACTACCACAGCTGAAGGCTAGACAGGAAAGTTGACCAAAAAATGTTGGAAGAAGGCAATAATGCTCCACCAAGCACATTTCTTGGAAAACTGAGGAATTGAATTTTCTCATCTGATATATTGCATTGTTGTGCAATCTGAAGATCTACTTTAGGTGCATCCAAAAGGTTGAACACGTCCACTAGATTGTTTCTACTAATTTTCACTGAACTACCTTGAATGATAAAAGCAGTGTTTTACATAACTACCGTGTTTCTCCGAAAATGAGACGCGGACTTATTTTTTTTTCCTCCAAAAGGGGCACCAGGTCTTATTTTCGGGGGGTGTCATTTCCACTCACGGTGGCGGCACCAACAGCCCTGCCCAGCTGGCCCACTTCTTCTGCAGCCGAAGGAAATGCCTCTGCATTTGAGAATGGAGCTCCGGCCTGCATTTCACCATCAGAGGCCTTTCCGGAAGGCCTCTGCAGCCAAGAACTGAGCTATGGATTGAATTCATAACTCGGTTGTCAGCTACAGAGGCCTTTCCAAAATGCAGGCCGGGGGATACCACAGAAGAAATGGGCCGGTGAGGAGAGGCAGGTGTCAATTCATGGGAAGCCTGGCTGCAACAGTAAGTGGGTGCAGCTCCACCCCCACCCCAGCTTGATTTTTAGGCGTGGGCCTCACCCCAAAACTAGGGCTTATTTTGGGGGTAGGGCTTATATTAGGCCCACCTCCAAAAATCAAGCTAGGGCTTATTTTGGGAGTAGGTCTTACTTTCGGGAAAACATAGGTAAAATGAAGATGGCTAATGTCTGAAGTCCAAAGCCTCTAAACACATTAAATATGGTTAGCCTTCTCCAATCAGATGTTTTCCATATATAGCAATAGCACTTAGACTTACATACCATTTCCCAGTGCTTTACAGCCCTCTCTAAGCAGTTTACAGAGTCAGCATATTGCCCCCAACAATCTGGATCCTCATTTTACCAACCTCGGAAGAATGGAAAGCTTGAGCCGATCAGCCTGCAATACTGCATCCTAACCACTGCGCCACCATGGCTATATGTTAGCTTACAAAGTCATTCCGGCCAGGTTCGGGAGAAGAGGTATAGGTCTTATAACCCAGAGCATTTAGAACGCACTGACTAGCAAGTATTTTCAGCTCCACGTGGCCTCATACATTCTGCTTGTAATAATTTTAGTTATGCATAGAGATTATATTGCTATTAGTATTTTCTGTTTATAAAAGTCATTAAAATCTAATAAATATAATTGTCCCTTTTTTATTGATTGGCTGGATTGTAGAACTTTTACACATCTAGGTGTTCATGAACATTTTTTTTTTGCCTTCCATTGTTTTTCCTTTACCTGAAATGATTGGATAACCTCAAATTCCTTTGTTATAGAAAACTTTGAAGCAGAACTCAGAACCCATAGGAAAGGGCAAATGTGACCTTGCATTTTAAAATCAGCTTGAATGGCTAAAGAACTCTGCAAACAGAGAGGAACTTTGTGGCTTCATTGAGTAACAGGAAGAGCTTCCTTTGTTCAAGAGCCCTGAAACATGTTGTGGCTTCCCTCATCCATTTCCACACAGTAGTGGGTGAATGCAAGGCACAATCTGTGCCTACTAGCTCATCAGATGAGTCAGCTACACTATGCAGTTCATAAGGCAATGGATCAACCTACCTGGTGAGGGAGGAACCATGTGAAGAAGCCATCTAGAGAGAGCTTGATTCTGGCTTATCCATGACATATGAAGCATATTCTCTTGCAGAGAAGAACAATTTTGTTCTCGAAGGATCTCCAATTATTTAAAGGTTAACCTCCAAGGACTTCAGCAGATACAACTGGTTATATTATGCCATCAGAGGAGACCAGAGAGTTCAAATTTCCCCCTTGATTTTAAAATTATTTGCCAGGAAAGGGTGTAACATAAACTAAAGCAGGGGTCCCCAACCCCCAGTCTGTGGACTGGCACCGGGCCGCCGCATGCCAGAAACCGGACTGCGCAAACAAATGAAGCCCCATCCTTGTGATGCAGGTAGCACACAAAACCACGCCCCCTCTGGTCCTTGAAAAAACCTCTCTCCATGGAACCGGTCCCTGATGCCCAAAAGGTTGGGAGCTGCTTAACTAAAGGGTAGGGTGTTTCCCATAAAATCAATTCATCACACTTTGAAGTGGCTTAGTGTATCTATTTTATGCCTTCTTTCTGGGAAAAAAAAGAGCAGGAAAAAGTGCACCAATCAAAACGTGGCATTTTTGCTACTGAGATGCAATGTAGTAATCTTATGGGCTATAAAAACACAGGACCGTGTGACTTATGGATTAATAAATAAACAAAAATTGGTGGGCGTTTATATGGAGAAGGCTGGTGTAATGAACAGAAAAGATGCTATTAAAAATGTTTTCAAGAAACTTGGCTGTGATATCCATATTATGATGAATCTCTGAAACAAAGCATCTATCTCCCAGCTCTGCATTAAAATATTGAGATGGGTTTTTTTTAAATCAGGAATGAGTTCAAACACTGTATTATTATTGGTGATAAAGCAATTGTAACAATAAATGCCAAACAGAATAGCTTACTCTTTAGAGAGACAGAAGATATAGATGATGGAAAAATAGGAGAAAGGAATTTGCCCAAGGATCTTACCATTTGAAAAGCTACAGATTTTTTCCCTTTTCTTGAAGAGGCGAGTGTCCTTTGCTTTGCCAACAAGACTTTCTCTGGTGGTCCCTTTACATGAAATAAAACAAAATGCCCATCTAATTGCTCCTAGGAAATATAAATGAATGGAGAGGAGAATAGCTCACTCTTATAATCTTATTAATCATAAGAAATCAGTCAAGCTCCAATGCAAACATGAACCGAAATAATACCATTGATGAACTTCTAACAAATTGTATGACCCTGCTGCAGCCTAACCAATCATATGTCTGCTATTAGCAATGCAGCACATTTGAATGTAACCTTAGATAACACTCCATTTATTAATTTATTTAAGGATTTTGAAATTTCACTAGGAGAGGGAAGAAAAGCATTTTAAAAACATGGCAGCTGCTATGAAGCAGGCTGAACAGCTTCTGCATTATAGGTCTTCAGGTTTATTTAAAATTTATTGTAAATTGGCCACTCGTGAAGTAAATCTCCTTTGAATTTAAGTCACTTCCTGGGGTCTTCATGGGCATAACCATTCAGTTTCTTTGATATCAATATCAAAGCAGTTTACCACTGCTTTCTTCCAGGACTTTTTGACTTCCAAATCTAGCCTGCAGCCCTAGAATTCTCTGGTGGCCTTCCAACCAACCAAGCCCAACATTGCAGAATTGATGTACCAAAATAGAAAAAAAAAATCAAGAACGTATTTGGGTGGTTAAACAATGTTAACACAGAGCAATCCAGGTTGACACAGTAAGAACTTCATTGGATGCTTTCAAGTGGGGCTGGACAGCCACTTATTGTGGATGGTTTACAGGTAGTCCTCGACTTTCAACAGGTCATTTAATAACCATTCAAAGTTACAACGGCACTGAAAAAAGAGACTTATGACCAGTTTTCACAATTACGAATGTTGTAGCATCCCCATGTGGGCTTTCCAGTGCTGCTGACTTCATTATATTCAGTCCCCAACATTTCATAGAAGAAAATAGAAACATATATGTTCTTTTATAACCTTGTTTTCAAAGTCAAAGTTAGAGTCTGAGTCTCTCCCCCCACCACCCCTGCTGTCAAATTGCATAGAGGTGGGGAAACTGTGACCTTCCCAATGTTGAGGAGCCACAGTTTCCAACAACAGCAGTCATCGTGACTAATGTGAGACATGATAGATCTTGGAATGGTGAAGATATTAAGCCCGAAAGAAACTGGTTATCTTCCATCCTCCTTTGAAGGCTGTCTTCAGAGAGTCAAAAGGGCAGAACTTCTTATCTGCATGAAATGAAGCTGGAGAAGTCAACCTCCTAAATAATTGATGCCTTTCTATGTTTGTTGTGCTAAGAGTAAAGGAAGAAGTTGTTATTGTTTATACCTAGAATGTCTGGTCGATCCTAAGAACTCACAATACTCAGATCACAGTACTTATAACATGTATGCTTTGCTTTGTACACAAACAGCTTGACCAGCTCTTCCACGCCTGAAATGGTTCATAGGCAAATCATTTTGCACGTCCTTCTTTTCTTATTATTACTATGCTAATAGCAAGCAACATAAATGTTTTTTTTCCTTTTCAGAAACCACTATCCTACTACAGGTAGTCCTCGACTTACAACTGTTCATTTAGTGACCGTTTGAAGTTACAACGGCAGTGGAAAAAGTGACTTATGACCATTTTTCACATTTACGACTGTGGCAGCATCCCCATAGTCACGTGATTTACATTTCGATGCTTGGCAACTGGTTCATATTTATGACGGTTGCAGTGTCCAGGGATCATGTGATCATCTTTTGTGACCTTCTGACAAGCAAAGATAATGGGGAAGCCAGATTCACTTAACAACAGTTTCACTAATTTAACAACTACAGTGATTCAGTGGCAAGAAAAGTCGCAAAATGGGGCAAACTCACTTAACAAATGTTTCACTTAGTAACAGAAATGTTGGGCTCAGTTGTGATTGTAAATCAAGGACTATCTGTAGTGGATTTCTGTTCTAATCATAAGAAGTCCTCATAAGAAGGGTTGGACTAGATGACTTATAAGCTACCTTCCAATTTATACATGATATTATTATTGATGCCAACATTTCCATTGCTAAACTATGGAATCTATTTCCAATAAAACATTTATAGTACAGGACAGGGGAATCTGCAATATGGAAGAAAGGCATATTTACCTCAGGGTAGTAAATCTCTTGTTTAGGTAAAATTCTACATTCCAAGAACCATATTTAAAACTGCACTGCAAGCATAGGTTATAGTCCCCTTCGTCCTGAGCCAAACACTGCAGAATGCAATGATATGTGTAATTGCAAAGCTATTTTCCTTGCTGTCTTGTTGCAGAATGCTGACCATTTTTATTTTTCTGAGCAGAATTGATTACCTCCCAAGCGACTAGATTTCTTCATGCAATTTGCCCCAACTGGTCTATCACTTCAGTTTGTCTCCTAACATTTAAAACGGAGAACTTCTAACACTTAAAGGATGAAAGAGACATATTTTTCACATGTGTTAACAGACAGTATGAATCATTTAACAAGAGGGACTATCAAGGAACAACCGTCAACCGTAATCAGAAAAAAGAGGACTTTTTCGTAATGCCAGGTTTGCCCTCTAGTGGTACTGTTTGAAATCTCTACTTTTCTTTTTGTTTGCTTGTTTGTGTTTTTATGGCTATCTGCATCAAAATCAATAGATTATACCAACATTATTAAACAGCAGGACATAAATGTCAGACTTCCATATTTTATCTGTTCCCCCAGACATTCTATGGGTTGAATGGAATGTTCCATTCTGCCTTTTCTAACTTTGCTCCAACATCTGACATCTGCAAGGGTGCCATTTCAAATTTTCCCACAACCCCACATAACCCGGGCTGTAATGAGAAATCTAAAAGTATCTGCAGCTGCTGTCAATTAAGCAGCGAGGAGGTCACTTGCATGTGGCCTGCCTATTTGATGGTGCTTTGTTACAGTAAGGAAAGTCTCCTGTACTGGGTACTTGTATTTATTTTCCTACACATTTTGGCTACTTCTTTTTTTTCCCCCCCAAGAACAAAGTATAAAGAAATTGTAAAAAAGATCTTACAACCTTTGGAGTATATATAATGGTCCTGATGAGCATCAACAAGTATCTGCCATCTTTATTTTTTCTTGGTGACAACCTGCGGGGTTTTTTGGAATACCCCAAAGATATCTCCGATCTTGTCCACCCATTTTATTGTTTTGCCTTTCTATTTCCCTCCGTCTCATCAAATATACAGTAGTTGTTTTTATTAGTACAGTATCTGCTCACATCACCAAAGGATGTGATTTCTCATGAATGAAGGCAAATATACATGTCCGAGGATGATGTGGTAGGATCCAATCTGGGTCGGTCACCGGGACCAGAGGCTTTATCTTCCAAGCTTTTGGACTCATGCTGGAGCCCGTCCTCAAGGAACTTCTCTCTACCAGAATGTGTCCCTTGGGCTATTCTATGCATCATATTTATGTGATGTCTGGTTGCATTGTGGCTTTTTATTGGTTGATTGGGATGTTGATGGCCGGTTATCAATGGGCTGCTATTATGCTTGCCAGTCATCAGTTCAAAGGAACAATCAGTCTTTATTTCTTCCAGAACCAATTGGTTGATTCTTCTGACAGTCCATAATAAACATCTTTGAATCTACAAAGGCATAAATCTGTTTCTTCCTCTTTCTTAATGTCTAGCATTCATAACTGTGCACCTCCTGAAAGAAACATTGTTTTAACAATTCTGATCTTTGTTATTATATAGGTAGCCCTTATTTAGTAACCACAATTGGGATTGGCAATTTAGTGGTTAAATGATGTATTTGCTAAGTGAAACTGCAATTGTACTTATGATTTTACTTCAGCTTTCCTTTGCTTTACAGATCTGCAAGGATTGGTTGTAGTTATTTTTTTCATTATGGTTGTAACTGCAAAAGGTTGCAAACAAAGCAGTTACTAAATGAGAACTATCTTACAAACATAGTATAATAATATCTTTATTATTCACAAACTTGTGAAAGTTTTCCACTGCCTTCTTGCCAGGATAAATCTCTACTTTTCTTCTTTCATATTCTATTCATGTTTATTTGTCCTTGACCACCAGAATACAAAATTATCTTATTCTGTTGTCATTGACCGTGAGTTCACTAAATATGCTGGTTGACATTATCTGTCTTATTGTCTAATCCTGACCCTGATTTTTTTTCTTTGCTTTTTTATTTCCTTAACAAACTCAAGTCTTCTTTACATTCAGCAAATTCAATTAAAACAGTGGGTGTCATCTCAGTGTCAAAAATGGTTAAGGGTTTCATATTTATTTTGATTCCAGCTACCAGATCTTCTAGTCCTGCCATCCTTTAATAGGTTCCTATGCAATTTAAATATTTGTTTGTTTGTTTTCTATAGCCGCCCATCTCCATCAATGACTCTGGGCATTTGATTCAAAAAATCTAGTACAATTAAAACAATAAATAAACAAACAAACAAACAAACAAATAAATAAATATAGATATAGGGCAATGGGCATCCTTGCCTCATTCCCTTTCCAATTTTGAATAATTACTTCTCTTAATTTAGTTTTTGCGATAGCTTCTTGTTCATTGTGAATTTTCTTCAAAAGAATAATCAGGTATTCTGGTATACTTACCAGCCTTCATTTTTTTCCCCATGATCAGATATGATCTACATAATCAAACATCTTGTTATAGTCACTACAGGAAAGGTTAACCTTCTTTTTATATTTATTCACTCCATAATCCATTTTATGCTAGCTATCTGATTTTGCGTTCTTTTGCCTGTTTTTTAAAGATTTAGCTGTCATATTTGCTTCCATATGCGGCTGTCTCTTTTTTAATATATCTCCTTCCAAGTATGGCTGTCTTCTTTGTAAAAATAAATAAATGATTGTTGAAGATTTAGTACACCATCTCTTGCATTTCTGTTCTCTGGTATAGGTATATTTATGATCTTTTCTAGACTCCAAGGTCTTACTTCATACTTTAACTGCATCTCAACATTTAAATAATCCACTGGGTATTTCTTTTGCATCTGATGGTTTTCTATTTGACAGGTGGTTATTATGTCTTCTAACTAATTTTCTAGAGGGGTAGGTTTCTGATTTAATTCTCTACCCAAATGTTTCTGTCATTTTATAATCTTCTTTGCAGAATTTCAGTATAAACTTTCCATATTTCTTTGTGTCATTTGCCTCTATTGTACTGTATACCATCCATGATTAGTTTGGAGTAATCTTAACTTAGGTGTAAATGATTCTGTGATTTTCTGTTCTTAAAAACATCTCTTATTTTTGACTTCCTTGACATCTTTTTCTCTTATTCTTTCCTTTAAAAATCTGCATTCAGTTGTTGTACATTCTGCTTATTACCCAAGGCTTTCACTGCCTGTCATTCTCCATCTATCATAATAGCTTGTCCTGACAGTTGCTTGGATCGTTTCTTCTTTGACATTTTGGAATGTTTTTGTTGCTTTGACTCCACAGTAGACAGATTTGCACTTTCTCCTTGTCCTGGAACCAGTGCAGACCACACATCATTTGTAGAGTGTAAGCATTATCAGCTCTGTCCTTGACAATTCACAGCCTATCACAAATGCACTCCCACATGTGTACCATTTTTCTTCCTGAGCCCTCTTATGCCCTATTGAATGTTTGGTCTACCATGCTTCCTTCCAATTTAGCAACATTTACTTCTTTAAAAGATTTATATGGTTGCCTATCTTAAACAGCTCTGGGCAGCTTACAAGTTCTCAACACCAATCGGCTACAATGCCAAGTCTCTTAGCAATTTCCATAGCTACTCAGTTTTTCATTTTGCAATAAATTAAAGGTATGCAATTTGTTTCCTTATGTTTGATAGAAGTAGATGAAAGAACTTCAGAATTTAGAATTGTAAGAGGAAGTAGCTGCAAGAGGAAATAGCTAGCTTAAAGATAAAACAAAACGAATTGAAAAACAGGAAAACTAAAACTGGTCTGAATAACAGGAAAACTAGCTGAATTGGATAACAGGAAAGGCAAAGCTAAAAGAATTGGATAACAGGAAAGGCAAAGCTAAAAGAATTGGATAACAGGAAAGGCAAAGCTAAAACTGAATGGAAAAACAGGAAAGAATCTATTGTTCTAAGAAGCCATAAAATATCCCAGAACTTGAAAACAAAGTAACAGAGCATGCTCAAAATTCTATTGAATATTATTTGACACACCTTGCATATATTATCTCTTAATTTAAATGCACATATGATGTGTGATTTAGTATGTAGCAAGAAATATATAGAAGGTAGTTGGAAAGAGTATACTATACTATATAGTATATATACTATATAGTATAGTATACTATACTATAACCTCATAGTACCTCAGCCAATGGGGAATGAGGAATGTGGCGGCCGGTGCAGGGAATGTATAAAGATGTTGATTTGAGATGATGAACTTTGGAGAGAATCAAGCTTTGATAGCTTCTCACCCCGCTTATTGCAAAAAAAATAACAAGGTGATCTTAACTGTGTCTTAGCTGGTTATTGGTAAGTAAGTAAGGAAAGTAGCCAGGAGCATCTAACATGTTGATCTTATATTCTGACTTTAGGATGTTGGCAGGGTGCTTGCTGTCGCTGTTGGTGTTGAGCACCTTGGTGGACATCAGCCTGATGTGCCTGGCCAGTGCAGGCCACACAGCAGTTGGTTCCTCTGGTTCCTCCACCTGCGAGCCAGAGCACCAAGTGTTTTGTGCTCTCGCTGGCCTTGTCTGACCTTTGCATAAGGTTGCAGGTCATACTCTGTAAAGGGGTCACTGAAATGGCAGGCAGGGTATGGCTCTATGGCAGCCACTTCTGCGACACGTGGGAGCGGCCGCAATTAAGCACAATCTTGGCAGCTGACAAGATGGCGCCTGCTCTGGGACTGCACGAAGCAGCCTCTGCAACTCCCACCTGCTTCTGGGATTGCACCACTCAGACTCTGCAGAGGAAGGTCACAGAGCAAATTGATTGCTTCTCTTTCCCAAAAGTGATCTCCCTCACCCCGAGGCACCCCTGTTCCACTTAACAACCTGTGTGATCACTTAATGGCTGCAACGGGGGGAGGGAGCAGGGATTGTGGCCATTAGGCGAGACAATTATGTGGCACTTGGCTTTACAACCGTCTCAATCTACTACCATAGTTCTGAGTTCAATTGTGGTCATAAATTGAGGATTATCTATATTAGTTCAGAACGCAAGGGACATTTTATCATTAAATTATCTGCACCTAAAATTGTTTCCAGCCAACATATGGGGGAGGGGGGGAAAAACAAGCACATTGCATTTATTTTCATCCCTTATAGATAACTGTAACGAAAAAGGGTTGATTGGCAAATCCTGAGAAGCCATGTGCTCAGAGGTATTCTATTCTTATTCATCTCTGTTTTCCATCTGAAGCTCAAAGAAATTATTAAAGAAATAAATTAGTTTTACTGACTCCTATTCCATTGATGCCTGCTCCCCCTTTCCCCTAGTCCCTCACAGGGAAAGTATAGCTAGGGGGTCATAAGTCACACTAAATGTCTTATCATTAGCAAGCAATGACCACACTCTGGTGTTTATGCTTAGTCACCCCTGTGGCCTAGATTTATTTATTCAGTTTTAATGGGGCAATCTCTTATTCTCAAAAAGACTTAGAAGATTGTTCAGGACTTTTGCAAAAGTCCTACATTTATGATCAGTAAAATAACAGAGCTTAAAAAAAAGAAACACCTCAGGAAAGGCTTAATTGGACGAGTTTAAAAATACTACTTTGCAAAGCAAATCCTCGGAGATTACATTTTCCCAGCAGCAAACTCTATATATTACAATATTATTTGCAAAACCTTTTTCTATATTTCATAGATTTTATGTTACATTTTAAAAATGCACAATATACTTACAGCTTAACAAAGCCTAACAACAAACATTATTTTAAGTAATAGTTTATTCTTGTAAATATGCTGGCCTTACTCGAACATGTTCTCAACATCCTTTTCTAAATCTTTGGAAATTAAGATTTCAACAACAGCCAGCAATCAGATACTAAAGAAGAAGGGATGGAAATGAAATCTTTAAATACAGCATACATGTCTAAACATCATACGCCCTATCACTTCCTTCTGACATCTTAGTTCCTTGAGCAATAATAAAAATATTCTGTGATTTCTCCTCCTTCTCCTTCCAACTCCACGGCTTTTTTGATATCCTGTTTGATTCTGATGGCAAGAAAGAGACAAGGAGGAAAAGAATATCTGAATTCCATAGAATAAATATACTGCTTGAGGGCCCAATTAAAAATATCAGGACACCCCATTTAATGTTTTTTTTATTACACTAACATGCCTATAGTTTTGGCCTGTTATCACAGAAAGGCATGAGCACTCTGAATAATTGTCCTTCCACTGATGGCTGTACTACAATTTCCAACATCTCTCATACTGGCTTTGGATGCTGGAATTTGTAGTTTAGTGATATCTCGAAGGCCACAGGTTCCCAGCTCCGACATGAAATATACATACTGTATTTTTCCGTGTATAAGATGCTATTTTTTCCTGCAAACACCCTGTTCAAAAATCAGGTGCGTCTTATACAAGTGCAGCGTCTTATACACGGAAAAATAATGGTAACCTCCGCAGCCCAGGGCATGCCTGTGTGGGTTGCCATGCCGCTTGGTGCAGGTGTCAAGCCCCTGTGGGCTTGCCACTAATGGGAGGGGGGAGGGGGCAAGATCGTCGACTGGCCGAACGTCCGGATTTGCTGGCTCAGCTGTTCGGCGCTCCGCCGAACAGCTGATCGGCGCGGAGAAACTCGCCTGCCAGAGCATCTTATACAAGGGTGCGTCTTATAGATGGAAAAATATGGTATTACATATTGAATCGGAAACATGAACATACAAGTACATGGCTATCTTGTTCAGCCATCCTGTATAAGACACTGCTCTAATATTTCATTTACCAATTAATCTAATATCTCATTTACAATGTGGTTGAACAATGTGTGGTTTTCTAATGGAGGGCGTATTGGATAAAGTGGCAAAATATTGAGAATCAAATATAATAAATAATAAATAAAGTAATAATAATATAGCACTGAAGATCAATAGTGAAATTAATACATAATGTACTAAAACTAACAAAATTCACATACTATTAATATCAAACTAAGGCAGTCCTTTTAAATCTAGCCCATTAGAAACCTAAGGGTTCCATTTTCTTATTTGTAGAAAATAAAACTATTTTAATAAACAGTAGGAATACATCTTTTAAAGCCATTCCTTAACATCCGCAGTGTTAATATTTTTACATTTTACATTTTTTGCCAAGCTATAGTCCTCAATATAGAATCGAGTTGTTTCTCTAAAACCTTCAGAAGACTACATCTTACCCAGATCTGTTTGATATGTTGTTATATCTTCGGTTCTTTAGGCATTGAATGAGGCAGAGAGTTCAAACAACAAGTTTATTAACTCAGGACAGAAGCAGCCCTAAAGACTGCTGCACAGCTATTTATACAGTTAGCCTCTAGGTGGCAACCAATAGATTTAAAGTAACAGTTTCACGCCCCAAACCTCATTATCAGCTTGGAGACAGCCAGTCTGGCTTTCAGTAACAGCAACTGTTAAACAATACAGCAATGTAGGTCAGACATTAAGCAAGTGATTTAAAACAGTTGTGGCCAATACATTACACCCCTTCCCCCTAAATGGCTCAAAGTCTCAATTGCTGGACATAGTCCTGCAGATATTTAGGCGGCCTTCTTGATCGTTCTGAACGTCTAGGGCAGGGATAGGCAACCCAAAACACTCAAAAGAACCACTTGGACCCGTTTCCCACCGAAAACAAAACACTGGGAGCCGCAAAACCCTTTTGATATCTAAAATGAAGATAACACTGTCCTCGATCTCCGGGAGAAATACAAACCAGCTGTTTATTGTTAAAAAAAGTTTAAAACAATAAAAACAACTATTTACAATATTAAAACTTAGCTTTCGCTGGTCCACTGCCAGCGTCTTCAGAGTGAAGTTTCGGGGGTGGAGATTTCTTTTATACACCTTGCTAGCCTAATTGCTTACTCATTGACCATGTGGTAGGGCCATCCGTCCTGGCTGACCGTAATTGCCTTAATTGTCCCGCCTCCTCTTTTTTGCACTCCAGTTCTACAACCTTTCTCCCTCCCATCCTTGTCAATCTCCTCCTTCCTGGCTCTGTTGCCATTGGTATGCTTTCTAGCCGCTCCCCCGTGCTCGTTCTGGGCCGCACGTCCAAATCCGGTGTCCTAGATGCCTTTCCATTGCTGCTCCCCTCCTTTCCATCCCGTTTGTCTGCCCATTGTTCTTGTCTCCCACTGTCTATCCCTATTAGTCCTATTTCCTCCGGTTTCCTTCCACGCTTGGATGTGCGTGCGCACAGCCGTATCCCGTCCCTCTGCCCCGTCTGCCTACGATCAGCTGGGCTGTCTGCCGGCTCGCTCCTGGATTCACTCCCTCTCATCCTTGCAGATCCTGTCCTTCCTAATGCTGTTACCGTTGGTGCATTTGCCAACTGCCTTCCCGTGCCCCCCCTCCTTCTTATCCTGTTGATCCACCCGCTGTACTTGCCTTCCACTATCTATCCTTCTGGGCCCTATTTCTTCCAATCTTTCTACGTGCCTGGATGTGCGCACGCATAGCCGCATCCTGTCCTTCTGCCTCATCTGCCTACGCTCAGCTGAGCCACCTGCTGCCTCGCCCTCAGTTCCACTCTCTCCCCTCCTTACCAATCTTATCCTTCTTGGTGTCATTGCCCTTGATGCGCCCTCCACCCCTACCCCCATATGCATTTTGGGTCGTGCAGCTAGGTCCGGCATCCTCGATGCCTTCTCATTCCCGCTCCCCTCCTGTTGGTATTGGTCCACCCGTTTGTCTAGCTTTCCACCATCTGTCCCTACTGGCCCTATTTCTTCTAGTTTCCCTTTGCGCAAAGATGTGCACCCGCACAGCCGCATCCTATTCCTCCACCTCGTCTGCCTTTGGTCAGCTTAGCTGCCTGCTGACTCACTCCCAGATTCACTCCCTCTCATCCTTATCAACCCTATCCTTCCTAACGTCACTGCCATTGATGTATCTCCCAACCGCCCCCCCCCCGTGATCGTTCTGGGCCGCACGTCCGGATCCGGCACCATCGGTGATTCTCTATTGCCACTCTCCCCCTTTTTGTCCCGTTCGCCTGTTGTTCTGGCTCTTCGTTGCCTATCCCTGCCGGCCCTGTTTCCTCCGGATCTCCTTTCTGTCTGGCCATGTGTGCGCACAAACGCATTCGTTCAGCTGGATCATCTCTCTTCTCCTTCTCCTTTTTGCGGACCACACTGTTTATCTCCGATCGTCGTTCTTCCTCCTCCTTGGCTCCAGCGGCTCGTCGTGGGTCCGATTCCCTTTCCATATGATGATTGCCTTCTTTAGTTCTACCCCTTGAGAAGGTAAAAAGGTAAAAAAGGATATATGCAGTGTTATCTTCATTTTAGATGTCAAAAGGGTCTCTCTCTGTCTCTGTCTTTCTCTCCCTCCCTCCCTCTCTCTTTCTCCCTCCCTCCCTCTCCCTCTCTCTCTTTCTGCTCTTGGTCTGCCAGTCCTCTTCCCCTACTCAGTGTGTGTGTGTGTATGTGTGTGTGTGTGAGAGAGAGGCACTTGCGCTTCCCCCCTCTCTCCCTCTTTCTCTCTCTCTCTCCCTCCCTCTTTCCTCTCTCTCTTTCTCTCTTTTTCTCTCTCACTTTCCTCTCTCTCTTTCCTCTCTCTCTTTCTCTCTGTCCTCTCTCTCTTTTTCTCTCTCTCTTTCCTCTCCCCCTCTTTCTCTCTCTCTCTTTCTCTCCCTCTCTCTTTCCTCTCCCCTTTCTCTCTTTCTCTCTCTCCCTCTTTCTCTCCTCTCCCTCTCTCTCCCTCTCTCTTTCCTCTCCCTCTCTTTCCTCTCCCCTCTCTCTTTCTCTTTCTCTTTCTCTCTTTCTCTCTCTCCCTCTTTCTCTCCTCTCCCTCTCTCTCTCCTCTCTCTCTTTCTCTCCCTCTCTCTCTTTCCTCTCCTCCCTCTCTCTTTCTCTCACTCTCTCTCTCCCTCTCTCTCTCCCCCCCTCTCTCCCTCTCTCCAATCTTCTGCTCACCTGGCAAGCTGGCTTCAAGCTGTTCTGCAACAGGCTAGCTCTCTCCTCCCCTTCCTGCTTCCTGCAGAGACACAGCAAAGGGAGGAGCCCCGCCCAGTAAGCTTGTCAGCTCATCGAACAGGGTGAGGCCACTCTTTTTTTATAGACACACAGAGAGAGAGAGAGAGAGAGAGAGAGAGAGAGAGAGAGAGAGAGAGAGAGAGAGAGAGAGAGAGAGAGAAAGAGAGAGAGGAAGCGCAAGTGCCTCTTTCTGTCTCTGTCTCTCTCTGCAAATGGCAGAAGAGGCTGGGAGCCACAGGAGAAGGCTCAAAGAGCCACATGCGGCTCCGAAGCCGCAGGTTGCCGACCTGTGGTGTAGGGGTTGCAGGGGTCTCCCGGTCTACCTGCTCACCTGCCTGGCTGGGTAGGCCAGGACTCTGAGGTCCAGTGAAGTCAGGTTGACTTGGGTCTCTTGGCTGGCCCAAACCAAAGTCCATTCATGCAGCAAAGTCTGCAGGGCTGTCCCTCAGCGCAGTTTGCTGGTCCTGTTCAGCGGATACTGTCTGTCTGTCTGGGGGAAGCTCTCCTATGGCCTTTTCCCCGTCTCCTTGAGTAAGAATTCTGTTGGAGCGTGCAAGCTCCTCTGTTGGGCCACTGTCACACGGCCCTTGCGTGCGGCCCTCTTGAGAGGCCTGAGCCAGCGACTGGTTCGCTAGCCTCCAACGCAGCTGGTCAATGTGCCGGCAAATGACTCGCCCATCTTCCAGGACCACCTCATAAGAGAGTGATCCCGACACCTTAACAACCACGGCTGCTACCCACAAAGCCCCTTGCCTGTAATTCCGGGTCCAAACCCGGTCACCCACTTGCAAATTCCGAGGTGCCTTTGGCTGAGCAGAGTCCGAGGCAACCCAGTCGGGGTGCAGCCTGTCCAGCTTGGTGATCAAACGTCAGCTCCATCTGAGTTCGGCAGGGCTTCTGCCCGTGGCGGTACAGGGAGTTGTGAGTTGGCAAAGTAGAAAATCTGCCAGTTTGTGGTGCCAATTCCCTGTGACAATCCGTTTTAGTGATTCCTTGGTTGTGCGGACCATGCGTTCCGCCTGGCCGTTCGAGGCCGGGTGAAAGGGAGCTGACGTGGCGTGCTGTATTAGATTTGCCCTGAGGAAAGACTGGAATTCAGAAGCGGTAAGCTGAGCTCCATTGTCAGAGACTAACATGTCTGGAAGTCCGTGTGTTGCAAAGATTCTGCGCAGCTCCTGGATGGTCCTGGCAGTGGTCATAGTAGGGACTGGTGCGACCTCTAACCATTTAGAATGGCTATCTACCACTATTAGAAACAGCTGTCCCTGAAAAGACCTAGCAAAATCGATGTGGATTCTTGACCACGGTGTGTGTGTGTCCTCCCATCGGTGGACAGGGGCTTGTGGCATCTCCGGTCTGGATTGCTGGCACGTGTAGCAACCATGTACTTGGACCTCGATGGCTTTATCTAGCCCTGGCCACCAAAGGTAGCTCCTCACAAGTGCCTTCATCCAGACTATTCCCAGATGACCCTCGTGCAGAGACTCTAGGACCCTGGGCCTTAAAGAGCTTGGGACTATGACCCTACTTCCCCAAAGGATGCACCCCTTATGAGCTGAAAGCTCATCTTTTCTCATGAAGAAACTCTGAAATTCTGGCCCTAGACATTTGTCCAGCCATCCTGTGTGTACCCAGTTTAGCACACGACTCAGCGTTTTGTCAGCTACTGTCTCAGCAGCTATGTCCCCAGCGTGAAGGGGAGATTCCAGCAAATCCTGAATAGCCAGGATGCGTGCAGCCGGAGCTGGATCTGGCTCCACATGTGGCAGGGGCAACCTGCTCAGGCCGTCTGCATTGCCCATTTCCTTGCCCGGTTTGTGAATCATCCTGTAGCTATAGGCTGACAGGAAGATAGACCACCTCAGCATTCGAGGAGACAGAATCTGAGGTGTCTGTTTGTTTGTGGTGAACAACCCTAGGAGTGGCTTGTGGTCTGTGAAGATCGTGAACGGGCGGCCATACAAGTAGTCATGGAACTTTTTAACTCCGGCCACAATGGCCAGAGCCTCCTTGTCAATTTACGCGTAGTTGCGCTCTGCGGACGATAGGGTCCTGGAGTAATACGCGATGGGCTTCTGCCTCCCATCAGCCATTAAGTGGCTTAACACAGCCCCAACCCCATACGGGGATGCATCACACGCAATGCAGACAGGCAGCTGTTCATTGAAATGAGTGAGAACTGAGTTCGACGACAGCAGTGATTTGACTGCTTGGAAGCTACTCTCGTGGACACTGGTCCACTGCCACTGAGCTTGTCTATCCAAGAGCTGGTGTAACGGCTCTGCCACTGCGGCCTTGTTTGGGAGGAAGGCATGGTAAAAATTCAAAAGGCTAGGAAAGCCTGAAGCTCTCCCTTTGACTTCGGCCTTGGGGCCTGCTGGATTGCTTTTAATTTGGATTCCGCCGGATGAATGCCCTCGGCATCGATGCGGAAACCAAGGAACTCGGTTGACTCTACCCCAATCTTGCACTTTTCTTTTTTTAGTTTTAGTCCCACATTGCAGAACCGCTGAAGGATGGCCTTAAGCCGTTCAGCCAGAATCTCAACCGATTCCCCAGCAATGAGGACATCATCGAAGTATGGGAAAACCCCAGGAATTCCCTTGAGTGTGCGCTCCATCACTCCCTGGAACAGCCCTGGGGCTACACTCACCCCGAACTGTAGGCGCTTAACCTTAAAAGCCCCCCTATGGGTGACAATGGTCTGGGCTACCGCCGTGGCCTTGTCCATGGGCAGTTGTTGATAGGCCTGTGCCAAATCTAATTTGGCAAACACGCGGCCTCCTTGCAATGATGCCAAAATATGGCTGACAACTGGTACAGGGTATGTGTGCTGTTGAAGTGCCCTGTTGAGGGTGCACTTATAGTCAGCGCATATTTGCACTTCCCCGTTGGCCTTTAATGGCGTTACTATGGGGATCTCCCACACCCCACTGTCTACTGGCTGCAATACCCCTTGTTCCACTAGCTCACGGGTCGGCAACCCGCGGCTCCGGAGCCGCATGCGGCTCTTTCAGCCGTCTCCTGCGGCTCCCTGTCCTCTGCTGCCATGTGCAGTCCGAAAAAAAAAAAGTGAGACTAAAAAAGTTCAACCAATCAATTCAAACTTCTCACAAAAAAAAACTTCGCAAAGTTTGAATTGATTGGTTGAACTTCTTTGGTTTGTGGGACTGCCCACAAACCTCTTTCCTTCTTCGGACTGCACGTGGCGGCAGCGGTGGAAGAGCCGGGAGGACGGCTGGAAAGGTGTCCCTTTGCCGTCCTCCGGAGGCAGAATCTGGGTAAGGAGCCGCGGGTGGGGGCGGCCAGTCTCGGGGTGCCTCTTCCCTGCCCGGCGGGTCTCCCCTCGCCCTGCTCCGCCGCCGCCTCTGCTAGCCCTGGGGGGGGTCGCCGGGGGTCTTGGAAACTTCCCCTCTCGGCCTGCGCCTTTCGGCCATCTCGCGGGCAGTGGATCTCCATGGCCTCTTTCGCTGCCGCCACCGCCGCCATTCGCATTGAGCGAGGCCGGAGACGCAGTGGCGACCGGGCAGCCGCGCCCCTTCGCCGTCCTCCCGCTGCCGCCGCTGCTGCTGCTGCTGCCGCTGAGTGAGGCCAAAGAGCCGCGCCCCTTCGCTGTCCTCCCGCCGCCGCCGCCGGCGCTGAGTGAGGCTGGGGAGGCTTTGGCGACCTGGCAGCCGCGGCCCTTCCCCGTTCTCCCGCCGCCGGTGCTATTCGCGCCCAGCGAAGCCGGAGAGGCGGCGGCGGCAAGGCAGCCGAGCCCCTTCCCCGTTCTCCCGCCACCGGCGCTATTCAAGCCCAGCGAAGCCGGAGAGGCGGTGGCGACAAGGCAGCCGTGCCCCTTCCCCGTTCTCCCGCCGCCGGCGCTATTCGCGCCCAGCGAAGCCGGAGAGGCGGCGGCGACAAGGCAGCCGAGCCCCTTCCCCGTTCTCCCGCCGCCGGCGCTATTAGCGCCCAGCGAAGCCGGAGAGGCGGCGGCGACAAGGTAGCCGAGCCCCTTCCCCGTTCTCCCGCCGCTGGCGCTATTCGCGCCCAGCGAAGCCGGAGAGGCGGCGGCGACAAGGCAGCCGCGGCCCTTCCCCGTTCTCCTACCGCCGGCGCTATTCGCGCCCAGCGAAGCCGGAGAGGCGGCGGCGACAAGGCAGCCGCGGCCCTTCCCCGTTCTCCCGCCGCCGGCGCTATTCGCGCCCAGCGAAGCCGGAGAGGCGGCGGCGACAAGGCAGCCGAGCCCCTTCCCCGTTCTCCCACCGCCGGCGCTATTCGCGCCCAGCGAAGCCGGAGAGGCGGCGGCGACAAGGCAGCCGAGCCCCTTCCCCGTTCTCCCGCCGCCGGTGGCGCTAAGCGAGGTGGGAGAGGCGGAGGTGACCGGACAGCCGCTCCCCTTCACCGCCGTCCTGCCGCTGCTCGCACTGAGCGGGGCCGGAGAGGCGGCGGCAAGCGGGCAGCCGCGCCCCTTCGCGGCCCCGGAGCAGAGTTGGGGCCGTTGCCTATCACAATCACGCGGACGGCAGGCCTGGCTCACAGGCAAGTGTTCTCTGCGGTTCTTTTGCTGGGAGGGCGAGGAAGCAGCGGGGAAAGACAGCTCCGGAGGGAGGCAGCCCCGGAGCCAAAAGCCGGCGGTCCGAGCGGAGCGGCACGGAAGACCTACTGGTCAGCCCCGTCGGCCTCCTCCGCTCTCTCAGAACCTTCCCACCAAAAGGCGGAAAGAAGAAAGTCCCAGAGAGGGAGAGCGCGGGGAGGGGGAGAGCAGTCTTTTCCGAGGGGAGAAACCAGGACGGCAGAGTCGTCCATACCAGAGCTGGACGGGGGTAGGACCGGTGCATGTCTCGCCTTAGGCTCCACTCTAATCAAGCCCCCTGTTTCGCGCGTGCGCGCATGCGCAGGTGCCCCTGCGCGCATGCGCAGGTGCCTGTGCGCGCATGCGCAGGTGCCCCGCGCGCATGCGCAGGTGCGCGCGCATTATGCGGCTCCCAGGTGTTTTTTTTGTGAGGGAAACGGGTCCAAGTGGCTCTTTCAGTGTTTCAGGTTGCCGACCCGTGCACTAGCTTAACCAGCTCTGCATCGATTTTGGGTTTTAATGCAAAAGGCACTCTACGAAGCTTGATCCATATTGGAGTTACCATAGGATCAAGTTTGAGGGCGATTGGAGGACCCTTGTACTCCCCTAGACTAGAACTGAAAACATCCGCAAACTCTTGGCAGACTGCAGGCAGATCTGCCGCTTGTGTTCGGTGAATGCCGGTTACTTGAATGCCCAATGCATCAAACCAATCGAGTCCTATGAGGCTTGTGCATTGGCCTTCCACCACTACAACATCTAGTAGCCCCTTGAACCCCTTGAATTCCACCAGAAGTGTGGCTTCGCCTTTGACCGCCACTCGAGAGTTTTGGAAGTCTGTGAGTAGTAAATTAGACGGCCAGAGCTTGGCCCATCTGTTGCTACAATGGCATAAGTGCCTGAATGTCCCTTGTGAAATGATGGACATGGCTGAGCCCGTGTCCAGTTCCATCTTGCATGGAACTCCCTGAAGCTTGACCTGTAGTCTAAGCTTCTGCTTTAGGGGGCGATGGGCACCAGTGTGGAATACGCTCCTTTGGCTGGAGCAGAACCCTACTTGGTGTTGACCCGGGGCCCCTGTACCTCTCCTGAATGCATCTTCTTTCGGGCAGTCCCTCTGATGACCTTGGCAGATGGCGGCGATGTGGCCTGGTTTGCCACAGGCCCGGCACATTGCAGTTCGGAATCGGCAATCTGCGCGTTGATGGCGGCCTCCACAGCCCATGCATTTAAGGAACGGAACTGCCTTCCCAGCTGGCTGCGGTCCCTTCTCCGGGTGCTTTCGTAGTTGTTTGACTTCGTAGTCTGAGTCGGTGTCTTCCATCCACTCGGCGTCCTCGTGGTGGACGGCTTCAGTGCTTGGCGCACTTTTGGAGGGCCGCAGCGCTTTAACGGCCCCTCCGGTAGCTTCATCCGCCATAACTCAGGACAGAAGCAGCCCTAAAGGCTGCTGCACAGTTATTTATACAGTTAGCCTCTAGGTGGCAACCAATAGATTTAAAGTAAGTTTCCCACCCCAAACCTTATCAGCTTGGAGACAGCCAGTCTGGCTTTCAGTAACAGCAACTGTTAAACAATACAGCAATGTAGGTCAGACATTAAGCAAGTGATTTAAAACAGCTGTGGCCAATACATTACAATGTCAAGCAGTTTCCTTACATTCAGTGGTTTAACGTGTTTCAGCAAAGGCTCCTGTCTGCTTGATCAATGTATTGATGAATATATGTGCTATTTCCATAATGTTAAATTACCTTATTAGATATACCAAATTAAGTGTGGTACAGTTGATCAGTTGTACAAAAAAGATATGCCTTCTCCTTGCTCAATATATTGCTAGATTATATCAAGTGTGGTAGTAATTTCATAAATATAGAAGCAGTCCCTTTTGCAGTGTGACTAGTACTTGAATCTACTTTGTGTGCTCCAGGCAGAAGAAGTTCATTTAGTTTCCAAAAGTTTGGGATTTCTCTGATGCAAACTGAGGGCCATTGTCCAATGCTATCAAGAACCTTATTAGAGAAAAGTGGTTCCTATATATCTGGCTCAATTAACAATGATTACATTTTTCCTTCGGTAGTCATTGTTTAGCGGCCACAGATGGGATCGGCAACTCAGTTCTTCACTAAGTGAAACCACAACTGTACTTATGAGCTTACTTCAGCTTTCCTTTCCTTTACAGATTTGTGAGGGTCATAAATATGAGGACTGATCATAAAGTTACTTTTCATCAATGTCATAATGGTCACTAAACAAGGCAGTTGCTAAAAGAGGACTATTTATTTCTCAATGGAGCATAATATTTCTCTTTTTTCTGCTATTTGAAAGTAATATGATTGATAGATGTCAACTTCTGTAAAAAAAAAAAAAGCTATTGCAAATACAGGTAGTCCTCAATATATGACCATCAATTGAGCCTAAAATTTATGTTACTAAGTAAAACATTTGTTAACTGAGTTTTGCCCCATTTTACAACCTCTCTTGCCACAGTTGTTAAATGAATCACTGTAGTTGTTAAATTAATCACACTGTTGTTAAGTGAATCTGGGTTCCCCATTGATTTTGCTTCTCAAAAGATTGCAAGAGGTGATCACATGACACTGGGACACTGCAGCCACCATAAATAGGAGTCAGTTGCCAAGCATCTGAATTTTGATCATGTGACCATGAGGGTGCTGCAATGGTTGTATGTTTGAAAAATGGTCATAAGTCACTTTTTTCAGTGCCGTTGTAACTTCGAACAGTCACTAAATGAACTGTTGTAATTCGAGGACTACCTGTAGTTTCATCTCTGAGACCAAAAAACAGTTGCTTCCAAGAACTGTTTGAAGGCATTTGAATCCATCAAACCCAATTCTTAAGAAAACATGCAATAGCAATAGCACTGAGACTTATATACCGCTTCCCAGTGCTTTATAGTCCTCTCTAAGTGGTTTACAAAGTTGGCATATTGCCCCCAACAATCTGGCTCCTCCTTTTACCGACCTCGGAAGGATGGAAGGCTGAGTCCATTGAGCTGGTTGGAATCGAACTCCTGGCAATGGGCAGAGCTAGCCTGCAATACTGCATTCTAACCACTGCGCCACCATGGTTCCATGCAAAGATGTAACTTGTTGGCATGTATTTAGTTGTTCATTGTTTTTTCATTTTTGGGGGATTGTGCTTGTTTGCTATCTACCTTGCCTGGAGAGAATGATGGAATATAAGTCACATGAAGAAAGAAAAGAAAGGATTGCCTTGAAAAGTTTCTGCAAATCACTGAACGAAATGGGGTTAATTTTTAAACAGACAAATGCTTAGTGCCCTTAGAAGCTCAAACAGAGGTCGGTCTTTGCAAATGTTATTTTATATTTTAAATGATTGCTTAGATTTGCAATGTTAAAATTCAATATGGAATACTTTAAAAAAAAGAAAAAGACCATGTTATTACTAACTTGGATGCCAGCTGGTTTCTTCATTTAGAGCCAAGAGCTTTCACAGAACAACATATAATTTTCACAGCTCTAACATTAAAAAGGGTGAAGATGGCAAGTATCTGTGAGATCACCAAAAAGAAAGCGCTCTAAAATGAATAAATCCAACACTGTAGTCTGTAATGTTTACTGCATTACTAACAGAGAAGTCCAGAACCAAAACCCTAAAGGTAGTAAAATATTTAAGAACTATCTAGATAAAACCCATAGAAATGGAATAGAACCTTGGATTTCATATGGGTATGTTTTAGCTCTAAATGCAAATGCAAGAAGAAAATCTCTAAGACATTTTCAACAACATCTTGTGAACCTTAGCAATAAATAAATACCATTTCAAATTCATTTTTTACAAATTCAAATCCATAACTTTTCTTGTCTATATTAAATCTTTCCTTATATTGAAAGTATGTGGGCCAGTGGCAAACATATATTTTTATTCCAATTCTTTTTTAACTTGACAGTAGGATCACCTTGGCTAAGATATATTAACTGATCATAAGTCCCCCAGTTTGGTCTCACCATCATTTCTTTTCTTAAAAACAAAAAAAGCTTCCTGAGGTGACATCAAAGAGGTACCTTGTGGAAGAGGCTTATTTTATATTAATTCCAAAATCCTAGGATGGCACCCCTAGCAAAATGATTCTTGAAATCAGCATTTATTTTAACCTTATCATACCAAAGCTAGGTGTGCTGTCCAAATCATAATTCATGGCCCTCCAAATCTAATAACCACTTATTAACCAATCTTTTATCCAGATCAAACAGCAAGCATCAAAGTACAGGTAGTCCTTGACTTATGACCACAACTGAGCCCAAAATTTATGTTGTTAAGTGCGAATTTGTTAAGTGAGTTTTGCCCCATTTTACGATATTTCTTGCCACAGTTGTTAAGTGAATTACTGCAATCCATAAGTTAGTAGCCTGGTTGTTAAATGAATCTGGCTTCTCCATTGACTTTGCTTGTCAGAAGGTTGCAAAAAGTGATCACGTGACCCCAGGATGCTGCAACGGTCATAAGTATGAACCAGTTGCCAAGTATCTCAATTTTGATCACGTGATCATGAGGATGCTGCAGAGGTTGTAACTGTGAAAAATGGTCATAAGTCACTTTTTTCAGTGCTGTCGTAACTTTGAATGGTCACTAAATGAATTGTTGTAAGTTGAGGACTACCTGTACAGTGTTAAATCTGGTAACTCAACACCACCTCTTTCATTAGCATCTTGCAACAATTTCTATTAAAATCTCAGGGCTTTTTCCTTGCCATATAAACTCAGAAATACGCTTTTGTTGTTGTTTAAATGGAACATCAGTTGTTAATATTGATAGTGTCTGGAATAAAAATGGCATCTTTGATAAAACATCTTAATTAGAGAGATTCAGCAAAGATAATTGCAAAAAAATCTCTAAGACATGATTCTCTTGTCCTGGTTAATCATCTCCAACAAAGGAAAGTCTCCATATATCATATGCAACAATATTTCATGGAAGAAAATCTTTTATATAGGCTTTCTGAATATGATATTCAAGGAGATTTGGAAAAGATCACACTATCATATACAGTACACATAGTCCTCGACTTACATCAGTTCATTCAGTGACCGTTCAAAGTTACGACACTGAAAAAAATGACTTATGGCTGTTTTTCACACTTACGACCGTTGCAGCGTTCCCCATGATCACGTGGTCAAAATTCAGACGCTTGGCAACTGTCTCATATTTATGACGGTTGCAGTGTCTCTGGGGTCTTGTGATCAGCTTTTAAAACCTTCTGACCAGCAAAGTCAATGGGGAAATCAGATTCTCTTAACAAGCGTGTTACGTAACAACTGCAGTGATTCACTTAACAACTGTGGCAAGAAAAGTCATAAAATGGGGCAAAATTCACTTAACAAATGTCTCGCTTAACAACAGAAATTTTGGGCTCATCTGGGCTCGTAAATCGAGACTACCTGTATATGTCACAATAAATAAAAGGTAATCTTTTATCTAATACCGCACACATACAGTGGTAGGAACATTTGAGGGGGGGAGGGCAAGTTTGAGACCGGCCTCAACCACAGAAACTCCCTGAGTGACTTTGGAATAGTGCAGTCTCTTTCTCCCTCAGCCCAACTGATCTCAAAATGGTTGCTGCTTTGGAGAAAACAGGAGAAAAGATCTACATAGGTTGCCCGGAGCTCCTGATAAAAAAGGTGGGATATAAATCTAATATGAAAAGAGATAATGAACAAACAAGCACCTGTCTTTAACGGAGGGGCCAGACTCTCTGAATTGTTTTCACATGTTGCCTTATTCACCCATCATTCTCTCTTGCAACATGGGTGGCTTGGACTTGACTTGGAATTTGTCAGCCAACTATTATCATTTTAAGCAATGATTTGTGGCTTCGCACAGCCAACAGTGACTCACTCAGTAAATCAAGGTTTAAGTGAGGCATGGCAATCAAGCCCTGGTAAAGAAGGTGCACATGATTTTAAGCTGTGAACAAGACTTAGGGCCAAGTTTCTAAGTTCCTGCATATGACTTGTTGATTATCCCACTAACCATGACAGAGCATTGCCCTTGGAGACTCCTTTTTCTGCCATGTCTCCTGATATTATTCATTCATTCATTCATTCATTCATTCATTCATTCATTCATTCATTCATTCATTCATTCGTTTATTTATTTATTTATTCATTCATTCATTCATTTATATATTTATTTATTTATTTGCTAATTCTTTATTTATCAAATTTTTAAAACCCGCTCATCTCTCTTATAGAGAGATTCTGCGAGGTGTACAAATACAATATTAAAAACATTTAATAGAATAACAGAATAATAGAGTTGGAAGGGACCTTGGAGGTCTTCTAGTCCAACCCCCTGCTCAAGCCTATGCCTATGCCATTCCAGACATTAAAAGCCTCCAGTGATGGAGCACCCACAACTTCTGGAGGCAGGTTGTTCCACTGATTAATTGTTCTAACTGTTAGGAAATTTCTCCTTAGTTTTAGGTTGCTTCTCTCCTTGATTAGTTTCCATCTGTTGCTTCTTGTCCTGCCTTCAGACGCTTTGGAGACTCCCCTCTTCTTTGTGGCAGCCCCTGAGATATTGGAACACTGCTATCATGTCACCCCCTAGTCCTTCTTTTCACTAGACTAGACATACCCAATTCCTGCAACCATTCATATGTTTTCTATTTATATATTTGTGTATTTCCTGCTCTGTATGTAAAAAGTATATAAAATTTTAAAAGATGCAAGTGATGCTAAAAATTAATTGTATTGCCTTCATTTCATCTTCAATCCATGAGAGACACCTTTAGCTATGCTGGTCTTAAAGGAGCATTTTCTCTCTTATACCAGCCCCATCTAAAGAGAACCAGAAAGGATGTAAAATGCGGTTAGCTTTGCCACCTATTAACTTGCAGCAACCGGGAGTAACAAAATCAGGATAGAGATGGACAATCAGGAAGGCAAATGTCAGACTGGTATAATTTTCTTCTGAAGGATGGAAGCAATAAAGCCTCCAAATCAAAAGACAAACAACTGAGCAGAATGGCTAACCACAATTCAGGAAACCTTTTTAATCAGATTAACTGCTGCCTCTCATTTCAAAAGCCACAATTGTACAGATTTAAACCCTCAGGGTGATTTCAGCGCTGTGATAAGACACACTGATGAATTGGTTGCTTGTGTGTGCAGGAGAGAGAGACAGATTGATTCGCTTTTGTTCCTTCCTGAGACTGGTGGCTTATCTCACGCCTGACAATCAAGGCAGGTAACAGCAGACTGAACTCATGTCATTTAAGAAGGGACTGAACAGCCATTTGTCGGAAATGGTAAGAGGGTCTCCTGCTTGAGCAAGGGGTTGGACTAGAAGACCTCCAAGGTCCCTTCCAACTCTGTTATTCTGTTAATTCTGTTATTAATATCCCATTCAAGGGAACTGCTGGCTTCCCATACTCTCAGACGCCAATCGATTGGATAAGTGCCTCTAAACTGTTTGCCCTTTTCTCACAGGCTTAAACTTTTTTGGCCCATTTTGAAATTCAGCATCAGTAGACATTTCAGTCCACTAGGATTTTTTTTTTTTAATGTAAGGTATTTTTTTTTAATGTAAGGTATTTTTTTTTAATGTAAGGTATTGTGCATTAGGCAGCAACCTTATCTCCCGTTCCTCCTTATCAGAGGAAAGCTGCACCGGTAGAATTTCTGCCTGCCTACCATGTTGCTGTGAACAGCCCAGTCTGAAGCTGGCTCAGGGTAGAAAAGAGTCCAGAATAAGCCTTAATATTTTTTATTTTTTTATTATTTTTTTTTATATTTATGTCTTATTTATTTTTTTGCACTGGCCATTTGGACCGGCAGGCGAAGGGAAGGAAGGACTCTCCCCGTCCGTTCAACAGCGAAAGCTGGCTAAAAGATCTGAGGCGAGCACCACCCACACTTCCAAACGAGACGCCTACAAACAGCTAACCTGGTTCGTGTATACATCACACACGGGACCGGCTCCTTCCTCGCCTCGCCTCGCCTCCCGCGTCAAGGGAGCTGCAGAGCGCCCCGGATTTCGTAGCATCCACCGCGGCTTCCTTCAGCCGGGAAGTAGCCAGGCGTCTCCTCAAAGCCCATCCACCCAGATCCCAAGCCGGACTGGCCGACTCGCTCGCATCCCGCCAAGGCAGGAAAGTTTTGCAATGGAATCAGAAGCAAATCGACGAAGAGACGCGCGATCCCCGGAGCTGCTGGCGCTGCGGAGGTGCTGATGGGCAGGCGCTGCCCAGGTCCTCTGCAAGCGGCGCCAGATTCAGAAAAGTTCCCCCCCTCCAAAGAAGAAGCCGAGAAACGGAGAAACCTTCCCGCGCCCTGATGGAAAACGCCTCCAACCACAGCCAGGAGGCCTGGGAACCCCAGGGCCCGCTCGGTGGCTGGAGGGTGTTGGCAGGGTGCTTGCTGTCGCTCTTGGTGCTGAGCACCCTGTTGGGCAACAGTCTGGTGTGCCTGGCCGTCCTCCGGTTCCCCCACCTGCGGACCAGAGCCACCAACTGGTTTGTGCTCTCGCTGGCCTTGTCTGACCTTTGTGTAGGGTTGCTGGTCATGCCCTGGAAAGCGGTCGCGGAAGTGGCCGGCGGGCTGTGGCTCTTTGGCAGCCCCTTCTGTGACACCTGGGTGGCCTTTGACATCATGTGCTCCACGGCCTCCATCCTCCAACTCTGCATCATCAGCCTGGATCGCTACTGGGCCATTGCCAACCCCTTCTGCTATGAGCGGCGGATGACTCCGTCCCTGGCCTTCACGATGATCACCCTGGCCTGGACCCTCTCTGTCCTCATTTCCTTCATCCCTGTCCACCTCCACTGGCACAGTGCTGAGGCAACCCCTGGCTTGCTTCCCTATCACTGTGACCTTCGTCTCAACCGTACTTATGCCATTGCCTCCTCCTTGATCAGCTTTTATATTCCCGTCTCTATCATGATTGGGATGTATGCCCAGATATTTCGCATCGCTAAGGCTCAGATCCGTCGCATCTCCTCACTGGAAAGAGCAGGTGGCCTGTGCTTGGTCAAGGGGAAGGAGCCGGTTTCTTCTCTGCGCAGCTCACTGTGCAAAGAAACCAAGTTGCTTCAGACCCTGACCATCATCTTGGGAGTTTTTGTCTGCTGCTGGCTGCCGTTCTTCTTGCTCAATTGCCTGTTGCCCTTTTGTGACTCAGGGTCCAAGGACAGAAGCCCTGAGCAGGTGACCTGCATCAGCCAACCCATCTTCAATATTTTCATGTGGCTTGGCTGGGCCAACTCCACCATCAACCCAGTGATCTACGCTTTCAATGTAGACTTCCAGCGGGCGTTCAGGAGCCTGTTGGGTGGCCACCATCTTCCTTGTTGTGTCCCCAACCGTTCTGCTACCCAGAGAGTCCATCTGAGCGGTGAGTTGACCTCTTACCCCCACAGAAAAGATGAAGATTCCCAATTGCCATTACCCACACGTGCCGTTGTAGCTTGGAATGAGCCACTGCCCTCCACAGCAAGCATCCAAGGGAATGAAGAGCAGTATGGAAAGCTCATATCAGAGAAAGAGATGCTTCCATCCTCTCCAAGGGCTTACAGAAGCAGTTCCAATATGCCAGTTTTGCTTCCCTTTCAGTGTGAGACTGAGCTAATTTTGGAAACGGATATTCCCCATGATGGAACTTAGACACTCCCCAACCTGATCTCAGAGGGGTACTACTGGCCCACATATGCCTAGATCTGAAAACCACATGAGAACATGCTAGGAAAAAGAAGAAGAAAATGAGAGACTGACACACTTAAGGGACTGTTCTGCAGTGACTGCTATGCAGAACTAGTCTAGCTCTAGAAAGTATATAGCAAACCAACAGGCTGCTGAATTTGGACTAAGTAGCTCCATGAATACAGCCAATTCCTTTCCACAGTCATCTAAATTGGTGGTCATAATCATCTCTGACTTTTCTAACTATGACTGCTTCTGGATAGCAGTTGATATGTTGGTTTGAGAGGATAAGCTTCTACTTTTTACAAGATGGACTTAACACACATATACACATGCACATTTCCTCCTCTCATATAATGTCAGAAGAAAGAGTTTTAACTTATCTTTTCTCCTGACATACTAGTTTCCAGTAAGGAAAGTGAGTATGTGTGAATAGGTATCCCTATTTGAAATGCTACAGCTCAGGTTCAAATTTAGCACTGCAGAGAGGAGGATGCTTTGCAGAATAGTTGAATTATTGTTGGTTGTGCAGTCAGCCAGATGTTTAGACTAGATTTTGCATTTCTGTCCACCTATCAGGTCCTTTCTATAGACCTGAGATAGGCAAATGTTGTCTATTATTATGTGAATGTGAATTCACCAATTCTTTAGCTGGTATTGGCTTTCATTGAGTTCTTCCCAAGAATCTAGGATGTTGTAATATATTGGTGTAGTACATGTGCAGATCCAAATAGTGTGGCCATTTGGAACTGATCGAAATTTTGTCAGTGCACAGTTTTTCTAAGTGCTGTCCAAGATTTTTTAGTATGGCTCTTAGTTACTGATAAATCACTGGGACCAACATGGCTGATTTATGCCATAATCTTTCAACTTCGATTTTCAGATCTTGATACTTTTTCAGTTCTTTGTCTTCTATTCTACTATTCCCTGGTATTGAGACCTCAATAATCTACACTTTCTTCTTTTCAACAACAGTTAAATCTGGTGTGTTATGAGCCAAGACTTTATCAATTTTTATTTGAAAATCCCACAATATTTTAACGTGCTAATTTTTTATTACTTTTTCAATTATATGTTCTAAGTAATTTTTCATTACTGGCACATGATAATTTTTACAGGTGTTACATTAAATCATTTGGCCACTATGTTGTGTCATTGTTTATAATCAGTTTGCATGATCTTATGATCTTTTGTTTCTTCTGTTTCTTTGCACAATCTGCACTTTAAATCACTTGATGATTTTTCAAGCCTTGATTGTATTAGTTCAAATAGCTTGCTCTTCAGCTGCCAAAATCAAGCCTTCGGTTTCTTTTTTTTGTGTTCCTGTTGTAAGTCATTGCCAGATTTTATCTTTATCCACCTTCCCCTTGATCTTTTGTAGAAATTGACCATGTAATCGATTTTCCTTGCCAGCATTCTGTTTGTGTATTTATTACATTATTTCAATATTCATGTTTTGTTTCCTGTATATTCAGTAAGTTATAATTTTAACTTCCATCAATTCTTGTTCTTGGCTGTCTTTTACATAAATACCCAATGCATGCTTTTCTTTGACCATTTGTTTGACTTGAAATAAATCTCAGCCTCCATTTCTGCAGAATAGGTATAATCTATCAATATTACTATGGGGATGTAATACATAATCATCTTTCTTTTTCTTTCTTTCTTTCTTTCTTTCTTTCTTTCTTTCTTTCTTTCTTTCTTTCTTTCTTTCTTTCTTTCTTTTTCTTTCTCTTTCTTTCTTTCTTTCTTTCTTTCTTTCTTTCTTTCTTTCTTTCTTTCTTTCTTTCTTTCTTTCTTTCTTTCTTTCTTTCTTTCCAGTCCAGTCCAGTCCAGTCCAGTCCAGTCCAGTCCAGTCCAGTCCAGTAAAGTTTGCTTGTTTGTGTTCAGTTATTATTATCATTATTGTATATTGCAAAGAACCTTGACCAGGATGGAGTATCTAAGGAAATAAGAAATTTCATACAAAATATTAAACTGATTTATGCAAATTTGTACTAAATTAAACCTATAACTTATTTCTAAAGGTTTAGATTGTAACCAAGTAGAACAATATTCAGTGCTTTCCATCTGGCCCAAGGATATGTTTAAATGTTTAAATCATGCAGATTAATTATTTATTGGGTAGAAAAATAAAAATTAGATATAGTAGTGTAGTGTAGAGATTTTTGCTTGAAATGCATATTGCCAATAAATACATTAGGTATGCATGTTTTTGTTGAGAGAAATAAAATTTGAAAGCTCTGTTACATGAACTTGGCAGAATGTACAGTTGCAGTTGTTTATTTTGTTTGTTTAATTTAGCAAAAAGCTAAAAGGACAGGTAGGTCTAAGTAAATGATATAGCCATTACCACTTTGTAGCCAAGGAATGTAGCTGTTAATTAGGAGAGAACTGTTAAGACTAAAAAATATTTTACCATATGTCTCTTATTAAATTAATGGTACTTATTTTCTTTATGCATAAGAGCTTATGTGTACATTTTAATGTTCCCATCCCAACCTTTCACAGACTGTACAATTTCTAAAGCTAAATTCCTTTTGATTGTTTTTAAAATGTTAAATAATAGAAAATCAGACATGGTTTCCTCAATAAATCTCTGTAGTCTAAAATATATTATCAGAATATAATCACTTGGCTAATTTGCTTGTATTTATTGAGGCTTCGGAGTGAGTTTGAAAATATAGTATACTGCTTGTATGTAATTTAACACTTTTGCAATTGCATAAGATACTATTCTACGCTGTTGTTATTGTGGACATAAAGTCAGTGGGCAACATCAATCCCAGTGAAAATGTGATTACACAGGAAATGTAAGCATTTGTTTCTCACTTCTTTTGTTCAGCTCCCTGGCAAATAAAATCTTCTATCAAAAATAAATTACTTTTTGAGGACAAATCAGTTGGACATTAAAGAAGGCATTTTCAAAGCTCAGTATGATTTTGCTCTGATTGTACCTTTTTTATTGGAATCCAGTGTAATTAGATGTGCATGATAGCCTTATTATACTCCTTTTTGGACACAGTAACAATGTTCTAGTAAACAAAAGAATCTTTACTGATTCTACATTTTCCCTTATCTGGATGAATAACCAAAGTCACCTCCATATTCTTGAGTTCCTGCTGCTGCTGTTGTTACTATCATTGCTTACCCCTCACCAAGGTGTTTGTGGCAAATGAGACTATAATGCTGCTTGCCATTTTGGGTTTCTCCACAATTGTGTTGGAACATCCAACAGAGCATTCCAGATCTAGCTGTTGTGCATAAGGGAGACCCTACTGAAGAGCACCAGGATCAGGATGGCAGGATAAGCTTGTCCAATATGCCAGGGATCGTGTCTTGTAAGATATCAAAAAAGGAGCAACAATTAAATGTCTACATCCTAAATCAAGTAAGCGTCTACATCCCAGATCTCTAAAGGTTATTTTTGACAGTATGATTTTTGGTTTGTAAAAGGGTGCATGTGTGCTTAAAGTGGTGCACAAAACCTCTGCTACTATCAGCCCTTCAAGGTGAACTAGTTTAGGAAAGCAAAGTTATGAATAATACCACTTTTATTATATGGTTACAGTAAGAGAATCTTGCAAGTCTGAATATGCTTCCCCCTCCCCCCTCTTTATCTTCATGAGGGTCATGTCTGAGACACACTCTTAAATTACATGTCTGCTCTGGACTCAAATTTCTTTTATCAGATCCTTGCCTTGAGAAGGTTGCAACTCTTCTCGAAGTTATTCCTTCTGCCCATAACAGCTAATCTTTAAAAAGAAACTGTTGGACATAATCTCCATCCCTACCCAAAGGGATTGGTAAGGTTGAATGTTCTCCCCTTGCCCATTGTGGTAATATCACTGCATATTACCTGCAATCCCAAGTCTGAAAAAAATCATCCCAGTCCTATAATCTTTCTGAATGACTTCGAGCCACTGGTAATTTGTCAGGTCAAATGTCTATGGAGATTCTCACCCATCCAGGTCATGATTGCCCCAAGGGTGCTTTTCTGAAAGGCAACTGGATTTTCTTGGTTGAAGGACTTTTTTGGAAAAGCACCTTAGGGATTGTCAGTCAAATCAACACAGTCCAACTCTTTTCCAGAACTGTTCTGGGGAAAACAATACAACAACAACAACAATAATAAAGTTGGTAGGGACCTTGGAGGTCATCTAGTCCAACACCCTGCACAGGCAGGAAACCCTATACCTTTTCAGAGAAATGGCTGTCCAGTCTCTTTTTAAAAACTTCCAGTTGGAACATTCACAGCTTCTGGAGGCAGGTTGTTCCACTGATTAATTAATTAACAATAGTAGTAGTAGTGTATACCTTTTTTTAATGAAAATTATCAGCACTTTTGATCAGTGACGTCATCAAAGTAAACAAACCCACATGTTGATTACGTCAGCAGGGCATGGCCCTAAGAGGAAGTGATGTGCTCAGCCCCCACCCTCCGGATATGACGTGCATAACCCCCTCCCCGGATGTGATGTGCATAATCCACCCCCACGTGGTGCAGGGCTCACAAGGTCATAACCCTAGTCGGATATGACGTGTTGGCCTAAGCCCATCAAGATAAGCTTGAGCAAACCTAACAGCCCTATTTTCAGATAAGGCGTGTTGAATCTAACCCCCATCAAGAAAGATGTGGCAGTCAAGCCTCTGGGGACATGATTAGCTTAACCCTAGATTAATTCTATGGTCATTCAAAACCAAAAAAAGCTAAGTAAAGTGAATAATTAACAGAGGCCTGTGTTTTTGGGAAACAAGCCCTGCTTTGGGGATCTGTGAAACAAAAAATGCTTTTTATTTCTAATCATTCTACCCTAATGATGCTTTTAATTTTTTGTGGAGTTTTAAAAATCAGTGCCTCAAAAGCTGGGAAAAAAGGAGCCCCTAAAAGGTAGCCAGGGCCTACATTTAAACCCCCTTTTTTCTAAAAAGGTATTTATTTCTAGGCGGTTTTAAAATCATTTCCTCGAATGCAGGGGAAAAACAAACAAACCACAGCCCTTTTAAAACCTGGTTTTTACTTTTGTAAAAATCTAAAAACACATATTTTGCCAATTGCATCCTCAAACCCCCATGTACACGTAACTGTTCGAAGCACGGCCTTAATAAAATTTATTCTGCCCCCCTACAACAAAAGGAATATTAACAGGAATTAAAATGCTCACAAGAGGCAAGCAGCCAGGCGGCAAGTAGAGGTTTAAACCTTGTTCAAGCATGTCAGGACAGCGATTCGTGTTTGTGTCTACTAGTAAAAAAAGGGGAGTTAGGCCTTGTTTGGGACATGCCCAGGCATGTCATACCCCCCCTCCCCCCGTGATTCTGGGCATGCGTAATGCTCAAGGACATGTCATTGCAAGGGGCAGGGGAGTTTGTGCGGGCAGACCTGAACAGCTAGCGATTTAATTCCAGCAGTCTTTTGAAGATGGCAACCTCTGATTCCAAAACTGTTTTTAAAACAACAGCAGAAGCTAGCGTTGCACGCTCTGACACAAGGCCACAACCGGCAGAATGCAACAAAATCTGTTGCAGGGGTTATGATAAAGAAAATTTTTTATTCAGACCCGTTTTGCACGGCTGTAGCATGGCGTGTTGTAACTTTAACGATGAGGTGCAGAGTACTTACCGGACAGCCTATGAAATGGTGAATGATGCTACATTATCTCCCAGCAATGGTAAGTAAATATCTTTTTATTTATGATAATGTAAATGCTGCTGGAACGGATAGCACACTAACAGGATGTGCTTTATATTTTGCAGACTCCGAATTAATAACACCTAGACAGCAAACACTTCAAGACATCCCGATTTTATATTCCTGTGGTAATCGCCGTGGTCACAATGCTTTTGCAGATTTTTCTGATTTAGACTATAACAGGGATTCTGAACTATCCTAGAGACCATGCTATCTACCCTGTGAGTTAAAGAGCTGCAATTTGTGTAAAGACTGGTTTGCTTGCGACTGCGGACATGATTTGTGGGGTACAGGCGGGTCAACGTATTGTAAAATAGCGTGTTGTGCCCCTTTATCTTCTGATTCTGATAGTGGTGATGAGGGATATTTTTCTGATGGTGGTGCCAACCCCCCTGAACTCTGTATAACCAATAAAAGACTGTGTTAACGTCAACGCTTGACCATTTTGTCAGTGGTCTTTCAGTATAATGCATGAAAAGCTTCTAAGCCGTATTTATTATACACCAGGATGTGTAGGGAGTTATGGAGGTGTGAATACCCTTTTTCAGGAAGCTAGAAAACATGATAAAAACCTGACCATGAAGCAAGTCAAGACGTGGCTGTCAGGGCAAGACGCTTATACGCTTTATAAGCCTGCAAGAATTAATTTTCCTAGAAATAAAACAGTAGTGTCTGGCTTAGATCATCAATGGCAGGCTGACCTCATAGATGTCTCCAAATTTTCTAAGGAGAACCATGGAAAAAAGTACATCTTAGCAGTTATTGATGTGTTATCTAAATATGCCTGGGCCTCCCCTTTATCTGATAAATCAGGGAGCCTTCCAGAATATCTTTGAAACAGGACGCGCACCCCGAAAAATACAGACAGATGCAGGTAAAGAGTTCTTGAATATTCCGCTGAAGAAACTTTTAGCACGTTATGGTGTTCATCATTTTGTCACCCATAGTGAAACTAAAGCAGCCGTTATAGAGAGGTTTAATAGAACCCTAAAAAACAAACTCTGGAGATATTTCACAACTAGAAATACCCATCGGTATGTGGACATTTTGGCAGATACTCTTCAGGGGCACAATAACACTTACCATCGTAGTATCGGGGCTGTTCCTAACACCGTAAATTTGTCTAACGAAAGGGATGTGTGGATGAGGCTTTATGGGGTAGCTTTAAAAAGTAAAAGAAAGAAAAAATGTCTTAAGATGGGAGATCATGTCAGGGTATCCAGACTGAAGGGTAAGTTTGAAAAGGGCTATCTGCAAACCTATACGGATGAGATATTCATCGTCAAAGAACTGGAGACAAGGGGGGAAAGAGTGGTGTATAGATTAAATGATTACACAGGTGGCCCTGTGAAGGGGGCTTTTTACTTTGAGGAGCTCCAAAAGGTTCCTGCTGACCAACAGCGCATATACAGAATAGAGAAAATTATCCAAAAAAGAGGGCGGGGGAGACAGAGAGAGTTTCTAGTCAAATGGACTGGATGGCCAGAGAAGTTCAACAGTTGGATTAAGGAGACTGAAGTACAACATCTTTGATATGGCGGAGTTTTACATCACCCTTCCCAGCAACGCATCAGCAGCAATTTTCCCCCAAAACAAAAATTCTAATTTTACTATTCAGTTAGCGAGATCGTTGGATCTTCCAGGGTCATGGGAAGTAGGGCTAGCAGAGATACAGTATCCGCATAGTTGGCACACATTAACTTCTCCTGGATATTTTGAAATTGCTAACGAGAGTAAGAGTTGGCATTTTTCTTTGAGAAGCGGGTACTATAGCAGCCTCCAACAACTATTAGAAAATATGAACAAGGTTATATCAAATGCCAAGGATGGACCTAAGACAACCCTACATTATGATTCAGTGGGTCGAAAAATTAATTAATTAAGATAAAGGGGCATAACACGCTATTTTACAATACGTTGACCCGCCTGTACCCCACAAATCATGTCCGCAGTCGCAAGCAAACCAGTCTTTACACAAATTGCAGCTCTTTAACTCACAGGGTAGATAGCATGGTCTCTGGGATAGTTCAGAATCCCTGTTATAGTCTAAATCAGAAAAATCTGCAAAAGCATTGTGACCACGGCGATTACCACAGGAATATAAAATCGGGATGTCTTGAAGTGTTTGCTGTCTAGGTGTTATTAATTCGGAGTCTGCAAAATATAAAGCACATCCTGTTAGTGTGCTATCCGTTCCAGCAGCATTTACATTATCATAAATAAAAAGATATTTACTTACCATTGCTGGGAGATAATGTAGCATCATTCACCATTTCATAGGCTGTCCGGTAAGTACTCTGCACCTCATCGTTAAAGTTACAACACGCCATGCTACAGCCGTGCAAAACGGGTCTGAATAAAAAATTTTCTTTATCATAACCCCTGCAACAGATTTTGTTGCATTCTGCCGGTTGTGGCCTTGTGTCAGAGCGTGCAACGCTAGCTTCTGCTGTTGTTTTAAAAACAGTTTTGGAATCAGAGGTTGCCATCTTCAAAAGACTGCTGGAATTAAATCGCTAGCTGTTCAGGTCTGCCCGCACAAACTCCCCTGCCCCTTGCAATGACACGTCCTTGAGCATTACGCATGCCCAGAATCACGGGGGGAGGGGGGGGTATGACATGCCTGGGCATGTCCCAAACAAGGCCTAACTCCCCTTTTTTTACTAGTAGACACAAACACGAATCGCTGTCCTGACATGCCCGAACAAGGTTTAAACCTCTACTTGCCGCCTGGCTGCTTGCCTCTTGTGAGCATTTTAATTCCTGTTAATATTTCTTGTCTTTTGTTGTAGGGGGGCAGAATAAATTTTATTAAGGCCGTGCTTCGAACGGTTACGTGTACATGGGGTTTGAGGGTGCAATTGGCAAAATATGTGTCTTTAGATTTTTACAAAAGTAAAAACCAGGTTTTAAAAGGGCTGTGGTTTGTTTGTTTTTCCCCTGCATTCGAGGAAATGATTTTAAAACCGCCTAGAAATAAATACCTTTTTAGAAAAAAGGGGGGGTTTAAATGCAGGCCCTGGCTACCTTTTAGGGGCTCCTTTTTTCCCAGCTTTTGAGGCACTGATTTTTAAAACTCCACAAAAAATTAAAAGCATCATTAGGGTAGAATGATTAGAAATAAAAAGCATTTTTTATTTCACAGATCCCCAAAGCAGGGCTTGTTTCCCAAAAACACAGGCCTCTGTTAATTATTCACTTTACTTAGCTTTTTTTGGTTTTGAATGACCATAGAATTAATCTAGGGTTAAGCTAATCATGTCCCCAGAGGCTTGACTGCCACATCTTTCTTGATGGGGGTTAGATTCAACACGCCTTATCTGAAAATAGGGCTGTTAGGTTTGCTCAAGCTTATCTTGATGGGCTTAGGCCAACACCTCATATCTGACTAGGGTTATGACCTTGTGAGCCCTGCACCACGTGGGGGTGGATTATGCACATCACATCCGGGGAGGGGGTTATGCACGTCATATCCGGAGGGTGGGGGCTGAGCACATCACTTCCTATTAGGGCCATGCCCTGCTGACGTAATCAACACGTGGGTTTGTTTACTTTGATGACGTCACTGATCAAAAGTGCTGATAATTTTCATTAAAAAAAGGTATACACTACTACTACTAACAATAACAATAACAATAACGTTGGAAGGGACTTTGGAGATCATCTAGTCCAACACCCTGCTCAGGCAGGAAACCCTATACCATTTCAGACAAATGGCTGTCCAGTCTCTTCTTAAAAACTTCCAGTGTTGGAGCATTCATCGCTTCTGGAGGCAGGTTGTTCCACTGGTTAATTGTTCTAACTGTCAGGAAGTTTCTCCTTAGTTCTAGGTTGCTTCTCTCTTTGGTTAGTTTCCATCCGTTGCTTCTTGTCCTGCCTTCAGGTGCTTTGGAGAACAGCTTGGCTCCCTCTTCTTTGTGGCAGCCCCTGAGATATTGGAAGACTACTATCATGTCACCCCTGGTCCTTCTCTTCATTAAACTAGACATACCCAATTCCAGCAACCGTTCCTTATATGTTTTAGCCTCCAGTCCCCTAATCATCTTTCTTGCTCTTCTCTGTACTCTTTCTCTATGACACAATCCTCTCTACTTTGCATCAACCCTTTGTCAGATAGTGTTGCCCTCTCCACAATTGTAACTTTATGGTTGTATGGGTGCTGGTCACCCAAAGATTATCCAACCCTGCCTTGAATAATTCAAGCTCTATACTGATCATCTTTGTTGCTCTTTTCTGTACTCTTTCTAGTCTCTCAACATCTTTTTTACATCTTGGTGACCAAAACTGGTCATTGAAGAACAACAAATGGAATGTATGCTATTTCAAGCTCCTGGATGACAGAAGGAATATAAACCCAAAGTATAAATAGACTAATCCTATGGATTTAAATTATGCCCACATCTCCGTCCAATAGAATGATCAAGACCATGAAGAGATGTAAAATAAAATTAGTAACAGAGTTCCAAATGACACCATGTCTATTTACAACCCTCATCCCTTCTATTATTTTTTTCAGACAAAATCTGTTAAGGAGAAAGCAGTGGGATTGTAGTGCCTTCTGATTTAGTAGCACTCAGGAGCCTTAACATGGAAGCACCAAGAATCAGCTAATTTGTTATCTTTTACTTTGATCAAATTCAGTGCGTGGGTATCTTCTATTTGTATCAAGCAGACAAAGTTTCTTCAGCTCTCCATTCTTTACAGGAGGCTCTCAAGAGTGTTTCCTTTGCAAAGCAAGGAAGCAATTTATCCAACTTGAATAAGCTGAAGCTTTATTTGATTTTTTAGATCTCCCGAGATACTTAGCAATGCTTTGAATTAAAATAGGAGCTGGCATCATAAGAAAAGAAATATGAAATTTAACAGTGACAGTTCCTTTATTTCCTGTGGACATTTTGCTATTGACTACATGCTATAAAAGGAAATACTCTATGTATAAACTTTGTTTTCTTAGCCCTTCAAAGATTATGTTCATGGAAAATCTAATTGACTTGTCTGAATTCAAGACATTTTTTTTGATATTGCTGATATAAATAGCTTAGTTAACAGTAAAAATTCTGGGAGTTTGGAGGTTGCATGTTTAATTTATAAGGCTCATTGCATCAAGCAAAAAAGTATTTATAAATTGTTCTTATTAGATTAAACCCTTTGATATGCCTCCCTTGATAAAATTATTTTTAGCAATAGAATAGAAAGCAATGATTTGTCCTATCTCTGTAACGCCCTATATTCCTTCAAAATACCTCTGGATGGAAAAAACTAGTTTCAAAATCAGAATGTGTATTGTTTGTTTATGCATTTATCTATTTATCAAATTTATGTCACCCATCTCATAACAAGTGGCTCTAGGCAGCGTACAGCAATATTGAATTTCATCTATTATCATTCATATGTATTTTGGCTACAGTTGCACTGTACTATTTCATATTCTTAGAACAATACAGATTTACAATTTAACATATGACTTAAGAGGCAGTTTCTTATGGAACAAGATTACAAAATGATTCAGACTTTAAGATGAAACACAACACAGGAAAGGAAATCCTCATCTCATAGAGCAGGGGTCCTTAAACTTGGCCACTTTAAGACTTCTGGACTTCAGCTCCCAGAATTCCCCAGCCACCCACGCTGGCCAATTTTGAGGACCCCTATCATAGAGTATAGAGAGGAGCACTGAAACTCTTGTGGTTAGGAAGCTGGTATGGAGGTTAGCAAGCCTGCGTTGGAGACCCGCGTGCTGCTGTAGGATGGGGTGAGCTGTTGTCCTTCATTCTAGCTCCTGCTAGGGACATGAAAGGAGCCTCCAACTGGGCATTCCCTGGACAATGGCTAAACCTTTCAACCCGGAAGTAGTTCTGCCATGAGTGGGGAAAAAAAATTAGAGTCCAGAGATCTTTCTAGGTCAGTAACTATGTGAGAATGTTGCTGGCTTTTAATAGTTTTCCAATTTAGAATTTCCAACTCTAAGAGCAAATTGTAACATTTGTTGGATTTTAACAGCGATCAAATTTCAGAAAGCTTTACTGTGAAACCTTTATTTTTCCATTTATAACCATAAAAACTTTAATTTGTTTTACAAGAATTTTTGAAAGAATTAGAATCACAATATAAGCCTCCACATTATATAATGTTAAGAGTCATTATACTATCTTAAAATAGTGGTGTACTTGAAAAATCATACTTCCATCTGCTCCATTTGAGCCCAGAAGGAACCTCCTGTAAGTATCCTGCTAATACCTATGTTTATGAATATAAACTAGACACATATTAATCCATAAGCAGACAAAAAAAAATATAGTTGCAAAGCTGTAAATGATTTGTTACTTGACATCTGTTCCTTTAACTTGTGCAGATTTTTCTAAAGAAAAATCCTCTCTAACAAGGGTTGGCAGGGAAAATATCTAGATGTTCAAAAGATTTTTAGTAAATCAAAAATATCTGCTGTGAACTCTGTGTAGGCATCAGGAAGGGCATCCAGCCAGTAAACGCTCAGCTCCATTCACTCACCCCAACTCCACCCCAAATAAAGGGATTAAAGGGTCATAAAAAGCAAAAAAAATGTGTAGGGTGTTATTGTGTAGTGGGTTTCGGTAGGCAAGGAGCAGACCAGCATAGTTACAACATTATTTATTGACTCAAACTAGAACTGGAGAACAGCAGGCAATTGCCTGTAATTTATACTCTTAGCCCACAGGGCCTTAACCAATCACAATATTTGAAAACCCGCCCAAATATGAATGTTTAAAGTTTCCCTCCAAAACAGTTGGACTTAACAGTCAGGGTCATCTAAAGGTTAGTTTCATTTTAGCTTCACAAGCAGTTGGAGTTAAGTTAGTTTCACTTTAGCTTCACAAGCAGTTGGAGTTAAGTTAGTTTCACTTTAGCAGGGATTAACACAACTAATATATATTCAATACATAACACCCCTTTCCCCTAGGATAGTCATCATCCTCAGTCTGTTCAATATTCATAGTCTTTGAGATAGGCTGGGGGCCCGCGGATCCTGGTGGACCGCCGCAATGTTATTAGATTGTCCATCTCCAGTTGAACAGAGTTGTGATGGCCATTTAGGTCACCCGTGAGTGGCGGCAGCTCTATGGCCCTTCGTACCTCCACGGGTGATGTAGGCAAACTTGGAGGAAAACAGTTCTCTTGTGTTTCTGATAAAACCTTGGAATCCTCACCTGGGAGTTATGCCGATGCCATAACTGATCAATGTGGCATCTGACCATACAATCATTTTCCAGAATAACGTCGTATGACAAGGGCCTTGGTTACCCTAGCTGCTACCCAAGGTGTCCCACTTCCATAGTTCCTGGCCCAGACCAATTCACCGAGCTGTAAGTTCCTGGGGGGCTTTGATTGAGCCGTTTCTGCCGCTACGCTGTCTGGGTGAAGTCAGTCGAGCTTCGTGGTGAGCCGGCGGCCCCACCTCAGCTCCGCTGGGCTGCGACCTGTAGCCGTACTGGGAGTTGTGTGTTGACACAGGAGGAAGTTCGCCAGGCGGTGATTCCAGCCCCCAGTCGTCATCCGCTTGAGTGCCTCCTTTGTGGTCCTGACCATTTGTTCGGCCTGACCGTTGGTCGCGGGGTGGAATGGAGAAGTTACGTGCCGAATCATGTTGGCGTTGAGGAACGATTCAAACTCTCCTGCCATGAATTGGGCCCCGTTGTCGGACACTATTACATCTGGCAGACCATGTGTGGTGAACAGCCGGCGCAACTCTTAGATGACCCTGGTTGTTGTTATCGATGAGACTGGTGCCACTTCCAGCCACTTGGAATAACTGTCTACTACAATTAGGAACACCTGCCCTTGGAAGGGGCCCGCAAAGCCAATGTGCACGTGAGACCATGGGGCGTGCGTGGTCTCCCAGCGGTGCACTGGTGCTTGTGGCATCTCCGGTCGGGTTTCTTGGCAGGCCTGGCAACTCCGTACTTGATTCTCAATGTCCTTGTCCAGACCTGGCCACCACAAGTAGCTCCTGGCTAGAACCTTCATTCGAACAATTCTTGGGTGCCTCTCGTGTAAGGAATCCAGCACCCTGGAGCGAAGACTGGGTGGAATGATGACCCTGCTGCCCCACAGCACACATCCCTTGTGGGCCAACAGTTCATTTTTCCGCGAAGCATAGTGATGGAACTCAGGGCCTGGCCGGGTCTCTGGCCATCCCCTTAACACCCAGTTGAGAACGCGGCTAAGCGTTCTGTCCGTGGTGGTTTCAGCTGCAACCTCCCCTGCATGTAGGGGTGCTTCAGGCAGGTCCTGGATCGCCAGGATATGACAAGCTGGGGCTGGGTCCGGATCAGTCTGCGGTAGAGGCAGTCGGCTGAGAGCATCGGCGTGGCCCATTTCCTTACCCGGCTTGTGGACTAGCTGGTACGAGTATGCAGCCATGAAAATGGACCATCGTAGCATTCGCGGCGACAGGATCTGCGGTGCCTGTTTGTCTGCTGTGAAGAGACCAAGCAGAGGTTTGTGGTCTGTAAAGATGGTGAAGGTTCGTCCATATAATTAGTCGTGGAACTTCTTAATGCCAGCCACTATGGCGAGGGCTTCCTTGTCTGTCTGGGCATAGTTCCTTTCAGCCGATGATAATGTTCTAGAATAGTATGCGATGGGGGCCTCTCTACCATCTGGCATCCTGTGGCTTAGCACTGCCCCAAGGCCATATGGCGAAGCGTCACAGGCTAGTGTTACTGGTAGGTTTTCGTTGAAATGGGCTAGGACTGAGTCCAAGGATAACAATGATTTTACCGCCTTGAATGCTTTGTCTTGGGTGCGCGACCAGACCCAGGGTGTTTTTTTGTCCAGTAGGTGGTGTAGTGCCAGGGCAGCCTTATGTGGTAAGAAGGAGTGGTAAAAATTGAGCAAGCCCAGGAATGCTTGTAGCTCCCCCTTGGATTTTGGTGTGGGGGCTTGCTGAATTGCCTTTAGCTTTGCGTCAGATGGGTGGATTCTGGCAGAATCGATGTGGAAACCCAGGAATTCTGTGGATTCCACATCGATCTGGCACTTTTCCTTCTTGAGTTTTAGGCCTGCCTCGCGGAAACGTTGGAGTACTGCACGGAGACGTTCTGCCAGGACTGCCGCTGATTCCCCCACGATCAGGACGTCATCAAAATATGGGCAGATGCCAGGAATGTTCTTCAGTGTTCGTTCCATAATACTTTGGAACAACCCTGGTGCTACGCTTACCCCAAACTGCAAGCGGCGCACTCGGAATGCACCTCTCTGTGTGATGATTGTTTGTGCTTCTGCAGTAGCGTTGTCTACCGGTAGTTGCTGGTAAGCCTGGGCGAGGTCTAACTTAGCCAGGGGTCGGCAACCTTAAACACTCAAAGAGCCACTTGGACCCGTTTCCCAGAGAAAAGAAAACACTGGGAACCACAAAACGTGCGCGCGCATGCGCGCGCGTGCCAGGGGGGAGGAGAGCTTGATTGAAGAGTTTAATTAAAAAGAAATAGAGGCTTCTGTGCATGAGTTCTCTCTCTCTCTCCCTCCCTCCCTCCCTCTCTTTGTCTCCCTCCCTCTTCCCCCCTCTCTCTCCCTCTCTCCAATCTTCTGCTCACCTGGCAAGAGAGAGAGAGAGCGAGAGCTGCTGCTTCCTGCTGAGATGCAGCAAAGGCAGGAGCCCCGCCCAATAAGCTTGTCAGCTTGTCTGAGAACAGCATGAGGCCACTCTCTTTTTTACACAAACACACACACAGAGAGAGAGAGAGAGAGAGAGAGAGAGAGAGAGAGAGAGAGAGAGAGAGAGAGAGAGAGAGAGAGAAGGGAAGTGCAAGTGTTTCTCTCTCTCTCTCTCTGCAAATGGCGGAGGAGGCTGGGAGCTGCAGGAGAAGGCTCAAAGAGCCACATGCGGCTCCGGAGCCGCGGGTTGCCGACCCGTGAACTTAGCGAAGATTCGGCCTCCCTGGAGTGAAGCGAGGATGTGGCTCACTATTGGTACAGGGTAAGCATGTTGCTGTAGTGCCTTGTTTATGGTGCACTTGTAGTCTGCGCAGATGCAGACATCCCCGTTAGGCTTAACTGGGGTCACTATTGGAGTCTCCCACTGGTTACAGTCCACTGGTTGGAGCACTCCCTGCTGTACCAGCTTGTCTAGTTCTGCATCAATTTTTGGCTTCAATGCAAAAGGAACCCTGCGCGATTTTAATCGGATTGGAGTTACTGCTGGATCGAGGTTGAGTGAAATGGGTGCCCCTTTGTATTGTTCCAACTCTGTGCTGAATACGTCAGCATATTGTTGGCATACTGCTGCTAGATCAGCTATTTGTGTTCGATGGATGCCCATCATCCTGATGCCCAGGGCCTCGAACCAGTCCAGTCCTATGAGATTGGTGCGCTGTCCCTCTACGACCACTACGCTGAGGGGACCCTCAAACTCTCTGAATTGTACTCTAATGGTAGCTTCCCCCCTTACGGGAACACGGCAATTCTGGAAGTCCATTAGCACTAAGCTTGATGATTTGAGTGGGACCCGTCATCGGCTACGTTTGCAAATGTGGTCAAAAGTCCTGGAGGAGATAATGGACAGGGCCGATCCAGTATCTAGCTCCATGGAGCATGGGACCCCTTGCAGTCTTAATTGGAGTCTTATCTTTTCTTTGATGGAACATTGGGCCCCTGTGCGTTGGATGCTATGCCTTCCGGAGCAGTATTCAACTCTGTCCTGTCCTGGGGGCCATTTCCCCTTGTGCTGCTGTGTTGCAGGTTTCGTTTCCCACTGATGACCTCTGCAAACTCTGGCAAGGTGCCCTTGCTTTCCACAGGCACGGCATACTGCTGTGCAGAATCTGCACTCTGCTCTTTCATGCTGTCCCCCGCAGCTTGCGCAGTTCTGTGGGGAAGTTGATTGCTCTGTGGAGCGTGGCCGTCTGGGTGGCTCTCTCTGCAAACGATCGATTTCTTCACTCTCACTGGCCTACCCCGAGCCTTCTGCGGTCTTGGTGGATCGCTGTGGGGCTGGTGTGTGTTTTAGGTGGCCAGAGAGTCTTCATTGCCCCTCTGGCAGCCTCTTCCGCCATGACTTCCTTCAATGCGTCTTGGAAAGTCAGTTTCTCCATGGCAAAAAGGCGCTGCTGTAATTCTCTATTATGCAGGCTGCAAACGAGCCTGTCTGAGATGGTCTTCCAGGTCAGGGAACTCGCATTTGCGCAAAGCTTGGCAAAGGGCTGCCACAAACTCTGTTGCAGATTCCCCGGATCTCTGCTCATGTTGCTCGAATGCATGGCGTCAGGCGATCACTGAGAGTTTCAGCTCAAAATGTTCCTTTAATTTTTTCTTGAGGTCTGCGTAGGCCACAGTCTCTATACTTGCCGGTGCTATCAGGTTTTCAGCAATATCAAACGTGACTTGTCCGCAGACACATAGTAAGGTTGCCGCCTTCAGGCCATCGTCTGTGATCTGGTTAGCCCAGAGATAGTTGTCTACTCGGGAGGCGTATGAGCTCCACTGTTCCGGATGAGTAATATCGAACTCATTGAGCCTTCCCAATTTAGCCATTTTGGGGAGGCCCCTGTGGTGCTGGTTAATGCCTGTACTGCTGCGGTTGGAGCTGTGCTGCACTTTGGGATCCTGGGGACAGATCCCTCAGGTATGTCTGTGCCTCCAGTGTGTCTTACTGGCAGGCAGGGTGGGGAGCGTGGTCCCACCAGGGCTCTTTACCTGGTCTGACACCCAGTGATTTCAGCGTGCCTCCAGTGTGGCTTACTGGTAGGCGGGGGGTGAGAACTAGGCCACACTGAAATCACTGGGCTCTTTACCCAGCCTATCACCCAGTGACTTCAGTCTCTTGGTTAGCAGCAGCTCTTTCCTCTGCAGCATCCCACCTTCGTCGCCACTATTGTGTAGTGGGTTTCAGTAGGCAAGGAGCAGACCAGCATAGTTACTTTAGCTTCACAAGCAGTTGGAGTTAAGTTAGTTTCACTTTAGCTTCACAAGCAGTTGGAGTTAAGTTAGTTTCACTTTAGCAGGGATTAATACAACTAATATATATTCAATACATAACAGGTGTTATGACACAAGCATGTAATGGCAACATGTGCATGACATCATGACATCCTTGCCATTTTGGCATGATTGTAGCTTTCTGCTGGCCCTCAGTGGAAGAGCTTTTAAATGTAACAGGGGAAAGGTGGTAAGATGGTAAGAAATTGTCTGAAGGCACTACAGTAGGTCTATGTGTAATACCAGCAAAGCCTGCTTTAAATAATTTAAAGTAGATTGGTTTAAACCAGTTTTTCCTTCATTTGCATGACAGCAAACATACATTTTCTTTGGTTCCAACATGATGTGTTTGGTGTGCCTTATTAGGAATTTTGATGGCTGAAAATCAAAAAAAGAATCCTTACCTGCTGTGCAAATCTATTAGTGATGTAAAACAAAACATGGTGCTAGTGAGTAAACAACTCTTAAAATGTTCTTCCCAAGGAGATACCAGGGTAGAAGCAATCTGTTATTTCAGGCTCAATTACAGCAAGGAAGACTGTTCAATTTACATAAGATGTGTTATGTATTCAAATGTGATACATTTTGCTTATAAGAAGTGGTCTCATCTATTGGTATGAAAAGAACAATAGTTCCAAAGAGCTTTCTATGATGAAATTAGAATAGGCTAGAATCCCTAAACAAGAAAAAAAGAAAGAATTGCTGATGGGGAAAGGGGAGAGGGAGAGAGACAAACCTCAGTTGAACAAGTATGGAATTAATCAATAACTAATCATTGTGGCTGGAAACAGAGGTCTTTGATGCATCCCTTTAAACAGAGCTACATAGGGCTAGGGAGGCTTCTTAAAAATCCTTCCTTTTATAATTTTAAGCCTTACAGCAGTGTTTCTCAACTTTGGCAACTTAAAGATGTTTGGACTTCAATTCCCAGAAATCTCCAGCCTGCTTTAATTGAGGAAAATCATTTACATTCTATTATTCTGGTTTCTGGACTTCTAAAACCCCTATAATCTAGAAGAAGATGAAGAGACAAAGCTTCTAAGGGTGTACCAACAAATGCACATGAACAAAACGTTTGTTTCCTTGATAAATTAAATAACACACTGACTAAAGGTTCGGAGATATGCTTTGAAAGGTGGGACAATATGTCTGCTGTGTCCTATTATTCTAATTGTTATTAAGATTGTGAGAAGTGGGGTGTGGACACACTGTTGATGTGGAAATGCTAAAAACCTGGCAGTAGCCGTTAGGAATCAAGCATGAATTTTCCCAGCTTTATCTGGAGATGTTCAGCTACTGGGCTGAGCCCATCCCACTCACTTTCTTTTTATGTAACGTATCACAATTAACATATTTTCATGTTGTTAACATATATATTTATGTTTACCATACATTGAATAATAAATATTTAAGAGATGGAATTTTGATAAATAATTAAAGAGTTATTGTGTCAACAACCAACAAGCATCCAGCTTCAAGGATATGAAGTCCATGGGAATGATGGGAGAAGAGAGAGTAAATTAAAATTGCCATGGGTATAAGATCTTTATGCTGATAGAAGGTAATCAATTGTCCTGTGATAATGTGGCTTCATTCTAGTTTGCAATATTCTATCTGCAACTTGTATGTCTGAAAAACCTCAACTTTGTACCAAATTGCAGCCAAATTTGATTTTTTTTGGAGTCAGGGGACTGAGATTTACTAGTAAGTCCTGGACCAGAAAGCTTGACAGCTATTAGTGCCTAATAAACATATTTACTTTTATAAAGCAACTATTCAGAATGGAGACATGAAGCCATGGGTACCAAATGCCTGGGTTGCTGGTGAATGAAGAAAAATTATATTCCATTATTTTTAAAGGAATTATTTTGAATGAGAAAAAAGGTGAAATGGAGATGGTTAAATAATGGAAAGATGGACTCAAATGCACCGATATTGTTGACTGGCACCAAGTGAAAGTGTCATCCCAACAAAGTAAACCAGACTAAGAAACCTATGCCATATACACCAGGACTACTTTTATTGTAACAGCTATAGTAAGTCTGAATGTGCTTGCCCCCTTCCCATGTTGTCTTCAGTGAACTAGGAAGGGGCTCATTGGAGATGTTTTCTGAAGTTATTTTGTTGGCCCAGGCTCAAGCCCTGCTTATTTCACTGTTGCTTTGGTAGCGGTTCTTCTGCCTGTCCTTCAAGGCCATTTCATATGCTCTTTAGAGAAAGTAGTAACTTGTTCTGACCCATTCATAAGAAACCAATAGATGCAACATGCTGATATTCTTCCCCCCAAAAATCAATTCCTTACAAGAAGTTTAGCTGCTCACTTGCTAAAGCTATTGGGTACAGTTTTTCAATTTCTCCCTTTTTTCAACATCATCCATTTTTTGCAAAGTCTCCAAGGAACATGTTTTCCATGGATACCTTCCAATAACATTGCCCAACCTGGTACATTCTAAGTAGGCTTGATGGCACTCAGCCATTGATCAATCTAGTTAACAGAAGAACAGAATTGGAAGCGATCGTGGAGATCTTCTAGTCCAACCCCCTGCTCAAACAGGAAACCCTATACTATTTGAGACAAATGGTTGTCCAATCTCTTCTTAAAAGCCTCCAATGTTGAACACCCACAACTTCTAGAGGAAAGTCATTCCACTAATTAATTGTTCTAACTGTCAGGAAATTTCTCCTTAGTCCTAGGTTGGTTCCCTCCTTGATTAGTTTCCATCTGTTGCTTCTTGTCTTGCCTTCTGGTGCTCTGGATAATAGGTGGACATCCCCCCCTTCTTTGTGGCAGCCACTAAGATATTGGAACACTGTTATAATGTCACCCCTAGTCCTTCTTTTCATTAAACTAGACATACCCAATTCCTGCAACTGTTCTTAGTTAAATTGCAACCCACACATTTGGGATCAACATCGTTTGGTAAAGCTGCTTTCAAGCAATCATCTAATAAAAATGCTTGTGCTCAATTCATTATTTTTTTTTTTGCAATAATGTTCCTCTACATTATTTGGCCATCCTGTATATTATCTGACCTCATCAACAAGCTTGCTTAATTTTTAGTTCTTTACAGCTTCTGGAGTCTGTGGGAGGAAGGAGAAAACAGGCCGTGAACAGATTTCTGCCTCCACATTCATCTCTGTCCTTGCCGCTTCTCCCTTCTCCTGATATATCTCTGTGTATATAAGAACTAGAGAAGCCATGATCTTTCAAACATTGACAAACTTCAATACCCAGTAACTCCAGCTAGCACAGTAGTAGAGAAACATGGAGGTTTCTGAAGCTTAGAAACATATTTTGCAGAAAAATTGCTTTTCCGCTATTGGAACTCAGTGGCAAAGGACAAAAAGAGAGCATTCTACTATTTATGAGATCCTGGAGCCATTCTCCAATGTGTCTCTAGAACAATAGGGCCATAAAGGTACAGAGGCATAGACATACATAAATTGTAAAAATAACCAATAGCAATTGCCTTCAAAATAAAAACAATCCATGTGGCCCAGACAGGCAGCCAAAGAGCGAGTTGTGGTCAGGGTTGTAAAATGCACAGGTCTGCTCCAGAATAAAAGGAAAAATCACATTAGCTCTGCAACTGACATTACTTTATTGGCTTTCCAAACTTTTAAAATGTAGTAAGGTATAGGAACTCATGGTATAGTACCAATGGTATATTCCTTTCCTTACCCAACTTGAATTTCTGTAATACATTACAATATTTATAAAGGCCATCCATAATAATAGTCTCTGGGAAGCTCACAAAATATTAAAATAAAGCATTTTCATAATAATGCAAACTCAGTGAAATGCAGCATAAACTTTCTTGCAGTAGCTGGAAAAAATGCAACCAAAGTATACGTACAAAGGTAAAGACTCTCTCAAGTTCAGTTCTCCTGGTGAATACAGCAACATGGAACGGGTTTCCCATTCCTTTCCACCACCCAATCCTAATTCAATGGACTTTCCCAGTGATCACCCACTGAAGTACTAGTCAGGTCTAATCCTGTTTAAAATTTCTGAGATAAACCAAGGTCAATTAAGTGTTAACATCAGTTTTTAAAAAGGTTAAGTGCTATTAAGTTGGGTTTGTCCCTGGTGACTCCATAGATAACTGCTTACCAGCTTGACCTGTTTATAATAGTAACTTGTAGTTCCTCCAAAATCATTCTAGTCATCCCTTTAATCTTACACATCTATTATTTATTTATTTATTTGTGTTTATTTATTTGTGTCCTGCCTTATATTATTTTTGCAAATGACTCAAGGTAGCCAACACACCTTCCTCCTCATATTTTCCCCACAACAACAGCCCTGTGAAATGAATTGGGCTAAGAAAGAGTGACTGGTTCAAAGTCACCCAGTCAGCTTTCATCCCTGGAGCATGATTAAAATTCACAGTCTCCTGAATCTTATCCATTATCTTCCCATTCTTCTACTTTTCTCAATTTTTCCAAGGATTTTTTCCCTTAATCTATCATTCACTTGTATCACATGCCCAAAGTATATGAGTGCATGTTTTCTGATCACAACCTCAAAGGAACAGTCAGTCTTTATTTGCTCCAGAACTAATTGGTTGGTTCTTCCTTGTTATTCATGGAACTCTTAGTAACTATCTCCAGAACTCTAATTTGAAGGCACTGATCTTCATTCTCAAGCCCTTTCTCAGTACTGTATGACAACCAACCTTCACGGTTTTCACATGTATGGAAAAGACCCATTGCTCTAACTATTCAGATGCCTCTTGCCATTGATGTGTCTGTATGCTTCATGATTCTGCCTATGATTGCCAAACAAATAAGTTGACTAAAATTCAATCTTAAATTGGCCTTGTTTTGAAATGACCATAAGGGACAGTTTAAGGCGCAAATGTAAAATTCACTATAAATTAACAGACTAACAAAGTTGGAAGGGATCGTGGAGGTCTTCTAGTCCAACCCCCTGCTCAAACAGGAAACCCTATACCATTTTAGACAAATGGTTGTCCAATCTCTTCTTAAAAACCTCCAGTATTGGCACACCCACAACTTCTGGAGGCAAGTCGTTCCACTGATCAGTTGTTCTCAGTGTCAGGAAATTTCTCCTTAGTTCTAAGTTGGTTCTCTCCTTGATTAGTTTCCATCCGTTGCTTCTTGTCCTGTATTCAGGTGGTTTGGGGAATAGTAGATCCTCTCTTCTTTGCACTTTGCACAGATCCTTAGATATTGGAACACTGCTATTATGCCACCCCTAGTCTTTCTTTTCATTAAACTAGACATACCCAATTCCTGCAACCATTCTTCATATGTTTTAGCTTTCAGTCCCCTAATCCAGGGCTTTTTAACCTTTTCATCGATTGTACCACTTTTAGGATATGGCAATATTCGAGTACCACCTAGCAAGGTGTCAAAAACTTGATTACCAAAAATAAAACCCTGTTCAAAGTTGCAATTGCACTGAAATGACTTATGACCATTTTCACACTTATGACCATTACAGCATGCCCAGGGTCATGTGATTTATATTTGGATGCTTGGCAACTGATTCATATTTTTGATGGTCACAGTGTCCCAGGGTCATGTGATCCCCTTTTGCAACCTTTTGACAAGTAAAATCAATGGCAGGGCTGCTGGTGGCGAAGTGCTAAGGCAGGACTTCCCTCCCTCCCTCTTTCTCATGCCCACCTCCTTCTGAAGGAAGAATTTGAACCCCCCCCCCATATTTTTTCTCTTCCATATATTCATCAAACAAGGAAAAGCATCCAGAAACAGAAAAGACAAACTGCTGAGTGAACTAGCTTAAAAAGGCACATTCCTCTTTAAGAATTAGCTACTGGCTAGAAAGGAAAGTAAGGAAGAAAAAAAAAATGTAGTAAGTATTGGCTGCCGGCTAAGGCAGCCTCCCCAAATGGCTCCAATCATAAGTAAAGGAATCTACAGGCAAAATCCATTCAGGAGAAAAATACTTCAAAATCCCTTGCAGCAAAACTTACAGCTAACAATAGCAGAGCAATAGAAGCTAACACGAGACATCAGTCATCAGCCATCAGCCAAACAGAAATTGCCAAACACTCCTTAAGAACACAAAGCCCACATTGCACAAATCCCAGAACTTCAAAGTCACAAAAGCACATAAGAATCCTTCCACTCTCCATCTCCCTCCCTCCCTCCTCCGTGCCTCACCTCCAGCCATTGCTACCTTTTTTCATTCCTCTTGGAGGGCGACCCCTCCCCCACTGCATTTCTTGCCTGTTTGCTGCTGCCAGTACAGGTGGCTGCCACAGCAGTTGCAAATCAGCTCATGGCCGGCCTGCTTGATTTGATCTCCTCTCCCCCACCCTCCTCCTTCGGTGCAGCTAGAGCTGACTCGGCCTCCTCCCAAGGCTGCTTCTTTTTTTCTCTCTCCCTCTCCCCCCCAAACTGCCTCATTTTATAGCCTCTGTCTCCGCCCCCCTCCTCCTCCTTTCTCATGGGGGAGGGTGAGCCAGAAGTGAGCCTGGGGCCTTTGTCTTGCCCAGCCACTCTGCAGCTCCAGAGGACTCTCTCACAGTAAGTCCTTGCCTGTGCTGGTTCATTCCCTCCCCCACTACACTTGGCTAGGCAGGGCTGCGTACCACCTGCCACTCGTTAATGTACCATAAGTGGTATGCGTCCCACAGGTTTTTCAACTGCCCTGCCCTAATCATCTTTTAAAGATCTTTTAAGTTTATTATATACTGGATAATGTATGTGACTTTTTTTTGCATCTGCAATCTTATCTAATCATGCAAGATGCTAGCAAAAAAAATAAAAAAAATAAAAGTGGTATTAGTCACAGTTTCTCACTGAGAACTTTTAAGCAGCAGGTTGGTCTGATTAGACAGCTGGTGAAGGCCGATGAGATGCTAAAGTTCCATTTTCTTAGTGTTCCTCTTAACACCTTCCTGCCAGCCTCAAGACTTCCCCTCAGTTCTAATGTTCAAGTGCCCACCTGACCTCATTTCTGCATTTATTTTATTTGCAGCTTTTTGAATCTCACATGTCCTCAGCTGCAAGACATTCTCACTCATCCTTCATTCAATGCTCTAAAATACTTGTGTTGCATTTCACTTGTAACAAATCAATACAGCTCATGGTGTTCTGATCTCTGTGGCATCAGGCTGTCTGGATGAGCCAAGAACTCAGGACCCTTTAGCCAGATCGATTCTGCCAACTGTGATGCAGGAATAGATGTGGCCTGGTCCACTGGGTTCTGATCTGTTGGCACATACCGCCACTGCTCAGGACTTGAAGATTTTCTAATCCTTTCCACTCTATTGCTTACATAGACGTAGAAGCGTCTACTTTGGTTATGAATATAGCCCAACACCACCTTACTGTCCGTATAGAAGGTGGTGGATTGTAGCTCAAGGTCTATCGTTTTCGTTATCAGGTCTGCGAGTTCTACAGCCAATACGGCACCGCAGAGTTCCAACCTTGGTACGGTGTGACCTTGTTGTGGTGCTAGTTTTGCCTTTCCCATGACGAAACCAACGTGAATGTCGCTCTCCCCGCTTTGGACTCTAATGTATCCTACAGCTGCTATTGCCTTCATTGATGTATCTGCGAAGACATGCAATTCTTTCTTCGATGCGGCGGCAGGTGAGATGGAAACATACGTGCGCTGCATGCGGACACTTTGAAGACAACTTAGGGATGCACGCCACGTCTCCCAGTCTTGCTTCTGTTCTGACGGAAGCGGCTCATCCCAGTCTGTGGTGCTTTGGGAGAGTGCGCACAGAAGGAGCCTCCCTTAGACTGTTACAAGTGCAGCAAACCCTAAAGGGTCGAACAGGCTATTCACTGTTGACAGAACTCCTCTTCTTGTGAAGACGGTGTTCTGTGCCGGAGCTCTAAAGGTAAAGACATCTTTCTTCAAGTCCCAACACAGACCAAGACTGCATTGGATAAGAGGGACATCGGTGCCAAAATCGAGGTCCTGTAATCCCTTAGCATGGTCTTCAGGATTGAAGGCTTCCAACACTTCTTCACTGTTGGATGAAATTTTGTGCAGCCTAAGGTTGGCTGCCGCTAGCATCTGACGTGTCCTTTTCAATAGGTCTATGGCTTCTACTGGAGTGGGTACAGATTTTAGGCCGTCGTCAACGTAGAAATCCCGTTCTACAAAGCATCTGGCATCTGCACCGTATTTGGCTTCGCCCACACGAGCGGTGCGTTGCAGGCCGTAGTTAGCGATTGCAGGGGAAGAACCATCCCCCAAAACGTGCACTCGCATTCTGTATTCTGTTATCTGTTGGTTGTGCTGTTCATCACTGAACCACGGGAGGCGCAGGTAATTGCGATGATCTTCCGTGACGTAGAATGAATAAAACATCTGTTGGATGTCGGCCATGACTGCTATAGCTTCCTTTCTAAAGCGGATAAGTACACCGAGCAGACTGTTGGTAAGATCAGGCCTTGTAAGAAGGACTTTGTTCAAAGAGATGCCTTGAAACTGCACGCTGGCATCGAAGACTACTCGTATCTGACCTGGCTTTTGTAGATGGTACACTCCAAAGAATGGTAGATACCAGCATTATTCATCTTTCCTCAGGGGTGGGGCAAGCTCGGCGTGTCCATTCTGAATCATCTTGTCCATGAACTCCACTAGATGAACTTTCATTTCGGGCTTCCTGTTCAGGATTCTCCTCAGACTGTTGAGGCGAGAAAGAGCTTGCCCATGGTTGTTCGGCAGGTGCTGCCTGGGTATGCGAAAGGGTAGTGGGGCTACCCAGCTCACGGTGGCATCCTGTAGAAATTCCTTATTCATGAGCTGCAGAAATTCTTTGTCCTCTATCGACAAGGCCAAGTCATTGTCGTCTTTGCTGGTCTGGAACACTGTTGCTCCTAAAACGGGTTTAATTGTCAAAAGTGTAAAGTGTTCTTGGCATGGTTTCAAGTGGGATGCTCTCCCATTACTAAGAATGGAAGTTGCAAAGATATTCACCTGGATTGGAGCTTGCAGCCGATCGACACAGACCGTTCCTGAGATGACCCATCCGAGTTCCGTCTTGAGGGCAATTAGGGAGCCTATTGGGCCTCTGACCATTCCATGGCAGGCAAAAGTATCAGGGGCGTCTACTCCCAACAGAAGCAGGATTTCGGCTTCAGGATCTAGGGCAGGGAAATGATCAGCCATGTGCGTCAGGTGAGGTATGTTGCTCGCTACTTCTGGTGTTGAAATCTGACTGCGATTATCTGGTAAGGCATCCCATTCTAGCAATGGCAGCAGTGGGAACTGTGAACTCCCATCTAATGACTCTATGCAGAGTCCAGTGACTTTCCTCCCCGCCGTGCTCTGGGGCCCAGTGCACGTTGATATTGTGAAAGGTGTTTCTTTACTTTGGACATCAAAGAGGTCGAAGAATGCTGACCTAGCTAATGAATGATTGCTTTGTGTATTCTCCTCCTTGTTCACTAGATTTTGGGAGTTTCATGGTCAACCGCGTCGCTCCTTCCTGCTCATGTCATAGCACGTTCTGGTCATCCACATAGGCCTTGACACAGCTGTACGAGCTTCCATTTTCTGGCCCTTCAAAATTGTGCATGAAGGTAGCGCCTTTAGCCTCCACCTGTAAAGCTGCAGCCCTTGCTGCTATTTCTACTGCCTCCCCTTCATGCTGTAGAAACTCAAGGCTGGCCTGAGCTTTGGCCTTAACTGCGCAAGCTTTGGCCATTTCTTCCTTTTGCAGTTGCTCTGCTTTTGTCACGTGTAAAGCTGCCGCAGCCACTGCAGCTTTGATTCGTCCTTGTGCAGCTTGAGCGGCAAAGCTCTCTGCCCTTGAGACATGGGACAAATGGCTATGATGAGAAGATGCTTTAGAAGGACGGGAGGAGCCTGTGACAGAAGATTGCTGTGAAACGCTGGTACACGCCTGAGACTGTTGTGACTTAAGACGAAAGGATGAGGCTTTCTTAGAGGAGAGGAAGCTACATGTGACTGCTGGGATGGCGCATGCGAACGATGGGTCACTTCAGACTCGGCCTTCTCACTCGGTGTGTGCTTCACCTGAAGATCGGCTTGGAAAAGATCTTTACTACTTTGTAGGAATATCTCATGTTCTTTGTTTTGCAGCTTGAGGTGTTGTATTTCCTCTTTGAGTGTTGAATCTCCTAGCTGCAACTGGATGTCTATAAGGCGGCGTTCATAACCTGTCCATTGTATGAAAAGTCCCTCCATATCCTCTTCCAATGAGCGAATGCACTCGGGGGAAGGCTCATCTTTGAATGCGTTGCAGAGTTTCTGCAGTCTCTCCCAGGATTTTTCATGACGTTGATAAAGCCTATCCCAATTCTCCAACAGGCTCGACCGCATGGCTTCAGTAAGCTTTCTTTGCTGCCTCAAGTCATAAGGTTTCTGAGATGTTTCTGCCTTTTCTAAATTTTGGACATCAAGTTCTGCACATATGTTGAGGTTAGTTGGAGGGACCAGCTTTTCTGGCACATTAGAGGTCTCTGCCATGACTAGGGAAACTAGGATTTCCTGGATGCTTTAGAAGACTTCAGTACAATTCACTCTTTGATCACTAGGGTGCGCTGTATATGGGTAGCTTGAATACAAGCCTGTTGTTTGCAGATTAGCCACCAGAGGGCGCTGCACCTAGATTACACTTAGAATAAACTGGCTGTTGCATTTCCCTTTGATGAGAATTGCGAGGCTGGCTGTCCAGTTCTGGAATCTCTAAGGGTTTGATCTCCTGAGGTTGAAATCCCAACTTGGACTGTGGGTGCCTTACAACTCTAAAGGGGGTTGGCTTCACCAGTTCTTTATAAGCAAGAGTCACGGGAACAGCTGGATAGTGGTTTTAATCAAATATAGGCTAGGATTATTTATCTTGTCTGTGAGCATTTCAGTGCGAAGAAAACTTCCTCTAAGAGCTCTTGGCTTTCACATGCAGAAGAAGCTGGCTAGCTGGCTTTATCATGCAAATCTTCCTCTTTTCACTGTTCTGTTCCAAGCAAAGGGGGGGTGCTGTTGCTTGATACAGGCAGATAAACTCCACGGAAAGGGTTTCATGCAGATTACTTTAATTCATCAGGCATTCTCTAAACATTAACTCACAGTTACTGGAGAGATTCTTCTGAAGCACATTTCATAATCTGATCCCAACACATAGGTGAAAAGAGGTAGAATCTCCCATGTTAAAAGAGCAAACAGCTCCCGTGTCTGGAATTCATAAAAACCCGCTGGCCTACACGTAGCCAGAAATCCCGGTAGCCAATCAGAAGTACCTCCCAGTGGCCAATCCGAAACACAGATATGACCAGGTAACTTAAAACTACATTACCCAAAAGGCTATCCCTTAAGGGGACAGTTCTTAATTTCTAAAATAGCTATTTACTCTGACCAGCACATGTGCACCTCCTATGCTTTTAGTAGGACCATAGACATCTCCCTTTCCCTTTCAGTCAGAGGAAGAACAGGGCCAAGAAGTACAGATGACTTTTCAGACTCAGTCTAGCATGTGTAATGGAAACCCCAACAATTACTGAGAAAGCTGCCTCCTCAGTGCTGTCCCATTTTTGGTAATCTGGTGAGATCCCAGAACAGGTGATGTTAGAGACCAAAATAGGCAGTCCAGAGCTCTGTTTACCAAACAAAGATCACAGAAATTTGGATCAAAAACAGAAAGGAAGGAGATATTGGTACCATATTGAGAACCCTGATTCTGTTCATGGTACTCGTGTCTAGATGACACCGATGTCCAAAGGCAGATGTTGGGATGACTGCATTCATTAGTTCCAAGGAAGACTCCATTAACACTATGGATGAAACATTGGAAAAGGCAATGTCAGAAATCAGGATCTCTTTTCTTCTTTGATGAAACCTTTATTCTCTGATGCTTTCTTCAGTCAGATAAGGTGCAGCTGCAGATCACCATTCTTAGCTGAGTAGCTGGAATCCCTTGAGGCCAGGACATTACCTTACCTGGGAGCCCAAGTTTGGTTTAAGCCAGGGGTCTTCAAACTTGGCCCTTTTATGACTTGTGGACTTCAACTCCCAGAATTCCTCAGCCAGCGTGCCTGGCTGAGGAATTCTGGGAGTTGAAGTCCACAAGTCATAAAAGAGCCAAGTTTGAACATCCCTGGTTTAAGCAAAGGATGGTCCTTGGATATTTCAGGAGATGGACTTTGTAGTTACTGCAGCAGACAAGGAATAGGCCCCCTCTCAATTTTCCAACATTTTTCCAAATTTATTTACAGTATATACACACACACACACTGCACACTGCAGTCTTCATACAATCGGGTAAAACAAGAAAGACAGCCAGTCTAGTGTAGTGATTAAGGCATTAGGCTAGAGGCCAGTGAGTTCTAGTTCCATCTTAGTCACTAAACCAGCTGGGTAACTTGGGGCCAGTCCCTCTTTCTCAGCCCTAGGAAGGAGGGAATGGCAAACCACTTCAGAAATCTTGGCAAGACAATTGCAGGGACTTGTCCAGGCAGTCACCAAGAATTAATACTGACTTGAAGGCACAAAGAAAAGAAAAGAAAAGAAAAAAGTATTAGAATTAATTTTAAATTAAATTTATAGTTAGAGGGCAAAGCAGAATTAAGTTACTACATATATTGAAAGAAACAGAAGAATGAAAAAAGAGTGGGGAGCGGGAGAGAGAGAGAGAGAGGAGAGACAGAGGGAGGCAGCAGCATTCATTTCAATGGAGACTTGCTTTGAAAGACAATAAATAATATTCCATTATTAGCCATTATGGCCTGTTAAGAAATTACCCAATTCAGAGACTTCAATTGTCTGAGAAAGAGCAGTAAATGTACTGGGTAATAATGATGTATTCAGACTTCTTCTTTTCTTAAATTAACACATTTTCATCATTTTCCAATTGCCTGTTTTACAGTATGATGTAAAAGGCTGCTATTGTTTTAATGCATTTATGAGTGGATGATATAAAAAACAGCTTTGAACTTTTGTGATGATCACTTTAAAATATATAAATCTGCCTCCTAGCCACTGATGGCTGCTTTTCAGAGATTGCTTTTAAAAGGGGTTTTTTAAAAAAAAAGAAGAAGAAAAAAGATGCATTTTAAATCCTAGCTAGTTGTGGCTAGTGGTAACAGAATCTCTCCACAACAGCAGGTGAGCTATGTTACCCACTCTGGCTTCCTAGATTGAGATGTTTGAGGGTCCTTTTTAAGGCTACCATATCTAGATTACAAAAATCCAGGTGACCACTGTCAAATACTAATGGTGGCAAGGAGCTCCTTGGAATATGCTTTGTTTTATTTTTCTTCCATGTCTTTCCCATTTACCATATGGCTCTTTTCAATGAAGTCATTGGCATTTTCAAGACCTTCTAATCCATCTATTTATTCCAAGAAAATTCCAAGCATTTTACAAATTAACCTTGGGGGAGTGAGCTGAAAGTATCTTTATAATATATCTTGAATTATTAAAATATTGTCCTTTTCTTTGAGATTTTAAGGACCATTTTTAGTAGGGTATTATTATTGTTATTTGCCATTTATTTTTTGCAGAAACATTATTGTTTCACCGAGAAAATAATTTCTTCCATAAATCAGCGCATAGTATATGTCAACGCTGTTAATATGGGATATTATTGCATTGACAAAATATGCAGAACTGTTTAGTATTTTTGGAGTTAAATCAGATGACATACAAAGGGAGGAGATTTGTGAAGAAAAGAGGGAGACAGGGAAGGGAAGTGAATCTTTGGCCTCCAGCCTAATTGGAAGAGGTAAATTATCACTGTAAGTAAGGGAGGAGTTTAGCAAGATAAGCTAGACGCAAGCCAGAGAAATCCAGATTCTGGCATCCGCTTTGTAATGTGCCGAAGTATTGTTGCAGAACTCCTGGGAAGAAATGCAAAATAAAGTATCTAAAAGGGAAAATAATGTCTCAGGTTTCTTGGAATGCTTCTTCTTTCGGACCACAACAGTATATTTGTAATAACTGAAATGTTGCGGGCAATTTCTTTGCCCTGGTTGTCTAGCAGCAGGAATTCAGACCTGTAACCTGCTTGTCACATGATGCCAGGAAACGGTAACATTTGTTATGGCCCCTGTTGACTTGGATCACATTGATCTGGTAGGGAAAATTGTTTACCAGTCTTCACCATTGTAAATGGGTTGTAGGATGGACTTACTCTGGTTCCTCAGCTGAGATCTTGGGATGGGCAATCCTTGCAGCACAAGATTTCTGCCAGAATACAACAAGAAGGCATCCCATAATGGGCTCTGTATTTTGTTATTGTTGTGTTTATTATTATTTCCCTCTAAGCACATCTTTTGCCAAACTCCTCCCATGATACCACTTGGTGTTTTCTGAAATGGGAAGGAAGGAAGGAAGGAAGGAAGGAAGGAAGGAAGGAAGGAAGGAAGGAAGGAAGGAAGGAAGGAAGGAAGGAAGGAAGGAAGGAAGGAAGGAAGGAAGGAAGGAAGGGTGATGCTAAGTTTAGGAGAAAAGTTGGAGAACTAAATCTGAAGAATGTTCTCTCCCATAGCTTACTGTTCCCATGGTTAGTCATACAGTAAATATTTCCCACCAGTAAAATGTTATGATAGCAATATCCATAAAGGGGCTATATTTGAACTGTGTTGCTGGTACTATAATATGTCCACCTGCCATAGTAAAAACAACAGAAACTTCCTTGTCTGTAGCACCACTTCATTTGATATTAAAGAGTGAAAATAGTATAAATTGGGAATGACACTGAATATTATGTTACATTATTTTATGATATTAAATTTATAAACTCAAAATTATGTAATAATTTCACAGAACACCAAGTGTGAAGTTATTCAACTTTACCACATTCCTTGAACACATAGGTTAGAGTAGTGTTTCTCAACCTCAGTAATTTCAAGATGTCTAGAATTCAACTCCCAGAATTGTTCAGTCACAAATATAAGATTGCTGAATTTGACAACTCAGTATGAGAGAGAGAGAGAGAGAGAGAGAGAGAGAGAGAGAGAGAGAGAGAGAGAGAGAGAGAGAGATTTCATATACCACTAGGTGTCTCTTTTGAGCTGTAAAAATATAGATGTTCTCCAGTAAGTTCTTTCAGTATTTCAGAATAATTAGTGCCTTCACAATATGAAATGTCTAGAAAATAAATATACTACTTTCTTAATATTTATTAAATCATTTGTAAATAGTTATCTGTTTATTCAGTTGTAGCATGAATCCTCGTACATTCATGGAGATTTGGATCTTTTTGCCATTTGTACTTTTCTTCTGCTGTATCTTTATCCTGTTGACTATAGATCATCCCCAAATCACGAATTAGACAAGCTTACCTTGAAATTAGATTGTCACTTATAACAATTATAATAAATACATGAAATTGTAGAATAAAAACAATAAAATAAGTGCATGATGCATGATGTATGTTGCCTAGAATACACTTGTTGAGATGGGCAGCTATAGTAATCAAATAAATAAATAACCAATTGTGCAAAATAACAAGAATCAATTAATGCAGGTGATAAAATTAAAGGAAAATAATTAAATTGCTAAAAATATTCACAGTGGGATGAGAGAGGTTCTTCCAGTTTAATGCTGCTAGGGAACATGCATTCCAGTGTAGCAGAGCTCTGAATATTAGCAAACTGTATAGGGTCAGAGGACTTCTTTGTGTAAAGACTGAGTAGGCCAAGGAAAGTATAATTCTATGATAGCCTTTATGGAAAAGTTACTTTTACATTTCCTTTCAAAAGCAACTAAGGTGGTCACCATCATCATCATCTTTTTTAAGCTCACAGTTCTAGACTCAGTCAGGCCTCAAATAAATAATATTCACCTCACCTAGCCCAAAAGGATTATGGGAGTAGTAGTTCAATACCTGGAGATTCAGGACTGGGAAAATTTGATGAACATCCTTCGAAGAGCAGTTCCGTAATATCAGAATTACAACAGTAAGACCCACCTGCCAGTCACACAACTCTATTCTTACTTTCCTTATGTGTATATCCTAACACTCAGGGAAGGAGTAGAGATCAATCTTTCTTTTTAGAAACCATGTTTCTACTGCTATCCACTGTCAATAAATTTTAGAATTATATCTGAATTTTCATGAGGGGGAAAAAACAACATGATAATTGTCAGGACGTCCTCCTCGGTGCTCCAACAAAAAGAGCCAGCAGGCAGGTACGGATGACAAACAAACGGCGTTTATTCCGTGCTGGAAAAAGTCAGCGCTGGGAGTGAACTGCTCCCAGCGCTTTATATAGTGTTTCAACCCAGAGCCCCGCCCCCCCAGCCGGCAAGCCAACATCCGGCGCATTGCATACATAGGCGGCCAGTCAGGCATTCATCTCCTTCCCCTCTGGACACACAGTGGGCTGCCTGCCGGACCAAGCCCAGGTCTGTGTTTGCTGTCATTCTTCCTGCGACACCAGGGTCCGGGTAGGTATTGCCAGGGGGTCTGTTTTCCCCTCGTTGTCCTGTCCCTGCCCCACCCCACACCCCACCACCTCCCGCGGCACGACGTCGTCCGTCCCTGCTCCGTGGCTGCCGCAGCATTTCCCCCTCCTCTGGCCCTGCAGGGATTCCCTCTGCGGCGTCGGCGGGGATTCCCTTCTGCAGCCTGCTGAAGAGGGGGGGATGTCGCCTCCGCAGTGCTCCCGACGCCCCCAGCAAACGCCGGTCCCAGCGGCGCTCGACCCGAAACGGCCCGTCGGCACCCCCGGCAGCTGCTCCGGCCGGTGAAGAGGGAGGCGGGCAGCCGCGGCACCAACAAGCTCCAGCGCCGAACAGCTGACAGCCTCCGGACGGTGAGGAAGGGCGATGGGAGGCGGCGGCGTGGCGAGCGAGGTCCCGCCCGCCCGTGAATGTCAGCCCCACAGGGCCCGACAATAATAAGAATCACACATTCAAATAATTTGGAAATATTTTCTGCTTCTGAATTTACACCAAAACAGTTTTAAAAATATAGAATCAAAATAAACGAAAGTAGGACTTTTACATTTGCATGTTCTATTTTTCAGTTATATCACAAGATTGATTATGCTGAAGATGGTGGGACATATAGTTCAAAAGATACTGAAAGCACCAGATGGGTAAAGAAACTTATCAAGATTTTTCAGGGAATGAATCAGAAAGTTGACTCCTTTGCATGATCATTTTGAAAACAGCAAATAATCTGGCCCCAAATGATAATCTAGTGACCCCTATTAACATGGGTGGGTAGATTTTTATATTGCCAATCGCCCAGGTCAAGCATTAATGAATCTTGATGAGTGTAAGGACCCACCTCAATCTACATCTTAAGAAAACAGAACTCTTGGAAAACATCTCTTCCAACAGGAATTTTTATTAAGAGAAATTGACTGTAGGCATGCTAGACAGGATCTGAGGGATCGCCCCTCCATTCAATGTTTTAAAGTGTTCCCAAGCAGCCCCCCACCCCGCAGTTCTTCCGGGCGATTCAAACCGGCCGATTTCTAGGTGTTAACTCCAGGACAGATATCGTCAGTCCGGCTCCGTCGGCACGATCACTCATCCTCTCTTTACCCAGATCCCAGGCGTTGCATTTTCCGCCCCTTTTCCCTCGCTGCTGGTAAAGAGAAGTTCAGAGGAACATAGGATGAAAGGCAGATGGCCACATTGTTATGGTTAGTACACCTGAAGTGAATCAACAAAAGGTTACTTTGTAGTGAATAGAGGAAGCGAAAGTCATAAAGGCCCCCATGCTTACCCCCTCCCCCTTAGTAGTATGACAGAATCCAGGAGAGAGTAAGAATTGGTTTTATATCAGAGCAGGTAGATAGAAATGAAATATAATTGGATTCTGACAATGACCAATAAATGAGAAGATTTGGTTTGAGAAGGATTCTCCTCATAAGACAGCCAGTTTGGTCTAGAAAGGAGGAGACTTTGAATTCAAAATCCCACTTTAACCATGAAAGCCAACTGGGTGACTTTGAGCCAATCATTCTCTCTCAGCCATGCTTACCCCACAGGGTTGGTGTGGGAAAAATAGGAGGATGGTATGTTGGATATGTTTGCCACCTTGAGTTATTTGTAAAAAGTAATGAAGGTTGAATGCAAATAAATAAATAATAAAATAATCCTATAGCATTGTGCAGACTGAAGTAGCTTCCTCCCGTAGATTTCCGTCTGTTGCATTTCAGTCGCAAAACTCGATACACAAAAAAGTTTGACTTTTCGTATTGAACGGTTGAACATATTACGGCAGCCCAGCTCAGTAGCCCAGCAATATAGCAACAACTCGTGGGTCTCTTATAAAAAAAAAGGCTCAGCCTATGCTGTTTCTATTTCTTCCAGGAGAATGGAAGAAATAAAGAAAGTAGAACGCAGCACAGAATAGCTTTCTAAATCTTATGGCAAAATTCAGATTTGCTTGACACATAATATTGCTGTGCAGCATTTCATTCAAAGGAGCCCAGGAAGAAAATTATCTCACTACAGTATATTTCTCTTCGAGAAGCAATATCAGAGCAGTCTTCTATTTTAACCTGGAAACTCAAGAACAGCAGTTTCTTTCTTCTTGTGGAAGGTTGTCATGCTCATTCCATGTACAAGCCATCATAAGTGCAGCTGACTGGTCCACCTTGATATTTCCATTCAAACTGTTGGGATTTTTAAAACCAAATCATAACTCCAATCTATGGTCTGTACAGGACTCCCTTCTTCAATTGATCTTCACAACAACTCAACAAGGTAGATTAAACAATGCAGTATTTTCTAGTGCAAAATAACCAATGGTCTTTTGTGGTTCAGAGTGCTGTTGATGAGAACCCCATAAAGCTAAATCTAGCTTCATCTTGATTGTGCAATGCGATTAATATTGCATTTGTATCACATTTCTAATTATAAGAAATCCAAAATACAGAGAAATTGCATATATATATATATATATATATATATATATACTGTATATATATAACAACCAACTTCCCTTCCTGGATGTCTTAGTCTACAAGAAATCCAATGGCTCCCTAGGACACACCATCTACCAGAAGAAAACACACACAAACCGCTATCTGCACGCACTCTCACACCACCACCCAGCACAGATCAACTCCGTAGCCAAGACACTCATCTCGAGAACAAAATGCTTAGCTGACGAACAACACCTAAAAACCGAACTACACACTCTCACTAACGTACTAACATCCAACGGATTCCAAAGAAATAAGATTACCAACCTAATCCAAAAAGAAACCCCCACTAAAATCCAAGACAGAGAACAAGAAAACGGCAAAGCCCTGCTCCCATACATAAAAGGCACCACAGACAGAATCAGCAAGATCCTCCACAAACACAACATCAAAACAGCATTCTGCACAAACCGAAAAATATCCACCATCCTAAGAAACCCCAAAGACAAAATTGAGTTAGAAAATCAAGGAGTATATGAAATCCCATGCACCGCCTGCCCCACCACATACATCGGACAAACCAACAGAAGAATAAGTGCACGCATTGAAGAACACAAGAACTCAGTCAGAAAAGATGAACCAACTTCTTCCCTGGTCCAACACCTTAAAGCCACAGGACATAACATTGACTTTAAAAATACCAGAACTATCGCCCAAACTGAACACTTTAACAACAGAATAATCAGAGAAGCCGTCGAGATAGAAAAACGCCCACACAGCATGAATAAACGAGATGATACCTCCCGCCTACCAGCCATTTGAAAACCCACCCTTATTGACAAACGAGTCCCTAACACAAAGAATGACACTAGACCCACACTCACGAAAACCACACAGGATGTCACCACCACACATCCACGCAAAAAGCAAACCCAAACCCACACCGATGATGAGGCACGACCACAAACCAGAAACCAGACCACAGCTGCATCATTAGCCATTTCAAACCCCTCCCATCCATACATGAAGCAAACTGACACCCACCTTGATGATATGGCACGACCACGAACGCGAAGCCAAACAACAGCAATGCAGCTCTCCATCTCAAATCCCGCTGCAACTCAGACTAATCCGAGCACAACAAAGCCCCCACCCAAACAGAACACACCCCCAGCCAATCAGAGCACAGCCAACCCCCTAACCAATCAGAACACACCTCCACCCAATCAGAACACAGCCAAGCTCCCACCCAATCAGTTCATACCCCCACTGGCAGTTAAAAGGAAGAAACAGCTGCGATCACACATTGCTCCTAGAAGCACGAGGCCGAAGAGACACCAGCCTGAAGATGACGAATGAGACTTCGTCGAAACATCGCCAAGACACTTCCAATTTTACGCGGGAGAAAACCCGAATTACCAAAGACCTACATACAAACACCCGTGAAAACCTCAGAAAACACACACACACACACACACATATATATATGCAATTCTAATAGAGAATTATCAATTCTAAGGCTGTTATGAAATATTAAAAGGTATTGTAGATTTCCTGTGGCCTATTCAGTCTGTTAACCTTTGGCATTATGTCCTATTGCTTGTATGCTTTGTCTGGAGCAAAATGAAATCAATGAAAGTACATAGAGACATAAATTCAGTCCTGCAGAGAATATATTTGCTCTGACCCTGCTCCATAATAACATCACAAATAACGTAAGATTGCCCGTCTTTGGGAAAGAAGGCATGAAAAAACAGCTTGGAGACACAAAAATCCCATATTTTAAAAAACTGCCTTTGTTCTGTAGGTCTCCTGGGTCAAAGAACAATAATAACAAAGAATAAGGTGAAATAATGTAATACCCCAATGAAGAGAAAAAAGAACAGCATGTGCAAGGCTTTATAAATGTTATGGGTTTTGAACAATTCAAAAGCAGCTGAAATAACATATCAGCAAAATGACCTTTTACTCCATGCTGTTGTTAAAGTGATGCAGACCAACAGTAAAGAGTTGCGTTTTATTGTACTGGTCTTTCATAACAATTTCGGTTTTGGATTCATTGTAGTTAATATGAGACATGAATATAAAAAAACTAAGAGGAGGACATGAACTTTTGTATGTGCAGGTATGTGCATGTGTAAGCCCACACATCTCAATAAACCCGCACACATCCCCGTGGTCACGTGATCAAAATTCAGATGCTTGGCAAATGCCTCATATTTATGATGGTTGCAGGATCTCAGGTTATGTGATCCTCTCTTGTGACCTTCTGACAAGCAAAGTTAATGGGGAAGCCAGATTGACTTAACCCAGGTTACTAATTTAACAACTGCAGTGATTTGCTTAACAAATGTGGCCAGAAAAGTCGTAAAATGGGGCAAAACTTACTAAACAAATTTCTCACTTAGCAACATAAATTCTGGGCTCAATTGTGGTCGTCAGTCGAGGGATACCTTCACCTTTTTTAAAGTTACAAGAATTTTTTTTTCTCCCCATAGCCTAACTTTTATCTTTACAGAATCTGTCATCTTTTCATGCTCTGGTTTAGCAAAAGGTCCATGTGGAGTCACCAGAAATATCAAACAAATAGTTTATCTGCGAGTTCACATTGTCATCTGTAAGCATGTGGCATATACAGTATGTTCTAGTTTCTATTATTATAATTAAGAAATATGTAACAATTTAAAGTTACTGTTTACATGTATTTGCAGTTTACTCATAGATGTAGGGAATGACCAGGCTGAGCCCGAGGGAGGGGGTCAAACATGCCATCAGTCTTGAGTCCCTTCACGCCCACAAGAGATCTAAGTCCAGCCCACCTTGAATTCCTTCTACTCTTATCTCCCGCTAATTTCCCTTGACCGTTAGTAGTTCAGATTCTTGCAGAGAGCATTAGCTTATAATAAACCTACATTCATTTGAACTGCCTGGACTCCTGATTTCCCGCACTTGATATTATACTTGTATTGTAGCTCATACATTTGTACTTGGATTGGGCATGGACCATTTTTATTTCTGCACGTGGTATGCCAGATATTAAAGGAAACATTGGACATGAGGCTGGAATCTGATGTATTTGCAACCATCAAGAAATTCTGTCTATTGCTATCTTCCTGAACAATATTATTCGAAGTACAGTTTATTTAGTGATCATTCAAAGTTACAACAGCACTGGAAAAAGTGAATTATGACCGTTTTTCACACTTATAACTGTTGCTGCATCCCCATGGTCACATGATCAAAATTCAGATGCTTGGCCACTGGCTTATCTTTATGACGGTTGCGGTGTCCTGGAGTCATGTGATTCACCTTTTGTGACCTTCTGACAATCAAAGTCAATGGGGAAGCCAGATTCAGTTAACAACCATGTTACTAACTTAACAATTGCAATGATTCACTTAACAACATTGGCAAGAAAAGTCATAAAATGGGGCAAACTCACTTAACAAATGTTTCACTTAGCAAGATAAATTTTGGGGTCAATTGTGGTCGTAAGTCAAGGACTACTTGTATACCCTCTTAGCTTTACCATTACATGCCCAAATATGTGCTATATTCAAAAATAAATAAATAGATAAAAACTCCTGCATTCTTTTAGAAGGATCAGTACTGAAGCTCAATACTTTGAAAGCTTGTACCAACTAATAAATACAGAATAAAAAAATGCTTCTTTGAAGAACTTGTTAGTTTTATCAGATATTGTGGCTATCAAAACACACTGACCAAAACTCTGTGTGTGTGTGTGTGTGCATATTTGTTTGTGGGGAAAAATAAAACACTTTGAAATGCAAAGAGATGTACATCCCACTGTAGATCCTACATTAGAGACCCTAAGTGAACATTTGAAAGTAAATATTTGAATAAAAAGAAACCTGCTACCCTCTCAAGAGCCACCTATATATTTAAGACTCTTTATTTGGCAGCAATGATCTTTACTTTTCATCAGAACTAGTTTGAGCTAGGGAGTAACACATTTGAAGATAGGACATTGGGGATTCCATTCCCTGCACAGCCGCTGAACATTTGGGGGAACTACACCAGTCCCTCTCTGTTCAACGGGACTGTAGTGCAACTGTGACAAGCTATTCTGTTGTAATCAGGAGGTCTTTTAGAAAAAGAGAATGCCAAATACATATTTTTCTAATCAATTGAATAGGACAAAGAGTAACAATTTTTCCAATGAGCAGAGGATCATATTTGTAAAACGATGTGATATGGTTTAGGCACCTGAATGTACAAGGATCAAACAAAACAGCTTTCTGTTTGTTTTTCAAGGTTCTTCTCTTGCTCTGTCTCTGAGTGATTGTGTGTGTGTGTGTGTGTTTGCATGCATGCATAAGACTGAGGAGGGGCATAGGCAATGGTTAGCCCCTCCTGGACTCTTGATAACACAGGCATGCTCTGAACGCCCTCCACCAGGCTAATCCTGAGCTTAGGCTGGCATTCCTCCTGTAGAGCTGTCTTCCACATACAATCGAAGGTAAGTGGAGCCAGAAAGAACTTAGAAAGTGGGAAATATTGAATGTCAGGATGGGCTTCATTTTGTCTGGGGATTTGGGCCATGTTGGGTCTTTGAAATTGTTGCTTCTTTTATAAGAAAGCAACTTTCTTTCCAGCACTGTATTAGCAGGAGCCTCATATTCATATCTGCACCAGCTTGCTGGTATTTTAAGAAATGCACCAGGTTTCAGAGGGCTGTTTGCAGTTGAGGAATGCAGGAAAGAAAAGACTGGGGGTTACAGAAAAGATGTTTAATGTGCAGGATTTTTGTTAAAGGTAGGAACTGGGAAGAGTTGGCGAGGAAGGAGAATTGTGCCAAGAAGACAAGATCAAAAGAACATTATGAAACTTTTTCTTTCTTCACTGGAGTTTCAGAAAGACTTTTGCTATAAAATCAAGCTATGCACGTAAAAAAAAGGATTTAGAGCATTTACATTACATGAAAGCAAGGAGAAATTTCATGCTGTAGAAGGCAGTGTTTGTATTAATGCGGACTATTCTCTTTAAGAAGAACAAGAATGTTTATCTTGGTGAAATATGCAGAGACTTACTAGCTGCGGGTTGAGCTAAAGTGCCACTAATATAAACGAGAACACCCAATGAATGTCCTTATGAATCTAAAGCAATCAGTCAACATAGCTGCTGGCTGAATGCATAACAATAGAAAGTATCTGCTTTTGTAAGAGCAACATCCCCATCTGGTGTAGATCTTAACCACATCTGATGGGGGGTTACAGTTTATTGTTTTTAGGGAAAGTAGAATTGTTCTCTGCTGAAAATTTGGGGAGGAAGAATGTGCTTGGTCAAGCAGAAGACATTGCTTGCCATTAGCTGTTGCTGCTCATCCTTATTGATGGTGCCTGTTCCAGATGGCTCATTGTACTTCTGTCTCCATAGGACCTGAAAGACAGTACGGAGCCCTTGGCCAAGCTTTTCCCACTAATGCTCTTGAATAAGGGGTGCCGGCACCTCCCTTGACTTCAGGAAATGAAGCTGCCCCACACATTCCCCCTGACTCTTCTCTTCCTCAGTTGCCTAGAATGTAACCCTTTCAAGAAGGGTAAGGATAACAGTGAAAAAGGAAAACCTTCTTTCCCTTGGGCTCAGTCTGGCCAGTTCTCCACCCGTGACAAGCATCTGTGCAGTTGGCAACTCATCTCTGGAGAAAGGGATACTGAGCTCCAGATCACCTGTCATCCAGCAGAAGGAGAGACACAGAGGTGTGTCTACCGGGGCCAGCCAGAGTTATGTGCTGCCTATGGTGCCAAAGGCCGTCAGTTCTGGAAGCAGATCCTGGGAAAGCTCCGCCGGAAGCGCCATCCCTGCCAGGACACCAGCCCTCTCAAATCCAGGCTTTGTAGCAGCAAGAAGGAGGCATCTGAAACCCACTTACACCTGGTACAAACCACCCCAAGCACAGACATCCTGGTAGCCACTGCGAGTGTCACTCAAGGAAGTTCCAAGGGGAAAGGCCATGGCAAAAACCTACCAGCATCACAGAGTTCACCGCAAGTACCCCAAGATATGACCATCACCAATCCAGCAAAGAATGGTGCTTTGAGGAAGCAAAAGAAAGGGGGGAAGAGGAAAGGGAACCCTAACTCTCCAGCAGCCCCAACCCGTCCACCCCATAGGCAGCCAATGACAGCAGTTGTGGAAGGCACGGTACAGCCCACAGAGCTCAATGCTGATGTGGTAGACACTTATTGTGAAGAGAAATGGCATTCCTTGTGTAACTTTTTTGTGAATTTCTGGAATGGCTAAACTTTCAGGGTAAGAGGAAGGGGGAATGGAGGTGTATAGCAGAAGACTTAGTGATAAATATGGAAGGGATCATTTGATATAAGGGCAGAAACAAACAAGGTCAGGTGAAAGGAAAAGGTGGAGTGGCAATGATTAAAGATTTGTAATTTTGTGCAGTTCTGGGGCTTTATGTGACACATAATTTACTCATTCCTATTAATCTTGATAATAAAGACACTAAGGGGTTGTGGAAGCTACGTTTGCATAGGATTTGTGCATTAATACACAATACAGATCCTTTTTTCCTATACTAGAGGGGATCCATTTGTAGTACACTGCTCTGCTGCTTCAGATAATTTCTTTCTTTACAATAACTGAGATGCTAATCTGTAATTGTAACAAATTATACGGGATTATCGGTCACTTATGGACCTTTATTTTGTATTTTGGAAATGTCTAACAACTGTATAACAAATGCTGATGTAGTTGCTACCGGGTGTTAAAAAAGCTATGTTAATGACAATAATAAATGAAGTTCTATTATACACTCCTGCTATCACAATTTATTGTCTAATTATAATCTTTGTGTTTGTGTTGGGATAATATCATCAAGGACACGGAACTTTTTAAATTGATGGTGTTATGCTATTTATTTGATAAACTTGTATACCAGAGAGGCAGAACACCATACAAAGCATTCCCAGATTGTTATCTAAAACTAAACTTTTTTGCTTGGATTCATCAAAATAGTTGTACTCTATACCCTCCGACTGAATAGCTCAAGAGCTGGGTATAATAAGGGAGGTGAATGTATCTATATTGACTTTTCCAGTTCTGGGTGATTGTGAAAATCATCCTAGCCATGGCTGAATTAATTTTTAGACCTTTCTGCCCTGATGAATCCAATTAATTAATTAATTAATTAATTAATTAATTAATTATCTATCTATCTATCTATTTATCTATCTATCATTTATTTATCTATCTGTTTACTTGTTTATCAAATGTGCATGCCAGTCTATTCCCAACAACTCTGAGCAACAATACGGACACTTGAGGTAGTTTATGCAATAGCTTTGGTCAGATGCTTGAAGGTTACCAGTCAGTGTTTATGAGAAGAGAAAAGAAGCTATTGCTTTCTTGGTTTCACACCACTTGCCTTGTAGAGCCTTAACAAGTTCTGTATGCATTTTTGTTTGTTTGTTTGTTCTCTGTTTTCTGACAAATTAGTTGTTCCTTAATGCTTTTGAAGTGCAAATACTGAATCAGATGTTCTGGAACCTGGATTTGAAGTCATGATTACAATGTGTTCTACGTTCTCTTCTCATTTTCATTTGGGTTTGTACTAAGCACTCTCACAGTCTTTCAGGAGTACTCCCGTAAAACAGCAACACACCTTGTAACCAAAGGGTTTAATCTCCTCCACTTATGCCATTTTCTTGCAATCATTACATTGAATCATGTTGCTTTTCAAATACTCAGCCCCATGTTGCAAGAATCTGATCTCATTTGCCTCTGATAATTATTTTTCAGTGCAAATATTTATGCATTGATCTATGGATACAAATAATTCAAATTGTATAGAATATTTCAAATTGTATAGAAAAGCTGGGCCACTATTGTTTCACTCTACAAGTGAAGAACATACTTCACATGAGGGGTTCCTTATCCTTTTGAGAGGCATGACCCTGGATTTTTCTTATCCTCATTAAGGTTTTTCCCCCCCAATAAGAAACAAAGAAGTAGCAAGGGGAAAAAAAAAATAAAGGGAAGATTCCAAATGAAAGATTTTGTTTGGAATGGACTCCCACACACATGCACACACAAAGAGCGTGAAATTCCATGAATGAAGCCAGCCACCAATTGCATTATAAATTAAAAGCCTTGTTAGGCAGTTTCAGAAAGAGTTTGGAAAAAAAAATCCCCTAAAGTTTACACTTAGCTCTTTCTGTTTCCCAAAGGAGCACAGTCCACAGAACATCAAAATGCTGAGCAAATAATTTGGTGAAATGAAGCAACCGTCTGTAATGTAGGATTAGGAGGATGTGAAATGGAGACTTCTCTGCTTCTCTAGGGTGGCTGTATCAGGCTGACTACCAAAGGAAAGCTAATAATAATACAAATATAAAAATCTGAAGCTTTCACAAGGAAACCACAATGGCGGTAAAAAGTATCGAACAAAGTAAAGGGCTCCTGGAAGCTGTTGCTAGGTTACCCAGACCTCCACATGAATAGAGAAGGAGCTTTGGAAAGCCTGTTTGATGTTTGCAAGCTCCAGAGATAGTTGGTCACATGACACAGTTTAGACAGCAACCTTTGACCCCTTGGCTCTTTTGTTCTGGTGTACAAGGAACTCAATGGAAGCGATTGGTCCAGGCGCCACACTGGGTTGGAGAAATCGAAAAAGGGGCTATGAAACAGCTAGTTTGGATGTTGAGAGGCATTACTTCTTCTAAATGAAAGGCATTCAGCAAGCAGAAACTATTTCCTTGGTCTAAAGCCATGGAGTTTTTTTTAAGGTTGTGAGAACTTTTTACATTTCTTCTTGGTCTTCTATTTAGAAAGATTTTTTTTAATTCCTGGATCCTAAGTGGTATTTCATCTTTGCATGTTTCTGTTTGCTTCCCCTTTTCATTTGTTGTTGGGCTTATAGTTTGCTTTTCTTCCAAATATGCATAATGGTACATATGGTTCTTACCCAGTTTTTTCACACCACAAACAACCCTGTGAAGCAGGTCAGCTGAAGGAGAGATTGGCCCAAAGTCACCAGTGAAATTGGGTCTCCCAGTCTTAAAATAACACCTTAACCCACTAAATCAAATTGTCTGCTTCTGGAAAGTGATGTCTAATTTTATATGTTATTTTGTCCTATAACCCAAATTTGCATAAACAAAAAGAGGACTATTCTATATTCCTTATTTTAAGAGAAATCTATGTCTTAAAATAAGGAATATTAAGAACAGGCTTTCATATAACTAAAAATCAAAAACAGCGGTGGTACATTCAGGGCAAGTGAGATTCCTTTCATCTCAGAATGTCTGGCTTAGTTCAGTGCAACACTTGTTTTGCAGCTGTCTTTTGCAGTACTCTTTTCAAACTGGGAAACTGTCCTATCTGTAAACAAATCACTAATCTACAAGGACAGATTATTTATCTAGGGTCTGTAATCTGCAGTCTTCAGGCAGAAATTAGGTATCCAGTTCAGCCCTTTTACTCTATTGAGCCTCCGCGCTATCAGCCCCCTCTACCACAAAGATCCTGCAGGAGAAGGGCAATGTAGACAACTGTGGGATGTGGCAGGGTGAGAGCTGTGAACCATAAACAAAGCTTTTGCTGTGTCCCTGCACAACAGATACAATGCCGTTGCTGGCCTTAATAGGGACATTAAGGAGACAGGTAAAGATATTTGTGATGATAACTCAAATAAGCAGGGGATCGTGGTCTGAGATGAAGAACTTGTTTTCGACAGGGAGAAGTGCGAATCAGGTATTACACATCAGTCATGCAAGAACAGAAAGGCATCCAAAAAGAGAAGCCACCTTCTGGTTGGTGATTCAATTATAAGGGATGTAAATTTAGGAAAGGACACAGAGGTTTCGAAAGAGGTCAGGTGTCTTCCAGGTGCTACTGCCAGTAGGGACAAGAAGCGTATTTCTAAAATAATCAAGAATGCCAGCAAGGACTGTGATGTGGAGGCTATTGTACATCTTGGCACTAACAATCTGTCCCAAAAAGATGTACTCTCTGTGCAGAATGATTTCCAGAGCCTGGGGCTTAGCAGAATAGGCTGTAGGCTTACTTTTTCAGAGGTTTTACCAGTGTATAAAGAGCAAAATGGAAAAGGCCAGCATATAGCACAATTTAATATGTGGCTAAAGGAGTGGTGTAAAGGGGAAGGCTTTGGCTATATTAATCATGATGTCTGTAGCTGGTCCAATGAAAAAATGTACAAAAGAGATGGTTTGCATCCATCAAAGAAAGGGACTGAGTTACTCGGCTATAAATTCACAGATTTTCTGGAGGAATATTTAAACTAAACAGCGGGGACAGTGAGTTAATTGATACAGAACATCCCTGTTCCCGGCAATCTAAAAATTATAGGGCTATCAGTGCATGTAACATAGATGTGTGTGTGGACAAGAATATCAAAAATCAAGCTTCTAATAGCGAGTGCCACACAAGGTGCACTAACCAAATAGATGGTAAGACAATAGGGGAACTCAGGCACCACACAGGTTATGTAGAAAGTAAACACAGGGTCAGTCATAAAGGACTCAAATGTCTATACACCAATGCACAGAGTATGAACAGCAAACAGGGTGAACTAGAAATTCAGGTAAATGAGGGCAGATATGATATTGTTGCCATTATGGAAACATGGTGGGATGAAACCCACAAATGGAACACACAGGTAGAGGGATTTAAATTATTTAAAAGAAACAGACCAAACAAAAGAGGAGGTGGAGTTGCTCTCTATATAAGAAATAACTACATCTCTACAGAAATAGAGCACAACAATGATGAAAACTGTCTTGAACACATTTGGGTCAATATAAAAGGGGGGGAAATGACATTGCCATAGGTGTATACTATAGGCCACCCAACCAAACAGAGGAAATAGATGAACTTTTTGCTAGTCAACTAACTAAGGTATGTAGGAACTACATCACAATAATAATGGGGGACTTTAATTACCCTGACATCAACTGGGAGACAAACTCTGCACCAAGTGGAAGATCAAACAGATTCCTGACAAACCTAGCAGACAACTTTGTCTCCCAAAAAGTAGAGAAGGGAACTAGGGGATTAGCCATATAGGATCTAATCCTCACTAACAGAGATGAAATGATAGAAGGTGTTGAAGCCACGATGTCAACGCTGCTAACATCGGATGTTCTTGACAATATATGAAGATGCAGCCATTTTCTCTTTAACCTGTGTATTACTTTTAGAGTTAGAATTAGATGGTACTTGGGGGGAGGGGGAAGAATGTGTATGGGGATTGGTTAGACATAACAATATCACAGTAGAGTATTCTTCAAGGGTGTCTGAAACAAGAGAAGATAAGAAATGGTGGGTTATGAAACAGGATGGAAAGTTTGCACTTCAAACTAATTGGAGAATGTGATTTATGACTGTTAAGTAGAGGAGGGAATTGCGCTTCGATACTATGTGTTTAGGGGAGGAGAATTCAGAATTTGGCTTAGCTATGTAAGTGCTGAAACTATGCTGCTCAATTAAAGATTCTTTAAGGTAAACAATGCCTCAAAGTTCTTTGAAGAGTTGCATCTTTTGGAACCATGACATCAAGCCAAAATCTACAAACTTTTCAAACCATCTAGGGGTCCTGAACCCCAGTCGCTGTTCCTAAACTGAGGGAATAGGCTGACAAAGATTCGGGGAAGATTTCATCATGGAAGAAGAAAAACTGCCTGAGGCCAGCACCCCGGCAGCAGCAGCTTCCCCGGGGGGGGGGGGAGAGCTACAGCCAGCAAGCCGGTGGAGAAGGAACTCTTGCAGGTCTCCCAGCTGGGAGCAAGACCAAAGCAGCTAGGAGAGCTGATTTGGTCGTCAGACTGGGATAAGCCCAGCGGAGACTCCAAACACTTCGAAACAGCCTTGCCACCCTCAAGGGCTTCAAAAGCAGATGAGGTGGGGTTACAACAAAGGGATTCCTGCATAGCGCATTCCCCAGACTGGTGGAAAGCTGCCAGGCCGTCTGCCACTGAGGATTCGGGTGAGTGGGAATATCCGTCTGCAGCTTGTAGTCGGTCAGTAGAATATTTGGCAGAAAAATTTGAAGAGTTAGAAGTGAGAAGCGGAGAACAACTCCTGCTGAGAGAGGCCTCCAGCCCTTCCCTCACAGATCAAACAGCCTTTCAGACCCTGGAGACCCCTGCCAGGGCCTCCAGCCCCACAGAGAGAGGGAGCCCCAGCCTGGGCCCCCTGCAGCAATGGGGAATTTGGCAGCCCCCGCAGGTGGAAGGTCAGCAACCTCTGAGCTTGCATCAGCTAATAGAGGCCTTGCAACAGCTTGGGGTGGTGCAGAAGCCAGGAGAGCAACAGCTGGTGGGCCCGCAAATGAGGGAGATCCAGCAACAGCCCCCACTCATCCAGCAACCATTGAGGGGCCTGCAGCAGCAGAGGGCGCCACCAGCCACCACAGCCCAACAGCAGAGAAGGCAACAGCAACCCCCACTCATCCAGCAACCATTGAAGGGCCTGCAGCAGCAGAGGGTGCCACAAGCCTCCGCATGCCAACAGCAGAGAAGACAACAGCAACCCCCACCCAGGCAGCAACCTTTGGGAGACCTCTGACAACTCGAGAGGCCAGTACTGCCGGTATTGCAACCACAGCAGGGGGGGTGGCTGCAGCCCCCAAATGTGCAGCCCCTGGGCATACGGCAGCAGCCAGGGTGGGGCCAGCTGCAACTGGGGGTGCAACAGCCACAGTGGGAGCCCCAGCAGCCATTGAATCAGCAGCCAGGATGAGGCCAGCAGCAACCGGGGGTGCAACAGCCACAGTGGGGGGCCCAGCAGCCAATGATTGCTCCACCTTTCAGAGCAACCTTCGATGGGGACCCAGAGAAGCTGATTTTTTCCCTCAACCAAGTGCGCTGTCATTTGAACCGCTGGGCCTATCTCTACCCAGACCCAGGTGCTATGGTCGATATGATTGCCTCCAGCCTAGAGGGAGAGGCATCCGAATGGCTGAACAATTTATATAATGAGCAAGCCCCCGAATTGGAGGACCCCCACCTCTTCCTCCTAGGACTGAGGGAAAGATTTAAGGACCCATCCATTGCCCTCAAAGCAGAAGAATAAATCCATAAAATAAAACAAGTCGGCAGGCCTGCCCTGGAGTATGTATGAGAGTTTCGCAAGCTAGCCGGTTGGATAGAGAGGTGGCCTGAGCAGTCCATAGTCCATCACTTCAGGGAAGGGTTGGATGATCACCTCTATCAGGCATGCATATACCAAGCGGTACCTGATCGGCTGCAAGAATGGTACCAGGCGGCGGCAAGACTAGACATTCAGCTCGTCCGCTATAAGAAGTCTCCCCCACCTGAAGCTGAGCCAAAGCCAGAGCAACCCAAACGGCAACCACCACCCCGAAAACCTCCAACTGCTATGACTGCTGAAAGGCCCAGGCCACCTGTAGGCCCGCCAATCAAGTGCTTCCGATGCGGACAGCAGGGACATTGAGCAGCGAACTGCCCAGTTCCCTACCCCCAACAGTAGAGCAGACCGGGACCTGCAGCGAGAAAGAAACCTGACTAGCAGCCAACGAGAGAAAAATCCAACTGGATCACACAGGAACCGGTTGCCCAAGTCACATCCCCCACACAGGAGGACGCTGGGACTAAGGCTGGATCTGCCCCCGCTCTACCCTCTTTCGACAGTGATGACAAAGGAGAGAACAACCCGATGGTGTCCCACCTTTCTCACTACCTGCCAAACTAATAATCCCTAAGTCGGGAGCACAGATAGACTTAAAAGTACTAGTCGATTCTGGATGCTCCCGATGCGTCATTAGCTTGCCATTTGCCATGAAATTGGGTATACGAGCAAAACTGGTCTCCAAGCCCATGAGATTCGAGCAAGCCGATGGCTCCCTGATGGGAGGGACTCTTGTCACACAATTAACTGAGCCCCTACGCCTAGAAATAGGTGAAAACTGGGAGTTTATTCGCTTCCTGGTGGCTCCCAAAATGACTGAGACTGTGATCCTAGGGCTAGCCTGGTTGGACAAATGGAAGCCGTTTATCTGGTGGGAGAAAGGAATGAGAACTGTGAGACTACCTATAGGGCGTAAACCCCCCACTGATTCAACAGACGTTGCGGGACATTTTAGGCCACCTAATAAGTGAGCGCACATGGTTGCCTCATTGCCACCAGCCGAGCCATTCATCCCCAGCGAGTACCGGGATCTAGCGGAGGCATTTAGTAAGAAAGAATGCAATACCCTACCCCCTCACAGACCCAATGACTGCTCTATCGAACTGGTGCCGGGAGCCAAACTCCCCCTCAAAATGGAGGAGATGCAGCGATACGTGAACAAAAACCTGGCGAGGGGGTTCATTGAACGGGCCAAGTCTACCGTGGGAGCCCCTGTGTTATTTAAAGAAAAAAAAGATGGGTCTCTTCGTCTTTGCGTGGATTATAAAGGTCTGAATGCGGTGAGTGTGGAAAATAAATACCCCTTCCCCCTCCTGAAGGACTTACTGACCCACCTGGCTAAAGGGAGTATCTTCACTAAATTAGACCTGAGAGAGGCATATTACCGGGTGAGAATAAAGGAGGGAGACGAGTGGAAAACTGCCTTCAACTGCCCTATGGGGAGCTATCAGTTCAAAGTCATGCCATTTGGACTACAGGGGGCCCCAGCTGTATTCATGCAGTTAATTAATGAGGTCCTACGTGATCACTTATACAAAGGGGTTCTGGTGTATCTTGATAACATCCTGATATACAGCACGAATGCGGCTGACCATATAAAGCTGGTGAGAGAAGTATTAAAGAAACTATTGAATGCCAAGCTTTATGCCAAATTGTCAAAATGTGAATTTCACCAGACCCGATTAGATTATCTTGGTTACAGAATTTCCAATGAGGGCATTGAAATGGACCCAGCCAAAGTGAGGGCTATAATTGAATGGCAACCCCCAAAGACTCACAAACAGCTCCAGAGCTTTCTAGGTTTTGCCAACTTCTATCATCAATTCATCCCCTCCTTTGCCGAAATTGCCTTACTCCTTAAAAGAATTACTCAAAACAGGCAATAGAGGAGGGAAACTGTGACTGGGCCAACCACTAGCATGGACAATGGGCTGTCAAACAGCTTTTGAGCATTTAAAAAGACTATTTGCTGTTGAACCGGTCCTAAAGCACCCCTGCCCAGGGGAGCCCTTTGTAATTCAAGCCGACGCCAGCAATGTGGCAGTTGGAACTGTATTACTGCAAAAGAACAAAACTGGGGTCCTGCAACCCTGCGCCTATACCTCTAAAAAATTTACTGAAAGCGAGAGAAGATAGGCAATCTGGGAGAAGGAGGCCTTCGCAATTAGGTGGGGGCTATTAAACTGGTGACACTATCTAGAAGGGAGCAAGGTGCCTTTTGAAGTATGGACAGATCACAAAAACTTAGAGGCACTGAAAACTCCCCGCAAATTGTCCCCAAAGCAAGTGCGGTGGGCACAGTACTTTAACCGTTTCAACTTCACTCTAAAGTACATACCGGAAGGAAAACACTTCCTAGCTGATACTCTATCCAGATTGCCCCAGTACAAAAGCGAATGCGAAGAGGTTAACGAGGCAATTATCTCCAATCCACAAACTGCCGCTCAACTCACGCCTCGCAGGGTCCCTAATCCTGATGACCCTGGGGCAAAGAAAATAAAACAAGAGCTCCTCACCGATCAATGGTTCAAAGACAATCAAACCTCCCTAACATGCAGGGATGACTTGGCTTACAAGGGGGGGAAACTATATTTGCCTGAAGCCCTCCATCTTAATGCTCTCAAACACAGCCATGATGTAAAACAGGCTGGACACTTTGGATATCTAAAAACTCTACATCTCATCCACTGGCAATTTTGGTGGCCGAGACTGAAATGGGATGTGGAAAACTATGTCAAGAGTTGTGCTATATGTGCCACCATGAAAAGAATTCCAGGGAAAACCCCTGGATTACTGCAGCCGGTGGCAGACCCTTCTCAACCATGGGAAGAAATAGCTATGGACTTCATAGTAGACCTACCTGAAAGTAGAGGAAATACTGTCATCTGGACTGTGATAGACCTGTTTTCGAAGCAGGCTCATTTCATCGCCTGCAAAGGACTTCCATCTGCCCAACGATTGACTAAATTGTTCTTGAAACATATCTATCGGCTGCATGGCGCCCCTAAGCGAATAATTTCGGACAGGGGGATGCAGTTCACAGCAAAGTTTTGGAGGAGTTTTCTTAAATTAATTGGATCATCTCAAGGCCTATCATCTGCTTTTCATCCATCTACCAATGGGGCCACAGAATCCGCTAACAAGATGGTGGCAATATCTCAGATGTTATGTTTCATACCAACAAACAAACTGGACCGACCTCCTCCCTTTTGCAGAGGTGGCGTACAATAATTCTGTGCACAGCAGCACTGGCTACATGCCTTTCAGGGTAGCTACAGGAAAAGAGTTCAGCCCAATACCTGAATACCCTCAGGTGCCATCTGCTTCCCAGACTCTTGACCAATGGGTGAAGGGGTGGGAAGAAGTTTGGAGAAACATGAAAACTGCTTTAAAAAAGACTTCCGAAACCTATAAAAAGCAGGCTGATAAAAAGAGGGCTCCCCAAAGGACATTCCAAGTTGGGGAAAAGGTTTATCTGTCGACTAAATATTTACGCCTCAAATTACCCAGTAAGAAATTAGGACCGAAATTCTTTGGGCCTTTCCCCATCGTAAGGATCACAGTAGAACTAAAACTCCCTAGGCTTTTAGGGAGAATTCACCCTGTCTTCCATTGCAGCTTGTTGAAACCTTGTCGGGGCTCCACTTTAAGACCTCCCCCTAAGAAGGCACCCGGGCCCCTCGTAGTGGTGGGACAGACCCACTATGAAGTGAAAGATATTCTTGACTCTAGAATTTTTAAAGGGAAATTGCAGTACCAGTACAATGGAAAGGATACCCATTGTCTGAAGCCACTTGAGTGAAATCTAGCGAGGTGACAGCTGACAGACTCATCAAAAGGTTTTATGAGAAACACCCCAACAAACCGAAAGATAGTCCCTAACATATGCTTTTGTTTACATTACAGGATCTATCCTTTTTGTAAGGGGGGCTGGATGTCAACGCTGCTAACATCGGATGTTCTTGCTTTGACAATATATGAAGATGCAGCCATTTTCTCTTTAACTTGTGTATTACTTTTAGAGTTAGAATTAGATAGTACTGGGGGCGAGGGGGAAGAATGTGTATGGGGATTAGTTAGACATAACAATATCACAGTAGAGTATTCTTCAAGGTTGTTTGAAACAAGAGAAGATAAGAAATGGCGGGTTATGAAACAGGAGGGAAAGTTTGTACTTCAAACTAATTGGAGAATGTGATTTATGACTGTTAAGTAGAGGAGGGAATTGCGCTTCGATACTATGTGTTTAAGGGAGGAGAATTCAGAATTTGGCTTAGCTATGTACGTGCGGAAACTATGCTGCTCAATTAAAGATACTTTAAGGTAAACAATGCCTCAAACTTCTTTGAAGAGTTTCATCTTTCGGAACCAGGACACACAGGAACCTTGAGGGGAAGTGATCATGCAATATTGGAAGTCAACATTCTGGAAGCACAAGCAATAGAACACAGTCAAACTAGAGTCTTGGACTTTAAGAGAGCTAATTTCAATAAACTTAGAGAGAGCTTGGGAAGGATTCCATGGATGAGAATCCTCAAGGGGAAAACAACTCAAGAGGCTTGGGAAATTTTGAAAAGTGAGATAATAAAAGCCCAGTCTAGCACAATACCAACAAAGAAGAAAAATAATAGCTCTCAAAAGAAACCAGCATGGCTGCATAAAGAACTCTCTGATAAATTGAAAGATAAAAAGGACAAGTATAAAAAGTGGAAAGAGGGGCACATAACTAAGGCAGAATATCAGCAAATAGCCCGTGCCTGCAAAGATGAAGTGAGGAAAGCTAAGGCTCAAAATGAACTAAGCTAAGGCTTGCGACCAAAATAAAAAATAACAAAAAAAGCTTCTTTCAACATGTAAAAAACAAGAAAAAAGTTAAGCAAATGATTGGTCCATTAGTGGGGGAAAGTGGCAACAAGGTGACAAGCAACAGGGAGAAAGCAGAACTATTTAACTCATTTTTTGCATCTGTCTTTACACAAAGGGAAAAAACAGTCCAACCTATCAAAAACAGTACCATAAAAAACAGATTAGAAACACAAGTTAAGATAAGCAAGAAAATGGTAAGTGAGCACCTGTCCAGCCTAGACGAGTTCAAATCACCAGGACCAGATGGATTACATCCCAAGATTCTCAAGGAACTGGCAGATGTGATCTCACAACCACTGAACTATATTTTTCAAAGATCCTGGAGCACTGGGGAACTACCAGAGGACTGGAAAAGAGCTGATGTAGTTCCCATCTTCAAAAAAGAGAAAAAAATAGATCCAGGAAACTACAGACCT